>JAKELP010000036.1:3113344-4356558 GCA_029929735.1 Mimosa pudica | reverse complement strand
TTCAACCTTTACAAATAAAGGATTTTCTAAACTTAGTTCTCTTTAAGAACGGATAATGTTACACACTTAAGTACAATGAATGCTCTTTATACAAGAAGAGACTTAACTACAAAGAGTACAAGATAAGTAGATGAAAAGAACTCTCAATGTGTTAAATGCTCTTTCTATTTTCTGGACAGCTTTGAATGCTTGAAGGATTTCTCAGTTTCTCACTCTAGCTTTGTTCAAGATGTCAAAGATATTAGTTGTCTTCATAAATGAAGATGAGCTTCTTTATATAGTCTTCAAGTATTCTCACTCTTGGTAGGTGGGTTAGCCGTTTGAATATGGCCGTTTTTTCCAAGTTACCGTTTGCCCATTTAATGCTTCATTAATGCTTAGTAGAGTTGACTTGCTTTATCTCTGAAAAGTAGTTCTGACAACTCTGCTCTGTCAAAAGCACTCTGACACTGCACTGCTCTGAACGTTCTGACATTCTGATTGCTTGCGGAAGCGAATTCACATCTGGAAGCAACATCACTCAGTGTGCTGCACTTGAACGTTAGTCTAGCAATATAAACACATAGTCACATGCAGTGGGAGTTCATTTAGTCTAAATGAGCTCTCTTACATCCGGAAGCAATTCCACATCCGGAAGCACTTCCACTGGACGTTGGGTTATGTTCACATTTTACTCACTGACGCTCAGTGTTACCCAAACCAACAGCCAGCGCTAGTCACTAAGCAATCGGAAGCAAATCCACATCCGGAAGCTTCCTAACTTAGTCTCAAGGTTTTTATACAACTAATGTTCTTAGACTGAGTTATGACTTAGTGAAATACTTGCTGCCGCTGGGGGATGAGATGTTCATCCGCGAGCGCTAGTCCTAGTCCATCCGGAAGTAAATCCACATCCGGTTGTACTCTTACTTGGGGTTCTATGTTAGCCTAACTTTCTCTAAGTGTTTAGCTCATTCTTTCATATTTTAGTCTTCATCAAAACTTAAGATTCTAACATTCTCCCCCTTTTTGATGATGACAAACTAAGTTAATCAAATAAGTTCATATGAAAGAATTGAAAGTAATAATCAGATAAGGCACACAGAACTAAAGACAGATATCATTGATGAGCAAAAGATTACAAGTCAGATATGTATAACATCAGTTAAAATTTACAAGTAATCAAAATTGTGCAAGTTGAGCTATGCATGAAAAATATGAAAAAGGAAAAATTTCTAAGTTAAATGCCTAGGGTAGTAGAGTGGGGTTTATAGGTGATGTCTCTTCTTCCTTTCCCTCTCCAACTGCCTTTGCTCATTTTCCTTTTGAAGTCGGGCTATGTGGGCATCCTTCTCGCTCTGGTCAATCTGAGCAATTATCCTTTGAAGCTCTTCCTCTTCCCTCTCCCTTCTAAGTCTCTCAGACTCAACAGATTCCTCAAAGGCTATCTTCAAGTTTTCAACTTTCTCAAACCCAGGGAACCCAGTTGCATCAGAGAAGGGAGTGACCTCGCCATTGGGATAATTGACAGCCCTGATCTTCACATTCCACACTGGAAAGTTGGGGTCCTCCTCAACTTCCTGGGCTTTCCTTTTCCCTTTGCCTTTGCCTTTTCCTTTGCCCTTGCCTATTGGTTGAGTAAGCTTGGCTCTTGCTCTTTCAACATCTAGGCAGGCCATCTGACCAAATGAGATCTTGTCCGTGAACTCATACCTCTCGAACTCTTCAGGAGTCATGTCCTCAATTTCCAGCTTGACTTCCTTCAGTGGCGGAGGGGCATGCATCTCTTGAGAGGATGACTGAGTCTCAGGTACAATCTCAGCTTGAACAGATGGGACCTCTTGCTCACTCACAGCAGACGCGGAAGTAGTAGTACTTTTATTGGCATGCTTTCTAGCAACTGCCTTCTTCCTTGATTCGCTGTACTTGACTATTGAAGGAGGAGGAGCAGAGGTTGGCTCAGAAGGAGGAGGAGCAGAGGTTGGTCCAGAGGGAGAAGGGATTGGCTTGGCTATCACCATTGGTGGATGGTTAATCTTCTCCAGCCCATACTTCATCATTATCTCCTCAATTATATTTCGGCCAGGCTCAGAGGATGGAGGCTCAGACGATGAAGACTCTGGCTGTGGGATCTCTTCTAGTTGCTCATACATATCCATTGCCCACTTCGACCTTTGCTCATCTGATCTCTGCTGTTGCATAAATCGGATGACTTCCCCTCGGATCAGACTTTCAGCACCACCCAATCTTTGAAGGTCCATGGCTCGGCGAAGAGCAGCAGTGATGGCTTCATCTAGCCAGAGGGAAGGTTGAGTCCTTATTTGCTCCAAATCATATGCCCGACGGAGGGCAGCAGCTGGTAGAGTTTCTCTCCCCCTTTTGACATCATCAAATGGAACGAGGGCCAGGGAGGATGGGTTGGGTGAAGAGGAGGGTGAAGGGTCAGGGCCAAAGGTTCTGGGTGGTGAGGATTCAGCCGAGGATGTGGGTGAGGTGTTTTCTGGTGAATTAGGAGGGTTGGGGAGGAGGGCTGTGTTTCTTTCGAAGAAGGAAGGGTTGGTGAATAGTCTATCGAAGGGATAGGTAGAGTAGTAGGCAGGGGGTTGTTTAACTCTCCACCAAATAGGGGGTTGGTCTCTGAGGTAAAAGGTGTGAAGTGGGTGATCAGGAGAGGTAAATCCAAGGGATTAGGCTATGGTGGGTTGAGTGTTAGGAGGAGGATTGTAAGGCTCTGTGGAATTTGTGGGTTGTGAATGGTTTGGGGAGGTGTGCGGTGATGGTGAGTTCTGGGGTGATTGGCGAGGGGAACTTTGAGGAGTTTGGTGAGAGGTGTTGTAAGTGTCAGACTCATTTTGTGGTGAAGGTTGATGAGAGTCATTCTGTGGAGGGGGTTGTTGTGTATTAGGAGGAGGGAGTGATGGTTGGGTAGGTGGAGGAGGCGGAGGTTGATCATTTTGTGGAGGTGGTGGAAGATCTGATGGATCAGTAGAAGAGGGAGTGGTGGAGGGCCCAGGAACTAGGATAGCCAAGATGAGATCAAGCTTGGTGTCCAGCTCATCAAGGCGTTGCTTGACCCTCTGAATTCGCTCTCCAAACTCTGCTTGAAGAGGAGCCAGCAGTTGTGCAGGTAGCCTGAGGAGGAGCTCTTCCCTGAGCTCATTGATCATAGTTTGCTGAGCCATGGATACTCTTGGGGCTCGTCTTGGTCCAACGTGAGAGTCAACTTCTTGATCCCCTGCTCCAGATGTAGAGGGAATAATGGTGTTGGAGTGACTCCCAACCTGTGAGCCAGACCGAGCAGGCTTTGCAGGCTTGATATATCTTACCCTCATTTTGCTAATGTTGACTGCTCCAATGGGTAGGCAGGGGATGTTGTCAGTTTCCTCAGTGGACTTGATCAAAAATTTCTCCATGAGGAAGACAATCACTTGGGGATAGGGAAGATGACTAGGACTCTTCTCCTTGGTTTCCTTGGTTTCACACCATCTATGCAGCTCCAAGCTGATCAGTTGTCCTGGGTTGACGGGCTTCTTGGTGAGGAACCTTGGAAGCCAGGGGTTGTCAAGCAGTGTGAACTCGTTGAAGTTCCCCCCTTTGTGCGTCATCAACCAGGAGTAGACATACTGGAGCACCCGGTTGGAATCAGGCATACCAGAAACCTTCTTCCCCTTGGTCTCATATGCAAGTTCAAGTTCCTCCTGCCTCAGCTTCTCGGGGTTGATCCATTGGTTCATACCCTCATCAGTGATCCCGAGTACAACATGTACAAAGGGCACTTGCAGGACGTTGATGTTGTACTTATTATTGATCCCCAGCCAGCACATGTACTTCTCCAAATGGCTCTTCAGATGCTCAAACCCTAATTCTTCAAACTTCTTCAGATCAACAAACATTCCGTTTGTGAAATAGGGTTTGGTGTTCTCAAACTTGGAGGAAATCGCCTCAAGTGGCCCATCCTTGTATGTTGTCAGATCATCATCATCCTCCACTTGCTGACGTTTGGAAGTGTGTTCTTCCTCAAATCTGACTCTTTTGTGTTTCTTCTTGGACTTTCCAGATTTGTCATGATGATGGTGATGAACTCGCCCAGATTTACCAGAACCTTCATTCCTCTGCCCAGTTTTGCCAGAATGTTCTTGGCGTTCAAGCTGTTTACCAGATTTCTGCCCAGATTTCTTTGTACGTTGATCGTTGGAGTTGGAATCAAGAGAGCCGGCCATTTTGTATTGGGCTGGGGTTAAGTGTTTGGGATGAAATGCAGAAGAAATGCAGAAGATGAAGAAGAAAATGCGATGAAGATGAAGAATGATTTCAGAGAGTTTGGGTGTTTGATTTGTGTGAGAAGTGAGAAAAGAATGTCAATGGCCTATATATATGCGAAGTAATAAGCGATGTGATGGTTCATAATGACTCTTCATTGAAAATATGCACCTTTTGTGGGAAAACGTAAATATTCAAATTGAAACGTCGCACCTTTGTGACACGTGTCTCTGCACAATGTCAGAAGAGGCATAATTTTTGGTGTGAGAAGATGAAACGTTTTCTGAGGTGACGTGTCCCTTTGTTCAGACACTGGCGCTCCCGCTCACTTTGATTCGACACTCAGCGCCAGCAGAAGAGCATCCGGAAGTGGTTTTGCTTCCGGTTGGAGTGGCGCTCCAGGTCACTTTGAGTTGTCATCCAGCGCTAGCAAGGGAATATCCGGAAGTGGTTTTGCTTCCGGTTGGACTCACTTAAGATTCAACATTGTGGGGGACCTGCAAAACTAAAGATTGGCACTCCGATGCCTAAGTTAGTATAGTTGCAGGTTTTAATCAATTAAGCACAAGTTTATTTTGAAGAATTAAACTTCATTTGGGTTTACCATTCCCAAATCACCTCTTATGAATGTAAATTGATCAACCCCCAGAGGCTTGTTGAAAATATCAGCAAGCTGATGCTGAGTGGGGACAAATTGCACTTTGACATCCTTCTTCTGAACATGATCTCTGATGAAGTGATGTCTGACATCAATGTGCTTTGTCCTTGTGTGCTGAACCGGATTCTTGGCGAGACTGATGGTGCTTGTGTTGTCACAGAGGATGGGAGCCTCAGGGAATTCGAAGCCAAGATCTCTCAGTTGGTTCTTCAGCCACAACACTTGGGCACAACAGCTTGCGGCAGCAATGTATTTTGCCTCTGTGGATGATAAAGACACGCAGGTTTGCTTCTTACTAGCCCAAGAGACCAGACAACCACCAAGGAAGGCGCATTGTCCACTGGTGCTCTTTCTATCAGTTTTATAACCTGCATGGTCAGAGTCAGAGTAAGCCCACAAGAACTCTTGGTTACCTCTGGGATACCAAAGACCAAGCTCTTGTGTTCCCTCAAGGTATCTTAGAATACGTTTAACACAGGTTAGATGTGACTCCTTGGGGTTGGCTTGAAACCTAGCACACATGCCTACACTAAATTGTATGTCAGGCCTACTTGCCGTTAAATACAACAGGGAACCTATCATTCCCCTGTACATGGGCAGGCTGACAGATTTACCCTTTGCATCAGCATCGAGTGCGGCAGTGGTACTCATGGGAGTGTCATACTCCTTGCACTCATCCATCCCAAACTTCTTGAGGAGCTCTCTGCAATACTTAGTTTGGAAGATGAATATTTCATTCTTCTTTTGCTTAATTTGCAGGCCTAGGAAGAACGTTAGTTCTCCCATCATTGACATTTCAAACTCTTCCTGCATAGTCTTAGAAAATTCTTCACAAAGTTTTTCATTAGTTGCCTCAAAGATAATATCATCGACATAAATTTGGACAATTAGCATGTTTCTATCTTTGTGCAGAATAAACAGTGTATTATCTAGTTTGCCTCTTGAGAAACCCTTTCCCAGCAAAAAGCTGCTGAGTCTCTCATACCAAGCTCGAGGAGCTTGTTTTAGGCAATATAAAGCTTTCTTTAGCCTATACACATGTTTAGGATGCTTATGATCCTCAAAGCCAGGAGGTTGTTCTACATAAACCTCTTCTTTGATGTAACCATTAAGAAATGCACTCTTCACATCCATTTGATATAATCTAAAGCCTTTCATGGATGCAAAGGCTAGAAGAATCCTTATTGCTTCGAGTCTAGCGATTGGAGCAAAAGTTTCTTCGTAGTCTATGCCTTCTTCTTGGTTATACCCTTTGGCTACCAATCTGGCTTTGTTCCTTGTTATTTGACCTGTCTCATCCAGTTTGTTTTTGAAGACCATTTGGTCCCAACTATGGATTGATGAGACGGCCTTGGGACTAGTTCCCAAACTTGGCTTCTTTCGAACTGATTTAGCTCTTCCTGCATGGCAATAATCCAGTCGCAGTCCTCAAGAGTTTGTTCAATTGAAGTTGGTTCGATCTGAGATAAAAAGGCTCCAAACTCAACTTCATTTTGAACCTGCCTTCTGGTTCTGACACCAGAAGAAACATCACCAAGCACTTGATCAAGAGGATGATCCCTGTGATGTCTCCTAGCTGTTAGCAACTGTGTCTCATCAGGCACCGTCTGCACTCTAGGCTCATCACTGGGTTCATCTTCTTCTTTGGGATTGCTTGCTGGTGTTTCTTTTGGTGGTGAAGAAGATGATGGTGGTTTTGGAAAGTTTAGTATCCCATCATCTTCTGTGGATTGTCCCCATGTAGGAGTTTCATCAAATACAACATGCATAGATTCTTCTACAGTTCTAGTCCTCATGTTGTATACTCTGTAAGCCTTACTCCTAAGGGAATACCCTATGAATACACCTATATCAGCTTTTGGATCAAACTTACCCAGATTTACCTTTCCATTGTTATGCACATAGCATTTTGATCCAAAGAATAGTCATCCACCACCACTAGAGCATACATGTTTCCACCCAAGCTCTTCACTCTCGCTGGCCCAACCAAATCCATATGGATTAGTTCTAAGGGTCTGTTGGTGGAGAATTTCTTCTTGGTTTTAAACGAGGACTTTGTTTGCTTCCCTCGTTGGCAGGATTCACAAATATAATCATGCTTAACCTTAAAAGATGGAATACCTATAGCTAGCTCTTTCTTAATCAGCATGTCAAGTTGAGTAAAATTAACATGTGCTAGCCTTTTATGCCAAAGCCAACTATTCTCATCACTAGATATTAAGCATTTTTCTTCCAGTTGTTGACATAAATCTAGAGTGTATAGGTTTCCACTTCTATTTGCCTTAAGTTTGCATTTTAGGTTGACCTTATCTAGATTCAGATCCTGCTTATCTACTATCATGCACTCATGTGAATCAAAGATTACCCAATTTCCTTTGTCAGTGCTCTGGCTCACGCTCAGCAGGTTGTGACAGAGACCATCCACCAGATAGACGTCTTTCACTGGTCCAACTTCTCCAACTCCGTTGATCTTTCCACTTTGATTTCCTCCAAAGGTAACTGTGGCTCCGTCTTTGATCACCAAGGATTTGAATTTGTCTCTGTCTTCAGTCATATGTCTCGAGCATCCACTGTCAATATACCATTTCCTATTCTTGGATGCTTTGAGACACACCTGAAAGAATCAAACAGGCTTAGGTACCCAACCTTTCTTGGGTCCTCTGTCATTAGTTCCCAGAGCCCTTGGTCCAGTGTTAGTTTTGACCTTGGGCTTATGATTAATCTGTGCCTCTGGCCTAGTGTTGGCTCTAGGCTCTTGGGCTTTCCTTGTGGATTGTTTCCAGGCTCTGGATCCCTGTCCACCCTTAGTTTCTTTTCTTGGGGGAGGATCCTTTGTAGCCTTGGTTCCTTTTGGGACCCATTTATAAGATCTGTTTGCTCCATGCTTCTTAGCATTACAGGTGGACGTGGAGTGTCCCTTCCTGTTACAATAATTACAGAAGCTAAAAGGTGTGGAGCTATGATCAGTGGCTTTATGAAAGAATTTTAAGTAGGGCTTCACTTTTGGTTTCACCCACTTTTTCCCTCTAGGTTTGTATCCTAAGTCAGTCTTGTCCCTATATGCCCTCTGATTCATTAAAATGATATTTAACATTTCAGATCCACTAGTGAATTTCTGCAGGGCATTTTGCAGTTTATCTCTTTCAGCTGAGATTTTGCTGCAATTGGAGCAGCTCTCAAGTGTTGAGGCATTGGGTTCTGCTTGGGGAGAGAACCCTTGCCATCCGCTACCGGAAGCTTTCTGGCTTCCGCTAGCTCTTCACTCAATGAGTCCACCTTGGACTCAAGTGATTCCTTTTTAACTTTCAATACTTTATAGGCTTTACATAAGCGGGAGAATTCTTCATGAACCTCATTATATGCCTCTTGTAGTTCAGAAAAAGTTATCTCACTGTCCTCCTGGAAGGGATCAAAATCTGAAGATGCTTTCTCATCATCTTCTCTAGCAACCAGGCAGAGGTTGGCAACCTCTTCCTCATCACTTGCTTCCTCGTCCGAGCTATTTACCCAGATGGAGGACACAAAGGCTTTTCTTTTGTCCTTCCCTTTTGATCTCTGTAAGCTTGGACACTCAGCCTTGAAGTAGTCAGACTTTTTACACTCAAAGCACACTGGTGCCCTTTCCTTCTTATATCCTCTCCTCTGGCTGGAATCACCTTTCTGAAAGTCTCCTTTCTTCTTGAAGAACTTTCTAAACTTCCTCACCATCATAGTCATCTCCTCATCATCGATGTCCTCCTCATCATCATCATTATCATCAATCTTCTCCTTGCTGGGGGCAACAAGGGCAAGATTCTTGGTTTTAGATGAAGCTTGAGGAGCTCTCTGGGCCAGCAAAGTTGGTTCATATTCAGCCAGTGACCCAAACAGCGCAGTGATGGAGCTTGTTGACTCTCCTTGGACTTCCTGCAAGATGGTAACTTTGGTGATCCAATCACCTTTCAAAACTTTTAAGATCTTGCTGACTTGTTCTTCTTCAGGAATGTCTTTACCCAGGGAGGCCAGGTTATTGATAAGATGAGTGAACCTGAGCTCCAGCTCTCTGATTGGCTCAGTTGGACTAATCATGGCAAACTTGTGGAACTCTTCCACCAACATCTCGACCTGTCTTGCCTTCACTCCCTTGGTTCCAGAGTGAGCAGCCTCAAGAGCCTCCCACATATCCTTAGCAGTTTTGTGGTGGTTGATCCTATGAAACTCCTTAGGACTAAGAGCGCATTGAATGTAGTGCATGGCTCTGAAGTTTAGCTGGACTAGAGCATAGTCCTCATTGGTGTATCTGGATCGCTGTTTCGCAAAGCCATCATCATCTAGAGGGGTGTGATTCCCATGTTCGATCACATCCCAGAGTCGGATGTCGCTGGACTTGATGTAGGTCTCCATTCGGAATTTCCAGAATGGATAGTTATACCCATCAAAGCCTGGAGACTTGTTGGGTTGAATAGAGACATCTGGCAAGGAATAATCTGTATCCATTACTGGATTTTTACTTTCTAGATTCGTTGGAATCAAGTCAGAAAGACCCGCTCTGATACCAAATGAAAGTAATGGATGCACAAGAGGGGGGGTGAATTGTGCTACCAAATAAAAATCAAACAATAACAATACAAGGGTTTATACTGGTTCGGTCTTCCTGACCTACGTCCAGTTCTCAACCACCCAGGTTGAGTTCCACTATCCCCAGGTTTTACAAACGGGTTCACCTGGAACCTTTACAGCCGCAAGTTTTGGACGGGATCACTTGCAACCTTACAACCATAAGTTTTACTCAAGGCTCACTTGCAACCTTGCTAACTAACTCCCCCTTACAACCAGCAAGGGTTCAACCTTTACAAATAAAGGATTTTCTAAACTTAGTTCTCTTTAAGAACGGATAATGTTACACACTTAAGTACAATGAATGCTCTTTATACAAGAAGAGACTTAACTACAAAGAGTACAAAATAAGTAGATGAAAAGAACTCTCAATGTGTTAAATGCTCTTTCTCTTTTCTGGGCAGCTTTGAATGCTTGAAGGATTTCTCAGTTTCTCACTCTAGCTTTCTTCAAGATGTCAAAGATATTAGTTGTCTTCATAAATGAAGATGAGCTTGTTTATATAGTCTTCAAGTATTTTCACTCTTGGTAGGTGAGTTAGCAGTTTGAATATGGCCGTTTTTCCCAAGTTACTGTTTGCCCATTTAATGCTTCATTAATGCTTAGCAGGGTTGACTTGATTTATCTCTGAAAAGTAGTTCTGACACCTCTGCTCTATCAAATGCACTCTGACACTGCACTGCTCTGAACGTTCTGACATTCTGATTGCTTGCGGAAGCGAATTCACATCCGGAAGCAACATCACTCAGTGTGCTGCACTTGAACGTTAGTCTAGCAATATAAACACATAGTCACATGCAGTGGGAGTTCATTTAGTCTAAGGGAGCTCTCTTACATCCGGAAGCAATTCCACATCCGGAAGCACTTCCACTGGACGTTGGGTTATGTTCACATTTTACTCTCTGACGCTCAGTGTTACCCAAACCAACAGCCAGCGTTAGTCACTAAGCAATCGGAAGCAAATCCACATCCGGAAGCTTCCTAACTTAGTCTCAAGGTTTTTATACAACTAATGTTCTTAGACTGAGTTATGACTTAGTGAAATACTTGCTGCCGCTGGGGGATGAGATGTTCATCCGCGAGCGCTAGTCCTAGTCCATCCGGAAGTAAATCCACATCCGGTTGTACTCTTACTTGGGGTTCTATGTTTGCCTAACTTTCTCTAAGTGTTTAGCTCATTCTTTCATATTTTAGTCTTCATCAACACTTGAGATTCTAACAGAAAAGGAATATGAAATCTTAGTTTTTGACCTTTATGGCTGAGAGATTTTATTTAATTGATTTATGCTTATTAGTGTAGAACTTGAGTTTTATTTCTTCTCATTGTAGTAATAAGAATTATGGATTTTTATTAAACTCTCGCCGTCTCAACAATTTTTATTATAGTTAAAAGAAATTGTTAGTGCTTGGATTATTGTTAAGTTAATGTTAACTTTAGAATCTCAATAAATGAAGTTTGAATAATCAAATACTCAATAACAGAAATGAAAATCTAAACTACATAATTGGAACTAAATTAATAACCCCCCTAAAGTTCAACAATTGCTTCACGTCATCTCAATTTCTAGAAGAGCATGGGCGGTGATCGATTAGTTCTTCATGTTGAAGAAGGAAACATCCAAGGATGGCTGTAACTCGATCTCCATGGAGGGTGCATGAAGGTTTATGGAGTGGAAGAAGGAATTGGTGGAAGAATAGAGAGAATACAGAGTGGTATAGATCTTATGAGGTAGTAGAAGGGTGTGTAAGGTTCAAGGTGTGAATTTCCCCAATTGAGGTGTCAAATTCGGATGTCACATTCGGTGAGAGTTATATCACCAATTTAGCTCTTAATATTTCTTTAAAAAGTCTTTCACATATGCAATATAAATCTGCATCATGGTGATAGTTGTATATTTAAGAGCTAAATTGGATTAGAGTGACACTTCATTAGTTCATAAATATAAGTCTTGATTAACTCTTTTTCATAAAAAATCAAGGAAGTTAAATAAGCTCCTCAATGATAAACCTGTTTCTTAAAAAGACATGTTAAAGTTATTTAGGTGTCTAAAGTTAATGTTTTTCTCACTATTACTCATATTTATTATGATACTATTAAGAGAGATATATATACATAAAAATTACTCCCACCGGTCTGTAATATAAGAGCTTATATTAGCCGCCAAAATATGCTTATTAAGAAAACATGTGAAAGTTAGTTGATTGCCTGGAGTTACCGTTTTTTTTTCAATATTGCCCATATTTATTATGATAATATTAAGAGAGGGTAATACACAATTAAGATATCTTTAACAGCAAGTAGGGTCAAAATTGCCCCATTTTTAAACTTCCGGGGCATAATTACCCCTTAAAAAACTTCCGGGTGCCTAGCGCCCTTCCATGAAAACTTCTGAGACATTTTTTCCCTTTATCCCAATATGAAAACATGTTTAGCAGGAACTATCTCATATAGTATCTCTTCAAACTTAACAATAATAAAAAAGAACCCACAAGAATTCAATAGTGAATTGAGGGCATCTATAGGCCTGAACGATAGTTTATTTCTAAGATCAAAAATTAAAACTTGTTAAGTAAAAAATAACATTTAAGATTAATATCTTAAACAGCAAGGGTCAAAATTGCCCCATTTTAAAAAGAAAACAGATTTAGCATTTGTTAGACCACTACAAGAATTGTTGGGGCTAGTTGCGGCACCCTTGTCGCACAAAAGCAAAATGCGACAGAACACTGAGTTTTTTATTTTTTTTAATGTATATCACTGATATTGTCTCGCCCAGGGGTGAGACAAAGTTCATTTCAACACAAACTACTTTGTCTCACCCCTGAGAGCGACAACGTGTATATTTAATTTTTTAAGCCTTTTGTTCTTACCAATGGATTGGAAGAGTTTATATGGTTGTCAAGAAGGATATCTGAAAAGGCCAGTCATATAAATTTTCCTCATTTCCCAACAAAAATTGCTTTTGCTTTTCATCCCATTTATCATATTCAGGACCATCAAAGAAGCATAAATATGACACTGAATTTAAATCAATATCATAACCATCAATCCGCACGCAATGCAATTTTTTTTCCAGAAACATGATGCATCTGGCTGAGGTTTGATGGTCCATGCCCCTCCTCTTCGTGAGGCAACACATTTAAATCAAATGTGTTGTGTTGCCTTTTGTTGGCTTCGTTTTGGCTTGCAGCACCCATGTCTTGCATATGTTAACCCTCTCAAACGTCTTCTTCTTAGTTGTTGCAACTTGATTCCCCTTTGTAACGCCTCATGAAAGGTGTGTAATCAATTTGGAGAAGACTTTGATTCTTTGTATCTTCAACAATCCAATCAATATTTTGGTCCTCTATATCTTCCACAACCCAATCTAAATAGTTACAAGACTCTTCCTTGTTGTTAACATTATCCATGAAGAAATTGTGTAGAAGAAGCGTGTGAAACAGAGCATTGTTGGTGTGGAAGACATTTATATAATATGGTGGAGTTACACCTAGAAGTGTGACAAGGAGTGAAATATAATTGAATTTGTCTCGCCCTGCGGAGTGACAAAGTGTTAAGTACATTATATAATACTCCCTCCGATCCATAATATAAGAGCTAGCCGTCAAAAAAACGCTTCTTAAGAAAACATGTGAATGTTAGTTGGGTGTCTGGAGTTAATACTTGTTTTCCTATAGTGCCCATATTTATTATGGTACTTTTAAGAGAGAGAAATACATAAGCATTAATAAATATGAAAGAGAGTAAGGGGTAAAGTAGGAAAAAACACATTAAATGAGGAGAGAATATTAGATGAGCTCTTATATTAGGGACCAAAATCATTCAAGTCTTGGACTCTTATATTAGGGACCAGAGGGAGTATTTTATAGAGGTTGCACCTTGGACCGCGGGTACTTAATATATTATGTATTATTTTTTTCGTTTTACTTAATACTACCTCCGGTCCCTAATGTAAGAGCTAGCCGCCAAAAAAACGCTTCTTAAGAAAACATGTGAATGTTAGTTGGATGTCTGGAGTTAATGTTTCTTTTCCAAAATTGCCCATATTTATTATGGTACTTTTAAGGGAGAGAAATATATAAGCATTAATAAATATGAAAGAGAGTTAGGGGTAAAGTAGGAAAAAATGCATTAAATGAGGAGAGAATGTGGGGTGAGCTCTTATATTAGGGACCAAAACCATTCAAATTTTGGGCTCTTACATTAGGGACCGGAGGGAGTAGTATATTATAATATATGTTGGCCAAAAAAATTGTGTGTGTGTGTATACTATGAATTATCTGAAGGGGTCACGTCCCGGGGCGAGACAACATAAATATTTTTATATTATAGGAGTATTATATGTCGTCTCTCCCTAAGGCGAGACAACATAAATAATTTTATATTATATTATATTATATGTTGTCTCTCCCCAAAGCGAGACACATAAAATATTTTTATATTGTATTGTATGTTGTCTCATCCCTGGGCGAGACAACATATGAATTTTTCAAAGCGGGCATTTTAAACTTTCAGATCTATATATACTCATTCATACACCAAACTAATTTCACTCCTCCACTTCTTCTTCATCTCTTTCATTACTTTTAAATTTTTCTCTACATTCTATTGTTCTTTATTAAAGTTATCTTGTTAAGTTTCACTCTATATCAGTTATAATCTGTGTTTGTTGATTTATTACTATTTTGATTCTTTTTTTTGTTTCTTGCAGGTCATTACTCAACTCAACCTTTAATATCAAATTTCTATATTCATTTGTGAGTCTTAATTTTTTTGCTTTGTTTTCAATTATATGTGTTATTACATCACATTTAATTTCTATATCTACTTCTTTCCTTGTTAATTTTCATTCATTCTCATGTTTATTGTCTGAAACACATTAACTCTTCCTATTTTCACATTTAATTTTGATTCATTCTCAGAACCCATTCGCTCTCACTCGTCTCTATCTTTGCCTATCCTTGTTATTTTCATTCATTCGTCATCTACAGAGTGCTTTACTCTGGAGGCGTTTTTTTAAAAAGTAGAAAAATAAGTGTCTCTCCCAGGGGAGAGAGACAAAGTATATATTATAATATATACTTTTGTCTCTCCCCAGGGCGAGACAATAGTTTATTAAAATATATTATTGTTGTCTCTCCCCTGGGTGAGACAAAGAAATATATTTTAATAAAGCATTGTCTCACCCTCGGTTGAGGCAACATGAATAATGTACTTTTCTCACTTCTCCATTCTTCTTGTCGCGGTTCAAGTTCATGTCGTCGCACCTAAAGGAGACGCGACTATTCGCCTTGTTTCACAAGATTTGGTCGCGGGTGAGAATTGTGCGACCACTGACATTTATCTCTCACATGGGAGTGACTATCTCCAAATTTAGGGTGCTGTAGTGGACGTAGCCTTGTTGGTGTGCGAGAGTCACAATAACGAACCCATTCATTGCCTGGAGACACTCTAGATGATGCCTTTGCTGAAACGAAGCTACGACATCAAACCTATGTTATTCAGTGAGAAATTAGGGTCCTAATTGGATATGATTCACTGATCCCAAATTACCCTAATAGTACTTCTAACACCTTTTAGCATTTCTCAAGCTGAAATCTAGAAATGCTCTTGCCTATTATTTCATCTCTCACAAACCTTACTCCAATCGCACTCTATTTTTCCGTCATTTTTGGTCATTTTTCTTTTTCATTTGAGATTTCTACCTTCTTCATTCATCAATTTCTAGTTGAACGAGAGGAAACCATGTACTTTGCATGGAAGAATTACTTTTTTGTTGTAGTGATCAGTGGAAGGGTAGTGATTTGATCCTTATTTGTTTGCATTAAGGTTTAAATGCAAAAATAACTAGGGACTACAGCAAGTATGCAATCGCGGATAGTCTCACGTTGAGTTATTAACTAACTAGGTACCTAAATAATCATTGGTGCAATTAGAAACTCAACATCAATATATATCAAACCATGCAACTCATTCATATGACATATTCAAAATGAACCATTGGACTAAATTACCACACATTAAAATAGTCAATAAAATCAACAATCACTCGTTGATAAAATATCAAATGAAGAATATATAAACTCAAACTAGATCCAAATACAAACAACATAAATAAAATTCAACACCATATAGCCTAGAATCTCAAAAAATGAAGTTTGAATATTTGTAAAGAGCAGAAATGGAAATCTAAACTACAGAATGGGAATTAAATCAATAACTCCCCTGAAGTAGGTTCAACAATTGCTTTACGTCATCTCATCATCTAGGAGAGCATGGGCGATGATTAGTTCTTCATGTTGAAGAAGTAAACATTCAAGAATGGTTGTAACTCGATCTCCATGGAGGGTGCATGAAGGTTTATGGAGTGGAAGAAGGATTTGGTGGAAGAATAGAGAGAATATGGAGTGGTATAGATCGTATGAGGAAGTAGAAGGGTGTGTAAGGTCTCCCAATTCTTGCATAGGCTCTCCTTTACATAAAACTTTAGCAGGAAGGTTCAAGGTGTGAATTTCCCCAAATGAGGTGTCAAATTCGGATGTCAAATTCGGTGGGAGTTATATCACCAATTTAGCTCTTATTATTTCTTTCAAAACACTTTCACATATGCAATATAAATCTGCATCATGGTGATAGTTGTATATTTAAGAGCTAAATTGGATTAGAGTGACACTTCATTAGTTCATAAATATAAAACTTAATTAATTCTTTTTCATAAAAAACCAAGGAAGTTAAATAAGCTCCTCAATGATAAAGTATTTTGTAATTAATTAATTAATAGATGCTTATATGTTATATAATTAGTATGGAGAAAAAATTTCAACACATCAATTTATAAATAACATATTTAATTTTTTCCTAAAATTATTAACTAGATCTTATATTTAAGAAGATATGAAATATTTTATTTGGAACAAAGTAATAACCACTAATATATCTAACTTTATTTTTAAGAGTGAAGAGAATAGAAGATAGTATATAAGCATCATTAGTACGTTAAAGAAAAGGAGATGCTAATAGCTGGAGCCTGGAGGGATAATCACAGTGGATCAATGATCCTGGAAGAAGACTTCATCATTATCGTTGGCTGGATAAGAAAAACAATTAAGAAAATAAAGAAGCAAATGCCTTCGTCAAGGTTGAAACTTGAATAAGTAATAAACAATAAACAAAGAATATACAAATAATAAAGCATTGAAAAGGAAGATATTGTTGAGTTGCAACCATGTGCAGGGGTTGCTTTTAGGTTTCTTTTTGCGGGTAAATTTGGAAGAGTAATCACTCATCACTCATCAGGAAGACAGGAAACAGTAAAAAGGACATGTTAAGTTCATAGAGACCGTCCATGAGAACAAATTGGGCCCCCCTTGCACAGAGCTGGTAGGGAGACTATTCGTGTTTTGTTTCACAGCCCCTCCGACCTATTCTCTTAGCTCTTTCATAGCCTATAGCTAGCTTGTTTGGTGTGTAACGATCCTGACTTTAAAAAATAAATAGTACTACTTGTAACATCAACGCAACTAGTTGGAGAGATGAATTTATTTTATTTTTTTGGCCAAAGAATTTATTTTAAATAGAAGTACAAGTTTTTTTCCACATATTTTCTTTTAAATTATCCTTAATAATAATGTTTACCATTAAATTTTTAAGAGAGATGAAATGATGAAAGTGATTAGAATAATGTTTTAGTAATATTATGTAACTTTAACTAATTTAATTAATATTCTTAATATTATCAAATGTATTAATTTGATCTCTTATTAAAGAATTGTGGACATAATTTATTTGGAAGACTATATTATGTGCTTTTGTTCCAAATTTTATGCACATAATATGATTTGTTGAAATTATATAATATTTTATCCTCTTGCATTTAATTAATATACTCTCTTGAGGGCTTTTTACGCCTAACATGATAGGTAAGTACCCTCTTGCATCTAAATGATTTCAACGTGTTTTATTGATATATTCTCTCCGGTGCTTATTGTAAGTCACTACTAGCCGCCCAAATCTCACATACTAAAGAATAGAAGTTACATCATTAAATGAGTCATATTTTACTTGTCATTTTCATTTATGCCCCTCCCGTCTCTCTCTCTCTCTTTCATCTTTCCAATACTCTTTAATATTGGAAACAAGAGTAGGAAAAAATGTCAATGTAATCAAAGAGTTCTCTTTTTCCCATAGATGATGAAGGTATTATTGGAAAAAAATTTAATAAATGAGTTAGTTAATGGAAGTTGGTGACTTATATTAATGACAAAAAATTAGGGGTGGTTGGTAACATATAATAAGGAGAGGAGGGAGTACTATGTAAATATGTTAAGGCCTCTTATAATAAGGAGTAAATATAATTCAATGGAAGTTGATTTATTTCTTATTGAAAGTTTAACATATATCCACAAAAACTGCTATATGTTTTGTTGGCCGTTACTATCACATGTTAACATACTTTTCCCGTCTTTTTCCCCTTTCTATCTCCCATGTTAAAATAGATCTTATTGATTGAATTTTAATCAAGCATTTTTTTTATCAAACGCCGCTGAATAATTTTGTGCTTATTAGCAAAAAATTAATTTTAACTCGAGGGTAATAAGTGTTGCTTAAATAGACCGGGTTGTTCCTTTATTGTCCCCTTTTAATCAAGTATTTATACTATTTTTGTTTTATTAAATTCTGTTCTTATAGTTTTTCCCTCTTGTATTAGATCAATATAGTTTCAATGAAGTTTTTGGGTACTGATAAGAAGATCACTGCAGGACATTTAAAATCAGATAAAACATAATGACTTGGTAAAAAACTATATGACCTAATTTAAAAGGTGAAATATATAATTAATGGACCTACTCAAAGTTGAATGGACCTCTTATTAGATCAATGGAAAAAAATATTTAATCAACAAAATTGAGATTTGCTCTCTTTGCTCCATAAAAAAGATAAGAGAGACTGGGTTTCAACTTTCAAGATTGATATCCAGAGTTACTACAGTTACCTGCCGGATGATACGAGTAATAAATTAGGTTGGCCAGAAAGAATTTTGCGATGTTTAATTAATTCACGCCCACCTATTTTTTTAATTCTGCAGGCTCCATGTGAGAGAGAAAGACAGAGGGAGTGGCTGAGTGGGTGTGAAAGTGTGAATGTTAATGAATTAGGGGCTTCAGGCAAAATAAAATAGTTACTGAATTAAGGGGAGTGGGAGGGTAATAAATGAAAAGACAAAGCCCAGTTCGCCAAAATTGATTCTTATTTATTGACGGTAATTTAATGAGAAGTGAAAAGCATTGAAGAGAGAGATAGAGAGTGAGAGAGATGGAGAGAGGAAAAAGTGGGCATTTGCGGCAAAATGACGAAGCTTGCATGTGCCTTTGGAAGCTTGTGAGCTCCTTTTTCTTCAAATCGCTAGGCACCACTTTGAAAGCTACTCCTCTACGCGCTTTCAAAGTTTAAACCATTCAGAAAACAAAAAAAAATGTTTAAACCATCAAGTTAGAAACAGTCTCATACACTTGAATAGATGGTTTTTTATTTATAGGTAAATGAGAATGAATTTAATTTCTTCTAATGAAGTCAATTTTATAAATATCGTAGATGGAAAAAATTGAGTTGGGAAACTTATTTTAATCATACAAGACATGGGTAAAATTTATTAAAACTATGTATTTGTGCTCTTATTTATGTATTGCATTTCATGTAAATAATACAATTACAAATTCCGTTTATTATTTCATTGATTATGATCTCAAAGCTGATAATGATGTATATTAACAGTTATTTAATTTAACAAAAAAAAATACTCCAATGTTTAAGATTTTTCTTTAAAACATTATAAAATTCAAGATCTTTTTAATTTTACAAATTTTAGATGCATATGAAAGGAGCCGTTTTGTTGCAGGGAAGTAAGTAATTTTGATAATATTTTATGAGTTTTTAATTTGTATTCTTCAAAAAAAGATAGGTTACTTGTTCTTAAAAATACTCAAATTATCTTGTCATTGAAATATGAGATTTTTTAAATAAACTTGACTTCTATTTAAAAAGTGGTGTAGTATTTTTAATTAATTCTGATATATCCTAAATGTAACCTGAAAATAAAAATTATGATGCAGTTTTATGTAGAAAATGGATAATCTTATCTTTTAAGATTTTATGTTAAATTCGTTAAGTGAAATCCTCTTTATATTTAAAAATAATACAGTATATACTTATCTTATAAGCTTGTACAACAAGTATTAAAAGTGTAGAGCCTTGGTCCTGAAGTAAACGGGGAGTCTGTGAATAAAATTTATATAGTTTCCGTGACACTGCCTAGTGCCACAGTGAAAAACTTAAAAGTACATTGATATATAAAATGCAACAAACTGTTCCGGCCAAAAAAAAAACTGTTCAAAATTTGTTTTCTTTTTTTCAAATGCTCTGACAAGTTAATCCTGACCGTTAGATCAAAACCGCATGCAATGGTAAAATTCTTAACCTGTTAGGCTGTTACGACTTTGCTTTTACTAGTTGTCTCCCTTTGCAGTTGATGGTCCCAACATTTCATAAGTGATATAGTTAGTTGTGTAAGTTGTGTGTGTATATGTGTGTGGTGGGCCTATCTACCCTCTCAGCATAATCCCATACTTTCCTCACCTCAAGTGTCTATAAATTAGGTCACTACCCCTCACATTTTTCCTCACCCAATTTCCCTCATTAGCTTACCCTTCTTCTGTTTCAAAGTAACCATCTTTTCACTTTAGTTCAAACTCTTCTTAGTTCCCTAGGAGGAAATATAAGGAAACCATAATAATGGCTCACATGTCTTTACTCTTTGCCGGCATGACTTTTCTCACGGTGGTTTCCTCCGTCCATGGCTACGCCGCCGGTTGGACCAACGCCCATGCCACCTTTTACGGTGGAAGTGATGCCTCAGGCACAATGGGTACGTTAACTTTACTGTCATTTCAATATTGATTTTTTCTGAATATTTTCTATAAACTAAGATAGGAGTATACTTCATTTTTTTTGGTTACATGATAGAAGTATACTTTAACAACAACAAAAAAGACGTTATTATTAAGTTTTATTTAACTTCTAAGGTTTCTAAAAGAAAAAAAAGGAGATACTATCAAATTTCCCCTAAATCTTTTCCATTTTTCTAATAAAGTTTTGATCTTGAAGCTATTTAAGGATACCCATTTGGGAAATTTGTCTAAAAACGTGTTTTATTTAGCTTGAATATTTTCTATAAACCAAGATATAATTGAACAACAAATAATGAAATAAGTACGTTGTTATAAAGTTTTATTTAGCTTCTATGGTTTCTAAAAGAAAAATAGGAGGCACTAACAAATTTCATCCAAATCTCCCTATTTTTCTCATAAAGTGTGGATTTTGAGACTAATTAAAATTGGGAGATTTCTCTAAAATGTGTTTTTTTAATGTTTGTTTTGATGGGTGTAGGTGGTGCATGTGGGTATGGGAATTTATACAGCCAGGGCTATGGAACCAACACAGCAGCTCTAAGCACAGCCTTGTTCAACAATGGCTTAAGCTGTGGCTCATGCTTTGAAATAAAATGTGCTAATGATGCTAAGTGGTGCCTGCCTGGCTCCATTGTGGTGACAGCCACTAATTTCTGCCCCCCAAACAATGCCTTACCCAACAATGCTGGTGGGTGGTGTAACCCTCCCCTCCAACACTTCGACCTTGCTCAGCCCGTCTTCCTCCGTATTGCTCAGTACCGTGCCGGAATCGTCCCTGTTGCCTACCGCAGGTAATTACTTTCTTGGTTATTAATGTATTATTTAGTTTAAGAGACTTAAACTAAGTTCATTATAAATTCATTTGCATTATATTTTTTTTCAAACTATCCGTCGGATAGCCTACAATTTTAATAATTTTGGTTCAAAATATTAGAGTTTAACATTATTTGTTCATTTAATGCATTTTGCTTATGTATTTTCTCTCTCTTAATATAGAGTCATAAATGTGTAGTATTCAAACAAAATATTAAATCCATAATATCTAACTAACTTTGTTTTCTTATATTATACCAACGGAGGGAGGAGTCTATTTTTCTCTTATATGGGCGTTATTTAAAAAACATTAACTTCAAGCGCACAATTAACTTGTATATGTTATATTAAGATAATAAGAAGCGAGTTTTAGTGGTTGTTTTCTTTTATTGCCCACCAGTAATTTATCTGACTTATAAGATAATATAAATATTTAAATATTTTAAGATTAGATTAATGGACTCATTTAGCTTCGTTGATATTTCCAATAAATATAACTGCTCCTGTCTTATATTTGGGTAAGGAAGTATGTATCAATTTTTGTTGCAAACTTGCAATGTTCTGACTTATAAGTATGTATCAACTTGGCTTGTTTTGAGCAAAACAAGGGATGTTACTTATTTTTTTGGTTGGTTTTGTGCAGGGTGCCCTGTATGAGGAAGGGAGGTATCAGATTCACAATCAATGGACACTCTTATTTCAACCTCGTCCTTATCACCAACGTTGGAGGTGCTGGAGACGTTCACTCGGTGGAGGTGAAAGGGTCAAGAACTGGGTGGATGGCAATGTCAAGGAATTGGGGTCAAAATTGGCAGAGCAACAACTACCTTAATGGTCAAAGCTTGTCATTTAAGGTCACAACAAGTGATGGTCGCACTGTGGTGTCTAACAATGTTGCCCCAGCAGGCTGGTCCTTTGGACAAACCTTCACTGGCGCTCAGTTTCACTAACAACATCCAACATATGAATAGGATCTTGAATTGAACATCATCAATTCAAGTGTTTTTAGTAGTTATGGTGACTCACTAGTATACTAAGATATTAGATAGTATGCTACTGTATCTCGGAAAAAATGTTTGTATTTTTTTATCTGGGCTGCTTTTTAGGGTCAGAAAATGGGAAGGGCTAATTTTTCAAATGGCTCTTCTTCATTTTGGGGTTTGAGTTAGGCTTGTGTCAGTTTAGGGTTCTAGGAAATTCATGGGTGGTCTTCTTTGGTTTATTTTTGGGAGCTTTTGCTGCTGAAGGAGAATTAGTAGCAGAAGTGATTTGGGGGTAAAGATGTAACTGGAGGAGGTGGAATCTGGGACTACCCGCCAGTTAAATGAACAAGTTTTTTCTTTTATTAGTTTTCATTGGGGTGTTATTTTTCTCCTTTTGGTGGAGAGTTTGTATGTGAGAAGCACTGTTTGCTTCTTCTAATCAAAATTGTTAAACAGCTTCGGCTGAGTTATGTTATTTTGGTTCTCTCTGGGTTATATTAAGAGAGACTAATCAAATTGTGATCTATTTTGGTTTTGGCTTGTAATTTCAACTTACGTTTTATTTCTCTACCAGCGTTGCCATTTCCTCCTCCTTTTTCTCTTTACCAGTTTATCTATTATAGTATTATATTTACATGTAATATATCAAATATGGGTTAAATGAATAAAAGTGACAATTACTAAATTTTTAAGTGATTCAAGGTTTCTCTTAAAAAACGCCCAAACTTCCTCACTCATCACTTATTTTTTGTCTTTTTTTTCGCTCAGAACACACTCATCACTTATGGAACCAGTGTCTAAGGGCAAAAGGTGAACGGATTAAATAGGGAAAAATAGAGAAAGAAAGGATGAATGAAAAAGTGTAAAAGGAAAAAAATATTTTGGGTTTATTTTTGTGTCTTTGGGTTTTGTCATTCAGTGGATGTTAAAGGCCTAACTTGGACCAAGTATCATGATGAGTTAAACTGTCAAAGGCCCAATGAAAATATTTATCCAGATTTTGATCCAAACCTTAAAGGAAATTTTGTTGAATTAATGAATAATTTTTTAGAGATAATTTTATTAATTGACTTAAAATAATGACTAACATAGAAAAAATTAGTCGGAAGACTTACATCTAGATGCCCTATGAAAAAGGATTAATATGATAAGGTAACAAATTTTAAGAAATAATTAAATTACTCCCTCCGTTCCTAAATATAAAGATCACTTTGGGGAGGTGGATAAGTTCCTAAATATAAGATCACTTCCTATTTTATCTCAAGGTTTGCCCAAACTACCCTTACACTCCCTCTTTTCATTGAAAACCCTCCTCCTTTTAAAGTTAAGCAATTGAGGGGTATTTCGGGTAGATCATGTAATTTTATTGTCTTCCTTAATCTCCCCAAATTAGTCAAAGTGATCTTATATTTAGGAACGGAGAGAGTACACTGAAATCACTAAATACTCGAATGAGATTGAATTTACTAAATTGGTAAATGGCAATGCGGTTTGCCAAGATTTTATTGACAGCCCAATGCACTATGGTCTATGGACATCTAGCGATAAAATTTGATTTAGTCTTACTGGATTTAGTGTGATTTGGTGATTTTAATGGACTTGACTAATTATCTTTCATGGGACGTTGTTGTACTTGTACCTATTCCAATTTAGTTCTTCGAATTATAAAAAAAGTGGTGGATTTCACTAAATGATTTCCACTCTGAAATAGATGTAATTTTCCACATAATACATTTTACTTATGGCTCTCACACATGTATTTGTAACCTCCTAATTTACTTAATGTCATTTTCATTATTCTAAAAAAAATACATTTTTTTGGCTGAAAAAGAGACATTGAAATATAACCATTTTTATCACTAGAGTATTAGTTTGCCACAAAAATTATGAATTATCATGTTCTCAATGCAGAAAATGAAAAACAAAATTATTTTCTTGGTTTTATTTGGGCTATCCTTTTGTTTTGGGCCTCCAGTAAAGTTAAAAAGCCTAGAAATGCTAGTTATCCTATCTGCCATCCAAACAGAATCTCCCTTCTTTTTAGCTCATACATATCCTATGAAACTATTTCATATCTTTTGTTTAGCAGGGCTTTGAGGTCAAATGACTACTGACCTATCCAAGTGCACATAAAAAAAAATCTGTATGGCCAGGTTCTAGGATTTTATTTTTTTAATGGTAATATAGCTTTGTGAAATTGATTGGGAAGGACGAGAAAAATCCCAAGAGCAAGGCTTCAAAATGGTTTAAAAGTTTTTTATGTAGGGACAAACTACTACACCAGATAAATTCATTGGGAGGCCACGAATGCAATTGAATGAAGTCGGAAAATGGTTATTTTCATGCAACTCCAACCATAATTAATTGAAAAGGGGAAATTATCTGGATATCATAATACCTTTTATATAATTGATAGAGATAACTGAAAGATATTAGTGTGAATTTGTTTTTTATATAACTTGTAAAGGAAAACCAGCGCCTCACTCCTTATCTTTTTGTTTTGGTAAAAGCGACTCACTCCTTGTCGACTTGTTGTTGTCCACAACCTGAACTTAATTTGATAGGCTAATTATGTATCAAAATATCGTTAGATCTTGTTATGAAAAGAAAATATCGATGGATCTATAAATGGCCAGATGTAAAAGTAGTAGGCTCACCCGGCCCAATAAGAGGAACCTAGACCGTAATTGTTAAGCCGACGAAGGTCATCATTAAATAAAGATTATACAAGGGCTTCTCCATCTAGGTCGCAAGTAGGTTAATTATTATGTTGGCCAAAAAAAAAAAGTAGGTTAATTATGGCATCAAAATTTAACCTTGAAACACAGACAAGATTCTACAAGGGTCAGCTCTCTTGAACCAAGGTTTTGAAAGTTGGACCAAAGGTCGAGCTAAGCTAGAAAATGCAAGGTTCAAACGGTTTGATTGTTGAGTTGAACTGCTATATTTAATTAACAAATATTTTTTTAATTAATAATAATAAGAAAAAGTAAGATATAGATATAATTAACAAATTAGCAATTACTCCTTTTGAGAGATTCTATAATAATTCATATAATTAAAATACTCATTATATTTAAAAATTGATGTTGTTAAAAATTTTAACTCTATACTACTTGAAATAATTTAATCCCACAATTTAATTTAATTTCCATCTACTTGTACTGTCATTGAATAAAAAAGAGATATTTTTATGTATTAAATCAACTTAAATGGCATCATAAAATATTCCAAGTCGGATTCCGTGATTGTATCTAGGGATCTCGTCTTTAAAAACGTTTTAGATCTAATTTTTTTTATCAAATCATTTTTTTTATCCATGATCAAGGTATCCCTCACTCGACAAGTGAGAGACTAATCCCCCGCTGATTTGTAGGCACCTCAAAGGGTGGGACAGCTGGCCTAGGAGATTTAATGCTTCTCCATACCCAACGCCGTGATCGAACCCCAGACAATTGGTTAAGGGTGAATGAGTCCTTGCCACTCAACCACACACCCCAGGTTTTTTATCAAATCGTTTTAGATCAATTTTGGGTTAAAAAACATTTTGGTTTTGAAAAGATTCCAGAATAATAGTAATAATCACTCTCTCCATTACATAATAATATTATACTACCTCCGGTCCTAAATATAGGACCTAATTGACTTTTTTTTGGAGAGATTAAGGTTGCGAAATAGGTTATTAAATGATGACATATTTGATATATTTTTAGATTATCCATTAGTTTATAGGTAAAACAAAATAGTTTAAGGGAAAAAATTAGCTAAATCAATTTATAATTAACTTATTTTGCCTTTTTAAGAATTTTCTAGAAAAAGTCAATTAGGTCTTATATTTAGGATTGGAGGGAGTATCACTTTCATATTTCAATTTGTTTCTATATATAAGATAACTTTCAAAATTTTCGCAACTTTTTCCCAAATTAATCTCATAAATACTTATCAATAATAAACAAACAAACAAACACATATTCCTAAAGACGGGACAAAATTCCTCTTCGGGACGGGACGGGACACAGGACGAGGTCGTCCCAATCCCGTCCCGTCCCGAATATATAAATATGTGTTTTTATATATATATTTTTAAAAAAATGTATGTGTATGTATAAATATACATGACATTTTTTTATGAAAGACATGGTAATAATATAATTTGACTTTATTATGTTGTATAAGATGTATTATAAAAGTAATATCGAACTAATTCATTTGTTTGTTACAAAAATAAAGTGTCATATTTGTTTACAAGTAGATATTTTTAATAAAAAATTTCAATTTTTTTTTTGGGAATTTCCCGTCCCGTCCCGGTCCCGATCGGGACGGGACAAATTCGGGACGGGATGAGACACGGGACGGAAACCCCGTCCCGTACCTTTTTCGGGACGGGACACGGGACAAGGGTGTCACGATCCTGTCCCGTCCCATGAACACCCCTATTTAGGAACAAATGTAGTATATATTAATCACAACAACAATAATAACAACAACAAAATTTTATCTCACTCGTTTAGTCAGTTATATGGATTATATGACATGATTATGCTCTACTACCACATCAAAGTCCACACCATTTTTCGAGGTCTCATTTTTGTTTTCACATTGCCCTTCTTCTTCCTTCATCATTTCAGACTTTTAGTCTCCTCTCCTTTCCTCTCCTCCCACATCTAAGTCCTCCACAATATTAGCACCTTTTGCTTTTCTATCTTAAAAATCACATCTTGAGGTGTTACTTTAAGTTAAAACCCTCTTTTATGGCAGCTTACTAGGGAAGGAACTGACTTTTTATTCTCTCTTTTTCCCTCTTTTTTCTTCCATATCCCTTGTTGATCTTCTTTGTTTGAGTCATCCAGTCTTCATATAACCAATCCGAGGACGGCTCAACTCCAGCTCCTAGCCTAAAGGGCGGATCTAAATGGCTTAAAGTGTGCCAAGCGCTTGGATTACTTAACTCAAAAACCAGGTAGCCTATCACTCCGGTCGAAGGGGCCAGACCGTCCTGTCGAGTCCAGCTATTAAAACCTTGATTTGAACCCTTCTTCTCATATGCTTTAAAATTTATTGGCGTTCAAATATTTTATGATATTATCTTGTTTCTTAAGATCATAGTTAGAGCTTGTTTGCTTGTATTAAAGTTTGTTAAAGAATTAGAAATGGAAAGGGTAAGACGGAAAGTGGGGGTAATGATGAGAGAGTAAAGTTTGTGGGCCCCACGATAAGTGTGAGATGGAGAGAGAAAACTTGTGGGCCCCGAGATATATGTAAATGACCATATTACCCTTAACTTTTTAATTTATTTTCAACCCACTTTCCCATCTTTACTGCAACCAAACGTACCCTTAGAGTATGTTTGGTTGGTAGAAAGGAAAGTAAAGAAATAGAAATAGAAAGGGTAAGAGATGGAAAGTAGAGGTAATGATTAGAAAGTAAAGTTTGTGAGCCCCACGAAAAGTGTGAGATGGAGAGAGAAAATTTGTGGGCCCGAGATATATGTAAATGACCATATTACCCCTTAACTTTTCAGTTATTTTCAAGGCACTTTCTTTGGTTTCAAACAACCAAACAAGCCCTTAGGGTCCGTTTGGTTGTAGGAAGGAAAGTGAAGAAATGAAAAGTGAAAGGGGTAGAAATGGAAAGTAAGGGTAAATTAAGTAATGATGAAATATAAAGTGTGTGGGGCCCAGAAAAAGTGTGAGATGGAGAGAGAAAACTTGTGGGGCCCGGGATATATGTAAATTACACAAAAACCTATACTTTCTAATTCTTTGGCATTTTTTCTAACAACCAAACAAGCCCTTAATGATTGGTTTCTAAAAATATAGGGTCTAGGGGACAGGCATATGGGGTCTTCAAAAGGCCTCAAAAATACATGTCATTTTTGATATTGTCTCTTCTTATATCTCTCAAATCACGATAGTTTATTATTGGAGATGTTAATTTTATTAACGCTTTCTTACATTGTTGTGTATCCTACAAATATTAAATTTTTCTGTCCTTTTTAAGAATTGAATTCCAACAAATAAATTGGATTAGTTTGAATTTACGTTATATGCATTAATAATTTTGAAGTGTTAGAATCTTAAGTTTTGATGAAGACTAAAACATAAAAGAGCATAATGAACACTTAGGAAGAATTAGATGAAAGTTAGAAATCCTAAGTTAAAACACAATCGGATGTAAAATCACTACCGGATGACTTAGAGCAAAAACAACATAAGTAGCGCTTGCGGATGTAGTACGCATCCCATAGCGGAAGTCAATTGAACACTAAGTCTGATCCTAGTAAACCGAGTCTAAGTAGAATAGCTTCCCATAGCAAAAATGGTTCCCATTGCACTTGATTATATTACTCTGTTGGACTAACATTTGAGTGCAGAACTTAGATTCACTTCCGATGGCAAATGAGCTTCCGATAGTGAACACTCTTTGCATTACACATACTTGGACTAACACTTGCAGAACCAAACACTTACTTCCGGTAGCCAAAATCCATCCGATAGCAAGTACAAGAGTCAGAGACCGTACAAGTGTTCAGATGTCAGAATTGCTTTTGTCAGAGCAGTATTGTCAGGACTACTTTTCAGAGCTAAAGCAAGTCAACCCTGCTAAGCATTAATGAGCATTAATGAGGACAACGGTAACAAAGGTTTAACGACTAGATTCAAACGGACTTATTGCCGATTAAACATCTGGTGTATTAGAGGCTACTATAAAAGGAACAACTTCATCATTTATGAAGAACATCATCTCTCACCAACCAAGAACAACACACGCAGTTATTGAGAGAGAACTAAGAGCCTTCAAGCATAATACCCAGAGAATATTTAGAAAGCTAAAAAGTCAAAAGAGCACTTAATACCTTGAGAGTTATTCTTATTGTTATCATCTTGTACTCTTTGTATTTAAGTCTCTACATTTATTGAGAGCATTCATTGTACTTAAGTCTCTACATTTATTGAGAGCATTCATTGTACTTAAGTGTTTATCACAATCTGTTCATTAAGTGAACTTAGTAGTAAATCCTTTGTGTAAAGGTTGAACCCTTGCAGGTAGTAAGGGGGAGTGAGTAAGGTTGCAAGTTAGCCCGTAAAACTTGTGGTTGTAAGGTTGCAAGTTAGCCCGTAAAACTTGTGGTTGTAAAGGTTGCAGGTGAACCCGTTGAAAACCTGAGAATTAGTGGAACTCAATCAAGGGATTGAGAACTGGACGTAGGTCAAGAGTTAGACCGAACCAGTATAAAAGAATTTGTGTTAGTGTCTTTATTTTGTATTGTTTCTGTAGCACAATTCACCCCCTCTCTTGTGCATCCTCACTTTCATGAAGTATTTATACATTTTGAGAAAAGAGAATTTTTTTATAACTGGTGCGATTTCATTATTTGAATTAGGAACGTATGAGTATTTGTAATAAAGAAAAGGAATCTATAAGTTTTAACTTTTAATGTCATAAAAGACTAAAGTATACTTTTAGTCCCTTAAATTTGCATCAAGTTTCAATTTAGTCATTTATGTTTGGAAAGTACACTTTTAGTTATATTTTGCTAACACCGTTAGTTTCGCTTAACGGCAACAATGTGTTATTAAATCTAATGGATTATTTCATAAGTAAATGGGGTTAAAAATGAAAAATTTTAAAATATAAGAATAATTATAATAAAATCTTTTAATATATACATGCTTTATCAATATTTAATCTTGGATTAACCATTTAAAATTTTTAAGTTAACATTTTCCGTTTGGTGAAACTAACGGTGTTAGCAAAATAAAACTAAAAATGTATTTTCCAAACATAAAAGGCTAAATTAAAACTTGATGTAAAAATAGGCAACCAAAAGTATACTTTAATAGTTTAGCTTATTATACCCAAGGGGGCGTAGACCAGCTGGTAAGAAAGGGGAAGGTAAGGCACCGCGTATCCACCAGGTCATGGGTTCGAACCCTTGGGAAGTCGTCACCCCCGAAATGGGGAATCCCGGCGGCGACTTCGGATTAGTCGGTCCCCGAAGGGGCCGGACACCGAAGGCTCTAAGCAAAAAAAAATAGTTTAGCTTATTATAAAAAGTAGAGCATGGGATGGGATCCACTCAATGAAAAAGTAACCGTTTGTAAATTTTAACGGGCTGACATTTTTAGCCCATTTGGATACGGGTATTTTTGCACTTAAAAGAAATTTATCGCTCACTTTCGAGTTTTGAGCAAAGGATATATGTGGTTTTGACCTTTTATCCTATTAGTTACAAATTTCAAAAAATTATAGGGTTCGAGGTCTATCAAATAGGGCCTTGTCCCATGATTGTGAGAGCTGGGCTTTGCCAAAAGTATTTTATTTTGTTTTTCATAAGCAGACTGGCCTGGGCTTTTTAAACCCACTAAAACTTGTAATATCAGGACATTTTGGATCACTTATCAGGACACCCTTTAAATTTGGGAACACATTCCTTGCTCATTAATAAGATGAGTAATGTTTCACTCAAAAAAAAGTAAGATGAGGCACTGCCTGAGGCTCATATCCTGAGGCTCTGCCCAGTTGCTGATTCATGTTGGAGATTGTTAGAACCTGAGGCAAGAAGCCGTGCTAGCAGCCAGACTACCTTTGTTGATTGGATCTTTAGTAACATTCATCCAAAGAACAATGATGCAGTCTGGATTACAAAGTTTGGTATCATTTGTTGGAAGTTGTGGGAAAACAGAAACAGACATATCTTCCTAGACCAAGCTCGTCCTCCTGAAGCCATAGCTCACAATGTAAATGTCGTTACTGAACATACCATTAGAGCTAGGAATATTTTGCAAACTGTTTTGACTTAGAGAGCATTATTTTTGAGATGTAAGCTCTCTCTTTTTGTAATTGGTGTAAATCCACTTCTGAGTAATATATATACCCCATTCTCGAGAAAAGAAAGTAAGATGAGTAATGTACTCCCTCTAGTCCTTATTATAAGTCACCAACAGTCCAAATTGTACAAACCAAGGAATGCAAGTTAATGGAAGTTGATGGAAGTTGCACCATTAAATTGGTCTTCGTTTAGTTGTGTTTTCCATATTCACCCTTCTCACATTTATCACTAGGTCTACTACATTTTCTCTCTCTTCAATAATCCTCTATCTTTATGAGGGAAACAAAAGTGAAGTAGAGGAAAAGTCAATTTAATTAAAGAAATCTCTTTTTCCAATGATGAGTATATTGAGAAAAATTTAATAAATGGGTTATTTAATGACAGTGACTTATTAAAGATCAAAATTTAGAGGCGGTTTGTGACTTATAATAAAGACCGGAGGGAGTACTTATTATCTTAATGAGCTATTAAGGATAATGTTAATGGTCAACATTGAATTTGATGTGCTTGAATATTTTAAATCACATGTTTCATTTGAATGTATACATAATTCAAAATAACTTTAATTTTGTTCTAAAAGTTATTTCTTCAAAACTAGACTTATCATCGAAATATTTATAAATAAATTTTAAATCTCTACTTTCAATATTAAATTATAGACTATCTAAATTTCACACTTTTAATGAGAACTACGTTCCTCAAGGTTGTGATCAACACTGAATTTCCAGGAAATTGTGAAGAGACGAGACAAATGGCAAGGCCTTTTTTGTGGGTAAAATAGAAAAAGGCAAAACTTTAGTTGTGAAAGTTATGGATGAAAGAGAAGGGAAATGCCATGAATTTGCTTGGGAACTGAGTTTTGCACTTTTGCATTTTGACCAAGTCTTGTTATACTCATCATAGTCCCCACGTATTAAATGTGCTTCGACTAACTAATGACATCATCCTTCACGCCTACTAGTTCCTTTTTCAATAACAAATTAACTTTGAGGATTGAAATGCGTTTTATACCCGGGAATCAATTGCTTACAAATTGAGATATTCCTAAATGAGTGTTACGCACCTCTAACTTAAGTTGCATGCTCATGCTCTTTTGGTCTTTAATTGAAAAGAGCTTAGCTGAGTTAGATCAAGGTTACGGAAAAAAGAAGAAAACACAAGCAAACAAGAATTCCTCTACATTGGAACCTGGCGGGTTGGCGTGAGTAGTAAGTACTCTCGTCCCTTAAACAAGTGGTTGGGGGTTCGATCCACAGCCCTTGCGAATGGAGCAAATTCACATGCCAACTGTCTACCCCCTACATGAGACTTCAGAACAGCGAAGGATTAGTCCCACTTGACACGCGGGTGGGATGCCCTTGAAAAATCAAAAAAAGAATTCCTCTACATTGGATAACCGCAAAATTGAAAGGGAGAGAAAAGTAACGAAAAAGATAAAATCAAGGGTTAAACCAACTTTTAGTCCCTATAGTTTCCTATGATTTGGGTTTTAGTCCCTATAGTTTGAAAGCTGTGGTTTTTGTCCCTATAGTTTGCACCGTTTAATAGAGTTAGTCCCTATAGTTTCAAAAGGACCTAACAGTGTTAGTTTGTGCTAATATGTCACTAACACCGTTAGTTTTGCTGACTTGGCCATATGAGTGGACATGGTGACTTGGAAATGCATTATTAAAATAAAAAAACATTTTAGGTTTTTGTACCCAAATGCTACACCAAAAAAAAGAAATTACCAATATGCTACATCAAAGAAAATAAACACCAATATACTATAAACACAGAAATCGTTCTGAGAGAGAGAGAGAGAGAGCACTTGCATTCCAACCATGAGAGAGAAAGAGAGAGCACTTGCATTCCAACCATTAATGCCCTCCACCACCAAAGCTTAACTTTTCTCACTACCCTCTTCCCCTTTTCAAATCCCCACCCACACTCTCAAATGTCAACTCCTCCCCTCTCTTCACATACATACAAATCAAAACTCACACCTTTCATTTCAAACAGGCATCGACGCCGGAGGAACCACCACCATTGTCGCCGGCGCCGCCCTGCTCCACCTCGAGCACCGGATCCCCCTCCTGACCTCCGACCCCCACGCCCACTCACCGACTTCTACGATCTCCTCGTCGCTGGCACCGGTATCGGTGCCATTCTCGCCGCCGTAGACGGCTTCGGCCTCCCCTCTACTCCGCCCACGAAAGCCGATTTGAACAGGTGAAGGAGGAGGGGTGAGAGTTGGTGTTGGTTGCAGACTTAACAATATCCTTATTTTTTGGGTTAAACCAACTTTTAGTCCCTAAACTTTCACCCTATTTTGCTTTTAGTCCCTGAACTTTCAAACACATGGTATTGGTCCCTGAACTTTCACCCTATTTTGCTTTTAGTCCCTGAACTTTCAAACACATGGTATTGGTCCCTGAACTTTCACCTTATTTTGCTTTTAGTCCCTGAACTTTCAAACACATGGTATTGGTCCCTGAACTTTGCGTAGTTTATAAGGATTAGTCCTTGGATCTTGCTTATTTTAGAAGGATTAATCCTTGAAGCCTTTTAACTCTATTAAATCCTCCTATATGGCATTGACTGTGTCAAATTGAATGACTTGGCAATCTGATTAGGATGTTGATGTGGTAAGTATATTTTATAATATTAATTATTTTATTTTTTTTGCCATGGATGATATTAATTATTTTAAACAATTTATAAAATTTGATTTTTTTATCAAAAAATCAAATATAAAATCTGAATTTTTTATGAAATCTGATAAAAAAGGATTTTAATGTGTTGTGTACTTGTGTATGTTTTGAAATTCATATTTAAGATTCTGATAAAAAATTTTAGATTTTATAAATTGTTTAAAATAATTAATATCATCCATGGCAAAAGAAATTAAAATAATTAATATTATAAAATATACTTGTCACATCAACATCCTAATAAGCTTGTCAAGTCATCCAATTTGACACAGTCAATGTCATATAGGAGGATTTAATAGAGTTAAAAGGCTTCAAGGACTAATCCTTATAAAATAAGCAAAGTTCAGGGACTAATCCTTTTAAACTAGGCAAAGTTCAGGGACCAATGCCTTGTGTTTGAAAGTTCAGGGACTAAAAGCAAAATGAGGTGAAAGTTCAGGGACTAATACCATGTGTTTGAAAGTTCAGGGACTAAAAGCAAAATGGATTGAAAGTTCAGGGACCAAAAGTTGGTTTAACCCTTATTTTTTTAAAAAAGTTAAAATTATATGCGATATTTTATTTTTAATTGTGTATTTCCAACTCACTATGTCCACTCATCCAAACAAGTTAGCAAAACTAACGTTGTTAGTGACATATCAGCACAAACTAACACCGTCGGGTCCTTTTGAAATTATAGGGACTAACTCTATTAAACGGTGCAAACTATAGGGACCAAAACCATAGCTTTCAAACTATAGGGACTAAAACCCAAATCATAGGAAACTATAGGGATTAAAAGTTGGTTTAACCCTAAAATCAATGAAACCTCTTTCTTATAGTGGTTTTATATGAATAAAGAGCAACTGAGTTATATATACATAGTTGAAATGAATTTCCTAATTGTCATATGACCAAATGGATGATAAAAATCTGGTTACCACAATAGAAAATTGAATTTGTTTCATTTAGTAAAGTAATAGCATTATGTCCCTGGAATTAAATGCCCACATTCTCTGAAACTTTACTGCAACGAACTCTGTAGCTAGTTTTATTTCCAGCAGCCTGCAACAAACACAATGAATTTAAGCATGAAACACTAACCCTATGTATAAGAAAACTGTAGGCAAACTTCATTGCTCTAGCTTTAGCCAATAGAACTTTAGAGGGCAAATCTTGCAAGGGTGGATCCTTCAGTGGTCCCCCTCACATTGTTTCTATGGAAAGCGAATAAACCAAAAAAAAAAAAAGGAAAGTTGAACAATAATCCGCCGTATGGCTATCTACTACAATTTGTCACAAGCATGTAAAGTAATAAACTTGAGCTATCGGGGCAATTGGGCAAATGCATACTTAAATGAAAAATAGTAACGATAACACAGCCATTCATTTACCTCAGAATTGTATGTAGTCGTTATGGGAAGCAGTTAGCAGATCTTTCTCAAAAAATACCTAACAAAAAGAATGGAAAGGATGCATAAATGAATACTTATAATTAAGTGAAACATCAGAATCTCTGTTGATAAAAATTATAACTACAGGCTCTCTTAGGTTCAAGCACATTTCTGATTGTAACTCAAACAACAAGGGGGACATTGAGATTACAAAGAAACTGTAGTTCAAAAAATCTTTGACCTCTACAGCTCACCTATAAGATGCTCCATAGACCAACACAGCCACAAATAATGCACTTGAGAAATAAAAGATGTAGGGTTTTTCGAGAATCATTTTGTTGTCACTAGATTAATATTTCTATTTTAAAACAGATTCACTAGACTCGGAACAAGAAAGCACAAAAATGATATTGTTTCAATACGAATGTCGCCATGACTTTAGTATATAAAATAGATGAAAAGATATTGTTTCAAGAATTTTGGAAATTTAACACTAAATACAGACGAAATAAAAATTATTCATTCAATGAATTCGGATAAATAGGATAATATCTGTGGTTGAATTATCTTTTTTAACTTTAAATAATTAGGTATTCATATGGTCTAATCATATTTTGTCAAGTGGTCTAATGTCGCCATGAGCTTTTATATATAATAGATGCGTAATATCTAAAAAAAATATTATTATTATTTCGAGACAATATTCTTTTTGCCAAATATAAGATATTTTGGGGATCTTCTGAAATAGCCATATTGATAAAAATCTAAATTAATGTGATAAAGTTATGTGGAGATTGGAGATAAATGATAATATCATAGAATTTGTAAATAAAAACAAGATCTGATTGTAAATACTCAAATATATTATAAAACATACAATATATTGAATAAAAATATAAAATAATTAAAAGACGGTGCGGCCTGCCGGGCCGGGTCTCAACGGTGAAACATTGGACAAAATCATTAATGATTAGATAGTTGTTGTTACCCAAAAAAAAAAAGATAGTTGTTGAATATATTGCCCAAGTTCTGATTGCAGTATCTGAAATAGGTTTTTATTATATTTTTAGGTTGCTATAAAAAAAATTAAGTCACTCAAAAAATTATTAATATTGCAATAACTTAAAGGAATTAATGTTTTATCCGTTTGATTTGAATCGTAATTTGGAAATTTCATATTAATTGAGATTAAACATATAATGAAAATAATAATGATGCATATTTCTTTAGTCTCTTAGCTCTAGAAGAGACACGTCATTGAAGCATATATAAGCAATAACTCGATATACTCTAGTTGTGCAAGCCAATATGGTTTTAATTTTCTTAAAACCCTAATCATCTTTAAATCAGTTGTTCCATTTCTTACTTAATTGCTTTTATTAGGGGAGTATAGATGGAGATCATTTAAAAATAATTGACAAAATTTAAAAGGAGGTCTTATATACTTATTTAGGACCAACAATACTTACATTAATACTAGAAGGGAGTGTTATTATTGACCATAATTTAAAAAAGAAATTAAATTACTAAACCAGCTTGAAACATACTTCAAGATGGTACAAGAATAAAAATATAGAAAAAACTCACATGTCCCAAATTAGCTATTGAACGAACACATTATGCCTGGTTTGGCTTATCTGGTTTGGCTTATCTATGATCTAAGTCACAACATTTTGTTCCATAAATTTGACAAACTCAGAACGATCAATGAGTCCATCACCATTAAGATCAAAAGCACTAATAATATTTCCACACTCTTCAAGATCTCTCTTGATTCCTAGACACTTGAACACTCTCAGCAAATTTTTTGCTTCAATGAATCCATCTCCATTTTCATCGTAAACCTCAAACACATCCTTCAACTCCTCAAAACTTGGTTCTTTCTCAAACAATGCTTCAACCTCTTCTTCCCCAATCTCTTCATCTAGCTCTTCCCCTTCTGATTATGCACTGATCAGTCCCAACTCACTCATCACCATTATCACTTCCTCTCTACTTAATCTCACCTTATAATTTGGACCATGTTCATTCTTTTTTCTGCACTTAGCTGAGCTCTTCATGTCAGTTCTAAATGATGATGATGACGATAATGGCCATGCGTTACAGAGAGATTGGAAGTGGTGGAAGAGAAAAGAGAGGAAACCATTTGTAAGGAAGAGTACAAGAGATGGAAATAGCTTAAGAAAATTGGAGTGTCTTGGAATTTTCTCCATGTTTATTATTGAAGAGTATGGAAGAATGAAAAAGCTCGCTATGTGACTGATGAATAATAAATTGTGAATTTACGTATAGAGAAATGTGAGTTTGGCTTCAAGGGTAAGCGACAATGACTTGATGGAAGAGTAAACGGGAGATTGCAGATTAATTTCCTGGAAAGAAAACGGAACAAGAAGAAAAGAGCATGAGACAGCGAGAGGCACGTGGATATATCATATTGTTGGCAAAAAGAGGGGAGAGTGACGCGAATGTGAAGACCCAATATTTTAGTAATTAATAACAAATATAAAAACTTACAATTTGAGAATTTAAAAAAATAAATTAAAAATCAACAAATTAATTTCCTCATTCAAATTCAAATCAAAAAATTAGAAGAGCTAGTTGAGTATTTTTAGAAAAATTGAAGATGAAAAACATACCACCCTAATTTGTTTGTATTTGTTTTTTTTCACGAAATTATTCAACGAGATCTTTTGATCAATAATTTATCTCTAACCATGATGATTATGATCGAACAAAATGACGTCGTATAATCCATGTAACAGACCTCACCTAGTGAGATAAGACTTTGTTGTTGTTGTCGTGTCTTTTTTTTCACAAAACTAAATTATTTCACTGATAAACTTTATAATCTAATTATATATCACATATATTAAATTTTAGGATATCATTTTGTAATTTTCTAAACAAAAGTCAGTTGACTCTTAATACGTGGACTGGAAGTAATATTTGGTTATGTGCGGAATTGATTTTGTTAATTATGCGCGGGGAGTTTCTATGAAACTCAAAGAGATCTAGGCAAAGACTAGGACTGTAGTTTAAAATATGAACAGAATAGAGACGAATTATGAACAGTGTTTTGTTCATGTGTTCATAAAGAAATGAAACTCCTACAGAGGAGACAACGAATGATTAGATTATTGGACGACATTTTTCTTAGAAATTTTAAAGAAAATTATAAAGAAACCTATGCTCACCTTGGTGAGTAAGGGTGTGCACATTTTCCCCATTTAGTCTCATCTCGACCATCCTGTCCCGTCCCGTCCCAAAAACGGGACAAATCAGGACGGGACAAAATGCATCTTCGGGATGGCGTGGACACGGGACGGGGAGTCCCAATCCCGTTCAGAATACATATATATGTGGTTATATATATATATATATATATATATATATATATATATATATATATATATATATATATTAAAAATGCATACAATATAAGAGTATACATGACATTTTTTATGAAAAATACGATCATAGTAAAATTTTACCTTATTATGATGTATAAAATATATTGTAAAATGAATATTGAACTAATTTATTTGTTTGTTACAAACACAAAGTGTTATATTTTTTATAATTAAGTATATATTTTTAATAAAAAAATTTCAAAAAAGCTCTAGGATTTTCCCGTCCCAATCCTGATCGGGATGAGGCAATGTTCAAGACAAGACACGGGATGGAAATCCTGTCCTGAGCCTTTTTCGTGATGGGGCACGGGACGGGGTGTCCCGATCTCGTCCCATAATAACACTCCTATTAGTGAGGGCAAAACTACTAAACTCATGGACTTTTTGTGTAATCTACTAGAGTCCCAAACGATTGGAATGAAGTAAAGTTATTATTTAATTGTCAATGGAATATCCGATTTTCTTAATAGAAAAATAACCCTTTATTTATAGAGTCGGGCTGAGAATATTTCGAATAGCTAAATGTTCATATCTTAGAAAACTACTACTAATTGAGTTGCACTAATATCAATCAATTGTGATTAGATCATCACAATCGCTCTTAGCATCTTAATTAAAGAGATAGATATATATTAAATTATTAGGGTTTAAATACATTAAATCTTTTCACATATTAGATAATAGTACTTTCCCACATTTAGTCTTAAAACATCGATATTTGGTATTTGAGACATGCTTTTTGATAAAAAAAAGCCGGAAAAGTTGCGAAGCTAAGCAGCGATTTTTTTATAATGTATAATTTGTTACATCCAATTAGTTAGTTGTAGTAAAAAAATTTCAAAACCCCAAATCTCATTTTTATAGTTTTTCAATTGCGTTTAATTTTTCATGGTAGAAAATAGGCTCATTGAGAAACAACCCAGAGTTGTCACTATACACAATTAATTTTTGGTTATTATATATTGCATTCAACTCTGAGACGTAAAGATTGGGAATTTAAAATCCAATTTAATTTAAAACCCTCAAGCTGACTTCATTGAGTCTATCTAGTCTAATTGCCATTAGTTGCATTAAAGCTCAACTAGAGTGCGTATAATCGGGCCATTTAAGAGTGAAACTCGTGTTTAATTACTCATGTCATTATCAAATGCAACTAACACAGATTAGGGAACTAAGAAAAGATAGCAAATTATATCACATTAATATCATTAAACAATCAATTAAAATACCAAAGTTTAGACGTGCAATATCAAATCACTAAATCACATGTGGAAGTAACCAAAATGTATCATTTTTGCCCTGGACATTGGTCAAACTTATATATATTAATTGTTAGGGCTTAAGTGCAAAAATGTCCATATAATTGTTACAAAAGTGTAAAAATACCCATGCCAACTTTTTTTGGAGCAAAACTATCCATGAAATTTCAAAACTGGGGCAAAATTGTCTATCACAGTTGAATATTTTAACTTGTTGACGCATCATCCTCTATCGCATCATCATCATATAAGGGAAAATAAATACATAAGTCTGCCATATATTTTAGTGAGAGATGGACCGACCGAAAATGACAAATGATGCGTCAAAAAGTCATAAATTAACTGTGATGGGCATTTTTGCCCTAATTTTGAAATTCAATGGGCATTTTTGCACTTTAACCCTAATTGTTAAATGACAATGCTCTACATGACAATCAATAAACACCTCATTCGATGTAACATCTAGGTTTAAGGTGCAAAAATACCCATTTGATTACGTTAAAGGTGCCAAAATACCTATGTGATTTTTTTGGAGCAAAAGTACTTATTACATTTCAAAAAGGCCCCTCTTTTGAAATGTTATGGGTACTTTTGCCCCTGTTTTGAAATGTGTTATGGTTAGTTTTGCTCAAAAAATCACATGGATATTTTTACACCTTGACCACATTTACATGAAAAATTTTGCACAACGTTTACATGAATAATTTTGCACCTTAGCCCTATCATCTAATATTAACCATCATTTTTTTAAATAAATTCACCGGCACCACCAGTTGTCAATGGGTCCGGGTTCTCTCCTCATCCTCCCTCTCATTTTCTCTCCTTTTCCCTTTCATAAGTCATTGGATTAAATATCTAGTGGTTCAAATTCAATGTTTTTACAACAATAATGTAATTATGATAATATTTTAAAATGTAATAAATAAATTTAACCTTTCAAAATTTTATGTAAACTGTCTAAAACTGTAATAAATTGTTCAGAACTGTAGATTACTATTATAAATTTAAATATATTTTTTAATACTGTCACGAATTATTCACACCAAATTTTGACTGATTAAATTTACTTATATATTTTTAAGTATATTGATAATTATTTTAGTATTGTGAAAACATTAAAAATATGAATGCATCAAAGATCCAATGGTGTCAAAAGGAAAAGTAAGGAAAATAAGAGGGAGGATGAGGAGAAAACCCTCTCCCATTGCGAATGCCTATGATTTCGCCACTTCAAGTCAATTCGACGATAAAGATATAAATATATAGCACAGGCCGTGACTGTAATATAAAATAGAATCCTCCATTCCTAATAATTACAAGGTGTTATTAGAAATCATTAACAATCAATTGACAGTGGAGGATGACTGAAACAAAATATTGGTAGCTATATCACGCAAAGGCTTTGTCTACTAAGGTCTGACACACTAGACAAAAACTTTGAGATGAATCCATGAAACATTAAATTGAGATGATGGAAAATCTAGGAATTGCAAGAAAATAAAATTACCTAAATCCAACCATGGACTTGGGGATTATGCTAGAAGTGGGCCAAAATTGGCGCTTGGGCACTCACCATGTCAATGTGGTCGGTGCCGATGTAAGTGGTGATAGATGAGAGATCGGAGGTGACCCCTTTGCTAAGGGGAACTGGTAGTAGCTAGTGCTTGTCGAAAAGATGAGTAGAGGTCGCTCTTCCAATATGGATTGGGTATAGTTGAATCTTGGCCATCCAAATCTAATATTTTTAATTAAGTTTGTGATTTTTAAATAAATAATATGTTTTTTTATAATGATAGTTGTGAGATTATCAATCAATCATCAATATATAATATAAAAGTTTTCCACTAAAAAAATTATCTCCCGTGTTTCGCACGGGAAAGATAGGCAAATAAAAAGACTCAATAAAACATTTGTAGATATATATTAGGCCAAAAAAATTATCATAATGTTGACATTAAAGATATAAATGTTTAAGGGAAATTCACAAAAAAAAAATATGTGACCCAAATAAATTCGCCCAAGAAAGTAAATAATACGTGGCCCAAATAAATAAATAATAAATATAATAAATAATAAAAAATAATATAAATAATAAATAATAAATATAAATAATAAATAATTTTCATAATTATTAAATTTGTTATAGATTCTCAAAATAAAACATAATAATATCTTAAACATCTCTGCACTAATAAATATAATAAATTATTAAATAATACGTGGCCCAAATAAATAAATAATAAATATAAATAATAAATAACGGGAAAGATAATAATAAATAATAAATATAAATAATAAATATAATAAATAATAATAAATAATAAATAACGAGAAAGATAGGCAAATAAAAAGACACAATAAAACATTTGCAGATATATATTATGTCAAAAAGATAATCATAATGGGGACACTAAAGATATTATTCTTTAAGGTAAATTCACACAAAAAAAATATGTGACCCAAATAAATTAGCCCAAAAAAGTAAAGAATACGTAGCCCAAATAAATTCGCACAAGAAAGCAATCACATACAATAGTAATAGAGAATGTCAATCACTGCACTAAAAATTTGCTCATGAACAATTTTTTTAGCTTTTTTTTAACTTTTTTTTAACAAATTTGCACTAAAAAAATATATGACAAATTTTTTAACTAAAATATCGGAGAGAAAAAATCATATAATAACTGAATTTTTTTTTAAAAAAAAAGCAAAAAAATAGACACAATAAAACATTTGCAGATATATATTAGGTCAAAAAGATCATCATAATGGAGACACTAAAGATATAAATCTTTAAGGCAAATTCACACAAAAAAAATATGTGACCCAAATAAATTAGCCCCAAAAAAGTAAAGAATACGTTGCCCAAATAAATTCGCACAAGAAAGCAATCACATACAATAGTAATAGAGAATGTCAATCACTGCACTAAAAATTTGCTCATTAACAAATTTTTTAGCCTTTTTTTTAACTTTTTTTTAACAAATTTGCACTAAAAAAATATATGAGGCGCCAGCCATGGCAGTGCCGGTGGTGGCTGGCCGTGAGCCTCCGCCGCCGGTGTGGTTGTTGGTGGTGGAAGGAAGAAGAAGAAAGAAAATTTATTTAATTTATAAAGGCATTTTGGACTTTTCATCTCTAATTTTATTGTCACATTAGTGAAAATATCATTCTTGATCATATGGTAAAAGTTGGGTATCATTGGTGTACCTCAGAATAGTTATGTATTATTTTTGTTCCTTGGTCAATAGTTATGAATCATTTTTGAGTCTTCGCCCTCTTCAAAATCACGAACTTAGAAATATTACATCTAGATTTTTAAAATTTTGGTTTGGATGATGGTCTAGAGAGAAAGAACGCCCTCTATCCATCTTTTCAGCGAGTAATAAAACCGATTATGAGTAGAGTGTGGGTAATTGAGACGGCCACGAGAAAACAAGTTTGAATGATCTTTTTCTAAACGAAAAAAACTAAGTATGATTTATATTGTGTTTGATGGCCATGCAGTTGCTTATTAAGTACTATGTGGGGTCTAAGTTTCATTTTACAGCCAAATTTAACTTAGACTAACATCTATGGCAAAAATGCTACGTTATGATCACTTCTACTTCTAGATTAACGAGATACCTAAAAACCATCCGGATAACTTGGCCTCTTAGGTGGATATTTGGAGACCAATAGAAAATATCCCGAAAATCGTAAACATGGACAGTAAGATGAACAAAACGAAAGAAAGAGTAAAAAACTCACATGTCCCAAATTAACAATAAACGAACACATTATGATAGGTTTGACTTATCATCTAGTAAGTCACAAAACTCTGCTCCATAAACTTGACAAACTCAGATCGATCAATGAGTCCATCTCCATTCAGATCAAAAGCAGTAATCATTCTCTCACACTCTTCAACATCTCTTTGCATTCCCAGGCACTTGAGCACTCTCTGCAAATCTTTTGCTTCTATGAATCCATCTCCATTTTCATCGTACACCTTGAAGACCTGATTCAACTCCTCGAAACTTGGTTCTTCCTCAAACAATGCTTTTATCTCTTCTTTCCCAATCTCCTCCTCTATCCCTTCTCCTACTGATTCAGAAGTAATAAGTCCCAATTCACCCATCACCATTATCACTTCCTCCCTGCTTAATCTCACCTTGTTATTTGGACTCTGTTCATTCTGGGTTCTGCAACTTGATGGGTTCTTGCCATCAGTTCTAGATGATGACGATGAGTTACTTACAGATTGGTAGTGGTTAAAGAGCAAAGGGATGAAACCCTTTGTTTTTATATTCCAGAGGAAGTGTCCAAGAGATAGAAACATATTAAGAAAAGTGGCATCTCTCAGGATTTTCTCCATATTTGTTCGAAGGCTCATGTAGAATTAGAGCTCACTGTGACTGATGGACATACTCCTGAGTTTATTTATAGGGAGCTATATGAAATTTGGCTTCAAGTTGAAGAGTCAACGACTTAAGAGAGGGGGAAATGAGAGGTTGCAGATTCATTTCCAGGAAATAAAAGCGTGTGTGCGTGTGTATGTATGCATGTATAAGTGTGAGTATGTGTGTCTTAAGGTTCAAATCTAGTACAATTACAAAATGGTTTAAATATAGCAATTCCGTCAACTGACAGGTTCGACAGTTAATTTTGACCCGATTAGACATGTCAGCTGCCACATCAACCTGTTAGGCCATATCACCTATCACATCATCTATATTCTATAGTGATGATAGTGAGACCAAGACGAACACCCCTTGAACATATAAAACAAGATCCATTGGCAAATAATATATCTAAAATGTTGGTTACTGAGAGAGCCGTATGATTTATATAGCCGTGTGTTTTATTGAATTGAAATAATAGTAATTGATGATATCTTAAGTGAGAGGTTAAGTATGCTATATTATATTTTAAGAACGGGGAATTTCCTGCGAAACTTACAGAGAATAAAAATGGAAGACTTTTGGTGACACTTTGTTATGGAAGACTTGAACTTTATGTTAGAATATGAACAGATAGAGACGAATTATTATTAGAAAGTTTTGTTATAGATTTTGCAACTGATCATAACCACTTCCATTATGAACCATATAGATCTAATCTGGATGGTCAAGATATAATATTTTAAACTTTTTAAGTTTTTTATTTTAAAATACAAAAATATTTTTGATAAAATAATAGTTAAGAGATTATCTTCAATGTAGCAAATAAAGTAAATTTCATATAAAAACTATAAACTTCAAAAAATTATATCTAGGCCATCTTGATTAGATCTTGACAAATTAAATCAGAATTAAGAATTAACTCTGTACTCATGATCACCAAAACCAGTTCCGTGTATGTGGTATGTAGCTCTTGTAATCTTTCAACAAATATAGGCTGCTGTGAAGGAGACACCGATCACTTAATTGGATCACGCCTCCTTGAGTAATTTCGTAGCAATGTCTAGCCTTTTATGTACTTTTCATGTTTTTTTAATATAGTAAGTCTTGACTCTTGACTATATATCCCTCCCTACACTACAAGAAAAACATAGGCTAGTGGCGTATGAAATCAAGGGTTAGTGACGTTGAAATTCGAGACAATATAGGTATGTCACGTGTGAAGCAAACGCCACAAAACATGACGTGACAAGCTGAAAAAAACGCCACAAATAGGCTCATACGCGACACAAAAAAAGTAGGTGCTTATGTCGCGTATGGACCTGGTCCAAACGCGACATACACCATACGCGACATAATTTCTTTTAAAGTTGGTGTTCATGCGTGACATACACCATATACCATACGCGACACAATATGCTAAATTTTTTTATGCACTCGCGGGAAATTTAAATTGTTACCCAAATCAAATTTTAATTTTATTTTTCTGGTTCTAAAATGTTTTTATTGTAATATGTATAATTTTTAGGAGTCCTTTTTTGGAATTTGGTCCTTTATTGTGTTACTAAATAGTCAATGAGTCTTTTGTCCCAAATTTAGCTAGCCGAACGTTGAAAGCAACCTACAAAATGAAATAACAAGATTAGCATAATTCATTTAATAATAGACTAAGAACATTAGTTAGTAGAGTAAAGAAAGTGAAAGAATAGTAGATGAAATTAATTGTAGAAAATGTGTAAATGCAAGTTGGCCATTACCTTAAGTGAAGAAATAATGATAGTGGGTAGGAAGAAAGATGGAGATGGTAAAGGAAATAAATGAAATGAGGTGAATATGGAGATTTTAGAAGTGAGTTTATATAGGGGAATTGTTGGCGGGAAAACTTCACTCTATGCACTTGTCACGTATGAACTTATGTCACGCATGAAGACATGTGGCGTATGAATACATTTGGCCATTGAACACTGTGGCGCATGAACTACTTGTCACGTATGATATATGTCACGCATGAAGACATGTGGCGTATGACCATATTAAACATGCATCACAATGTCACGCATGAACCTTTTGTGGCGTATGGTATATGTGGCGCATGGCCATGGTCATATGCTACATAACCTACCTCTCGAGGTGGGTTATGTAACGTATGGCCAACACCATACATGACATAACCCACCTCGAGGTGGGTTATGTGACTTATGTCACGTATGACCCTTCCATACGTGAAATAAGTCACATAACCCACCTCAAGGTGAGTTATGTGACTTATGTCACGTATGGACCTTCCATACGTGACATAAGTCACATACCCACCTTGAGGTGGGTTATGTGACTTATGTCACGTATGGAAGGGCCATACGTGACATAAGTCACATAACCCACCTCGAGAGGTGGGTCATGTGACGTATGGCCCTGCCATACGTTACATAACTCACAGGTGTTTATATGCATATGTCACGCAAACATCTCCATACGCAACAAAGATAAGCAAATGCAGTGTATGTTACGTTTGGGAGATTTCATGCGTGACAAACAAAGATTGTTTTGTCACTCTTGCCCCATGCGCCACATAGCCCACGTGACTAGCCTATTATTTTCTTGTAGTGCTACAAAATATTAAACGATATTATTGCCAACTAATCCTTATATACATAAAAAAAATTTGAAGTACAAAACTTTTCACAATTTAATTGATTCATAATATTATCTTTAAATGAGAATGCATGCAAAAACTAATGGCTAAAGTGAATTTTTAGTCGTTTATGTTACTAACACCATGTATTATTATGATCTGTTTACTTTGTAAAATGAACTTTTACTCTTTTTTATTAATTAGCATCACACAATGAAAAATTTCCATTGAACATAAAATCTGTATGGTGATTTTGTTTTTTAATTTGCCAATATGTCCAAATTTATTTTCTACAAATAATTTTTTTCATTAAAAATTAGTATTTTTTATCCACGAGATTGCCAGTTAATTTTGTTAATTCCCAATTGTCCATTAAGTAAAATATATGTGTTTATATAACAAGATTAAAGATACTCTTTTCAAGTTAAGATACTAAAATGAAGCTTAGTAGAAATATAAATGACCAAAAGTATACTCTAACAAAATTTGGTAATTAAATGCCTAATATGATGATGACTTTAAACACCTTCTAATAGGCGCCACATAATTTGGATTGGAGGAGAGTAATTCATATCACTATGGTCTATATTACAAGTCCATTTGTCGATGTGCATTTTGGCCCTAAGAATATATGAAGGTTTTTAATGAAGATATTTCAATTGTTTCGTTTATATAAGTCTTCTATCGATTATTGACTTTTTTAATAATATGAAGATTTAACGGGCCGACCTTGTAGTGCTGAAAGCTTCAAAGAATTGGCCTAGTAAGCCTGTTAAGCGCATACACACACATTAAAATAAAAATAAAACAATTAATTAAAGGTAAGAGAGCCCTAATTCCTAATTCCTAACAAATCTATGGAGTCATCATTGATCTCTCCACCCACCAAATATAGTGACTCCATTCCTCTCTCCACTCTCTCTAGTTGGACAATATTTACTGTTTCATATTTTTTAGCGTTTGTTGCTTGTTGGTGTTTCTATTGTAACTTGATATTTGTGTTGATGATAATGATTTGACGGCTTTTAACTTGTTTTCTATGGATAAAGATTAAAAGTTAGTGTATAAGTGCTAATCAAGCCAAATATGAGCCCAGCCATTCAAGGGTTGAGCTTTAGTAAAGAGTCATATTTGCACTACCCAACCTTTTCCGGGCCGGCCCTTTAAGGTTGTAACCCTTGAATGATCGGCCCTGATTTTCAGCTCTAGTTGCTCTATATGCATAGTTTCAGTAGTGAACGCACTAAGCATCTTTATTGGACACCAAACCCCACTCCAACTTCATCATGAAAGCATCATTAGAGCATCAATGAGACTAAAAGGGAATTTCGCATCACATGATTCAGTATACAAATTGCCACCGAATTAATAAGAGTGTTCCTACTAGCCAAGGAAAAGGAGTAGTGGTACTTCCAACTAAATTATAGTTGGAGGAGTAAAATAATAAAAATTAGGGTTAAGGTGAAAAATATCCATGTGAATTAAATGCTTATGTGATTTTTTTAGCAAAAGTAACCATAACATTTTAACACATGAGCAAAAGTACCAATAACATTTCAAAAAAAAAAGCCAAAAGTATTTATCATCGATAATTTAAAAAGGACACTTTGTGCCCATATTTTGAAATGTTATATGGTTACTTTTGTTCCAACAACATTATATTGTGTTGAATGCACCTTGGTCATGATCACATGAGTATTTTTGCACCCCAACCCTAAAAATTATAATAAATTAAGTCATAATATGTATGATTGCAATTACCTCATTTTTAAAAAAAAAACTGGAAATAAATGAAAAATAGGCAATTTATTATAGTTTGTATATAATTGAAGATGAGTTGTACGCAATTGAAAATATGGTACACAAATGATTAAGATGAGATGCGTACATGATATTTCAAAAGCAAGATAGAAGACCTTCTGCACCATTTAAAATATATTACATACAATTCAGAACGAGTTGTAATTGATGATGATGGGCTGTGTGCTAAGAAAATTGGAGTCTTAACCAAATTTCAGGTTTTTCAACTGATCAATATTTCAATAGCGGATTGTTCAGTAATTTTTTTCCCGAAAAAAGTCAGACTAAACTAAAAACTTGAAAGGATGTTCATAATTTTCATGTCAACAATGAACACCTCATGAGCTATAGTTTTGTTTTCTTTTTAATTTGAATATTAGGAAATTAAGCCTCAGATGTATACGTAGTGCCACTTACATTTCCACGAAAGCACATCCATGCACACTTGAGCAAATGATGTTTGCCATATGAGATTCAACTATAACAGGTTTAAACGCAAAATATGGACTGTAACAACTTGATTGAATATATTTTATTTTATTATACAAGACATTTACATAATGGGATCAGGACGAGAATGAAAAGGAAAAGACAAAATCTTATAGTTTTTTATTTGATAAAATGTTATAGTTTTTTTTTTCAATTCTTACATTTAATAACTATGATGATGCACAGTATGAAAAAGTTTTCGTTCTTGTGTCTCTAAGTGGAGTATTAATTCATATAAAATAAGATTAAATAACCATATACGTGTTACCATAAGGACTCTATTAAAGAAGGACATACCCCCTCAAAAAATATACAAGAGAAAGTGCGAACGATAAAGCAAAAAGTTGTACTCTATAATTTGTTTCTCTGTTGGATTGATTCCGCAGACTTCGTTTGCTTGCAGTATTTGTGACAAATATTCCAAACTTGTCCACGAAGGCAAGCACCAATAAGCTGATACGTCTCTTTCAGTAAATTGATTTTTAATTCAGGAATGAATAAAAATAAACATAGGGAATTTCGTTGGGGACAAAAGTAAAAGGATATGAAAGAACAAGGGAAAATGACAATAAAATGCCACTTGAATTTCATTTGAACAATTAAAGGTCTCCAATTGCAATTTGGATAAATAAGGGTGCAACTTGGACAAATAAGGGTCAGTCCCCTATTTGTCCAAATGAAATGTTGGCCAAATTCCCCTTTTGCCCTTCAATATTTATATATCTCAAAATCTGAAAACATATTCTTCTCCTCCTTTTTCTTGCTTGGCCGAGACAACAATGGAGCCTTCATCATCTTCTTCTTGCTTTCCTTCGTAACGCTTGGAAAGGGGAAAAAAGTGGGAACTTTGGGTATTATTGTGATCAAGACAACACACTTAAACACAAGTTGGAAACTTTTCTGCATTCCTTGCATGTCAGAGGGAGGGATGAAGCCATTTTAGCCAAGGTGAAGCTTGTGGAGGAGAAAAAGGTAGGAACTTTACATATTATTTTGATCAAGATGGTATTCTCCCTTTAAGTATGTGGTGAAAAATGATACTTTGGTTCATTATTTTGTTGGGTCTTCTTCAATGTTGATAAATGGTTTCAAGTTTGCCTTTTTCTTGATCATAGGTTAAAGAGTGATGATAATATAAAGTTGGATAGTTGATTTATGTGAATAATATAGATAAAAATTATATATCTCTTTTAGTTTGAACTCCTTTGGATGATGGTAGATGAGATGACTCATCCAAGGGAGTAGGAATGGTCTCTGTTGAATGAGAAAGATGATGACCCTGTTGTTTTCGTCATTTGACAGATGAGTTCCCGCTGAAAATGTATCACAGTAGGTGGACTCGAATTTGGTAGTAAATAACGTTAACGAAAGTAGTGAATCGTGATTCTGGAGTAGTTACCAGAACACACCACACATTATAGTTAATATTGATACTTGGACAGTTAATACATGTACCATAGTAGTTAACGAAACATGTGAATCTGTTGGATCATAATTGAAGTTGCAGAAATATGAGTGTTTAAGAACACACATTTTGATTAATGTTTGATTGTTCTTGTGTAGGTTAGCATGCAGGATGACACATTCAAAATCACTCATGTGTTATTTTAATGTTGGGGGAATTTTGAAAAGAATGTTGAAGGTGGGGATAAATTTTGTGGTGGCAATACCAGGTCTAAGAGTTTACACAGCAAGGGGTTACATTTAAAGAATTGAAGGCTTTGGTAGGGGAATGGTTCAACATAGATGGGATGGTATGTGAGATGAAATGTACGATGAAGTTTGATGAAAAAGTGTTAGTGGACCTGATCAATGATGATGAACTGGAAAATTTGTTTCGATATAATGACAACTTTGCACATGTGTATGTGGCAACAAAATCCATAGATAACTATTATGTGGATAGGAACATACCCTTATATATTTCTTGAACAAGGGTCAATATATATATGTTTCTTATCCCTTTTTTAGAGTAATGTAAAGTGAAAGCATTATGCTTAGAGGTAGTCATGACAAGAAAACATTTGGAGGCTTGAAGAATTCTAATGTTCACTTGTCAAGAAAAATGCTATTATGTTGGTGACATATATAGAAATATATATGTAATGTATTTAGTTGTGTGAATGTCATATCAAGTTCTTAATGTTGATAACCACTATATGATGTCATACCTTATTTTTTATTGTTGTTCATAATTACTATTGTTACAGTAACAAGTTTGTTGTTCGGGTTTTAAAATGGTTGCAAGCATGGTAAAACGTGGCAGTTAATTGCGATACTTTGGTAGTAAATCGCGATATGCGGAGTAGTGAATTGCGATTCTTGGGCAGTAAATAACCCTTTTATTTTTCAGGCAAGTAGTTAGTGAAAGGTGCTAACCAAGGGAAAACGTGGAAGTTAATGTCGATACTTTGGTAGTTAATAGCGTTATGCGTGGTAGTGAATCGCGATTCTTAGGCAGTGAATAACCCTTTTGTTTTTCAGGCAAGTAGTTAGTGAAAAGTGCTAACCAAGGGAAATCGTGACAATTAATGGCAATACTTTGGTAGTTAATAGCGTTATGCGTGGTAGTGAATCACGATTCTTGGCCAGTAAATAACCCTTTTGTTTTTCAGTCAAGTAGTTAGTGAAAGGTGCTAACCAAGGGAAAACGTGACAGTTAATGGCGATACTTTGGTAGTTAATAGCGTTATGCGTGGTAGTAAATCGCGATTCTTGGCCAGTGAATAACCCTATTGTTTTTCAGTCAAGAAGAAAGTGAAAGGGTCACCCTTGGTAAAATGTGACAGTTAATGGCGATACTTTGGTAGTAAATAGCGTTATGCATGGTAGTGAATTGTGATTCTTGGGCAGTGAATAAAATTCAGCTAACTTCATAACTTGCATTTCTAATCTATTTGTTTGCTTTACAGAACTAAGAAATGATCAACCTATTCAATCATCCTTAAATACATAAAAGAGGAATGAAAAACATCCAAAACATTTATGACTCTTGTCTTGTGCTGCGCCTCGAATAGTGAATGTTCTTCCTAGCAGTATGCTTAATTCTTTGTCCTTTTGGCTTGTCTGGGGAAGTAGCCTTCTCTGCCTCTGAAGTATCTACCACTTCTTCAACTACGACCTGTGGATGTATCAAGGCTAGTGCATCAATTTTATTTACATTTAATTGATGATTGATCATCCACCACATTAATTGCATCCTTGTTGTAGCAACCTCGGCAGCACTGTAAGAGATTTCCCGGTGTGGCTGCCAAGTGTTCATCAACATCAGCACATGCACTCCACAGTCAAACCTACCATGAAGTCACAATACAAAATCAATTAATTTTCTACTGATTATCATGGCTATTAAACTAACAGTTATTTAATATGCACGCACAAGTTAGTTTGTTGAGGTACTGGGGTGTAAACAACTTCCTCCAAAGAGATCTTCTTAATGCCCGAATTTAGCTTGAGGAAATCCACAATCCCGTAGAAGGCATTCAGCTAGACACAACAAAAATTCACCCTCTTACATGGAGAACAAATTGACCTTGAAGACATCAGCTTAGTAACCACCAACTTGATCAAATGTGTTTATATTAAAAGATATTAACAATTATAATTTTGAGCACACAAGTTGAATTGCAAAAGTATCTGTATCAGGGACATCAGCTTAGTAACCACAGTGTTACAATTATATTTGTTAATATCTTTTAATGTAAACACATTTTTAACACTTAACATTTAAAAATGTATGCTAAACTATTCTTCATATTATGGAGAACAAATTGATACTCGTTCACATCTAGAGATTATACATTTTCCTATCAAGTCCATGTAAAGACCCTCAACCCCAAAAGATACTTTTATCTCTCCCAATTAAGAAAAGTCAATTGCAAAACTTTGTTGGAGTTAAACCAAGACACTGCCCCAGATTGTATTCCAGGGTCAGATATAGGTTCCACACCATACTAAAGAAAAACTTGCAATGTTTTATGGGAGGCAGATCAGAAGAGTGGAGAATGGGCAGGAACAGGCTAATCTGAAGGGCGCCCCTCATAGCATTTTTTACCCATAAATCAAGTCTTATATGTTGGTATTTTTCCTATTTCATTCCATTTTGCATACTAAATAGCTGGTAAGTGGATGAAAAACAGTTCTAGAGAAATTGAATATTAACTGTCCAAGTATTAATATTAACTATAATGTGTGGTGTGTTCTGGTAACTACTCCAGAATCACAATTCACTACTTTCGTTGACGTTATTTACTACCAAATTCGAGTCCACCTACTGTGATACATTTTCAGCGGGAACTCAACTGTCAAATGACGAAAACAACAGGGTCATCATCTTTCCCATTCAACAGAGACCATTCCTACTCCCTTGGATGAGCCATCTCATCTACCATCATCCAAAGGAGTTCAAACTAAAAGAGATATATAATTTTTATCTATATTATTCACATAAATCAACTATCCAACTTTATATTATCATCACTCTTTAACCCATGATCAAGAAAAAGGCAAACTTGAAACCATTTATCGACATTGAAGAAGACCCAACAAAATAATGAACCAAAGTATCATTTCTCACCACGTACTTAAAAGGGAGAATACCATCTTGATCAAAATAATATGTAAAGTTCCTACCTTTTTCTCCTTCACAAGCTTCACCTTGGCTAAAATGGCTTCATCCCTCCCTTTGACATGCAAAGAATGCAAAAAAGCTTCCAACTTGTGTTTAAGTGTGTTGTCTTGATCACAATAATACCCAAAGTTCCCACCTTTTTCCCCTTTCCAAGCGTCACGAAGGCAAGCAAGAGGAAGATGATGAAGGCTCCATTGTTGTCTCGGCCAAGCAAGAAAAAGGAGGAGGAGAATATGTTTTCAGATTTTGAGATATATAAATATTGAAGGGCAAAAAAGGAATTTGGCCAACATTTCATTTGGACAAATAGGGGACTGACCCTTATTTGTCCAAGTTGCAATTAGAGACCCTTAATTGTCCAAATGAAATTCAAGTGACATTTTATTGTCATTTTCCCAAAGAACAAAATGTTTAATAAATTTATAAACATGTTAATATATTAAGGTGCTAATATCTCGAGTTTTTTTTTTACTGAACTAATATCTTGAGTTGACAGTGTCTAATACTAGGGCTGCACAAAAGCCCGGTGGTCCGTTTGGCCCGCCACGACCCGACCCGGTCATATACGAAAAATGGTCCGTCACGATGTGGCCCGGAACCAACCCTATTAGGACATGACTGACCCGACCATCGGGTAGGACAGGACCAGGGCATATGCTCCATGACCAATCGGGCGGCCCGGCCCGAATATTTATTAATATTTTTATAATTTTTTTATTATTTATTAATATTTTTATAAAAAAATGTTTTATTAATTTTTCTATTAAATGTTTTTTTCTTTGCTTGTTTCTATTATAATAGCTTCAATTCCTATACAGTTAATGTTTATTAATATCTCTAGAGTAAGTTATGAGGATATGTTAACAATTGTATTTGCATTTTATTAATCTTCAGTTAACCATCTTAATTTAAAAGTCACTTAACTATCTCTTTAATTTTCAATTTAGAGTAGTTGGTGCTATATTCAAAGTGATTTTATTTTGGTCTAGAGCTATATTCAAAGTGATCACTAACTCCTTTTTGTAGTGGCTATATGCTACTCATTATATTTATCATTGCATTGATGTTTCTTAATTGTTATTGATGAATGATGATCAAATTTTTCCTTTGTTCTTTCTAAAATTGGGGTTGAGTTTCTCTCATTTTGTGTTTGGCATGACCATCATGGTCCGTCATGTGGCCCTGCGGTCATGTCCTACCCGATCTTGGTGTCGGGCCAAACAGGATATGACCGGGTCTCGGGCCAAAATTTTTGGCCCGACAATTATTTAGGACATGACCAGGGCATATAGGTGGCCCGGTCATGTCCGTCATTTGTGCAGCCCTGTCTAATACTAATAATAAAGCTTGTCATTGCCGTATTTATAGTGGAGGACCTTGCTAATTTGAAAATTCATGTTTTGATATCATTATTTAAGGATTCTTTTTATTAATTTATAAGGAACAAAAAATTATTAAGTGACATCCAAAGCCACAGTATTTACCGCCACATCTGATCATGTATGTATAAGAGTCTCACTTTGCAGTATATTTACAAGTGACACTATATTTACTACATGGGGCGTATTTGTTTGCTCAAATCAACTTCCCCAGAAAGATCTCTTTGGCAGATATAAATTGGATACTGCCATATTATATATTACAATGAAAGATCAAACAAATTTACTCTAATCAAGGATATATTTAATAGTGACATACTCAAGGACATATCATATGTACATAGTGAATCTTTAAGAAGGTAAAAACATGCTTCTCATGAAAGATTCACAAGTGTACACTGCACCATAGAATCTTGTAGTCCTAAGCTATATATATACATACACACTTCTGACTTCCTCTAGTCTTTTTTCGTTTCCTTATCTCACATTTATATGAACATAAATATATTTACTCAAACAGATCATCCAAAATCTTCCTGTATAACTTGACAAGTTTCGAATGGCATAGTTAGTGAATATTACTCTAGAACTGCTGTCCTAACAGGTTTTCCAATCATACAGATCGTCATGGAAATACCAGGAACTTCCATTTCTGTTGCAGTTGTGACCATAGTTGGAATGTGGAACAGCTCAATGTGATTCACAACTAAGCCTGCTGCTCATGGAAAGCAGCAGACCGTGATAAGGCTGCCGGATTTGCTTGTAGCCGAGACAATGCCTCAACCATTTGATGACGATTCCAGTCATTTTCCTTAGATGGTATTGCCTCGAAGAGGCCTAGACATCTATTGAAGGAATTGGACTTTCCACTCTTGATCCCTAGCGTTGACCATATAGAACTATTTGCAGCTTCAGTAGGGTCATGAATACTTAGTTTCTTGGGGATCAAGGCATCAATTTTTGAGTCCTTATTCTCTGCATCAGGCTTTTCTTTCTGAAAGTTGACATGAGATATGATGCTTCCGTCCCTCGAGTGCTTCCTAGAGGTCGAAGAATCAGAAGCTGACCTAGGGGAAGGATTATTCACAGAAGATTGTGTAGAAACACATGCTATGTTCAAGGAGGCTGGCAATGCACAGCCCAAATAAGCAGGTGTGGGATAAAAAGTCAATGGATAACCCGTCGGTACTGCGTGAGAAGGCAGAAGAGAATAATTCCATGGATGTTGCCAAGGAGAACTTGGAATGCATTGTAATTGAGGAGGGAAACCTTCATGGGTTTTATTCATAGATTCTTGTAAACAATAATTGGCTTTCATCTCTGATGAAGTTGAAGTTGTAACATAACCTCCAACCAAATGGTTACTACCATTATCTTCTCTACCATAAGAAACAGTACTATTCTTCTTGCCTACATTGACTCCATTCAAAACATCATTCTGAGTTTTCTCTGGGAGGTTCAAAACAGAAGCCATGGACTCACATATAGGAGAATCTGAGCCAAAGGTCAATACCATAGCTCCATTTCCTAAGGCAGTGTTGTGTAATCCATTTGCATTGACTGATGTTATCTGTGACTCAGGAATCACTATGTGTCGGCGGTATTGAGAAGCGAAAGAGCTCTTGTTCTTGCGGCGACCGGCACCAACAGGCACATTTCTCATGGTTCCACCAGCAGTCCAATATCTCTGGCAATTCTTACAGAAGTGACGGGGTTGATTGAGATTGTAGTTGTTAAAATAACAGAATTTGGTGTCCATGCTATTGCATCGAGGGCATGGAATTATCTTGTCAGGCTTCTTGGGAGATTTTTCTTGCTGTGTGCTTGTTGTCTCACTTTGCTCTCCAGATATAGATGATTTTGGTACAGAACCCTCTTTTTCAGGTGAAGGCAATATAATATTGGGGCTCTCACCTAGTCCTGAAGATGTGGGAGATTTCAAGTCCTCAGTTGTTTGAGGTGAAGCACCATCATCTTCCTCTGGGGTGATGAGTTCTATCTTTGATAAATCCTGAAAAAAGTCAAGGGGGAGGTTAATATTTATGTGTTTTTCTCAGCTCACACTGATTTGTTTATGAGTTACAAATATAGATCAGTGTTATGTTCATGAACATAGTTCAATTCATGCAGAAGGTAAATTATACTCCAGATCTTCCTAAGTCAATCTGAAATTTAATTTTTTGTCAAGAGTATAGTGTTCTGATAAGAATCCAAAATATAGACCAGCAAGTTTTCAAATACACCAGAGAAGATTAATGATAACAGAAACAAAATTCCATGGCGAATAATCAAATGCAATTCATGTGATATCAAGGTTAATGATAACATAAACAAATCATATTATTCCAAAAAGAGTATAGCGATTCCAATAACGACAAAGTGTTTAATCAAAATAAACAAATGATTCAGTTGAATTCCATGGCATACAGCACAACTTGATTTAGAATTCAGGAAAGCAAGAGGTCCAATAAGAAATCTCAAAACCATCGAAAAACGAAGTCAATAAGAAATTTAATATAGAAAATATAGTTCTGAAATTGAAATAGAACTTTGGAGTTTCTGAAATTGGAATTCATAGAGAAATAGAAATACGAAAAAGTAAGTCCAGTTTCAATAACAAAATACAAGTTTTGCTCATTACAATTCACAAAAGCATAACAAACTCAATAGAACAACATTTGATTAGAACAAAATTTGAATTTTTTTTATTGGAGAGATTAAGAAAGCTAAATAAAGAGCCACTTGATCATAATAATCATAAAATATCTCGTGTAAGTTTAGATTATATATTAGTTCATAAGTCAAATAATCTAGTTTAAAGTAAAAAAAAAAAATCATGCAAATCAATTTATAAGTAACTTTTTTTTTTGCTTTCTTATAATACTGAGAATCCATGAGAGTGAGATTAAGCCCAAAAGTAGTGACCTGATCTCTAGCAGGGGTATCTGGAGAGGAAACAGAGCATTGAAGTGGCATAGAAATCATTGTTCCAAAGAGCTTGATGATGGAGTGGTCCTTCACTACTTCTGATAATGATGACATACTTGTAATTGTGATTGATCTTTATTTGCTAATTTTGTTGAGTTTGTGATCCTGCAAAAGAAAGCTTATAAGAAAAGATATGACAGTGAAGAGGAAGGGAGAGACAAAGAGGAGGTTATAGACAGAGAGAGATTGAACTGAACTAAAGAAGAAAGAGAGGGTGTCAACTGTCTAGGTGGGGTGCCACGTCAGCAGTGGAGGGGAAGATTGAGAGCCACAAGTTGGAAAGGGGAATGAGATCTTTGGGTGCTGTGTTGTGTTGGAATCCTTAGCATTGCTTCAAAAGATAGTGGCAGTGCTCTTCTTTCCCACTCTGTGGCCCCACCTTTGTTGTTCCACCTCACACTTTCCTTCTTTTTTGTAAAGGAAAAGTGGAATACTTTCCACTCTCTTTTTTCAAATATTTGCTTTTTTCTCTTTTTTTTTCATCGTTAGTCAAAAGTCTCCAAGCAAAGTCACTAACCTTTGTTTTCCCACAAGCTCAATATTTTTTCTTGCAATAACAATATTCATTGAATAAGAAGAGTAATAGAAGAGAAAACAAGAGGATACAATGGATTGAAAATAATATTCCTTCACGTCCGTTCGGTTGTAAAAAAGAAAGTGAGGAAATGGAAAGTGAAAGAATGAAGATGGAAAGTAAATGTAAATTAGGTAATGATGAGAAAGTAAAGTTTGTGGGCCAAGAAAAAGTGTGAGATGAAAAGAGAAAACTTATGGAAATACACTTTCATATAACAACCAAACGGTATTGAATAGATATGAGAAAATGAAAAGAAAAGAAAAGAAAACAGGTTAGTTTATTAATGATAGTACTATACAATATACATAGTTTCCCAACCCCGTGTATTGGAATTCCTATTCTTTTGTATAAAATTTTGTCTATTCTGAGATTTTTTTTTTCTATGGGAAGTTGTGTTGTAATGTTGTATTTATCGAGGCTATATAGTAAAAAACAATTAAATAATATAAGTGAAAGATGACCAAATTGTCCGTTCTTCATTAGTTTACCGTTTTTTTTATTAGATTAATCAATTGAAAAGATGTATTCTTTTTACATGGATGTCGAGAATAATACAAAAGGAGTTAGTAGGCTAAGACTGATGAAGAAAATTAAAAACTTAACATGGTAGCATGGGACTCGACGGAAGGATCAAAGCTATCAGGCAGTGGTAAAGTCCTTGTGCTAAGCCAGATGATGAGATAGACAATGGAGCCTAGAAAGAGTGAAATCCGTATATATTTTTTGGCCAACAAAATCCGTATATGCTAGATAAGACTTCTATTATATCATATTACAATACAATATGGTTAGCAGGTTTGTCCCATTTATTTTAGTATGTGAATATGCTATTGATCAAGTAATGGACATTTGGTCACTGAACTAATAAGTGGACTATAACCCTCATAATGTTGAGAACACGTTTTCGAATCCTACGAAGTGTTCTTATTGTGAGAGATGATAATCTTGCCTATGTGGGAAACATGCATACACCTCGAGTTAAAATTAGTTAGTTGCCAATAAACACCGGATTACTGGACGTTGTTTAAACAAAAACAATGCTATTGATGTATTAATCCTAACAACAAGTCAAATTACAAGTCTCCCACAACTTTTTCATCATCATCATCAAAGTCTTATCCCAATTAAGTGAGGTCGGTTACATGGATCACACGGCGTCATTGTGTTTAATCAATACTCATGCTTGGAGATAAACCCTTCATCAAAAGATCTCGTTGAATAACTTCGTTAATAGTTCTTTTCGGTCCCCTCTCTCTTTTTCATATGCCTCCTCCCATGAGAGTGTGATAGCTCTTGTGAAGTACTAGGTAATGACCTATTGTTATAAAAAATGTGTGTGTCCATACTCAATAGATTTGACATACTTTTATGTTGGCTGCCGAAGCCTAACACAACCCTACTCTTTTATCCGGGTTTGGGACCAACTATAAATATAGGCGGAGTATTCCAGATGTCACAAGCTTTTTTCCTTGTACTGAGTATGCATCAAGACACGAACGATAATGGTTCGTGATTAAACCCTTCATCAAATGATCTCGTCAAAGTTTCTTTTTCATTCACAAGATGAAGTGGTGCCGTTTTGTTCATCTACTCTGTTCATAATGGATAATGGTTCGTGATTAAACTCCCACAACCTTTTAGTTTTTAAAAATTAAACATGTCTCAATATTATTATTAGTGAAGGTAGACTAATTACTTTACACTATTTATATGTATTATTTTCTCTAGACTAATTTACTTGGGAAAATTAATTACAAGTCCCTGGTAAGGGACATAATAAGGAAAAAGTCCCCCTAATTAGAGAAATTAAATTAGAATCCCAAGGGACTTCACTTTAATAAATTTAGAAAAAGTGGGGCCACAACTAATAATAAAAAAATACCCACAACTAATATAAAAAGGTTGGTGGTGATCAAGATGAAGAAGGAGGGGAGAGGAGAGAGAGGGGTGGGGTGGATATTTTTTTATTATTAGTTGTTGCCTCACCTTTTCCAAATTTATTAAAGTGAAGTATCTTAGGACTCTACTTTAATTTCTCTAATTATGGGGAATTTTTCCATATTATGTCTCTTACCAGGGACTTGTAATTAATTTTCCCAATTTACTTCATGTATAAATTAATATATAATTTAATTACATATAATACAAATTATAGTTAAGTACTTATTTATTTTCGTTAATCATATAAAAAACTGTCAAAGAGTCCTATAGTAAGAATGGAAAGGAGTATTACCTATTAAGTATCAACATTCTTTTGGCGCAAATATATAAGTTTTGTTATTTGTTTTTGCAAATATGACAACTTTTAAAAACAATACTACATTATATATATACTTCTCAAACTCAACTTTCTTTTTCTTTTTTTTTTGGGAAAATGACAGAAAAATGCCACTTGAATTTGAGTTGGACAAAATGGGGTCTCCAATTCAAAGTTGGACAAATATGGGACAGTCCCCTATTTGTCCAAATGAAATGTTGGCCAAATTCCCTTTATGCCCTTCAATGAAAAAAGGTAATTCAAAAACAAATTTTTCCCTTCATCTTCTTCATTCTTTTTTTTTTGACCAGACCTTCATCTTCTTCATTCAACTCCACCAGCAAAGGCCAAAAAAAATTTATTTCAACTCTCATTCATCCTGATAAAAAAAAATTCTCATTCATCACTCTCATAATCATCACCCATTATCATTCATTCATCCCTCCTTCCCTACCTGCATGTCTTCTTCCATGGCGGTTGCTCCTCCCTCCCCCTCCCTCTCCTCCTCCGCGCGCGCCTCCACCCCTTAACCACTCTCCCCCTCCCTCGCCGTCCCAAGATCTGATGCTCCCTCTCCAGCCCCATCCCCAAACTCCCTTCCTTTTCCATCCTCTCAGGAACTCTCCCTCCCCCTTTCCCGTTTTGCCCCTGACGAGCCCCGCAAGGGGACCGACATCCTAGTCGAAGCCTTGGAGCGGCAAGGCGTGACCAACGTCTTCGCCTCCATGGAGTAGATTGAAGATTGAACCCCACAGGATGGAAAGGGCAGAAAGAATGAACTGGATGGAGAAGATTTCTTTTGGCCTTTGTTGGAGTTTTTTTTATAAGGATGGACACCAAAGTCTTCGCCTTTGCTGGAGTTGAATGAAGAAGATGAAGGGAAAAAATTTGTTTGTGAATTGCCATTTTTTTTTGTTTCATTGAAGGGCATAAAGGGAATTTGGCCAACATTTCATTTGGACAAATAGGGGACTGTCCCATATTTGTCCAACTTTGAATTGGAGACCCCATTTTATCTAACTCAAATTCAAGTGGCATTGTTTTGTCATTTTCCCTTTTTTTTAAGTGGGATTCTCAACTTTCTTTCATGTGCTTAGTTTAATACAGCTTTCATTTGGGCCAGCCAAGAATGACAGGACAAGCAAAAGAGATGGGCCGAATTGATTGTTGAGAAGATATATACAGGCCTTAAAAGAAACTTTAAAGGAATAATGAAAAAGGGGAATGAATGTTAAACAAAGGAATACTGCATGTCTGCATCCACGATGTCATTATAAACTAAAAATAAAAAGAAAAATATTGTTGAATTTAATGCCATGTTTGTTCTAGGGAGAAAGACATATAAATATAATTGAAATATGAGAGGTACAAAATAGTCACTAGAAATAACTTCATTTTCATCAAATTTCTAGTTAGATATATACTACTCCTTAAGTAAACACAATCAAAGCCCCCGGCTCCTCCCATTACTTGGGAGCTTACAGTTTCATTTTAAACCAGTAAATTATTATGTCATATGTAATTTTATTATAGGTAAATTTATAAGTAGAATGAATTAATTTTTCATAAAAATTTAATGTTGAGAGAAAACTATAAGCAATTTAAAATGATTAATTTGACATTATTAATTTTACCAAAAAAATAAAAATTATTTTAATTATAACTGGAGGGAGTATTCCCCACTCAATTTATATTTTGAATGACCAAATTGTCCTTTGTGAAATTATTTATCATCGCTGCTTTAGCTTTTGACACATTTGATATATTAAATCTTTACTTCCTCTTGTCATAAATATAATATCCTTTGACTTTTTTGTGCAAGTTGATGCATTAAATTAAAACTTACAGTTATAAAATATGCTATATCTCATTAGATTATAAGTTAGTTTATAAGTAGAAAAATTATTTTTGAAGAAAAAGTATAATATAGACAATTTAATGTGATTAATTTTGCATTCTTTATTTCTCCAAAAATTCAAAATAATCTTAGCTAAGGACAGCACAGAATGCTTGTTAAATTGTTGTTATTGATAGGTTCCTGAAAACAATCTCACTAAAATTAGTAGTCACAATATCTTAGCGGTTGTCATCAATTGAAAAGTTATAATCGTTATTTATCAAATTGTTATTTTCAATGTGTTTTTTCAAATTAAAAACATTTTAAATCATTATTCTCTTATATTTTAAACCACAATATATTTTGCAAATATTCTAAAGCTAATTTTAGGAAATAATATAAATATGAAATATTCGCTTTGACATTGCTAATATTTAATATGTCTATTTTATGATCAGGTTAATATCTCCGAATAAATTTGTAAGTCACACTCTAATTTAATCATTGAAGGTTAAATAAAAGTATGGTAAAATTTCTACTAGCTCCCATAAAAGAGAGATAATAACAAACAGCCTCACAAAATTTTAAAATATGACTACAGTACACTTCCTAATGGAAAAGAAAATAAAATTTGAGTGTCAAATGACTTAATTTGCTTGGTATAATTTAATTTGCAAGATTGATGTGATAATTTTCAACACAAATAAAGGTATTTCCAAGACAATAAGTGAATAAAAAACAATCATAGTAAAAGTAAGACATATTTCAAGGGATTTTTAAGACACTTATTACCAACACACATATATTTCGGGCACCAAAATGCCTTATAAATTTTTATGCGAGATCAAAATCAGCACAGCTAAGGAAATTCTCAATTTATCTTGTGGATGATAAATTTTCTGCAGTGTTTCTTTTCTCTTATGAACATTGTTTTCAATTCATTTATTGTCTTTGAAATACCTTCATTTATAAATTTACAATTATCTTAAAATTTGATATTTGTATTAAATGACACATTTTTCTTCCAGAAAGAGACAAGAGACAATAAAGTCTTTAGACCTTTGAAAATATTGGATTTATCTATTTGTATTATTTGACACTACTAGTAATCGACTAATTTGAGTAGGGTGGGAAAATAATGGGTCGTCCCACCTCCAAACTATCCATATTTTGTAAAGCTCGGCTCTCGAGGTGTCGGGCTTGGCCTAGAGTTTTTTTAAATATTAAAAAAATGTTTTTTTTCTTAAGAAAATTTCACTTTTTTACGATAATATTTAAAAATTGATTTTCTATTAAAAATAAGAAAATATTCCAAAAACGGGCTTAAAAGATAGGCCCATCTAAGCCCGCGTCCCTTAACGGTCAGCCCGTCAAAGCCCGATCCTCATTTTTACCCTAAAATCAAAGTCTGGCCCTCCTTGGGTTAGGCTAAACGGATCCGTGTTGTACAGGCTTGGCTCGAATTCCCAGATCTAAATTTGAGTCACGAATGTAGGAACAATATAATGGAGGGACCATCGCTACTTTTAAGTAATTATCATGGTTACATGCATCAAGCTCAAACTCATGACCACTAATTAAACTGATAGTGAATATATCCAAGAGATTATTGGTGGTGCTAGTGATGGAGCTCTTTGATACGAAATTTTTTTTTGTAGCTAAAAGTGAATTTCCCTAATTAATTTTCAAGTTCATGGACAATTTAAGGATTAAAGGTCACCATTGCCCTGGAAGTTCGTAGGCTGGATCATATTTGCCCTCGAAGTTTTTTATGCTCATATTTGCCTCCGAAGTATGAAAATGAGGTCACATTTGCTTTTTATAGATGAAAACCGTAGGGATGGGATGTGGTGGCTCCATGAGTTCAGATTTTGGGGTTTTCATTTTTTATTTTATTAATTAGTTAAATATCCAGTCAGCATCATAATCAGCGCCATCTCATTATATTTAACGGAGTTAGTGCCACGTAGGACATCTTAACGGTGTTAAAAGGATTTTGAGGTTCTTTTTAAAGTTGGGGGACTAACCGTTATTAACGGCGCAAACTTGAGGGACTAAAAACATGAGTTTTAAACTTGAGGGACTAAAACCAAAGTTGAGTGAAACTTGAGGAACCAAAAGTTATGTTAACCATAAAGAAAAACTCAAATGTCACTGTTTGATAGCGTGACCAGTATAATTGCATTAGAATTTTGACCTAGTTTAATTTATTCTTTAGGGATAAAAGCTCCATCAATTATATGTTGTTTTAATGTACTCCCTCCATTCCTAAATATAAGATCACTTTGGAGAAGTGGATAAGTTCCTAAATATAAGATCACTTTCTATTTTGTCTAAATTTTGGTCCAAATTACCTCTATACTTCTTAGCTCCTTCACTTCTCTCTCAAATCCCTATTTGTTTTTTAAATTTAAGTGAGGGGTATTTTGGGAAGGTCATGTAATCCCAATTCATTGGAAAGTCTTCCTTAATCTCTCCAAATTAGCCAAAGTGATCTTATATTTAGGAACGGAGGGAGTAGTATAGTATTCCAACTTGCGAATAATTTCATCAAGTACAAAATCTAATCTTAGACTATAGTCTTTAGCTTTTTAACATTGATTAGGACATTTCAAATATGAACTTGGATTAGGTTATTTTGTTTGTACTCTTCCAAATAGAAAACAATATGAGCTACATTTTTTTATTCAAATGGTAAAGACTAATGACATGAGGTTTTGAACTGATAAACTTGTGACTCCCATCCATGGATGAGATACTATGCAATTACACGACAAGACTACTATTGGGGACTATAAGCTTCTCTAGTTAATTACCAAGGACTATAACAGCAGAATAGTCTTGTATGATTTTGTATTGTCTCTATAGTTTCTCTTGATCATGACAAAACCTTGGATGCCTGAGCAAAGATGTTATATTGTACCTTCAAGATTATATTTCAGAATCAAACACTTGAGGCAATGCTGTCACATTTTTTAAATTTATTTTCTGACTTTTTAGGTTAAAAGTTTTTCTCATGGTTAATAATTGGTACAAAAATTTGCTTTATTATTGGACGGAGGAGCAGATTCAGTTCTGTGTTACACAGTAAGTTAAATTATTTGGCAGAGTTTTATAGTTGCTTTCTGGTTCAGTAATGCCTCGTGGTGGGCCATTTCACTGAAGTGAGTTGCTCTCAATAATCGTGTGCCTATCTGTTTCAGCAAGTTCTTGGTGCTTCAGTAGGGACGTAGGGTTATCTGTAGAATTTCAAAATGATCAACATGCACGATATAATTGCTCCTACTCAGACTTTTTTTAATGTTTTCAAGGGATATTAGTAAGAGCTACCACAGAGGAACCATGCACTTAACAACTCCTTTCAATTTTATGTTACTTCGTGCCAATTATGCCACTTCATAGGCCTTGGAATATTGGGTTCAATCGCTATAGATTTCCTAATTATGAGGAACATGTCCCATGGCCCAAAGTGAGTGGGAAAATTATGTCACTCTGGTAAAATCATTTTATCTTCTGTTTATTTTTTAGTTGTGAGTAACATTTCATTCTATCGCATTTTGAAAAAAAAAAGTATATATTTTGACTCTCACTTAGTAAAGTGTGACTAAGAATTCATCATTCTTTTTCTTATTGACCAATTTTAAGAAATGGGTTGGACTCATCCATAATCTAAGGATTACGATTTACTGAGACTTGTATTTAATTACGTTATCACCAAAATCATCGAATATTTTTGTAAATCTCCCATATTCTGTATAGTTCTATGCAAATCTAGTTTACAGCAGCACCTACAAATAACAAAATTCATAGGTTGAGTGGTACCTAATGACACTATTTCTTAACAGCAATTTCGCAATTATTAGTAAAATAAGTTGCATCACTTTCCAGTATTTAACAACTTTTCCTATAAAATAAGGTGATGAGTAGAATTACAAAACATATATATGAAAAAAAGAATTATGAAACATAATTTACTTAGCAAGGAATAACAATACACAAGAGGAAGAAGGGTGCTCATGAACTTGAACCTTCAAGCTAAGCAAAACACTTTTTATAGGCGCTTCCCAAGCTAAACTTTGGCAGCCTCAAAATCATCATGAATGGTCAGTTTTAATCAATATAAAATGCTATTAAACTGTTTAAATCATATGGCTTTGGACGTTGGATATAATGGCTGTATAAATGCTATTAATAATATTTTGTACCATAAAGGGATTGGAGAAATATATTTTAGCTCCTAAAGTCATTAATAATCAAGACGACATATCTTAATAAAAGGCTCATACATTCCATGAATTTTGAAGTATTCAAACACAACAGTTAAGTAAACGCATTCAATCTGCCATTTTACTGGCGCACTAGGGGTGGGCAATAATTGTCTGCTTTCAACTGTTGCTAATTTACCCTCTCTCCCTCTCCTCTCTAACTTTTTGGGCGGTAGTGAGATTTTTTTTCGTCGTTCTATTAAGAGTAGGGTAAATTAGGGTTTAGGGTTTAGGGTTTAGGGTTTAGGGTATGCCAGGGGAGGAGACGTCTGTAACTTTCATTGGTCTGCTTTTATTCTATGCTGAAATAAATTGGTCTGGAAGTTTCAATAGCCATAGGAATTTCTTCTACCCAATCTTCATTTTATGTATTAGTTTCGTGGGTATGTTTATTTCTCTGAGATCTATTCATGGAAGTTTTTCAAAAACCGAATTGATTGACTTGTTGCCGATAAGAGGTGTGGATCATTTGGGATGGTTCTTTGAATAATCATTACTCAATGGTTTTTCTACCGGTGACGGTTCTTTTCTACCCACAAATTGTCATGAAGGAAAGATGAAGAAGACGGTAGGGTTTCTACCGGCGATGGTTCACTATCCTACCCATGTTTACCTTTTTAGGGTTTCTATATATATATTATCATTTGAATTTTAGGGTTTATGGTTTAGGGTTTAGACTAGTCTTCTTTTTGCGACTTTATACTACTAGCCCAAAAGCTATAATATACGTACGTAGTCCTGGAATATGGGTTAAGATTGTCAGACCCAATCATTTAAATTATTAAGAGTTGAGCTTCCAAATAATGACTTTTGGATAAGAGCGGTCTAATAGCCTCCTAACCCATTTAAACCTGAGTACATGCATGTGGATGTTTGCCCCCATTTAAGGCTGCATAATGTTTTTTTTTTCATTTTAGGTATGTTTCAACCATTTTCTAATTATATTTGTTAAAGTTTATTTAACTAGCATTTCTTTGAAATTTTCATATCAATTTTAAATTCCATGGTCAAATATAATGTACATATATTAAGCTATTTGTTGACTTAGGAATTATTTTCTTTTATGATACAGAATTAGTATTTCATTGAATATACTAGTATGCAAATTTAGTTTGCAATATTCATTATTAGAACTAGAAGTTCATTTTACAAGACACTTCGTTTTATTTTTTGCTTATTAAAATTAATTAAATGGTATATATTGAAGGTGGAACTTTAATACTTCGTGCTCAAAATTTGAATTGTTTTTATTTAAAATATAAAAATCCGCACTGAGTTCTTTTTCATTATTAATTATATTCATGCATTTTTGTTCCTATTATGCTCTACTTATTAACAATCTCTTTTATAGTATTCATTAATACTCCTAATTATTTTTCTCTCTGGCGCATCATAAATAAAGAAAGGTCATTGTGATAAAAAATTAAAGGATTATACACTACAAAAAACGGGGACCATATCGGCGTTTTATAGGGCCTCGCATCGGCGGAATTTTCCGGCGAAATAGCGCTACGGCGTTTTGGCAAAACGCCTATAAATTTGCCGTCGAAATGCGGCATCTCGGCGTTTTGGAAAACGCCTAGACGAGGGGCAAAACGCCGGTATGCGGAAATAATATTTTTTATTTATGCACATAGGCATTTTATAAAACGCCTATGTGCGGTATTAAATAATAATATTTCATACTGGCGTTTTGCAAAACGCCGGTATGTGTTTTCCAAAAAAAATAAAAAACATTTTTCTTCCTGATTGTTTAGAACCAGGAAGAAAAATGTTCAAAAACATAAGGAATAATATGTTAATCCCAAAGTTACATACACATAAAGAATAATATATATAAACATAAGCAATAACAAGAGTAATTCATAAAACATGATACTCAAATATATAAAATCAAAACAACTAGCAATATGTAAAAGAAAAGCAATAAGATCATATCAACATTATAAAATCAAATACCACCAAAAAACACGAAATAAAAAACATCAGCAAAACTAGCAAAAAAAACAAAGCAACAGCAACATTGAATGAGAGACGAAGAGAAGAAAAATAGAAGAAAACGAGAAAATGAGCAACTTTGCGAAGGAGGGAGGTGTTATTTATAGGGAACGGAGGTGCGTACCGGCGTTTGGAAAACGCCCATATGCATTTTAATATTAAATAATGCATATAGGCGTTTTGCCAAACGCCTATATGCATTATTTACATTAAAATAATGCATATAGGCGTTTCAGGGAAACGCCTATATGCATTATTTTAATGTAAATAATGCATATAGGCGTTTCCTCAAAACGCCTGTATGCGATTAAATGTTATTTTAATCGCAGATAGGCGTTTTGAGAAACGCCTATATGCATTTAGTGCATTTAATATGCACTTAATGCGCAGATAGGCGTTTTGCAAAACGCCGAAATGCTCATAAAGTGCATATTAAATGCACGTTATGCACATAGGCGTTTCTCAAAACGCCTATGTGCGATTAAAATAATATTTAATCGCATATAGGCGGTTTGACGAAACGCCTATATGCGGTTTTCTGAATAAAAAAATAAAAAAAAACTGTCAGCCCCTCTTTTTTAAATTTAAAAACCATACCGGCGTTTGTTATACCCAAAACGCCGAGATGGAAACGCGGGAAAAAAGGCGGGAAGCGCGCGCCAAATTTATTGGCGTTTTCATATAGGCGCTTTGGGTAAAAACGCCGGTATGCGTCTCATATAGGCGTTTTGGACCAAAACGCCGGTAAGGTTGCGCCGGAATGGCCCGTTTTTTTTGTAGTGATATTTCACAATACTTATAACTTTTCAAATGAAATTTAAGTGTTTTCTTTAGAAGCATAATTTGGCGTAGTGGATTGTTTTTTAATAAGAACCAGATAAGGTATATACTCCCATCCGGTTCTAAATATAAGACCCAGTTGACTTTTTTTGGAAAACCCTAAAAAAGTAAAATGAATTAATTATAAATTGATTTACCTAATTTTTTCCCTTAGACTAGTTTATTTTACTTATAAACTAATGGATAATCTAAAATTATATATCAAATATGTTATAATTTAATATCCTATTTCATAACCTTAATCTCTTCAAAAAAAGTCAACTAGGTCTTATATTTAGGATTGGAAGGATTATTAAGGATAGTCTACAGTAAGAGGGGTTTTTAGGACCATCACTTTAAGCATGACTCTTTTCCTAGCTCTAAACTGATAATGGAGATACAACATTGCTTACTCATCTAAAGTTTAATTTGCCCTGATGTGATGGGATGTTGGTGACCCAATATATTTACTTCTTTTACAAGAAGTAGACGGGGATATCTTTTCCTATTGTAAATATAAAACCTCACTTATATTTATCTCCACAAATTTATAATTTTTCAAGCCATTTATATTAATCGAATATGTTAAAGATATTTTCACCAAGAAGTGCTTTCAACACAAATGATTAAAGACAGTACATTCCGAGTAAAATAAATATTTTAAAGCAATTCATTTTATACTCTTAATGTTTACAAACTATATTATTTAGTTTTATTTTTAACGGTAATAGAGGTAATAATAAGAAAAGAATTTTACAATAGCATAGTGAATGATCTTTATTTGGATGTTTTATTAGTAGTTCAGAGTTGTTAGCTAGTTAATATATTTTTTTTTTCGATGGAAGCTAGCTAGTTAATATTAATTGTGTCACTGGGGGACTTGAATAATAACTGCAACTGAAGTTTACCATTGGAGAAGATGGATTTTACCGAAGGAATAATAGAGATAAAAATAAATAATATTTTGAGTTCCCCCTCATAGCTATCTAACAGTTACTACAAAGTGACATATTGCTAACGTCATTATCAGTAAGTGATCACTATGTTTGACAAAGTATTTTCACGAAGAAAAGTTCAATTATTCCCAGTGGGATGTGGACAAGCTCCTTTTGGTGATTCCTTAGGCCACATTCTTCTCATCTCCTTCTTTCTCTGCTTTTGGATTTGTGATCTCTCTCCCCCTTAGTCCCCTAAATGGGACCCAATTAAAAGAATAATAATTGAGATGAGGCAACCCCTCAACTTTGCTTAAAAGACTTTTGATTCACCTGACCTTCTCCTACTGATGATATCCAACCCACAAAGATAAAATAATAATCCTTAGGGGTCCCTTTGGCATCATCCTGGAATCTCCTATCTCCTTTACCTCTAATGGAATATTTTAAAGCTAGAAAGGAGCCTTGAAGTACATCAGCTATTAATTAAAGAGAAATCCACTACAATAACTCTCCCTTCTTTACCCTCATGGGTGACCCACTTGGCACCACCAATTCATGGCCTTTCATGGTATCAACATTTGAACGCTAGCTAGAGAAAATATTTGATTGGAGAATTTGTTAATTTCTGAGCGTTTATTTGTTAATTTGATTCTAGGTAAAAATTGGAGTATATTTTTTCTAATACATAGCTAAACCTAAAAAGAGAGAAAATAACGTAACAAATTATTCACGCTTGGAGTGATCATTAGAGAAGTAAACTAAATAAAAAACTAATTTCTTTGAATTCAATATATATACATCGTTCCTTCCTTCTCATTTCTGAATTTTCCCCATAAAAGTAAGATTGTGCTCTCCAAAGATACCAACAGGATGTTAGGCTTTTCTCGATTTATGTGTATCATCCTTGCGCACGACCATGCATGCTAATTATCAATAGGATGCTAGGCCTTTTAATCTTAAAAGTATAATTGTTTGACTTGGATCGAAACATAGAGGACCTAACATTTTGCAGCATTAATTGTAGTTTTAGCCAAATTTATTCGATTACTTCAACTAAATATCAAACATATTCAATATCCATCAAATCAAAAGTGAACCAGGTTCGGTCCGATCCAATTCTTCATTTCATTTTTCTCAGCCTCACAGTAACAATTAATTGTTTATCAATGTTGTTTTAACCAGTCACCACCACCTCAATCATGTTTGTTTTTCTCATGGAACTATCATAAATGACACTTTTTATGTTTGTTTTTAAAGACCTTTCATAAACGTTTTTTTTGGGGAACATCTATACGTATGACATGGAAAATATCACTTTCAATGTATGTTCAAAAAAAGGTGAAAGGTAAGCTTTTCAAGTTAATTTTTTTAAAAAAAAAAACTTGTTTGTTTTTTACTTTCAACGGTTATTTTAGAGATAACATAAATAGGACATTATTTTGGAGATGATTCATTTTCAATTAAAATAAATGCCTCCAACATTTTTTTCTTGATGTGAAAAATCATTTCAATTTTGTCATATTATAAAAACTTGTAGTGCAATATATATGATCTAGCAATCCAATATCTTGGATATTCTTAACCTCACGATTTTTTTTCTTTATGTGAAAAATCATTTTAATTTTGTCATCTTATATGTGAGAACCTTAAAGGGTGGGGCAGCTGACCCAAGAGATTTAATACCTCTCCTTATCCAATGTCGAAGATCGAACCCTCGATATTTTATTAAGGAATAATGTGTCATTGTCATTTAACCACACACCCTGGGTTATATATGTGATATTCTTCTTCTATATCTCAAATTAATTATAAAACCTTCTTCCAAATGCTAACTATGATAGCAAAAGATTTTACTTAACAATTTGAACTCTTACATACGATTTTGAAACCATTATCACTAACAATCCTTTTGAAATCAAATAGTTAACCTAACCATTCTAATTACACAAGACTATTAACATAGTTAGGAAAGTTTTCAACCCAAATCTTTGATATAGTTGCCATCTATGATTGAAAATTAAAGGAACACTCTCACTAAGCGCTATCATGGATTTATTAAACCATGTTATAATATCATGTGATAAGATGTCTTGAATTTTGTGATGTTAAGAATTAATATCGAAGATCTTCACTCTAACATATTATTCGATTCAATTGGATCTATATAGTGAAAATATTAACACTCCGCATAATCCATCCCATGAATTTTTCAAAACCCTCAATAACTTTACAATTTCAAAAACCATTTCAATTCTATCATCCAAATTAAATCACAACATTCCCTAACTAACACCAATTTATCGTGGCCTCACCACCTCAATAATCATTTTCCTAAGTTCCCACTAGTCTACTCAAATACAATCGATGATTATCATAATTTCTTATATTAGAAACAACATAGGACGGTCGGAGTGCATTGGTTCTGTCAATCCAAAGCTTGAACAACACAAGGTGAAGTTTTGAAGTGTGATGTAGAAAGTAAGGTGGATTCTGAAGCAAAATAGGGTTTGTATGAGTGACCTCCTTCAAAAATGCATTTTTACAAAATTAAAAGAACGGACGTGGAAAAAATATTTCACGTCTATGTTTTTAAAAAACAAACATGGAAACTTTTACTTTTAAATTTCAACATTTTTAAAAAACAATTAAAAATTTCCCCAAATTTACTATAATGACACCGGCCCCTAATAATTTATGACATGTTTTATTAAAAATCAAACATTGCAACTTTGCTTAAAATTACGAACACGCCATCGCTTATTTTTGACGTTCTGTTTTTTTTAAAAAAAAAAAGAAATGTAGATACATTTTTGTAAAGTGAGGTTTTGGTTAGCGAAATTCCGAACCAGATCAGGTGTGCGACCAATGGCTGTTTTTGTTTCATTTGAACAAGCTAGTACCAAAAGGTCTGGAGAGGAATTAGGCCCTATTATTGGCAATAACCAACATTCATTTCTTTGAGATGTGAATGCAGATGGTAATTCATAGAAAAAGTTGTACAAGAAAATCCTTGTGTATGAGATTCACATCTTATAATTGGATTAGATTCACTATTGTAATTATCTCTTTTAATGCACTCTATACATTCCTTTTGTGAACGCAGGAAGACGAGATGCACAACGTACAACTATGTCAATAACATATATTCCTTTCTTTGAAATGCAAACTAACTGAGCTATGCTTGCCACTATAGAATTTTATTCTAAGATAGAATTAGCAAATGCTTGCTGATGAAGAACTCTTCTTTTTTATTTATTGGACCCACCATGTCTAATAAACTCACATGTCATAGTCTTCACATTAAAATGTCAATCCAACATTACTGATAATGTATGTGTAAAACTATTGGCAAATGCATCTTTTTCATATTAATCTATTTATTTGGCTGTCTTCCATTTCACTAATATTTGGAGGTTGATCAAGCAAATTAAATGCCCTGCAGGATAGCTATTGGCCGGGAACATTAATATTTTTTTGTCCCTACAGTTTTATCTCAATTGTAATTTCGTCTCAGAACTTTGAATTGATGCAACTCAATCCTTGAACTTGACTCAATTAAACTCGTCTATGTACATTGTTTTAACCATTAATTTAAAAGATTAGTCAAACTTTTTAAAAAAGTTTAGGTAGTACTAGTCTTAAAAATTGTATTTTCTAAAATTGATGACCCCAACATTTGAAATGTATAAATTTATAAGGGTTACGTTGATTTCTATTAAGTAAAAGTTAAAAAATTAAACTGAAACTAAATTAAAATTATAAGGGTTGTGTTACATTGAGTTAAATTTAAGAATTAACTTGCAACTGACTCAAAATTACAAGAATCGAATGGTTATTTTTTTATTTTCTTGAAGAAAGTGTATCTATTAAATAAGAAAGAAAGAAACTATTCTGAACAGCGAAAAATTGTAATTATGAACAAATTTAGCTGAGCAGAGATATGAATTCATGGTTCTGAGTTGACAGTGTTTTTGAACACCAATCATTGGATTTTGATTCCAGTGATCAGCTTCTTGACCAAAAGCCAAGAAATTTGAAGGATTATTTAATCCAAAATTGACTTTTACGTTTTGTTGTTGGCCATTATAGCTTTCTTTTCCTTTTATTCCTCTTTTTCCCTATTTTGTGCAGTAAATTTCCTTTCTTTTTCTTAGAAATTGATCTCAGCACTAAATCAAACATTACCTTCGGAATTGTTGCTTTATGGGACTTTTGTTCAGAGTGAGTCATCTGGATTTGCTTTCACATAACAAAGAAAAGTGACAAGCCACTACGTATATGATATCAATTAAAGTTTTGATCATTATTGTCAATAAGTGCTGCAAGGTAAATATAGCGCTTTACTCATTTTTATAATCTTTTATAAATGGGAAATTACAATTATTAGTATATTACTTTATTCCTTCCTATCCCGTCTCATTGTTGTCTGGTAGGCCAATATTCTGCTTTGACTAAATCTATTTAAGAATTCCAAAATAGATCAATTCATAGATTTCTAATCAGATTATCAATTAGCGTTTGGCCCAGCTGGTCACAAACACTGAGTCCAACATTATGTTCCTCTTGTTATTTTCTACTTGCCACGACACTAAAAGTCATAAATGACAATCAAAGAGTAAAATATATATAATCCAATTATAATTAACTGGAATAACGTCTTCCTTGACATTTAGGTTGATCTAATTAAGTAAAAAGAGTTATACTTGACCGTAACACGGAGCATTTAGCCGAAAGATCACAAACAATTGATGCAACAATTATATTCATCTTGCTGCTTTTCCGTCCTGCCCTTATTAGGATAAAATGGCAATAAAAGAATATTTCTTGGACCACCAACTATGCTTAGTCGCAGGCACTTAGCTTAACAAACTACGTTGCTCGTGTTATTTTTTTTGCTATACCTCTCAATGGCTTGGGGAATCATCAGAGAAAAACATATTACAATGCATATTTGAAATTGATTATGTAAATTAAAGTCTGCCACTTCATTTCATTTAGTTTATAATCAAAACACTACAATTTCACTATAGCTATTTCTTTTTGGCTACTCATAATAAGCACAATCCATCTAAAATCAGTTTAGGCCTTATTTCCTCATCAAATTCCACTTACTATTTTGTTGCCATGTGGCTAAACAGCATAAAGTCAATCAAAGAGGGAATCTTACAAGCCATTTAGATTGGTTGGCAAACTTCAATATATCATTGTTTTATATTCTCCTTTTTCTAGTATAGACAGTCACATAGATAACATGTTTTGGCTTAATATATCGATGGAAAACAACTAAACAAGAGGTCATAAAATATGAAGGACCCTACTCTCATTGATTGTGTTTGCGCTTAGTTATGTCATAAAAAGCACTCAACTCCAGTGGGGGTGTGGCCCTTTGATGAACTGGGAAAGGTTGAGATTCCTTTGCTTAAATGATATTTGAACCTACTGTAATAAAACACAAGTTTTAAGCCCTCCTCTTTCCACAATTTATAATTGAAAGAGGACGTCACCAAGTATTATGTTTTACAAATTACACTCGTGGGCATACATTAGTTTATAATTTATTGATTTGACAGTGAGAAGACTAAACTTGAATCAGTCATAATTAGAATTATTTTTATTAAAAAATAATCAAAGTAAACATGTATTAATTGAAAAGATATATTTTTAAAAAAATTAATTTTTAAAAAACTTACCAATGCTTGATTGGTTGACTTTAATTTTTTTATTTGAATGGTTTTTATAACTTTTTTCCATTTTTTGGAGTTAGCTTCTCACCATTTTCCATCTTTACCCTTCTTCTACCTTAGCTTCCTTTTCCTTTTATCATTATTAGACTACGATTATTTGCTTAGAGCCTTCGGTGTCTGGCCCCCTTCGGGGAACCAACTAATCCGAAGTCACCGCCAGGATTCCCCATTTTGGGGGGTGACGACTTCTCAAGGGTTCGATCCCATGACCTGGTGGGTACGCGATGTCTTACCTTCCCCTTTCTTACCGGTTGGACTACGCCCCCTTGGGCATTATTGGACTACGATTTTAATAGTCTAGATTTAACCTTTATACAACGACAACAAAATTTGTTTAATAAAAGGTAATTCTGAACCAATGGATTTCTATTCAAAGGTGATAAAAGGAAAAGGAAGTTCATCAATCATGGGTCCAATTTAAAAATTATATCTTACTTTGAATTATAAAGGGAAAATTAATTAGAGGTCTCATGGTAGAAAGATAATTAACATGAGGTCACACAAGTTGTAAATTACAACTTCTAGAACTAATAATAACAACTTATATAATTGGTCTCACATAACAACTCGTGAGACCTCATTTTAATAATGTTTCATCCATGAGACCTCTAATTAATTCTCCCAATTATAAATGGATTTTTTGAATACTAATATTCTTTTTAAAATAGTGATGATACATGCATGGTTTTTTTTATCTAACTAATCATTTAGAATTTTTATATTTGTATTAGGTTTTTTTGCGCCCTTAAGCTTAAAGAGTATACAATCAATCTTTTATGTTTACAGTGTCATTAATATATGAAGGAAAATTTAAATTCATCAAATTTAAGGAATCTTCTTATATATACTTCTTAAATACTGGAAAAATATGTTTTAATTTTAATTCTTATATAATCACTATTACTACCTCTGATCCTAAATATATGACCAAATTGACTTTTTTTTTTGGAGAAGTTAAGGTTGCGAAATAGGCTATTAAATCATGACATACTTGATATATTTTTAGATTATACATTAGTTTATAGGTAAAATAAACTAATCTAAGGGAAAAATTTAGGTAAATCAATTTATAATTAACTTATTTTGCTTTTTTATAGGATTTTCTAAAAAAGTCAATTAGGTCTTATATTTATGACCGGAGGGAGTATATTTCAAAATTTAGTCATTTTCTTTCCACATTTAATAATAAAATAATCATTTGAGTATGCCAAGTCATCATTTTCCTTTAAATAATCAATAAATTAATTTTTTTATCGAAAAAATCAATAAATTAATGAGATTCAAAATGAAACTCAAACAAACATAAAGAAACAAACAAATATTTTAGCATTTTATGCGCACAAATTGTTTGCACCAACATATTTTTCAAAAGTTTAGTGGGAAGGGAAAATGTTTTAGCCATGTTAATAGAATTTTTATTACTTCATCATAATCTATTACTGTCAACCTTGGAGATTCATCTCAATCTCCAAGTATGATTGATCAGTTCTTTATTTTTCTTGTTCTTTATTTTTCTTCTACTTCTTCTGGCAAACTTCTTTACAGAAAGATATGGGGTCTCTTGGTCCAAAAATCTAATCCTAGATTCTTTGATTCCCTCATCCCTACAAGAAACAAAAAGAATCTGACAATCTCACCACACCTCCCACCTTCTCAAAAAAGAAAACCAAAATCAAAGAGATGGAAAGAAAAAGGAAAGAAAAATCCAAAGCAAGCAAGCAAAGAAAGAAAAAAGAGAGAGAGAAAGAAATATTCGTTGTTAGTTTTCACTTTCATTCACCATAAAGGAATATCCTCACTAACACTACAACATTCCCTTCAAGTTTTTAATTTCTTTTTCTTGAAAACTTGAAGAAAGTTGCACCCATTATTCATCATGGTGGGCCAGCCTAATATCGGAAGGGAATCAAGATCTCTCCCTCTCTCTCTGCATGGACTCAGAGCAGTGGAAAAACAACCCCAAGATAAAAACAAACCATACACTTTTCCTCTTTTCTCTCCTTTTAAGACCCCAAAATTAAACTGTTTTAACTTTCTCTCTCCACCCTGTGCATGTTTTTGTTGCATTAAAGATTCTCCACACAACATACAAGCCTCTCAGGTCAAAGAAGAAAGAGTGTGGAAAAAAAATTTAAATAAAAAAAAGAAAAAGTGGATATATGAAAATGGGATATGAGAGAGAGAAAGAGAGGGAATAGCCACAGCTCATGGCATATATTCCCTCAACCCATGGTAACCCCACTTATGTTTCCTGATCTGAGAGTGAGATCATAGGACAGCACAACAACTCCAACTTATAAAAGATAACTATTATAGCTTCTACATATATATTGATATGCACACATATCTAAAAGGATCAGAACTTCTCCTATTTATGTAATACTCTTCTAAAACTAGCAAAATGGAATATCAGCAAAACATTCAAAACCAAACCATGCATTTGGTTCTTTCCTCTGATGCCAAGCCAAGGCTCAAATGGACTCCTGAGCTTCATCAGCGATTCCTTGATGCTGTTAGCCACCTTGGAGGGGCTGAAAGTGAGTATTAAAAGAATATTTGATTTTTTTTATTTACTGTTTTGAGATTTTGTTAGTGTGTTTATTTTTAGTCACACTGAACATTTTTATGTATGAGCAGAGGCAACCCCTAAGAGTCTTATGAGAGTGATGGCTATTCCAGGACTTACCTTGTACCATCTGAAGAGCCATTTACAGGCATTCCCTCTTCTTCTATAATGATTGTGTATTCTTCCTTCTCTACTTTTAATGAATTTGAAAATCATGAGTTATAAGCTTGTTGCTTTTGTTTCTGGTTACAGAAATTTAGACTTGGAAAAGGCCCTCCATTAGAAGACTTGTATGATGATGATAGACAAGAAGGTGACTATCCTGAACTTGTAATTCAAACTTCAAAGAGATTAAAACTTTATGATTATGTGTCATGATACCGTTTTTAATTTGGTGCAGATTATAGAGAAGAGCAAAGCAGTGATGGTCATTGCAGCAGGGAGACCACTGTGGTGACCCAGAATCAGATGATTAAGTAATAGTTAGAAATTGATTTTCTGTTATGAATTTAATGGAGAGAGGATTGTTTCATAGATGTTTAGTCTGATCAAATGCTGTTTTTATCAGAAACAAGAAGATTGCTCAAGCTCTCCAACTACAAATGGAAGTTCAAAGGAAGCTTTATGAACAAATTGAGGTATTAAAGGACAAAACCATAAACCTGACCAACATAAGGTTTATAATTCATCAACCAACCAAAACATGAATGATCAAGGATTGAAATTTCTCAAATTTCAGGTGCAGAAACATTTGCAGCTTAGGATAGAAGCACAAGGAAAGTACCTACAGTCAGTGTTATTAAAAGCTCAAGAAGCACTTGCAGGGTACAACCCTTCTGCTTTTGGTATAGAACATGCAAAAGCTGAGCTCTCTCAATTGGTGTCAATAATCAACAATGGCTGCCCAAGTTCTCCAATATCTGAGCTGACAGAAACTGGAGTTCTAAGCTTGAAAGATGGAGGAGAGAGGAGGAAGCAAAGTAGAGGAACTATGTGCTCATTGGAGAGTTCCTTGACATCATCTGAAAGCACTGATATAAAGCAGGAGGAGGAGGAGGAGGAGCAAGATGAGACTCACAAGTCTAATAATGACAGAACTTCAGTTGAACTGAAACTAATGACTGTTCATCCAGAAGAACATGACAGAGAATTGAATGGTGATTCAAAGAATAGATATTGTAGGAGAAAAAGGAGTGGAACCACTGATTCTGATGGCTTCTGTGTAGAACAACCAATCAGTAAAAGATGCAGCAACTGGTCTAAGAAATCTGAGTCTTCTGAATTGTTTGATTTGAACATCCAGTATCACAGTGACACAGACTCAGACTCAAAGACAATGATAGACTTGAATAGCAGTTCAACGCACAGTTTTAGCTAAATCAGAACATTGAAACCAGATGGCTTGTAGTAATATATATTCAAAATAGCTGCACCATTATTATCAGAAGTAAAAATCCTTTGTTTATACAGACTATGTATATTTATATATATTATATATCATGACAACTACATTTCAGTGTATATCCTCTTCAAGAAAAAAAGTTATAATTAATACACCTCTGGTGTGGCATCCCCTCTCATTGTCTCCTCCATATTGGAAGGTTCACTCTCCTATCAGTACATTAGTCCTACCACATCAGAATCATGTTTTATCTAATTATAATTTGACAGTCCAGTTAAAAAACGAAAAGAAGAATTGTCTTTTACTGCTTATCTTGCTTCACCTACCTGCCAACATTCTCATTATGTGTATATAAATCCAATTAAAGTTAAAAGAGTAACCGAATGAGTTTGTGACGTGACATCAAACCCACAGTATAGAATTCCTTTATGAAGTAATCTTCCTTCTATTTGCTTTTTTAACCTTTTACCCTTGTGATAATATGTACCAACAGATGGTTGGGGAGCGCATGCTTATTATATTATAGTCATAATAACAACTACCCATATTCTATATGCTTCCAAAGGTAGGAGAAAACATCATATCCGCAATATCAGTGGTTGTCACCAACAAAGGAAGAACGGAATTATTAATTCAAGACATGCGCATTTAATAATATTTGGTCCTATCTTACTTTAATCGATTACTGTCACTAACTAAGAAAAAGCTCATAATTTTGCATAGCCCACTTTGGTAAATAAAATCATGCCCGTCACCCTCCATGCTCACTAACCAATGCACTGTCACCTCCTCTGTCACCTCCTCAAGAATCAAACCAAACAAACATGGCAATCTCACAACTTCATCAAGCACACAAGCTTCTGACACTTCTTTTAATCTCATTCACAAATCAGGCTTTTCCTTTTCCATTTGAATTTCAACCAGGTATGACATCAACTCAAGTTATCCCTTAAAATAGTAACATTGATTAATAGTATAACTCTTTTAACCAGCATGCATGCATGTACACTTAATCTCCATTGACATATAATGCTAGAAAAATTGTTCACAAAATTGTAGGTGCCAGGCAATGGCATATGACTTCAGATGTTAGAGACGTTGCAGGAAAGTCATATGATTACATTATTGTTGGGGGAGGCACTGCAGGTTGTCCATTAGCTGCAACATTGTCTGAGAAATTCTCTGTGCTTCTGGTAGAGAGAGGAAGCTCACCATTTGGGAATCCCCTAGTAGTTGAAAAGAGATACTATGGTTTCCCATTACTGAACACAGATGAATATACATCAGTAGCACAAAGCTTCACATCTGAGGATGGAGTTAGCAATGTAAGAGGAAGAGTACTTGGAGGGTCATCAGCCATAAATGGGGGCATATACAGCAGAGCTAGTGAGGAATATGTTAGTAAAGCAGGTTGGGACAAGGAGCAAGTGAAAGAAGCATATGAGTGGGTGGAATCTAAGGTTGTGTTTCCACCTATGTTTCTTTCTCCATGGCAGTCAGTGGCAGAATTTAGCCTTCTTGAAGCTGGGATTCTACCATATAATGGGTATAGTTTGGAACACATCAAAGGAACCAAGATTTCTGGGAGTGTATTTGATGGATTTGGAAGGAGACATACTTCAGCTCACCTCCTACAAACTGCCAACCCAAAGACCCTCACAGTACTACTAAATGCAACAGTCAAAAGCATAATCTTTAACCACAATGGTAAGAAAGAAGTGGAAAATACCAATTTCCTAGCAGATTGAGACAAGTTGTTGACAATTTAAAGTTGACCTCACAATTTTTTTCCTTTGAAATATTTTTTCAAATTTTGTTAACTGCACTGATTACTCTTACTCTTTCCATTCCTAAATATAAGATCACTTTCAGATTTCGATTTGTTCCTAAATATAAGCAACTTTCCAATTTTCTCATTTTTTTTCCAAATGAACCCTAACAACCCTTATCTATAAAATCAAGCAAGAGTGAGAATAAAGTTATATGGTTAAGGTAGATTAGTAATTCATTTGTTAATAACTAAATTAACTAGCATCCTTAATCTAATCAAATTAGGGAAAGTTATCTTATATTTAGGAACAGAGATAGTATTTGATAAGCTCAGCCCCGAGATTTATCAACTTTTGCTTAACATTGAGAGATGTTGCAGGTAACAAGAATGAAACAAGAGCTCGTGGCATAAGATTTATGCAGAGCCATGGCAACCTAGGGGAAACCTATGAAGCCTACATCAGAAAACCCAAGAACTCAGATTCATGGGGTGAAGTAATATTAGCAGCTGGGGCATTGGGCAGTCCTCAACTTCTGCTACTAAGTGGCATTGGACCATATCAGCAACTAAGAAAGTTCAACATCCCACTAGTGCATGACTTACAAGGGGTAGGACATGGAATGCAGGACAACCCTTGCATAGCTATATTGGTTGATACTAAGCCCGGAAACTGGTTCCCGGATCCGCCACTCGTGGCGGGTATTGCCGATAACATGAAAATCATTGTTGAAGCAGCAATACAGCCCCTATCTGCTAATTCAACAAGAGTCAATGTTGCTGCCAAATTAGCTTTACCATACTCAAGAGGGAAGCTTGAACTGAAGAACAAAGACCCAAGACAGAATCCTGCAGTGAAATTCAACTATCTAGCTAGTGAAAAGGATATGGAAGAGTGTGTGAAGATGACTAAGTTGCTGTATAGAGTTGCAAGGTCCAAATCTATTGCAGTTTTCTTTGGCACAGGAAACCAGAAGAAAGTGACAGCATCTACAGAATATGATCTCAGAAAATTCTGCAAGAAAAATGTAAGAACTTTCTATCACTATCATGGAGGTTGCAGGGTTGGATCAGTGGTTGACAGACACTACAAGGTTTATGGTGTGAAGGGACTAAGAATCATAGATGGCTCAACATTCTCAGATTCACCTGGCACAAACCCTATGGCTACACTTCTCATGCTAGGTAGATATCAAGGAAAGCAGATTACAAAAGAAAAGGAATCAGCTTCTGATCAGGGATCAAAATAAAAATATTTCACTCTCAATTCTGCTTTGATAAAACAGATTCTGTATCATCATATTTCTCAATTATGAAATTAAATAGAGTGGACTTTGTGAATATCCTAATAATGTTTGAGATGCACACTTTATGATTCTCTATACAACCTGCTAACAACATTAGTAATATTTATATAGTTCTAATCTACTTTTTGCAAAGTGGTTGATTTGAACCCGCGACCCTCAGACACTGCAGCAAACGAACTTACTGTTGAGCCAAATCAATTCTTCAACATTAATATTTATGAAATCATCAAAATACACTAAAAAAAGAATCCATAGAATGATAAATTTTATTACTTTATTTAAACTTTGTGCACTTGTGATCTACACAACTTGTTACAAAATCTCCACCCTAACTATCTACAGCTTCAGAGTCATCTCTTGGGCTAGATGAAGAATCATTGGAACCATCTGAAGAAGCTTCATTAGAATTTGAATTTGAATTTGAATTTGATGAAGAATCATTGGAACCATCTGAAGAAACTTGATTAGAATTAGAATTTGAATTTGAATTTGACTGATCACTTCTTCCTTCACCATTGAAAGAGAAACTAACCCAAACATCTCTCCCAATTCTCCTCCTCCTCTCTCCACCATCATCATCTCCATCCCTTTTCTTCCCAACCTCTTCATCAAAAGGCATCTCATATCTACAAACAGGGCAAGACCCATGAATCCCCAACCACTTCTCCACACAATCTCCATGAAACCTATGCTTACAAGGCAATTCTTTCACCACCCCACCAACTTCATACTCCTCCAAGCAAATCACACACTCTCCCTCATCACCTTCCTCAACTTCAACACTTCCCAAAGCATCAATGGACTCTTTTGAAGCTGGTGGGGGCCCACTTTTGCCAATACCCATATCATGAAACAGAGCCTCCAAACTTGAAGCACCATCAATCACCACCATGCCTTGTGTAAAAGGGTTGATCAAGATTATTCTTTGGGGACTTTCTGAGCTTTCATTTTCATGTTGTGAGTGTTCATTTGATAGGCCAAAGAGAAAGGGGAGAAACAGAGTAAGGTCTCTGTTTCTTACCATCCTTTCAAAAACAGAGGAAACTTCTGACACATCAGGTTCTGATGCCATGATTGAAAACAAGTTACAATTTTTTTGTAAAGGGAAGAGAGGAGGGGAAGAGAGATTGATTGTATGTATGAATGAATAGATGAATGAAGGGAAAGGGGGAAGTGAGGAATGATATAAATGGGGGAGAAGGTTGAGCAGACATGACTGATTGAGAAGGTTGTGGAAGGATCTGGAATTTTTGTTGGCAGGCAACCGCGTGATATTTAAGGTATATTATAAAGTTACTCAAAAAAAAACGTATATTATAAAGTTTATCTAACAAAGATATTTAAGGTGAGGATCATGTAAAGTAGGGCGCATGGGAGTAAACAAGTGTTATTAATATTGGACTGACCCAGTTTATTCCTATCTAATACTCCCTCCGGTCCTAGATATAAGATTTAGTTGACTTTTTTTTTTAGATGTTGAGGTTACAAAATATGTTATTAAATTATGACATATTTGATATATTTATATATTAGTCATTAGTTTATAGGTTAAATAAACTAGTTTAAGGGGAAAAATTTGGTAAATTAATTTATAACTGACTTATATTTTGTTTTTTAAGATTTTTCAAAAAAGTCAACTAGGTCTCATATTTAGGACCGGCTGGAGTATATATTATTGTTTAATGGTAAATATATATTATTGTTTATTTTATTAGAAAATATTTTTTATTCCATTTTTTTCCATAGGCAAATAATAAAAAAATTGATTTATTTTCCAAGTTTCTAATGAATATATTTTTTCTTGGTCAATGATTTATTATTAAAAATTAAGAGATTAAATGATGACAATTTGCTTCTATGTTTATATGTAATTTAAAAGTAAGATAGTTTTTCTTTAAATATTTCGTCATTGACCCTGCGAAAAATTACCCGAAGCTCTCTCTAGTTCGCCTTTTGATCCGGTTTTTACAACACTACTAGAGTAAACTTATTCATATTCTAGTTGAATAAATGCAATAAAATTGAGTAAGTTGTAGTGTATGTTAATATTTGGTTAAATCTTAAAAAAACTCTTCACTCTTCAATTCTATATGACACTATATGTAATATGATACAAAGATTATAAGTTTATAATAACTATATAAATGTTTTATTTTAACTATGATTTTTTTTTATAATTATTTATAACTATGATTTCATTATTAATAAAACATAATACTCCCCTCGGTCCTAAATATAAGACCTAATTCACTTTTTCTAGAAAATCCTTAAAAAAGCAAAATAAGTTAATTATAAATTGATTTACCTAATTTTTTCCCTTAAAATAATTTATTTTACATATAAACTAATGGATAATCTAAAAATATATCAAATATGTCATCATTTAATAACCTATTTCGCAACCTTAATCTCTTCAAAAAAAAAGTCAATTAAGTCCTATATTTAGGACCGGAGGTAATAGTCTTTACTTATGTGTACATGTAGTACAAACTCTTCCAATTATCAGATTGACCTTAATAAGACGTTATAGATGATACAATGAGGTTTATTAAGTTGATTTGACTTGGTAATTTCCCTCAAAAAGTACCATATGTTAAAGGAATGAGTTCCATAGTACACACGTAAAAGTTCAAGGGTTGAGTTTAAACTCTGAATTGTCATATAGGGGTTGTGTTCAACTACCATAAATTTAAAAGTTTTTTTTCCATAGAATTTAGCATTAAAAATATCCTAGTTTAAGAGTTAGGATAAGAGATGGAGTTTCTAATGATAATAAAATTATTATAAAAAAAGAAATGTAAAAGATCAAGTGAGAAATACGAAAGCAGATAATAAAAAAAATAGTTGAGAGGAGAAGGAGATTTGATAAAGAGATTTTTTTTTGCAATAAGAAAAGTTTACCTATAATAATTAAGTTTATTCAAGTCGTATAAATAAATAATTCCACCATTATTAAATATAAGAGTTACTTAACTTTTTTTTGGAAGTATCAATAAGTTGATTGAACACTTAAACATAATATCTTTAGTGTATTATTAAATTATATATTAGCTTATAGTAAGTTAAATAAACTACTTTAATAAATCACACAAAACAATTCATTTATAAATTATAAGTGACTAATTAGCTCTCTTAGAATTATTTTTTTAAAAAAATCAATTTGTTTCTATAGCTTTTGTAAAAATATTATAATGTATGAATATGATGAGGTGGAAAAAGTGGTGAGACACTTGAAATTAGTTAGGGTAAAAACTAGGGAAAATTGAATTTTAAGACAATATAAGGCTGTTACCATATATAAGATTAAAGTTATAAGAAGAGATTTGTTTACACAATAGCATGGGGAATGAAGTAATCAGCATTAAAAGGTCAAGTTGACTGTTTCGAAAAAATTAAGAAAGTAAAATACATCACTTTAAATTATTTGAATTTAACCTTTTCTCCTCAAAATAAATTTATTTTAATAATAAACTATAATTATGATCTAATTATATATAGTATATGTTAATAACATTTACGTGGTCTATTTTGTCTTCTTAATCTTAAAAAAGTCAACACAATTTTATAATTAAGAACGGGCAAGACAACCCTACATATTGGATTTAGCCAAACAAAAAAACAATTATCCAAATTAAATGTCGGAAATTTTAAATTTATTTCCTAATACGATAAACAAACTATATGCATTTTTGTTTCTTATAATTCATAATCTAATACAGTGGTCAATCATTTGGTGTAGTACTGAATAATCTACATTTATTAAAACATTTGACTTCTGACTTCAATCCAGAAGATATTTCTTTAGAAATGTCTGGTTTAATCTAGAGGATAACATCAAAGTCGTCCACTTCTACCAATGAAAGTCGTCAAAGACAAATCATCTCTCTTAGGTTATCTTTGCTTGGTTGGAATTGCAAAAATGGAAATGGAATTGGAAAGATAGATCGGTAATTTCCATTTATCATGGGCTCACAAGCTTTCTCTCTTCATCTTATATTTTTCTGGGCCCACAAACTTTAGTCTCACATTATTGCCTAATTTACCTCTACTTTTCATCTTTACCACCTTACACTCAATTTCATTTCCATTTCCATCATTTACTTTCCGCCCAACCAAACGGGCTATACTCTACTCCTACAATCTACTTAATACGAGGAAGTAGAGGGATTTTTGTCCCATATGATTGTATTAATTTTTTTTTCTCGTAAATTTTCGGAAGAAAGGTACTGATTCATATAAAAATGAATCTATCCAATGGATCATATTTTTACAGTGACAAGAAAGGGAAAAAACATTAAGAGACAAGAATGGAAAGGCACAAATCCAATTATTTCTTCAAAATTAAACACACGATACGAGTTTATTACTTTATTATCTGTTGGTGGTTGTATTGTAATTTAAAATTGATATTCGTGTTGATAGTAAGTAATTTATAGCTGTAACTATTTTATGGAAAATAAGAAAAATATATTCTCACTATTCCTAATTATAAGCCTACTTTGACTTTTTTTGTGAAAGTTAAGGAAACAAATTAAACTACTAAATTATAACATATAACAAATGTGATTACAATATATGTTAGTTTATAACTAGAATGAACTGGTTTTGAGGAAAAAATATAATTTTGAACAATTTACAATGATAAAATTTGTAACTTTAACTTTTTTTAAAAAAAAGTCAAAGTTGACTTATAACTAAGAACAGAGGGAGTAGTTTTTAAGCGTTTCCGGGCTTTTCAAGCTGGCATTTTTAAAGCAGTGATCCTTGAGGGCTAGCCTTATATGGCTATCTGCACTACCCAAACTTTTTGGGCCAACCCTTTTATTTGAAGCCTTGACTATTAGGGCCGAGCCGACATCTTTTTCCCACCTCTTTTTATAATAAAAAGACAAATTTCATCAAAGTAAAAATGTAAAATGTTATATAATAAAGGAAAATGCCATTTAAATCCCTCCGAATATACAAAAGGACAATTCAGGAACTCAAACTTCCAAAAGGACCATGAAGGAACTCGGACCTAGTTCACATTTCAAATTTGTGTGAAAGGAGAAAATTACCCCCATCATTGAAGTTCCGTTGTTAATGCACCAAGTTCCATTGTTAACAGGTGCAGTATAAATGTAACACCAATGTTATGCTGTTAACGAAGAAGTTAATTCTTATGTTCAAAATGTTAATGCCTAAAGTTCAGCTGTTAATGCCAAAAGTTCCATTATTAACAGGCGCGATGTAAATGTTAACACCAATGTTATCTTGTTAACGAAAAAGTTAATTCTTAAGTTCAAAATGTCAATGCCTAAAGTTCAGTTGTTAATGCCCAAAGTTCAATTGTTAACAAGTGCGGTGTTAGGGTGGGAAGTAATTTTTGTTTAATGATGGGGGTAATTTTGTCCTTTCACACAAATTTGAAATGTGAACTAGGTCCGAGTTCCTTCATGGTCCTTTTGGAAGTTTGAGTTCCTGAATTGTTCTTTTGTATATTCGGAGGGATTTAAATGGCATTTTCCCATACAATAATATAAAAAAATATAATAAAAAGAACAAAAAAACTAAAAAGCAACGTTGGTAGCAAAAGGATAAAATGGAAATTCGTAAACCCTTTTTCCCAACTCTACTTAAGCTATCTAGAAAAAAACTCTACTGAAGCTCCAAATTCATATTATTATAAAAGATTGGCCAATCCTGTACCTATCATCTCTAAGTACATTTCATAGCAAAAAACTCATTACACACTTCACACTAGAAGCATTTTTGAAGAAATATAAATGTTTTTTAATTTCTTCCTATGAAAACAAGTAGGAGACTTTTTATTAAGTATTCCTAAAACTCGTCATTTTATATTTAGCATCAGGATTGAAAACTCAGCCGTTTTTGTTAGTGTGTTTATCTAAAGTATAATGCTATATGAATAACTATTTCAACTATGGCAAAAAAAAAACTATTTCAACTAATAAAGCTTACTATTATTTTGGGGCATAACTTTTTGGGCGAAGACCCAAAAATAATACATAACTATTGGTCAAAGAACAACAATAGTACATAACTATTTCAAGGTACAAAAATAATACATAACTTTTACCATGTGATCAAAAATTATATTTTCACTAATATGACAATAATAATAGACATGAAATGTCCAAAGTGCCCTTATAATTAAATAAATTTTTATCGGATGACGATTAATTTATAAGGGCATTTTTGTCTTTTCATGTCTAATATTATTTTCATATTAGTGAAATTATCATTTTCGATCACAAGGTAAAAGTTGGGTGTCACTTTTGAACATTGGAATAGCTATATGTATTATTTTTGTTCCTTGGTCAATAGTTATATACTCACTCTGGTCCTAAATATAAGACCTAATTGACTTTTTTAGAAAATCCTATAAAAAAACCAAATAAGTTAATTATAAATTGATTTACCTAATTTTTTCCCTTAGACTAGTTTATTTTACCTATAAACTAATGTATAATCTAAAAATATATCAAATATATCATGATTTAATAGCCTATTTCGCAACCTTAACCTCTCCAAAAAAAAGTCAATTATGTCTTATATTTAGGACCGGAGCTAGTATCATTTTTGGGTCTTTGCCCTAACTTTTTTAATAAATATCCAGAACGATTTTTTTAATTTCTTGACAAAATTAAACTCTTTTTTAGATCAGATGAAAATTTCAATGCCAAAACATCTTTTAAGAACAATCTCATATAGCTAGACAGGTAAAAATAGAAAGAAAGAAAAACAAGCGTTAATAAGTTACTTGGACAAATCACTAATTCAATTTCTTGAAACTATCATGTTGAAAATTTATCATGTTTTTTTAGATATCTTCCCTTTTCTTTCCTCATTTCTATAAGGAGCTATGTTCCCTTTTCATTGTTGGATACATGCACCCACCTTGTTTTCATAAATATAGTGCATATAATGCCAAATCATATGAAAATAACTATTAATAGTTATTTTGGACGTTTCACAATACAATAAGCTTCAGACCAAAACCTTGATACAATTTAGGCACAAATAATTGTGTTACTATTTTTTTGTCATTATTTTCTTGATCCCCATATATGTCATGAAATTAAGGTAACCTACACTACATATATAAAACATTGTAGATGCATGAGCACAAATGCGGATTAGTTTGTACATTATTCGTGCCATAAAAGGAAATTATGTGCACCTGCTATTGTCAATCAATAGCTTCCTTGGATGAAACTACTAGAATTATATTATTCATTAAGAGTGAGACTCTATCGAAAGTAAAAAAAGGAAGTGGGAACTTCACCTCCATCAGCGAAGCCATTTCTTCAATTCCTGAAAGAACTTCCCCTTCAAAACATTTCTTCTTAATCTATATCATGGAGGGATTTATAAGTAGAATATGTCATCATTGATGATGAGAGGAAGAAATATTTGGTGGTGATTGGTGAAATACTTGATGATTATATCTTAATCTAGGATGTATACAATTTTTGTTTACTAGCTACTGTTGTACTAAATTAGTGAATGTAATATGTTTTTTTATGTCAATAAAATGGATAACTGTTGATTTTTTTGAAAAATAGTTATTTACAAATTCAAAGTTGACATGAGCAGAAAACTTCTATATGATGTGGTATGTTTGAACATGTAGACAATTAAAAGAAAGTAATTGAAGCTGATATAATTAATCAAGTAGACCAACAAAAACATTGTTTAATATATGATGTCGAATGTGGTATGTTGAACTTTGCTTATTAGAGATTCATAAAAGAATATTGATGATCACGTGACATTATATATATCTTCTCAATATCTCATAGAGTGAATTCATATATAGGTTATTGTTGATTTCGTATCCATAAGATGGGCGGCGTGTAATGTCTTGACGGTATAATTTCCTATGTGGAGGGTTGAAGGTTTTAAATAATTGTCCGAATCCTGAAAATAGAAAAGAGATCCTAAGGTTTTAAATAATTTTCAATTCTTTATTTGGGAAAATGAACAAATGGTCGTCGACATTCAGGAACCTGAATGGGTACAGGTTGTTCTCAGCACTAGGGTCGTTGGTTTGCTTAAGGAATGACAGTTTGTAAACATGGTTTTTGGTGGCTGGTGTCTTAGGTAGAACTCAGTTGAATTGATTTCTTCCTCCAATGATGTTCTATAATTTCACATATTATTTGAAGGGTTGATAAACTCCATAATTTCACATATTTCATCTAAATTTCCCTTGAATGTACATGATTTTTTGTGGTAAATGATTAAGAAAGATATGAATACACATAGAAAAGAGTAAAAATTAGAAGATAAATATTTTGGTAAAATTTGGAGTTATATGTGTGTGAAAATGATTTCTGAATCTCATCAACCCTCTTTCTCTTTTGTAGGAAGAGGTGGACAAGTGAAAAGCCTAAAGAAAACATGGAATTATCAAGAAAAGCATACGACAAACTCAAGAGTGAAGCAAGGGACAAAAGAGGAAAAAGAAAATTTCCCCCTGATGTTCGTTGAGCGTTCGTTGCATAACTACGGCACGACGAAGAGAATTCTGTTCTGACTCTTATTTGTTCGTTGAGCATTCGTCGCGCAACGAACGCACGACGAACAGATATTAAAACTCTGCGTTTTCAGACGCGAAAAAACAAAACTTGTTGGATATAAAAGTGAGAGCTCGACAGAAAACACTCATTCTTGACCTCTTGGGCATATTGAGAGCTAGAGCTTGGCATTTGGAGGAGTGGGTGTCAATGGATTGAAGTCTAGAAGAGATTTTTGCTTCAAATCTTGATTTTTCTTCTCCATTTTCCTTTCCCTCTCTCTTGTTCTATGATTGTGCTTATATATGTATATATTCTTTTGGATATCATGAACATGTGGAGCTAAAGCTTTGATTCTAGGATTATTTGGAACCCTTGTATGGATTAACTTTTAATTCCTCTTCTTACTTTGTGATTAATGTTATATATGTGTTTATTTTACTCTTCTCTTAATGCTTCTAAGTGCTTGATCACCATTTAGATGTTGTGTTCACTTGATTGATGCTTGAGAGGGCTAGGTTGAGTGTAGAACTTGGGTAAAATAGTGTGAGAACTTGAAGTTTGCATGACAAATGGATGGTTTTGTTGATAAGATAGACATATACTTATTGACCTCACATAGCCACATTAGGGTTGAAACTTAGAAATTGGATTTTATTAATTGTGACAAGAGATTGTATGATTAATAGAATTAAACACTTGTTCTTGACTCGACGGAGCGTTTACAAGTATTCTAGAACCCTAAGTTAGCAAATATATAGTCATTGAAAGCAATTGTGAGAGAAGACTCTTTAAGTTTATGAAATACAAGGGGGAAAAATAATCTTAAGACCCATTTTATCCTTGAAGTTAAGAATCATTTGTTTATAGTTTTTCTTATTTATTTTTATAGTTGCCCTTCACATCTTGATATTTGAATCACTCAAATTGAGCGAGAGTGCGATAATCATTACTTGACCGGGTTTTGGAACCAAATCCTCGTGGGAACGATACTCTACTTATCACTTTATTACTTGGCGCGACCCGTGCACTTGCGGAGCGAACAAGGGTTAACATAACTTTTGGTCCCTAGAGTTTGATCTTATTTTGGTTTTAGTCCCTAGAGTTTCAAAGAGGAGGTTTTGGTCCCTCAAGTTTGCTCGGTTAATAACATTAGTCCCTAGAGTTTAAAAAGGACCTGACGGTGTTAAATTTTGCTGATGTGTCAACTAACACTGTTAGTCTTGCTTAGTTGGCATGTGACTGGGCTAATAATTTTAATTTTAAATTAAAAAACATCTTCTCCTCCAAACATCTCCGACATACCCAAAAGTTCCACTGTTTGGGACTCCTTTATCGCCACCACATAGTCATCTGTCTTCTCCTGCTGCAACATCATCCACATCGCCTCCATTTAGTCCCCCACAAACCCCCAATCCTGGCCACCGATATGTTTCCCAAGAAAGGCTTCCTCTGCAGCCCAATTGTTTTCCCATTTAACTATCATCCCCATTTCACTTCAAGCATTTCTTTGTTAATTTTTATCCTTTTACTATCAATTTCGTATTCAGCTTTCATTCAATCAATCTAATATAACAACTTTCTTCTCCCAAATATTAAAGTGGCACACCTATTCTCATCTAGCTAATCAAGTCTAGTATATTGTTTTTTATTTCAATATCATTTTTACGAACTTGTTTCTCTTACAGTAAATTTGTTTTTGCTGAGTATTTGCCATGATGTTTTTTATTTTAATATCATTTGTGCATTATTGGATGTACTGTGGATCTCGCATGAAGCCATCAATGTTAACTACAATTTTCTGGCCACCCTTCCTTGGATGTGAATTGGGCGAGCTGCTGTGTGGTGAGATCTAGATTTGTCAAATGAGTGAGGAGCCGGCCTGGTAGTAGCGGATATAGGAGTGGGCGGCGGCGGCGGCGGCGGCAGGGTGGGACAGAGGGCCTTGAGGAGGCAGAGGGTGTCGGTGTAGTCGGGGTTCAATGTACACTTGGGATGTTATTTTTTAATTCAAAATTTAAAATTAAAATTACATGTCCAGTCACATGCCAACTAAGCAAAATAAACGGTGTTAGTTGACACATCAGCAAAATTTAACACTGTCAAGTCCTTTTTAAACTCTAGTGACTAATGTTATTAACCGAGCAAACTTGAGGGACCGAAATCTCCTCTTTGAAACTCTAGGGACTAAAACAAAAGGAGATCAAACTCTAGGGACCAAAAGTTATGTTAACCCTTATTTGAAAATAGAAAGGAGGATGGTATGCTTGTGTGGGCTTTGAAAAGAAATGGAGGGCACAAAGTTTTGGACTTTTGGCAGATAAAAGAAAAGGAAAAACCTAAACCCAAGAGGAGAGGCAGCAAGCAAAAGACAAATAGGAAAGAGACAAGCTTTTTCATTGGGTGGGGGAGATAAAGCCGAGGAGGCAGCATAAGGGGGAGATATATTTTCCATTTTGTTTCTTTTCCTTGGCCGTGGGGGAGTCTTTGGAGCAAGAGGGCGAAGACACATTTTAATTGATTCATCTTCATCGTCCTGTCCTCCCAAGCTCCAAGCTTCATCCCAAAAACAAGAGAGAGAACTCCAATAAGCAGAAAAGGAGAGAGCTTGGAGGAGCAATATCTGGAATTTAGATAGGAGATTTTGGAGATCTTTGAGAAAATTCTTTGTGGGTCTTCTTCTAGTAACCCAATTTCTTCTCCCTTTTCTCTTGTGATGTTGTTTCTTTGAGTATGTTTGGATTTGATATTCTAGAGACTCCCTCCATTATGAGTACTTAGTTTATTATTCTAGGTTTATTTTGAAGCTTTGTATGGATTGATGTTTGAACATACTTTTCTCTTGTAAATTAATGTTTATGATAGTTTTGAATTTAACTTGTGCTTTATTTTAACGAAGTGGTGCGCAACACTTGACTTGGTTGCTTAGTTGTGGCTTGGAAGAGCATAGCTAAACAAAGAACTAAGTTAGATTCAAATTTGTCTTGAAATTCCAAAAAGGAATGAAGAGTTTGTTAATGAGATAAGATATTCATTGACCAAATATAAGATCACTTTTAAATTTGTCACATTTTTTCCCAAAATTGCCCCTAGACAATGTCCATACACCAACCTCAGTACCTCTGCGATTTCTTCAGTTCATTGGCAGCAAAATTCTTAAAATTACTCACTTTGACAAATTTTTTCTCAATCCCAGCCACAAACATATGAATGGAATTACCAATTTTTGATCTCAAACCATCTCTCTCCTTCGCCACCTCATCGAACGTCTTAGAAATTTCATCTTTTGCCATCTTAACCTCATCCAATTCAGAAAAAACTTCATCATGTGATTTTAAATCCTCTTCCTTAATTGCATCATGAGCAAGCGCCTTTAACTGATTAAACAAAACCTGCAATTCAGATTTCGAATTCTCCGCCATGCAAGCTTGCTTCTCAGGATTAATAATTAGGTGGATTCTGGAGGATTTCTGGGATTAAGGATGAATCAAAATGGAATTAAATTAAAGATGTTGAGGATAATGGTAAGTGGAGAAGGAAGGGAAATTTGAGGTTGGGGAAGATGATCGCAGGTAGATTCTCAAGAAGCCGAAGGGTAGTGGATGTACAGAGGGAGAAGTATTTTAGGATTCAAATATTTGTTTAGTTGAAGGGTATTTTTGGGAGATCATGTAATTATAACTAATTTAACTATCTTATTTAATCTCTCCAAATTTGCTAAAGTGATCTTATCTTTAGGAACGGAGGGAGTATATTTAGTTAGAGATAGCGTTATTTGAGTTACCATGTTTTAGTGTGTTAATTGTTTTTTTTTTTTTAGTTTTTGTAGTTTTGTGTGTTGTAGTTTGTTTGAAATACTTTCATGGATTATCATTGGTGGGCCTATGAGACAAATAGTGGAATTGAACATCAAAATGATAATACAAATTCTTTCATGATCCTTGTACTTATGAAACTCCTAGTGACTACATTAGTTGTAATCATTGTAGAAATAATCATTTTGATGAACAATGCCCCTATGTTTATCCCTTAGATTATGTGGAGGATGATTTTGGTAGGGTTCAAGCTCAAACATATATGAAAACACTTTTAGCCTTAGGCAAACTGATGTTGAATCAATGTTCTGGAATTCTAATTGCTCTCTATCTCCATGTGCATCACATTATGAGTCATCACTCAATTTTCATGTAGATGAAGCTAACCCAATTCCAAGAGAGAAGCCTACAATAGAAGACATGCTTCAACATCTCCTAGATAATCATGAGAAACTCTTAGCTGGGCAATAAAGGAGCACATTATCTCTTGAAAGGATAACACTTGAAATTACTTCAATGGAAAATGAAGTAGGAATTTTCCTAACATGTCAATTGATGCTTCAATGGAAAATGAACTTTCAAGAGAGGAATCAATTATAGAAGGTGATACTTCAATTTCAAAAGGTTCGCACATCGTACCCCTTCAGTGGGATCCACTAGGTTCGGGGTGCTCCTCCTAGGGCCCAAAAAGAGCGCAAAAACCTCATGCGGTGCTTCATAAGGGGAATGACGTGGGTAATTTGGGGCTAAGGGAATGAAGATGACACAAACATTAGAAATATATCAAATTTACATTTCTATTATCTGAAATATATAGCCTGCTACCAATAGTTAGCATAGCATTCATATTATTTGAAATAATATATAAATAATTTCAATAAATCATATGAGAGAACATAAATTTGTTGATATAAAAATAAGGGTTAAACCAACTTTTGGTCTCCATAATTTGGTGTGAATGCATGATTTGGGTTTTAGTTGCTAAAGTTTAGGAGTTGCGGTTTTAGTCCTTATAGTTTGAATCAACTTTGGTTATAAATAAAAGATTTTGGTTTGTCAAGTTTCATTCTGTCCAAATAATTGGTCCATATAGTTTAATAAGAACTTAATGGTTTTAAATAAGTGGGCATGCGAGCGCTAATTGTGATGATGTGGTTAGATAAGTAGATAAGGTTACATGAAAAATAAATTATAAATATAAACAAAAAAAAAATTTTTCTTTTAAAAAAATTTTCTCCCCTTACATGGCTCCCGAAAGGAGATAATGGGAAAAGAAGAAACTCCAACTTTCCACAGTTGAAGCTGAAGGGGAGAAAGATGGAGTTTCTTAATTTGAAATATTTTTTTAAAGATAAACCGTCTTGCTGTGAATTGCTCATCGCCATCTTGCTCTCTCCCCTTGGCGTTTAATTTGCTTCCGCCATGGCTGCTGCAGCGTACATATACCTTTTTAATGATATTTTCTCTCTTTCTTTGCTCCCCAAATGAGAATTTTTTTTAAAAAAAAATTATCAATTGTTTTTAATCTGTTCATCAATACATTAACTATTGTATCTTACATATATGTTCACCACTTTTTGAGCTCTTGTTCCTTCGTCAATCCTCAAGCCATACATGTAATAATTATTTCTGCTCTTCCTTTCAACTACTTATGCGGGAAAAGGTTTAAGAAGCTAAGAAGTTGTGATCCATTCATCAATCAGTATGCTGAACTAATAGTTCATGAATAGACAATATTGCTAGCATTCAATAAACCAATGTTAATTTGCAGTTCTACGCAAAGAGACCTCATTGAACATATAATGAAACAATGGAACAAGATACAAGACTTGATCGAACATATATATAATGAAATAAACAATGTAACAAGATACATCCTTTCGGAACTTGCATGTGAAAGTTATGTCGAGTTCATTAATAGAAATCAAGTTTACATATTCATCGTTATTTGAAGGAGGTAACTTTAAATGCCACAACAACTCTTGTTCTGTTATGATCTATTAAAAAATAAGGACTTAAAGTGTAACGATAAAGTTAGAACTTGGGGAACTGAATTTGAGAACCACATTTGCTTTTAGGAAGAATTGGGCACTCGATGAAATCAGAACCAGAAGTGTCGACACACAAGTACACTTGGTAGAGTTGGCTGTTATGTGCTGAATCCCTATTGCATTCAATTCCTGGTGTAAATCCAATTGCATCTTTTATGGCTCCTTGGATGCTATCTATGCTGTAGAATCCATCGTCGGGTTCTATCTCTGCAGTCAATTAAATTTTCCCCACTTAATTGTCACATTTCATAATCAAAACCTTCCATTAATAAAAAAACTAAAACAAAAAACTTTCCATTGGCTTTTGCCTTTTATGTAAGCTTTTATAATTAGTATATAGTGTACCGATGGATAATAATGTAATTAGCACATCTTCATCATTTTTAAGTGAATGTTCATCAACTTAGTAGTATACCTAAATAATCATTTAACACTTTATTTTTCTTAAAAGTATTAGAAGTAATCTTTGCCAATCACTACTTATTCCGTACTGTACTCGATCCTATATATATGTAATGATAGGATGAGCTTTGTGTGTGTGTATGTGTGTGAGTGTAAATTTTAATTTCTCTACAAAATTTCTTCTTCTTGTTTTTTTACAACCAAATTAATATCCAATACAACTACAATAAATATATGTTTGAAACGGAGAGGGTCCAATCAAAAGGGAAGAAGATCTCCCACCATATGGTTTAATTTCTTCGGTCTAAAAGGATCAAACTCAAGAATTCACTTGAAAGGGTGACAAGACTTCTAAACTACTCTACCGTTATTACTAATAAGCCCTTTAATCTACATTTTAAAATGAAAAATTGGAAACTTAATATATATTTGTAAATAAGTAGAGTGAATATAATTAAGTACATACCAGCATCTTGGAGAATCTTGAGGAGGTTGACTTTCTGCTTGAGCTGAAGGGCTTTCTCGAAGTAGTCACGAATATCAAGCTCTGATTCAGCGCATGTGCCGTGTTTCTCCCACTCATGTGACCAAAACCTGAATCCATTGCTGCTTGGACAGCTCAGTGATGGCCAGTTCTTCTCCATGCTGCTTATCAGATCTGATATCTGCATGTAATGAAATTGATCACATTTATTTATATAATTAATTTCATCATCACATGAAATAATATGATAACAAATTAACATTTGAAATATTTTACTCCCTCTGGTCCTAAATATAAGACCTAATTGACTTTTTCTAGAAAATCCTTAAAAAAGCACAATCAGATAATTATAAATTGATTTACCTAATTTTTTCCCTTAAACTAGTTTATTTTACCTATAAACTAATGGATAATCTAAAAATATATCAAATATGTCATCATTTAATAACCTATTTCGCAACTTTAATCTCTCCAAAAACGAAGACAATTCATATATAACCTATGTAATCATCCACAACAGCCTATCAATGAAGTCAACTTACTTTTAAAAGCTCGTAATAATTATTCCACTTGATATATTAGGCCATTGGTTGTTATATTCTCTCTATTTCTTTGTTATAAATTTGAAGGGAATAATGTCTAAAATTGAATATGAAAAAGGACCCAAGAAACCCAATGTTTTTGCAAGTTGGACTTGCAAATAAAATATTGAAGTTTTAGTTTTGAACATAAATCGGTAATAAGCTTGACTAAATTAATTCTTTGGTACCTCTCTAGCTAGTTCTAAATTTTTTTTTCACCTTTAGTTTATGGGTAACTTTTCGAAATTCAACCTTTTGTGATATGTTGACTTTAATTACCTGGTCGATCTTCAAATATTATCTCTTCAAATTAAAAGTTTGCATGCTAATATAAATAATAAAGATAACGGATACTGACTTCCCCAAAAGGGGGGAAAATCTATGGATAAAAAGTTGCTTTTAATTTCATTTTAATTTAATTTGTAGCTAAAAAGTAATGATAGACGTGAGGAACAACATGGACAATGTACTATGATCCCAAAACTAAAGGTAAAGCAAAACACCACGTTAGGAGCACCATATGTGTATGCGTCAATAATAGTTGCATTTTAAATTTTCTGTAATATGTAATAAGACACTATAAAAAATGCCAATATGGAAAAATTTTGCACTATCTACACTTTAAATTTCTCTCCTAAATATATGAGAGGGCCGGGCTTATTATTGCAGATGATTATGATTAGTAGTTCTCTTAATTAATGATACTCCCTCATTTTGTAATATAACAGTCCAGTCTCAAAACAAGCTCAGTAAGAAAATACGTAAAAGATAATTAGATGTCTGAAGTTAATTTTTTTTCAATTTTGCCTTTATTTATTATGATACTAACATGAGAGAGAAATATGCAAGCATTAATAAATATGGAAGAGAGCTAGGGGTATAGTAGAAAAAAATGCATTAAATGATAAGACACTGCAAGGATGAACTCTTATATTTTGGACTAAAACTATTCAGATTTTAGACTCTTATATTATGGACTAGAAAGAGTATTTAATACACAAGCACATGGTTGGATGGAATCATTAAGTGCTCATTATAATAATAATGAGAAAGTTGTTCACAATGCTGTAATGAAATTTAAGAACCATTTAAAGTTTGATGTGGATAGTTAAGTTAAAAATTAGTTATTGATAATTTTTAATGATAACTTTACTATTAGAATAAAGAAATGTAAATTATCATAAGATTAACTTCAATTTTTATTTTATATCTATGATATTGAAATATTCTCTGTTATAAAAAAAAAGAAATATTCTCGACATATTCAAAAAGTATTAGCTTAGATTTGGACCGTTAGTATAATAAATATCAATAATCCATATCAAAATGGGAAATCCAATTATTTATAATTGTGAGATGAGTAAAGGATGCGATCTTCTTCCATGGTACATTATGGCAAAGTAAAAAAGTCAACTTTGCCATTGTATAAAAGAAACTCATCCTAAAAATGAAATACTATATTTACGAACAAATAATACGATTACATCTATCTAGTGAAATTTGAAAGTAATCTTATATTTAGGATTGGAGGGAGTATTATACATGGATGTTTATAATGGACCTTTATATAAAGATCCAATGGTATGGAAGGAAATTGAGAGATAGAAAGAGGAAGGACAGTAGTGCAGAGAATTCACTTCCTCGCATGTCTCAACAATAATGCATATGTACGCATTATTGAGTAGTTTATGATATGACATAAAAAAAAACTTCTGATGCATATAAGGAGCTAGAATGATATGAAAGTCTCGATATAACAAAAAAGTACACATATCGATCTGGTGTTATAAAATTGAAGTTTTATCTGTAGCACAATTTATATATATTAAAAAAATCATGAGAAACTAAATATGTCCAGATTAACCTGTTTTTTCCTCATAAGCTATCTAAGAAGATCTGCTGTGACAATATAATTGAAATATGAGAGAAATAATTTTTCTACTTATTATGAATAATAAAATTCCGTCGTTGGGAAAGCCATGTTTTCTTGTCATATTATTAGTTACGTACTCCATTTAATTCTTTTTAGGAGCATAATAACCATTTTAAGTCAGTCTTAAGGGAGGAACCTAGGATTTTCACATCTTATAAAAAAGGATAAAAATTTATTTTTGGGGTTAACTTTTCATCCTCTTCGTTCCTCTACCTAAAAAAAATTATTCTGGAGTTAACTTTTGTTTGTTTTTATTTTATCATTAGATTTTAAATAAAATTAGTGACATTTTGATATACTCCATTATGGAAAAAATAGTTCACTTATCAATTTCATAAAATCTTTGAAAAAATCATATAAAATTGAAAATTGAATATTTTTTCATAATATAACAAAATGTCATTAATTTATCAGATTCTAATGGTTGTAAAATCAAACAAAATAATTTAACTCCAAGATATTTTTTTTAGGTAGAGGATGGAAGAGGATGGGAAGAGGTTGAATGTGGAAGCCAACCCTCGAATTTTCTGGTTCAAATTGACCATTCTCAACTCACTTTCTTTTTTTCTCGTGACGAGGCTAAAAATGCACTGTTTTGTTATAAGTAAGTCGCTATTTCTGAAGGACGTGTTAAAAAAAGAAATAAATAAAGTAGCAACGATGATAGAATGAAAAACATTGTAGCATACGGCGGCAAAAACGAGATAATTATTTTTATTTGAAAAAACGAGCAAAACACATTAAATATCAACCATATCATCAAAACTCATAAAAAGTATTTAAGCTCTTGTAAAAATTGACGAGAGAGGGTATCATATTGTGTTACCTGTGATTTATCAAAGACGCTGTCAGGATCACAGTTAGAAGGCCAAGAGCCATCTTTGTAGTTAGGCCACAGGCCATGAATACCAAAATCTGCTGCTGGTTTTCCACTCTTTGGATAGCAGCAACTTTGCTTTGTGTCACAGTACGCTCCTGGCCACTGTATATCATCATCATCCACATAATCAACCTTAACTTTCAGATCCATTATTTCAAAGTACTTTCAAAGTAATAAGAATCCTTCAATATATAAAAATGTGTGTGTGTGTGTGTGTGTGTTTAGACACATTTACCTGCTGAACAAAGTAAAAGAAATCGAAATCCTCTGAAACACACAGCACTGACAAGTATTGCACTATTAAAAGCTTCAACAGCATGGAAACCTTTGGCTTCATCATTTTTATATGAATCTCTCTCTCTCTCTCTCTCTCTCTCTCTATAATATATATATGGGTACCTGTTTATGTGTGTCTATGAACGTATTGCAGATAGGAACTTAGGCAAACGAGAAGGTAATGGATGGTGACTTGAAGTGATAATAAGCTGCTTATACTTCATATATAGGCAATGAAGGTTTGGTTGGAAGGTATCTATCAATGGAATATGCCATGATACTTGATGACTTTGGATCATCTTCATTGTCATCATCAGCTTAGCTGTATTAAATATCAATTAATGGGGTTCTTCTAAGTTTCTTGAGTTCATTAACTGCCTTAAAAAATTTGTTCGGATGTAATATCAATGACAACGTGCCTCGCTATTTAGATTGGCCACTAGGTATTTTCATTGTTTAATTTAATTTAATTTAATTTGAATGGGAGAAAAAGAGGAAAGTTTACACTACAAGAAATATCGATAACGTGTGTTATACCCACACACACACATAGTATAAGTCAAATATATTTGGTACCTAATAAATAACCTCCATTATCAATATCCATATGTTTGTATGTGTTTATATTTTTATATATATAGGATAGGTCAAATTTGTTTGGCACCTAATGACCATAAGCAACTATCCATTATAAATGATACTACCTTCGATCCTAAATATAGGACATAATTGACTTTTTTTTGGAGAGATTAGGGTTGCAAAATATGTTATTAAATGATGACATATTTGATATATTTTTAAATTATCCATTAGTTTATAGGTAAAATAAACTAGTTTAAGGGAAAAAATTAGGTAAATCAATTTATAATTAACTTATTTTGTTTTTTTAAGGATTTTCCAGGAAAAGTCAATTATGTCTTATATTTAGGACAGGAGAGAATATATAATATATAAACTACTTTCTAGTTCATTACAAGTCCATTTTAACTAAATTCACATACATATGAATGAGAAATTGTTAGTTAGATTATTACATACTTCTTAGAAGTTAGAACAATAATTTTTTCTAAAACTACCTCTATTCAAAGTTTGCCTCTATTTTCATTTATAAATTACTTTCACATCTCTCTTCTTCCTCTGTTTCCAACAGAAATTTTTAAAGTTAAAATGACTTCTAAGGTAACTTATATTTAGACACAATTGTTTTTTAAAAAAATTGATTTATGATAAGGAACATGTTGGCATTATATTTATGATAATTTTGACTTATATTTATGTTCTCTCTACGGTGGGTGGAGAAACTTAATTAAAAGTCAAAATTATTTAGAACTAATTCATATCATCAAAAGATTCCCCTTTGATACAAACTTGGTTGACTTATGCATTTACAATTGGAATACAGACAACATATCGATGAAAGAACAACCTTAAGACATTGAATCTATATATAGGTCTATAACAAATATATATATATATATATATATATATATATATATATATATATATATACACACACATATTTTTTTTGTTCAATCCAGGTTAATTCAATGTAAGCATTATATTTTCTCCTCCATAATAAAAGTAATTCTCTTCGTGTGTGTGTGTGTGTTTGTATGTGCGTGTGTGTGTGTATAAAAGCAATATCATATATACATAAGACTTTTTTATCATTCAGTTACAGTGCTCATGAGCACTTGGATGGTCCATATTCACATTTAATTTTTGTTTACCTTTTATATATATCCATATTTATTCAAAATATTTAGTTTAATTGTTCCGGATTTAAAATAAAATAATCTCTTTTAACTATTTGTTTTTTTAAAAATTATTTTTCTTCATTAAACATAATTTTTTGATTGTTTTAAATTCATGTCTCACTACAACAATTAGTTATGCCCATCCCTCCAATAAGCAAAGAAAATGGTTCTCTTTCTCATCAAACACATCAACAAATATTAGAAAACAGAATGAAGACAACGAAAAATATTTTCACCGTTCAATGATTTGAAGGCTTTAATTTTTTTTTTACTTTTTAATCCAATCTCTTATGTCCAAAACATACCAGAAAGTTGAGATATTAGCTTTATATTGTATATGTAAGGCCTGAATCGAATATCATCCTAGTGCCAAAATTTATAGTTTTTTTTCCGAAATCTCTATTGAATACATATATTTAAAGAGAAAATTAATCATTTAAAATTTTAAATTTTTATTCACTTGTCTCTTAAACCCTTATTAACTACAACGTAACTAGTCATCGTCCTTCATGCAATGGAAAAAGATTGTGACCAACTCAGCTCCAAGTGGCATAGAAGGGGATGAATGAATCATCATATTCTACATCTAATGATGATTATATGATTAAACCAGAAGACATGTGCGGAGAAACAGTTTGAGTTGGTCACCCCCAGTTATGGGTACGTACCCTGGCCTACAAACTGTACCCTTCCTCAACTAACCTACTCTGTCCCTCCAGTTACGTTAAGTAACGAATGAATAATGGTATAGTAAAAGTAAAAACAACTGGAAAGAATAGTATAGTAATGATTGATGTTTGGAAAGATATATAAACGGGTTTGAAAGAAAGCGTGTTGCAGATTCTTACGTAGTTAGTTGTCGCATGTGGATGAAGGTGTAAGGTACGGACACGTAGTGAGTTGTTAATTAATTAATGGACGGCCGGTGGCCCAATGTCGTGCAAGTCTTGGTTAGTCAATTAATAGGTAAACTAAAAGAAAGCAATACATGCATATGTGATCATGTGGTCCTGTGTACAATGGAGAAATGTGTGCAATGGAGAAATGTTTATTAACTATTGAATTCTCACATACACACCAAAAGCATCTTTCATGTGTCTCTATGAGCTTATCATCTTCTCTAGCACCATCTTAAGTATAGTATATATGGACATATGGGAAAAACAAAAAAAAAGTCGAATTCGTAATTTGGGTTCGTATAATATAGAGATATCTTGTATTTTTAAGCTTATTAGATCGAATTGAAGAAAATCTTAACATTTTTAAATTACAATTGATGTAAACACTTATATATACATATATGTAATACTCCCTCCGGTCCTATTTATAAGTCGCCAACCGCCCAAATTGCACATACCAAGGAATGCAGGTTAATGGAAATTGAGTCATTAAATTGGTCTTATTTTTTTTGTCTTTTCCATTTTTGCCCCTATCACCTTTATTACTATGACCCACTATCTCTTTCATCTTTATAAGTATACATGTGACTTTTTCATCTTCTCTCTCTTCTCATCTTCCAATGACGATTTTCCAATGCTAAGGGTATATTAGGAAAGTTATAATAAATGAGTTAGTTAATATTAGTTGGTGACTTATATTAAGGACCAAAATTTAGTGGCGGTTGGCGACTTATAGATAGGACCGGGGGAAGTATCAAATTACAATCAACTTCCCTTAGCTAAAAAAACAGTTGTGTAAATGAACATTAAATGCTTATGGGGAAATAAAATACAAACTCCACAATATGGATAGTTTATATAAATGACAGACAAATGACTCATAAATAAGGGATACATACTTTGTAACAAATCAGAAATGGCAAATTTGGGTTGCAGAATATATACAACAGTACAAGTGAGTTATGCTTAACCAACAACTACATTTTTCGGCCTTTCGTTTGTCTTATTACATGTCAAATTTTAGTTCTGATAGATTTGCTTCAAATTTTCAGTAATTCTAAAAGGGTAATGGACCTAATCTGCCCCCAAGTAACCACAAAGGGGCGTTGAGCACCCTGAACTAACAACAGGCCTGTATCTGCACTCCAAGTAACTAAGTTGTTCAAAAACTACCCTGGTTGGACAGTCAACAACGTTTGACCGTTACTATGCCTATGTGGCCGCCACATGTAGACCTATTTTGCCACTTGGCGCCTTGTCATCGCCATGTAGGAGGGAGGTGAAGGGGGTGTGGAGGCGCGGCGGCGAGGCGTGGTGTTGGGGATGAGGGGGCTGTGGTGGAGGTGAAAGGTAGGCGGTGGGGGGCTGGGGAGGGAGGTGAAGGGGGTGGGGGGCTGGGGAGGGAGGTGAAGGGGGTGGGGCGGGGGCGGTGGGCTTTGGTGATGAAGAAGGAGGGAGAAAGTGTTTTTTATTAAATGTGGGACCCACATAAACTTATCCTACGTGGCAATGATAAGGCGCCAAGTGGCAAAATAGGTCTTCACATGGCGGCCACATAGGCATAGTAACGGTCAAACGTTGTTGACCGTCCAACCGGGGTAGTTTTTAAATACCTTGGTTACTTGGAGTGCAAATACGGGCTTGTTGCTAGTTCAGGGTGCTCAGTGCTCCTTGGTGGTTACTTGAAGGGCAGATTAGGTCCATTACCCATTCAAAAAACTCACTGCAAATAATTCACAGATCAGAGAAATGTTCATAATTAATAAGTGCTTGCATACATTCATAATTTAGAGTTATAATAGTGTTTTTATGTCATTTTTTTGCAATGTCATTTTTTTGCAATGAAGTTTTTTTTTGTTAATCACCGCCCGATTTAATCCGGACTCGAGAGGTAAGAGTGTTGCTCACATAGGCAAGGTTGTTCCCTCTCCCAATGAGAGCGCTTCCGGGGATTCGAACACGCATTCTCATCCTTACGGGGGTTGTATCTCACTTACCAGTTCAACCAACTACCCATTGGTTGCAATGAAGCTTTGAAGTAAGTAAAGGAAGAAGCAAGAGAACGCTCTCACTTAGAATCTGTGTTGTGCGTCTTCAAAGCTTCCATGGATGATCAACAAGTCAGGAAAGTTCCTGACCACTCTAATGATGATCTAGTGCTTGAAAACTATAATAAATATTAAATATTTCTTAAAATTTACTCTATTTCTTAATATATATATATATATATATATATATATTTTATATAATATTTAGTGTATTTTTTTAGAGGTTTAGAAAGTTAAATATATCATGTTTGTTTATAAGTCAAATAATTTAGTATGAAGAAAAAATTTCATTAAATCAATTTATAAACAACTTAATTAGCTAGATATTATATTTAGAAATGAATAATGTATTTAATTAAAGAATGAAAGAATAAATTCAGTATTTAATAAAAGAATAAGTCTTTGTATTAAATATATTAAAAATTAATAGATTGACAGACAATACCTTTAATCCCGTATATAATATCAAGTTAACTTTTTAGAGAGATTTCATATGCAAAATTAATCACTTTCAATTATATCTATTTATAATTCTTTCTCAAAAATAATTTCTAAATTACTTATGTATTATCTTTTTTTTATTACATACTAATGTATTATCTAATTACATGTGATATATATCAAATTAAGTGATGTATTAGGTTCAATAAGTATTAAAAAATATCTTTTATTAAGGGTCAGAGCAACTGTATCTCATTACATGGGACATGAGAGTTATGCTAGTAAGTTTTATTTGACACCCACAATTTTTTTTCAATTGCATTCAGTACAGTTAAGTTTTTTTTATTAATCTTTCATCACTGTTCCTTCCTACGAACCAACCTACTGCGCATATCTTTCTTAATTTTCACCATGATCTTTAATACTCCCTCCATTCCTAAATATAAGATCAGTTTCCTAATTTGATTACATTAAGGATGTTAGTTAAGTTAATTATTAACACATGATATTACCAATTTATCCTAAACATAAACTTTTATCCCTACTCCTTCGATCTCTTGTTACTATAGATAAACATTATTAGGGTTAATTTGAAAAAAATTAGAAAGTGATCTTATATTTAAGAACAAGTTGAAATGTGAAAGTAATCTTATATTTAGAAACGGAGGGATTACTTCTAACAGTTACTTATAAAAAATGTTCAATAGATAAAACAATAACAAAAAATATATAATAAGAGAAAGGAAGGGAAAAATGATGAAAGTAAAAGGTGCCAGAAGCTGGGCGTGGCCCCTTGGTGATGATGCTGGATACCCATGACATGCTAATAACACAAAACTATATTGTTTTGGCGGATTTGAGGACCATTATTATTTTTATTTTATGTTTGATAATTTATTTGGTTTACTATGTATTCAAAAAATAATTTTAGTAATGGGTAGTATCCTAATATATTAAATTTTACTGTGGTATAGTTTATTGGCTACTTGAGTCTATCATGTAACCTGTAATAAGTCTTTTTTAAGCATGTGCTTAACCTTTCCACAAAATAGGCCTAGTCTAAAGCTCATTAAAAGGCCTATTGTGAGAAATAAAAACTTATATACATGTGTGTAATTTTATGTTAATTAGCTAAGAGAATAGATATAATGTTACTAATATATAGATGTATATGTTAATATATAAGAGGCCTATATTACCCTGTTAGTCCTAATAGGCTTTAAAAAGCTGTGGCCTATTAATCAATTTAAGATATTTTTGGTAGATTAATTTATTTAGAATATTTACTGTTTAATTTGCGCTTAATCTAACTTAAAAATTAGAAACAGAACAAAAATAAAACATTATGCATTTTTTTGGAATTAATTAGCTACACCGTTTCTAAGAGATGCTCTTAACAATGAATGTGGACTTGAGTGATAATGCAAAAGAGTTCAATTAGTGGGAGGAGAACAAATAAAAATGGTGAGTTTTAAGATGGGTGCCGCTTTTTATTTCCTTATGTATATATATATAAAAAGTTGGGTGCCACTTCTCTTCCCATTTCATCATTGGTCCTTAAATAAAACTCATTCCCCATATTTTTCTTAAAGTTTATGATATTCGACACCCTTTAAGTATTAATTAATCCAAACTCGAAGAGAGTTGCACAGGATTGAACGCAAGACAAAGCAAAACCCTGAAGGGGGAGATGTCTTACTTCACTCTTTTAAACTATTGAGCCACTGACCTGGTCCCTTGAACCCATTACCCCATCCTTTGATACATGACATACTAAAGACGTGAACCAGATGGGATATTTAGCCATCAAAGCTGTTTCAGCATAAATATATATATACATGTATCAATGGGTAATTGGACTACAATACCTGTAATGATGAGAACGCGTGTTCGAATTCCGGGAAGCAATCTCATTAGGAGAGGGGACAACCTTGCCTTTGTGGGCAACACTCCTATTCCTCGATGGATTAAACCGGGAGGTGATAACAAAAAAACAAGAAATATATATACATGTTCAAACTCCATTATTTGATATACTTAAATAGTTTATCAACACTAAAGCGCATACAGATCAGAAGTGATTAACACAATTGTTCAATAGAAAAGAAATCAATACATAATAAGCAAATCAACATCTATCGAAGCATGCACTTTAAGTCTATGCGTTATTACAGATTAGAAAGTCGGGAACTCAATCTGAGAGTCACACTTGCCACTAGGGAACACTGGGCATTCAATAAAGTTGGAAGCAGAAGTATCAACACACAGATATACTTGGTAGAGTTGACTGTTGCCAGAAGAATCGTTATTGCACTCTATGAATGGAGTAAACCCAGTTGCTTCCTTAATGGCCTCTTTTATGCTGGTCAAGCTGTACGATTCCCCATTTGCTTCTATTCCTAAATACATTCACACATGGATCCACGTAAGCTCTTCACATAAATAAAGGTAACAATTTTCAAAATCACAAGGTCATAGTAGGCACCATAAAATTAAAATGAACGTAGACGATGCATTGACCATTGAGATAGGATAGCTTCGGACAGAAAAGAGATGTAGTGGGCCCCTCAATTAATGAGAGTTGAGTCCCATACACAATAAGAGCTTGTTTCGTTGTAGGAAAGTTTGTCAAAGAATTAGAAATGGAAAGGGTAAGATGGAAAGTAGGGGTAATGATGAAAGAGTAAAGTTTGTGGGCCCCATGATAAGTGTGAGATGGAGAGAAAAAACTTGTGGGCCGGGATATATGTAAATGACCATATTATCCCTTAACTTTTCAATTATTCACAACATACTTTCTTTGGATTCTTGCAACCAAACAAAGCATAAAATCATGTGTCACTTTCTCTCCTCCTTATCAATGCACCGTGTAAGATGTTTTTGGCATCACGTTGGAAGAGAGAAAAGTGGCTTAGCTTATTCAACATAAAAAGTTGTTTTTGTTAAAATAAAGGGACTTTTTTTGCCAAAGTAAAAAAAAAGGTCTTTTGGGTTGACCATATATATGCACAAATTGTTTTTGTTTGAAAAACTACAGAAACTAACAGGGAAAAACTTGACACCGGATTAAGGGAAAATGACTAATTTTTAAGTGGGTCCCACCCTCTTTTCATAATATGCACTCTCCTTTAAGTTGTGCCCTACAAGTTAAACATCCTCCTTTTCAATAACATAACAATTAACATAAATCACATTTTTTTTAACAAAATCTAGATAAAATAAAAGTTATCTAAGCAAAACACATCCTATTCTTCTCATTTCATCGATGGATGGAGGGAATCCAAAGACAACTAACGTCAAACAAATATAGCACATTTACCAGCAGTATTGAGAGCTTCGAGGAGATTTGATTTCTGTTTCAGTGTGAGACTAACATCGAAGTAATCATGCTGCTTAAGAATAGACTCTGAGCAAGTGCCATGTTTTTCCCATTCATGGCTCCAGAATTTTATCCCATCCCCACTTGGGCATGCTAATGTGGGCCACTCCTTCTCTAAACTGCTTATCAGGTCTGATACCTGTAGCCATATTCAAAATCATGTTAGTGTCACAAAGTCTTGAAGATTCAACACTTTTTGACTTAGCAGGCTTCTAAATGAATGAAGCTTGTCTGCGCTAATGTCAGTGTTACAATTAGGATCATATAAATTCCTATCCCATATCTGACGACGATTTCAAATCATCAAATAAAGACACATCAAATATGTAAGTATACTATGCACATATATTTATTATGTGAATAAATATTAGGCGGGTCTAATATTGGATACGCCATATTAGAATGAGCACATGTTTTGCAGAATATTAAAACAAGAAAAGGTGCGTACGGCAGATTCACTGAAGGGGTTAGAAGAATCACAGTTAGATGGGTAAGAACCATCATTATTATTAGGCCATAGTCCATGGATGCCAAAATCTGCTGCAGGTTTTCCAGTTTTTGGGTAGCAACAACTCTTCTCAGTGTCACAATATGATCCTGGCCACTTCAAAATCAAACGCAGACAAAAAACTTCATTTTCAATAGAATTACACACACACACACACACACATTATGTAGTTCAAATTTTGAAGAGAAAATATAGGACATTCTGAGAACAAATTATACCTGTTGGACAAAGTAGAAAAAATCAAAGTCCTGTGAAACACAGAGAACTGAGAGATACTGAAGAAGCAACACAAGGCTGATAATGAAGGAGAAGGAGGAGAATTCGTTGGACTTCATTTTGGTCTTCTCAGATTTTTTATGGGGTTGAAACAATCAAGAAATAATCGAGAAAATAATGAGGACTGTGATTGTTGATACAATCAATTTATTGTCATAAAAATGAAAGGTGAGGAGAATCAGAAACTGGATATGCTTAGTACCAATCATATCTACGTGTATAAAAGGTGTAAACTCAAATCGACATGTCGGCTCAATTTGTTTTCGTTAATGGGAATGAAAGAAATATATTAATGAAGGAAATCCAGTCCAATTGGGATTGTTCAAAGAATATCATTATTTAGGTGTGTTGTTAATTAATATGGTTCCTTTTTTTTTTTTTTTTTGAATAAGACTGAAAGCTATTGCCCGGAGGCATACAAAAAACTCAAAAAAACTAGAGGTTGCTACGAGGTTCCATCAACATCCCCCGTCTCAAGGAATGAGGGAGGTTGAGGGAACATACAAAAAGGTTCAGCTAAACTATGAGAGTACTTTGCTAATCTATCTGCTATGTGAGTGTGTTCTCTATGTACATGGTGAATCCGGATAGTCCAATCTCTAAAGTAGCATTTGCGCGCCTCCTCGATAATATCCTGAAACGGGTGGTCAGGATCACAGCCTCGTATGATGTAGTTCACCGCTTCAATCGAGTCCGAGAGCAGGTCAATGTCTCTGTATTGCTTGTTCCAGCACCAATTCAGGCCATGAATGATCCCTATAAGTTCAGCACAGACCACTGGAACACTGATCAATTTGCAGCTAAAACCTCCTAGCCATCCACCATCACGGTCATGGATATACCCCCCACATCCGCTACGACCATCCGCTAGGACGGAGCCGTCAACCACCACGGTGGTAGCCATGCTAGGTAGGGAGGGAGGCAGACCAACAGTGCTCCCCTGCTGAAAAACCAACCGGCCGGTCATGCACAAGTCATGATCCGAGCATGCTCGGTAGAAAGTATGGTTCACTCGAAGAGGGACATGAGAGGAAGGACTCCCAAAGAGCCGATTACACCGGTAGACCCATAAATCCCAACAGAGATAACCAAATAAAATAGGCCATGCCAACCGACGAGTACTGGGCATCCCAGCATCATGGGTGAGGTTCCACCTGATCCAATCAACCCTTGGCAGAGAGAAAAACAAATCCCATTTGTCCGGGAGGAGGATTGTTTTCCAGTAGTGCTTGGCAAAAGGGCAGTCACGAAGAAGGTGGAGAATATCCTCTTCGAAGCCACATCCCAGTGGGCAGCTAGCTGTCTGCTCTATACCTCTAGCCTTCCGCAACGATCCCGTGTGGACTCGCCCATGCACCGCCAACCACATGAACGTTTTAATCTTTTCCGGGGCAGGCCATCGCCAGAGCAGTTTCCAAATGGTATCCTCGTCCCGACGGGGGCCTGCACTAAGAAAAGAATAAGCAGAGCTCACAGAAAAACAACCATTAGAAGCCGGTTTCCAGAAAAACTTATCCGCGCCTTTGGCCTCGCAAGGAGGGGGAGCACTGATAATACCGTTGATGACATGGTTGGGGAGCCAACCAAGCATTTTCCGGCAATCCCACTCACCATCTTGAGTCAACCAAGTATGCACCCTATCCTGGCAATTAATAAGGCTCTCACGGCCCGGTATGAAATTAATTAGGGGGAGGCCCACCTCAGACCAATTATCCATCCAAAACGACGTGGACCGACCATTGCCCACTTTTCGTCCCACGCCCTTTTGGAAATCCTTCCAAACTTCACAAATACCCCTCCAAGTAAGAGAGGCCACCCGCTGCTCAGAAATCGAGGGCATCTCCAAGTCACCACACTTGTACTTACCCCTCAAAATCTGGACCCAAAGAGCCTCCCGTCTAGTGGTAAGCCCCCAACACAGCTTCATAATGAAAGCTTTATTTTGCTTCCGGATATCTCTGATTCCGAGCCCACCAAACCTCTTTTCCTGCACAACCTGCTCCCAAGATAGGAGATGCAGTTTCTTACTACCATCAGTCTCCCCCCAAAGGAAACCTCTAGATTGCTTCTCCAAATCATTAAGCAACCTCTTCGGCAGAAGGATCGTTTGCATGTAGTACGTGGGCAAAGCAGCAAGAACAGCCTTAACCAGGACAGTACGGCCAGCGAGGGTGAGGCATCCCTTTTTCCACCCCGAGAGGCGACTGGAGGTCCGCTCCAAGAGAGGGGCAAAAGTAACACACGTAGCGCGCTTATGGAGAAGGGGGATACCCAAATATTTCCCCAGGTCACCGGTGAGGCTAACTCCCAACCGAGCACTTAATGCCAAAGCTCTAGAGATGTGAACATTCTTTGAGAAATAAACCTTCGTTTTAGTATTACTAACCTTCTGGCCAGATGTAGAACAAAAAAGGTTCAAGCATTTCAACATGGTGTCAACCTGTGAAGTACTGGCTTCCCCAAAAAGAATGAGGTCATCAGCAAAGAACAGGTGGGAGATGGGGGGCCCGTGAGCATTGAGGCGAATAGGTCATCAGCAAATATGGTTCCTTTTCATTCACACATTCATTCATGAATTTGGAAAAAGACAAGACGATATTATATTATCGTATACAATTAATTATAGTCCCATTATTATAGGTATTTGTTTCCCTTAATCTCTCCCTTTTCTTGATCTGACCATGATCTCTCCTTAAATATATAACTTTTTCACAATCCAATTATGAGGGCATATTTGGAGAGATATTAATTACAAAGTCAATTTGGATTCAATCCATTTTTAGAGACGGTAGACATATAAAAATAATTGCTCACCTTTTGTAAAGTGTCCAATTGGAATCCCCCTTAAATAAATAGCAAAACCTCCCGCCAAATTACCTCCATGCTTATGTCCCTATATAGACTCAGTTTACTATTCATCAGAAAAGGGAAATTTGAATTTCAATTTACATGCATCTCAACTTTTCGTTTGAATTCAAAAATTTCACTTCCCACCAAATCCCATTCCTATATTTTTACTTAAAAGGTTGAAAACACACACATTTTGCCATCACATCTTTATTTTTCCCTACTTCTTCTTTCTTAGCTTCTTCGGCATCGAGCAAACCAGAGAGAACCTGGTCGCTCAACTCCACCGAATTCCACCAACGTTATCATCCATGTATCCAACATTCATAAATATCTTCCTGGCTCTCTCCATTGCTCTCTCTCTTTTTCTCAGTGTCTATGGCATCAGATTCGGTGGAGGAAGCCTCTGATGTGATATGCAAGGCTCGATTTGTACTCAGGTGAGTTTCCTCTTCACATTTCTTCTCATTGGAGAGACATTAGAGAAAGAGGTGATCTGGGTTTGGGAAAACAAAGGGTTTTCTGAAGAGATTAAGATTCGATTAAAATGTTTTGTGAATACAATTTGTTATTTGAAACATGATGATGTAGGAACAACATTCAAACGTGGGATGTTTATGTATAAATTCAGATTCATTGGCTAGAAAGAGTGGGGGATGTTACTGAAAGAGCCTTCTTGGAGCCTGATGGCATCTGAAACAGCGTCGTCTTCCGCCGATGGAAAAGCCTTCGCTTTAGAAGCCTCTCCGGCAGCGTCAGTTGGAGCTGATAAAAGAGGGAAGCATTGGATTCTTGCCGAAATTAAGCGTCTTGAGCAAGATACTCACTATCGATCTTCAGGTTACTTCATTTTCATTTACAATTCTTTTTTTTTTTTCTATTTTTACTTTCCTCTATTTGGTATTTCGTTCCAATCTGTTTGTGTAATGGGGCCTGTTTTTCATTGACAAAAATACTGAAACTTGACTGTTCTTGGAGTTTGTTAAAACTGTGGTTTTTTCATTGAGCAATAATTTCTGACTATGTTGAGAAGGAGTTTGTGTTCTTTGGGCTTATAATCTTGAAGTGGCCAATGCAACTAATATCAGAAGCGATTATTGTTGAACTTATGTTCTGTGGTTTTGTTCATTGGAAAATCTTATGCTATAATTAGAATCCGTTTTAAGTGTTTTTATTTTTGGTTGATTATGGCTAAACAAAGTGGAAGAGCTTGATCTTGTATTTATTGAGGTTGATATATGAAGTGGAAGCTTTATGTTTGATTTTCTAAAGTGGAAATCTTAAATAAGTCGTTGATTGAAACATTAAAGGTGTTGTAATAAGTTTGATTACATCATAGATGGTAAGGTTTATGTTTAAAGATGGATTGAAATGATTAGGTAGATTAAGACTTGGATATTTATTAGAATGGAGAAGGGATGCTTCAAATTATGGTCTTTAGGGAGTTGATTGAGGCTCAAATGGTGCTTTGTCTCTAAGATTAGACCAAATAAAGATGATACAATTATAGATTTGTTATTGTTGTAGTAATATTTCGAAAGTGTGATGAACCTAAGAGTAAGGAAGTTAATTGAAACAAGTGAAAAAAATTACCTTTCCATGGTTAACTAAGTTTTTTTATTCTATTGCAGGATTTATTTAAAGAGATCAAATGTGTTTGAACTCCAATACTGTGCAATTGTGTAAGAAGTTTCTGTTTATTTCTTGGTTAAAAGTGTTTAAGAATTAGAGTATGGTTCAACCGTAACTCTGGAGGGGTTGAATTTTAGATGCTGGTGTTTAATACATAAACATTTTCTGAGTGCTTTCAGTTTTGGGTGTTTAATAATGTTTCAAAGTGGTTGTCATTTGTTGTTCAGGTGAAGAAAATGATCAGATGGATGTACCATTATCAGCTTCTGTTGCAGAGGTATGTGACAAGTTGTACTTATGTACGAATTAGTTTTTAAGAACTATCTTTTTTAACACTACAAACTTGAGAGCTTGGAAATTGTTATCTTTATATACTTTTTAAAAGATGTATCTGTTGGCCATCAAATAGGAAGGAACAAGTGATAGATTTGAAACAAGTGAAAGAAACTTTAGGATGCATATTTTAAATATATAAAGATGGGTCTTACTGATGGATATTTTAACTGAACTAAGGTGTTCTGTTTCATAGTCTAAGATTTATTATTTGTTTTTAAGATATAGATTCACAGTTCAGCTTCAGTTAAGATGGTCGTTGGCTACATCACTCCAAAGCAGGATCAGCGGCAAGAAGGCAGTGGAAGGATAATTAGACTCATACTCTCAAACAAGGAATTATATCAAAGCCAATCATTCAGGCCCCACATTTCCTACTTCCAATTTTCACTCATCAAGTTCTCTTGCTGGCACTAACATATTTGGTCTTCTTGGTTTCTCTCTAATCCTTATAGCAAGTTAAATCTATTATCTATTAAGTATTACCTATTCATAAATAGTAAGTTTTTGGTTGGTTCTATTGATGATGATGCATCATGTTTTGCTTTAGGGACTTTATTATTGCGAGTATGTTTTACCAGAACTTATGCTTTTAATTTTCTGTGAGATTTGTTTTAGGTATCGCCTAAGGAAGTTATACATGATAGAGCTGTGATTTGTGATTTGATGATGGAATATGATTTTTTGCAGGATTGTCCAAAGCTGCTCAAAGAGCATTTAAAAATACTCATTTAATGGTGAGATATGTTCTTTTCCATTGATAATTTAGAGTTACAATAATAAGATATGCAGAACATTGGCTGATGTAAAATTTCTAAATGGGTCTGTTTCAGTTCTTCGCATTCTCTGCAAGTTGTATTTGATATATAGCACTGCTTTGGTTGAAAAAATTATCTTTTATGCTTGATATTTGTTACCACAAATGTATCTTGGCATTGCTAATGAAAATATTATAATAGACATCATTTTCTCCTACCCTTCCTAATATTAAGATGTTTCAATGAAGCTTTTCCATATGATTGTCTCTAACAGCTTTAAGCATTATACCCAATTTTGAATGCAAAATGTGTCACAAATCTTGGTTGCGATTATAAGTTTGATAACCAAAATCAATTGCATTCTGTTTGAATGTATTGTTTCTCTTGCAAGTTCCACATAAAGTTTTCACCTTTCTCCTGGAATGCCATCTATCTCCGCTAATTTTGTTCAGCTTGCCATAAGAACCCTACATCAATAAGTTTTTTTTTTCCAGCAGTCCTCTATTGTAAATAATATTCTGCATGCCTTATTTTCCTTCCATTTTTTCAACTTTCCCCTTTAAATGGGCACATTCACTATAATTCCGTTTGTCTACTTATGTTCTTTCCCTTATATGTATCTTGCTAATGGTCATTCTTGCAGTGGTAAAACTTTAATGTTAGAAACAACTTTTTAATATTCTGATACTCTGCAAGGGTTTTGTCTAATTTATATTGTGCCAAGTTTTAGAAACTAATTCATATGGAATTAATTGGTCTAATTATTGTCTAATTTTTGTGTTACTTTGCAAAGCATTTGTCTAATTTATGATCACAAGTAATGTGTAGTCTTTTGAAAAAGTGGTCTTCTGTTACTCATTTAGCCTTTTGGTTCCACCAATTCTAGCTTCAGTTTTGGATAAGATATAAGTCCCTAACACTCCATAGCTGAATTTTCATCATATGCTATTTATATATTTTTATTATCGAGAATCCAAATTTCTATTCCATGAAAAAGTAGAAAAGAGACATCATAGCTAAAACTTCATATGCTATTTCATTTCTATTGCACGAATCCATTTTTTGGAAGAGGTTCACATTTAACAGATCAAACAACTTCTCTACTTCCACAAAAGTTCATTCCATGCATCAAAACATTCAATGACTATTGCTGATGATATAGTTTTCTGGGATTGATGCTTTTGATATATGTAATAATGGACACATATTTTTGGGTCACCACTAATATTGATTTGAAATTGTCATCAATATATATTATATTCATTTTAAATTTCCTCTACGTAACAAGAAAATCCGCCGTGCAACGCACGGGAGACAAATCTAGTATGATAAAAACTAGAGTAAAAAGCAAAAGAAATGCGCTAAAAACCCATGTTTTTAAATAAAAATAAAAATCTGAAAAAACATACTCCCTTCTTTTTTTATACAAAAATTTTAGGAAGGGGTTTGGACTCAACCCAATCCAAGGGCAGGACACATAACTCATGATCCATTGGGGTCTGTCCCTGTGGGCTCTGGAGCATGATCAGCAAGTCCTTTCTGTCTGTCCACATAGGTAGGTTACTCTCAGCTTCACTTAACTACGGAGATGCCCCCAAGCGCCACGGTGGAGACACAACAAAGTGTCACTCCCCAGGATCGAACTCGCGACGTGGTGGACAACCCGACACTCATTATTCAATCCCTTCGCCACTGTACCCACGGACGATGGGTAAAACATACTCCCTTCTGTCCACAATACACACGCAACGTTTAATTTTTTTTAATAGTAGAATGTTGTGTCCACAATATAGTGGAAATATTAATGCATATTGTTAAATTTTACTTATGAAATCAACCTTCGATGTGACTTCTAACCAGGAATCTCTTTGCATACCGTTTCTATGGTTTGACGAATCACATCATTAGATCTACCTTGTAATTTTTAATCTGAATTAGCACCCATAAAATATAATTAGCATTAAAAAATTCAGATATCATGTTTTCAATGTTTTATTTTTTAAGTTCATAAAAATATGTTTTTATCAGCTACTTAATTTTTTCAGATGTTAATTTAAATAAAAAGGTTCACATCAGGCCTATTAAAGTATTAAGTTTACTTGTGATTTAGTTAGACCACAAATGACAAATTGCACTGTGTTCATCTAAGATTTTCTTGATTTTTCATACCTTTTCCTTTCAATAAAACCTCATTTAATCTTTGGCCAAAAAAACCTCATTTAATATCCGATCAAAACAACCTCCTTTAATATGAGTAAAAGAGTAAATAATTTGTCAATTTGATATAAATTTAAGTACATTTTTTTGGTTTAATGAATGATTATTATTGACTTATATTGTAAAAAATATGAGAACTACTCCCCTCTTCTCATAATATAAGGTGAAATTAACCTAATAACGGGTTTCCAAAAATTTGTTAAAGTAAGTAAAAAGTAATGATTATGTATGAGACAAAAAATTTTTCCCTAAAAATGCCCTTATTTAAAAAGGAGAAAATAGAATATGTGGGAGAACATGATCTAATTTGAGTAGTGTCATCTCTCTACCCTCTCTCTACAGGGTTGGAAGAAAATAAAACTTTACCCAGAGTATTATGACTATAAAAAGCTGACAAAGGAACACCTACCCGCCGTTTGAACTAATTTGTGAAATTAGGACTCTACTCTTCTCAGACTGGAATTTAGAAATCAACCATGCATTTATAGAGACAATGAGTGTGTTTGGTTCGACTTGTGAAAAATGTGACTTATTTTTAAGGTGACTTATTTTTAAGTCAATTGAAAAATAAGCTCAAGGTTAACTCATTTTTATGTTTGGATGAACTTTGAAAAAGTGGCTTATTTTCCCATTTGACTTATAAACATGTTTGGATGACTTTTTGTTTAAAAGAGACTTATTTTTATGCTAGCTTATTTTTAAGTCATGTGGAAAAATAAACTGGCTTATTTTCAGAAATAAGCTACCTTGTGTGGCTTATAAATAAGCTGACTTATTTCAAATAAGCTGGGTGAAAAATAAGCCCAACCAAATATAAAAAAAAGCCACACACCCAAAATAAGTTGGCTTATTCAAAATAAATAAGCCAGCTTATTTTGAAAAATAAGTCCAAACAAACACACTCAAATGTGTGTTGATCTTCTGGCCAAAGAGGCCCACAATCTTGCAATAGACTAGGTATTATTACTAGAACCTCCAGAAATTCGCTACGAGCAGCTAAGGGTAGATCTCACCAGCAATCAAGAAAGTCATGGGTAAGGGATCGATATCCCTCTTGCAATCCTCAAGCTGAAGCTTGCCACCACTGTTAATGTCTTGGAATTCATACTTTTTAGCATGATTCACTTGCTTTTATATACACTTTTTGGAGATTTCATACATATATTAGAGGCTAAATTATAAGAAGGATGCATTATATTTTTGGTTGCACATTTATTCCTCATTTTTGTCAAAGTTGTTATTTTGCAAGGTATTTTATATTAGGGAATTGAAGGCAAACATTGGAGCAGTTAAAGATGATTGAGGAGCATGATTGGAGTATTACAATTGCATGAGAAGGAAGCAATTTTCACCTGAAGTAATTGAGCCACTCCTGGACTTTTGTACTGCATCTTAATTTTGGTTAGAACAGAACCATGCCGCGGCACAGTGTTTGCCTGTATTACCATGCCGCGGCACAGTCGCATAAAAAATGCCACATCACTAATTCCACTCGAAAATTAGGGTTAAAAGGGGCAAAATAGAGGCAGCTGGGTATTCTTCACTTCTGGGACTTCTTGGGGAGCTTGGTGGTGTGCTAGGGCATGATTTTGGTGGAGATCAAGTTGGGGTTTGAAGTTTGAAAGAGATTTTGGCTTCACACTTTGGTTCTTCTTCTCCATTTTCCTTCCTTCACTCTTGTTTAATGTTTATGATTAGTCTTGTGTATTTTTCTTTGGGATTCTTGAACATGAGTAGCTAAACACTTTGTTTTAGAATTATTTTGAACCCTTGTATGGATTAACTCTTGATTTTTCCTGTCCTTTTGTGATTAATGTTATATATTTATTTTACTCTAGCCCTAATGCTTCTAAATGCTTGATCACCATTTAGTTGATTTATTCATTTGACCTATGACTTGAGAGAGCTAGGTTAAGTGTAGAACTTGGGTAAAATAGTGTGAGAACTTGAAGTTTGCATGACAAATGAATGGTTTTGTTAATAAGATAGACATATACTTATTAGCCTCACATAGCCACATTAGGGTTGAAACTTAGAAATTGAGTTTTATTAATTATGACAAGAGATTGCATGATTAATGGAATTAAACACTTGTTCTTGACTCGACGGAGCGTTTACAAGTACATTGTGAACCCTAGGTTAGCACATATATAGCTATTAAAAGCAATTGTGAGAGGAGACTATTTTAAGGTTAGGAAATACAAGGGGGATAAATAATCTTAAGTCCCAATTTATCCTTGAAGTTGGAGAATCACTTGTTTATAGTTTTTCTTATTTATTTTTATAGTTACCCTTCACATCTTAACATTTGAATCACTCAAATTGAGCGAGAGTGCGATAATCTCTACTTGATCTGGTTTTGGAACCAAATCCTCGTGGGAACGATACTTTTCTTATCACTTTATTACTTGGCGCGACCCGTGCACTTGCGGTGCGAACAACCACATTAAAAAAATAGTGCGTTTAGTAGGGGCAATATTGGAAATAACACATTTATTATGTTGACAAACCCAAATACCACCTTACATTTTGGGACAAAAACTTTACCTTATATTGTGCGACGGATGAAGTATAAAATAGTATTCATAACTCGCAAAAGTCATCACCTAACTATAACCACCCAAACACTATCATGTGTGGAGGTACGTGATTTATATATTTATTTAAATGTAGATGTATGGCATTGGAATTTTGGTTTGCTTTCACATTTGGGATGAAGAGAGTGATCTCTATGTTTATCAATTATTGGTTCGTAAATTGACAGGATATGTGTATTTGTTCGAGCCGTGGGTCTGTGCAATGTGTGTGTGTGTGTAGACCTCATGGCTCAATATGAATGCTCATGTTTTTTAAGCCCAACTTTATGAATCCAATGACTTATTGTTATTGTCTTGCTTTCTTCTTATGATACCTGATTAGCTGGCCTATTTTTGAAAGATATGGTCAAGTCAAATGCTACACACCTCAACTAAATAAGTTAAAAATAATTAAATCCATTATTGATTAAAGCAACAATTTATTAAATACGATAATCAAAACTTTCCTATAGTATTATGTGAAAAACAGAAAAACTCTCTCCATTAGCACTAAGCAAGTCTAAGGATATTGTTAGCAGGGATATTGTCTCTCTATTATGTAGCATAACTACTTTATATTTAGACTCATTCGCTTTGTTTGCGGAGGGATTAAATAATCGTCATTTTCCTTTTTGTGAATTATGTATGAATGTTATTATTAATATCATTTTGCTTCCATTCAAAAAAATGTGAAAAACAGAAAAACTCAATATTGATATATTCATCAGTAACTGCTTATTTATTCCAATAATAACAAATGTTTTTTATATAAGGATTATTGACAAAAATTGAATAATCAGTTAAACTTTTTAATCCCAATCACTTAAAATTTTAGTAATAAAAAAAGGAATCAGTAGGAAAGTCATGTATGTTTTCTTTTTAAAGAATAAATGAAATGGATAAAATTGGGACAAAAAAGACTATTTTCGCCAATATTTCTTCACCATTAATGCATGTTGGCATCATTCATGCCATGCTTTCTCCAATGATTAATTATAGAAAACATGAAAATGGAAGTAGTATGTAATAAACAACATTGGAGACCACAATGGAAATAACGAAAATGAAAACAAAAATGCCTTAGGGCTAATGAATGTGAAAACAAAAATCTGTAAAAAAGCCCCAGAAATAGTTCGAGATTGCAGATGTTGCTGGAAATATATATCATCATAAATGACGGCGATGAAACAATGATTAGTTGGTTGATTTTGTAAGTAGGCTACAGCCCCGTAAGGATGAGAGCATGTATATGTACAAATCTCCCGAGAATCGCTCTCATTGGGAGAGGGGACAACCTTGCCTATGTTGGACAAAATCTCCTACCCCTCGAGTCCAGACAAATTAGTTAGTTTCCAATAGTCGTCGAATTAGTGGGTAGTGATTAATAAAAAAAAAATGATAAGGATGAGTTGCACAAGGAAATCGTTGTTGCCAAAAAATGTGGGCGACAACAAATGTAGAAGAAAAGAATGGGTGTGTGTGGATTTAAACGAAAGGCAACTAACACACAGTGGTTATTGCATAGAAGGTTGGCAACGAGAATGTAGATGATTAGTGAGACGATCTGATGCTAGGAATCTTGACAACGAGAAAGGTTGCGAATCAATGTTTAATCAATATAGATCTAGATAAAATGGATTTAAAACCCTGGAGCTGAGGATTTTCTTGCTCTTCTGAGGTTTGAAAGTTATACAATTAGCAATAGTGAACTATGCTTTTTCATACACGACTGAGATGAGATGCCTAGCCATTGCCAATTAGTGCAATTCAATTCGATCTTGTGTATGACTAAACTGAGAACAATGGTAAAGCCTAAAAGGTGCAAAAATGATACTAAACTTTGCCCCAAAGAGCATTTCTAATACTAAAGTTTCGTGAGGTGCAAAAAGAGTATCAACTTGTGGTTTATGTGCAATTTTAGGATTTTACTTAAGGGGGATTTGCAGTTTAGTCCCTGGTAAGGGAAATTAATACTGGAAGGTCCCAATACATTCCAAAATAATTATAAAGTCCCAGGGGCCCTTTCCTGCAATTGTTTGCTTAACTTCAATGACCATTTTGCCCTCATTAAAGATGATTGCCATCTCACTGTAACTACATGGGGACTATGCTTTCATCTTATGAGGCAAAATGGTCATTGAAGATAAGCAAACAATTGCAGGAAAGGGCCCCTGGGACTTTATAATTATTTTGAAATGTATTGGGACTTTCCAGTATTAATTTCCCTTACCAGGGACTAAACTGCAAATTTCCCTTTTACTTAAAGGGAAATGAAATTCGAATATGAAAAGACTCTTATGTATCTCATTAAATTATTCCCTTCTTCACAACAAAATCTTAAGTGAAGCACATAAGAGTCTTTTCATATTCAAATTTTATTTCGTTTAAGTGATAATTACATAGTTGCACTAGAACCACAAGTTGAGTATTTGTTTTTTGCACCTCGCGAAACTTAAGTATTAGAAACGCTCCTTGGGGCAAAGTTTGGTACCATTTTTGCACCTTCGTCTAAAACAGAATTATGGGCAATTTTGCAATCATCTATCTTTTGTTTTTGCCGGAATTTTTGCAATCGTCTATCAGAATAAATTATGACAACATTTTTATGCTTTAGACAAAAAAAATTCCTATTTGTTAGAAACTGGCAATCTATCTTTCACATAAGAGTGAACATGCCATAAGCATAATTGGGATGTCATTAGATGGCATAGGGACGCTCGTTAAAATAAGTCTGCATCCAGTGCCGTCATATATTTCTTATCGGCAATATGTCTATTTACATTTTCTTCACAAAGATATTTGAATTTAACAAATTAAGGAATATGACATTGAAATTGTTTTTATTATGTTGCAGTTGACTGCCAAAAGACATGCCAGTTGTGTTTTTTTTTACCTCAATCAATGGCTATTAATTTTTTGCTCTATAACCAAATTACTCTCTTAGCTTGCTATATGAAGTTATCATGAATGGTATGTAGCTGCTTGTAGTTGGCAAAAGTGTCTTGCAATTGACAAAACCCTCTAAGAGATTGAGCTATATATAATTTTAATGTGAATAACAATAAATATATGTAAATTTTATTTTGATAAAAACAACTTAATGAATGAATTAAAATATAAATATTTTAATAGCCATTGTGAAAGGCCCTTTAGTATATTATCAGATAGACAAAACATTGCCCAAGGGGCGTACACCAGCTGGTAAGAAAGGGGAAGGTAAGGCACCGCGTACCCACCAGGTCATGGGATCAAACCCTTGGGAAGTCGTCACCCCCAAAATAGAGAATCCCGGCGGCGACTTCGGATTAGTCGGTTCCCCGAAGGGGCCGGACACTGAAGACTTTAAGCAAAAAAAGATAGATAAAACACTACAAATATAGGTGTTATATAGGTGTTTTATTTGAGAGGATATCTCTTTCCAATTATGGAGAGCTTTTGGGAAGTTCTTCCACTACTTCACTTACCTATGTCAGATATCTTCATTGAGTGACATTATTCACCCCATCTCACTGTGGCCAACCCCATACCGAACTACCTTCATGTGATTTGATTACGTAAATTTTTTTTAGCTGGATATGAGTTGTTCTAACTTAGCTAGTAGTCTTGAGTTCAAATCCTCTCAATGCAACCACGGTAATTACTTGAAGTTAATGAAGATTTACACATTGTAATAGATATCTATATTCCCGTGAATCGGAGTAGTTGCTATTAGTGCCAGAAACCAATGTATAAATAAAAATAGTTTTATGCATAAATTTTTCAGAAATAATTTTTCGCCTATATACTTGACCTGGTAGAAGTGTTGGTTTACTTTATAATTGCATAAGCTGAGTGGGTATTACAAAGTGAAGTCATTAAGCTCCACAATATATATCAGTGCCTTGTTACATTATTTAATTTATGTTGTTTCCATGTCATCTCCCATCAACAAAGTTTGATTCTTTTCCTTTTCTAACCAACTCTCCACGATCTATTCTAGATTCTTTTGAGAATGGGAACACACTCAGATAACAGAATTTCGAGGCCCCTGGATGTTATAGTTCTTGTTAAATTAGATATATATCATGCTCAAAAACTATTTCAAACAAACGTCATGAGGAGGCACTAGAGAGGCTAGCTAGCATTAGCCACCGCCAGCACCTACAATAGTTTATTCTAGCTGGGTAACAGAAGAACAAGTTTCAAGAATTTTTTATAGATAGCAAAAATGAAAAGAAACTCTAAAATGAAAAGAGATCCTGTCGGTAAAATCTTCTTTACTAGACAAATAATAAGGAGAATCTCCAATAGATTGAAATTAAATTGATATACTACCTACGATCCTAAATATAGGACCTAATTGACTTTTTTTGGAGAGATTAAGGTTGCGAAATAAGTTATTAAATGATAAAATATTTGATATATTTTTAGATTATCCATTAGTTTATAGGTAAAATAAATTAGTTTAAGGGAAAAAATTAGGTAAATCAATTATAATTAACTTATTTTACTTTTTTAAGGATTTTCTAGAAAAAGTCAATTAGGTCTTATATTTAGAACCAGAGCGAGTATTATATTGTTCACGAATCACTAGATTTTGGAGGCTAGCTAGCCTATTTGTAACTGAAAGTTACATTGAAATTATAAAATAAAAATCTGTAAATAGTCTCTCACCAAATATTTATTTGTTTCAAGACAAACAAACAGAAAGTAATATTAGATAAATTAAGAACATTAATTTATTACCTGTTTAAAATAGATTAGATAATTAACTTAATAAGAGATATTAACTTAATATAAGAGATAACTCTTCAAAGTTTTATTGAATGAACAAATACTAATTATTTGAGGTTACAAGTGGGATATAACGGCAATCTCCTATCTAAAGAGGAGATGTCATAATATTTAGCTACAAATCCCTTGGTGATAACTCTTTGATTTTAATCTATCTTAAGGATATTTTCAGGTCTAATTGGGGAGCTATTTTTGCAATTTTGTGAATTTCTAAGAATTCAAGAAAACATTATTTATGTGCATTATTAGTGGGAATCATTGTAAATATCAATGCTTTTAAATTAAAAGAGAAATTTTTACTCAAAAAAATGAAAAGAGAAATGCTCATACTTTGAGTACAAATAATACTCTCTTCGTTTCTAAATATAAGACCTATTTACCTAATTTGACGAGATTAAAGATATTAGTTAAGTTGCATTGGATAAAACTACATGATGTTATTAATGCATTCCACTTACCAGTTCAACTAACTACCTATTGGTAACGGCATTATATGTTTTTAATAGACTATTATATGACTTTTGAATCCAATATAAAAAAAGTCTATATATTTTTGGTAAAAAATTTATATTTTAATATTTTGGGTGAAATACATGTGCATTTTGATATTTAAACATCAATTAATTTGAAACTTAAGGGTAATAAGATCTAAATATGTAAATGGCAAGAATACAAAAGAGGAGGGAATGAATTGTGTCTGAAAACTTAAAACAAATAAAGCAAGAACACACAATTTATGCTGATTCGGCCAACACTTTCCTACATCCAGTTCCTAACACCTAGCTAGGTTCCACTAATCAAGGTTTTATCGGGTTCACCTTACAACTTTTACAACCGCAAGTTTTACGGGCTCACTTGCAACCTTACAGAGTCTCACTCACGAAACTCCCCCTTACAACTGTAATCAAACAACTCATCTCTCAAATCCCAAACTTAAGAGTTACCTTTAACGACAAAAGATTTCAGTAATAAGTTCACTCAATGAACAGATTTTGATAATCACTTAAGTACAAATAAAATCTCACTGACTCACAGATAGCAATAACGCTTTAGTACAGAGAGTAGATGAGAACAATGAATGCAACAATGAATTCTTTCACAGTGTGTAGCTTGTGCAATCTTTTTCGGTACTTTGCTCAATCTTCGAGTCTTCAATTTATACTTCAATTTTGGTGAAGGAAGACATTGAGAAAATAAATCCATTCAATCACCTCATTGAATGCCGAGAGACGTTGTGGTTGATAGCTCATAAATGTTTCTCCTACCTAGGACGACTTGTTTCAGGTAGAGGCACTTTGGGACTTACTAAAATAGGCAATCAGAACATTCCTTGTATTTAAAAGCTAAAATCATTCCTATCACTTTAGGTCTGACAATTCGAATTTATAACACGTACGTATAGAGCTATGATAGTGAAGCAATAGTGAAGATATAGCGATATAGATATGAAATAGTGATGGATGTATCATCATTAGTATTGTATCACTACATTGTTATCCTAATCGATATAAGTCTGACATCTTGCAACTTATCATTTAAGCATGCGATTAGGTCTAGCGCTATCCCTGTACATTCATCGATATGTCTTAATTTGTTCTGAAATTTATCACTAAGATATATAGCTGACTTATTTGCTCTTGTGATATCTCAAGGATCCTAGCGCTATATTTTATGACTTATCTAAATAACCCACACTAAGTCTTAAACCTTCCATGTATTCCTTGAAAGCGTGGATGCACAAGGGGGGTGAATTGTGCTACAAATAAAATTTAAAGCAACTAAAACCACAAAACAGTTTATCTTGGTTCGGCCAACTTCTTGTCTACGTCCAGTTCACCAATACCTCGTTGGGTTCCACTAGCTTCAGGTTTTACAAACAGGTTCACCTGAGAACCTTTACAGTGAAAGAATCTCTCTAACACTCCCCCTTACTACCCGTAAGGTAACAACCCTGTTCTAAAGCCCCAAGCTTCAGAACAACCTCAGAACAATAGAGGATTTAAAACAAATACAATAAGTTCACAAGATGAACAGATAATGATAAACACTTAAGTTTGTGATCGCACAGAAGACTTGAATGCTCTTTAAGATTTTTGACAGAGAGTAGGTGCTTGTTCGGTGTAGAGCAATAGATTCCACTCGCCTATTTATAGTCTTCAATGGTGGAAGTAGCCGTTTGATACATACACCAGATGTCTTGTATCCGTTGAGCTCAATTAATGCTTGGTACTATGTTCTTCTCATGTTGCTTGAAGAGGATGAAGAACATTAAATGCAGCTTCAAACTTTAACAACAAATATTGCTTCTTTTAGGAGAGAAGTTGCCTTGAGCACTTAAATGGCGGAGGAATGAGTCTAACGTCTTCTGAAAAAGTATTCTGATCATGACAGTGTACTATTGTACTTGATTTGCTTTTTGGTCGACACTCCGATCAGACATTGATCTGTCTTGCTTCAATCACTTGCTGCACACTTAGATCACCGGTTAAATGCATAACAATATCAATCACTCGACACTTCGATCACTATTAACTTGGGCCATTGATCAGATCACTTCGTGATCAAAGGTTGTCCTTTTACTTCTTAGTTCAGTTTGGCTTAGACCTCTCTGATTGATATTCCGATCACTGTATTAATTTAGAAAAAATATTTGTTCTTAATTCACGATCGCTTTTTCTAAGTGATTTTAAGTCAATCATGATCGCTCTTCCTAGTGATTGCTTATCCGCGAGCACTTAGTCTAGAGATCATTTTATCCTACTATTGTGATTGCATTGTCTTAAGTCTATGTGATCGTAAGGTCCTTGATAAACGTGGCTGTCACCCAAGAGGGGGGGTGAATTGGGTGAGAGAATAAATTAAATCTTTTGATTCTTCTTTTCGAAAGACTGCTTGTGCTTGGTGATAATATTTACGAAGTAGTGATATGCACAAGTCAGTATGTTATGTGATGCAAAATAGAATGTTTGAATGTAAATTTATGCACACATAAATTTATCCTGGTTCGGTCACCCAGACCTACATCCAGTCCCCAGGCTCCACCTGAGATTTTCAATCCACTATTCTTGTTTAAACCGGGCACAAGAGAAGCCTTTACACTTTAGGTTTTACGAGCACGGGTTCACCTAACAACCCACAGGTTTTACACCGGGTTCACCTGCAAACCTTACAAATGCAAGTTTTACGGGCTAACTTGCAACCTATGGAGATTTAGACAACCTCTAAATGCTCCCCCTTACAAATTGTAAGTTTACACTATGTTCACTCTATGAACTGATTGTGCTAAACACTTAAGCTCAAAACTAACTCTCTCTAAGAGTGGATGATATTACTCACTTAAGTACAATAAGATTACTCTCTGAAAAATATCACAAATCTGGATCTGAGAGTAGTAGAAGATGTATAGGATGAAGAATATGATATATCAGATACTTTGCTCTGTTCTCTCTCTTTCTTCCATATCTTCTCTTCTGAATGAATGTCTCTTTTATACTTGGCTTCATAGGCTTCGGTGGCAGGTTGAATATGAACGTTTGAATAGTGCCGTTAATCCTATGTTACCGTTGAGAAGTACATCTTCATTAATGCTTAGCAGGGTAGACTTGCTTTATCTCTGAAAAGTAGTCCTGACACCTCTGCTCTGACAAAAGCATTCTGACTTCTGAGTATGTGATTTTTACTCTTGCACTCTTGCTGACGGATGATCATCTTTCATCCGCAAGTGGTAATCTTGCTCTGCAAGTGTTAAGCTCTGAGTCCCAATGTCAAGAGTCTTTCCATCCGGAAGCTCATTTGCATCCGGAAGCGTGACCATGTTCTGCACATACTGGTTAGTCCAACATAGCAATATATATAAGAATTGTACATGCTGTGGGAAGTTTATTTGCTATGGGGAGTAGTTTACTTAGACTGTGTTCTGATTTGGTCTATGATGTATCTGGAAGCATTTTTACATCCGGAAGTAGAACTACAAGATGAAGGATCTTTGTTCACTATAACTCACTCACACTTAGTGTATTTCATCTCAACACTCAGCGCTAGTCACTAAGCTATCGGAAGCACTTTTACTTGACGTAGTGAACTCAATGACGCTCAGGGTGAAATCTATTCTATCAGTCTGCGCCAGTCAAGATCTAATAGGAAGCAACTTCACTTGATGTTGCATTTCTGCTGACGCTCGGGGTTATATCTAGTCTATCAACCTGCGCCAGTCTAAATCTAATAGGAAGTGCTTTCACTTGGCGAAGTAGACTTACTGACGCTTGGGGTAATAACTATTCTATTGCTCTGCGCCAGTCTGAGTCTAACAGGAAGCGCTTTCACTTGGGAAAGTAGACTTACTGACGCTTGGGGTAATATCTATTCTGTCGCTCTGCGCCAGTCTAATTCTAACAGGAAGCGCTTTCACTTGGGGAAGTAGACTCACTGTCGCTTGGAGTAATATCTATTCTATCGCTCTGCGCCAGTCTAAGTCTAACAGGAAGCAAACTCACTTCCGATTGAAACATAGCTTAGTCTTAAGGTTTTGTGTACCTAATTCTCATGGACTTAAGTTATTTCCCAGTGATTTTACTTGCTGATGCTGGGGGATGAAAACATTCATCCGCATGCGCAAGTCCTAATCTATCCGGAAGTAGATCTTCACCCGGAAGCACTCTTACTTGGGATCCTATGTTATCCTATTGCTTCCTAGGCACTTGGTCTAATCCTCTACATTTTAGTCTTCATCAAAACTTAAGATTCTAACATTCTCCCCCTTTTTGATGATGACAAACCTAGTTCTATTAATTAAGTTCATATGAAAGGATTAGCTAAAGAATAAAAGCAATAGTTAAGAGCGAGTAACTCAGACAAATATTATTGACAAGCAGAAGTTACAAGTCAGAGTTATACAATCAAATAACATATACAAGTAAAGAATGTATACAAATAAATTTCACTAAGTTTGAATGAAGATATGCATGAAAACAAAATCAACAAAACTATTTGGATTGGGGGTTAGAGTCTGTGTCTCTTTTTCTTTTCCCTCTCTTTCTGTCTCTCTTCATTTTCCTCACGCTCACTCTGGTTTATCTGGGCAATGATCTCTTGAAGCTCTTTTTCCTCTTTTTCCCTTCTGAGCCTTTCTGATTCAATGGACTCCTCGTATGCCCTTTTCATGTTCTCCACTTCTTCATACCCAGGGAAACCTGTAGCATCGTCGAAGTAGCAGACTTCTCCATTGGGATAGTGTACAGCCCGGATTCTTACATTCCATGCAGAGAAGTTGGAATCCTCTTCAACTTCTTGGGCTTTCCTTTTCCCTTTCCCTTTGCTCTTCCCTTTGCTTTTGCTAATTGGAGGAGTGGGCATGGCACTTGCTCTTTCAGCATCGAGGCAAGCCATCTGACCAAAGGATAGTTTGTCAGTGAATCCATACTTCTCAAATTCTTCAGGAGTCATGTCTTCAATTTCCAATTTGACTTCCTTCAGAATTGGAACCGCTTGGACCACTGGATTTTCTTGCACAACCTGAGCAGATGAAGTTCCTTGCTCAGGTAGGTCAGATGGAGTCTCCTCCTCAGACTCATCAGATTCAGTGGTGGCAATTAACTTTCTGGCACGTTTCCTAGCAACGGCCTTCTTTCTGGGTGCACTGAATCTGGCAGCTGGCTCAGACGAGGGAGGAGGATCAGAAGATTGCTCAGATGAAGGGATCTCAGACTCTTGCCCAGAGGATGCAGGAACAGGCTTGGCTATCACAATGGGAGGATGGTTGGGTCTCTTCAGTCCCCACTTCATTATGATCTCCTCAACCATCTCTCTACTTGTTTTATTTGGAGGAGGCTCTGATGATGACTCAGATTGTGAGGATTGTTCATTCTGCCCAAACACAACCATCTCCAAATGTGATCTTTGCTCAGCTGTTCTCTTCTGCTTCAGGAAACGGAGGGCCTCTCCTCTTATAAGGCTCTCTGCACCACTCAGCCTCTGAGACTCATATGCACGACGCAGGGCGGCCGTGATATCTTCATCAATCCAGAGTGAAGGCTGGCTGAGAACATCCCTTGTGGCCATACTTAGGCGAAGAGTAGACATAACATTTCTCCCCCTTTTGTCATCATCAACAGGGGTGAGTGCCAGGGATGGAGTGGATGTGGAGGAGGATGGAGGTGGTTCAGGACCAAATTGCTTGGGAGGGGAGGGTGAGAGGGTAGAGGTGGAGGATGTGGGAGAAGATAGGTGTTCAGGAGTTTGAGGAGGGTCGGGGAAGCAGCTGGTGGTGACAAAGATATCCCCATAAGGATGAGTGGAGGAGTATTCTTTGTAGTTGGCGGAGTCAGGGGTAAAGGGTAAATGGTCATCGGAGAGTGGTTGAAGGCGGGGATACTCGCCGTATGGTTGGCTGAGGGGGTGAATGGCTGTTTCAGATCCTATGGGTCTAGGGCTGGGTAGGGTTGGAGAAGCGGAGTGGAGAGCGTGTAGGGGCACCTGGTCGTGTGGGAATGGGTGAGGATGAGGATGAGGAAGGTGAGGATGAGAAGTTTCTAGGAGAATGGCGTGGAGAGTTGTGAGGTGAGTCTTGGGTTTGGTCGTCATGGGTAGGTGAAGGTTGGGATTGTTGGTCATTGTTGGGTGATGGTGGGGCTTGTTGGTCATTTTGTGGTGGAGGCTGAGGTTGTTGAGTGTTGGGCGGAGGAGGAGGAGGGTTTTGAGGAGGAGGAGGAGGAGGTGGTAAGTTACCTTGTGATGAGGGTTGGGGAATTTGTAGGTGCTGGAGGATGAGGTCTAATTTTGCATCCACCCTGGCAAGGTGATTCTCGAGTTGTCCTACTCTGTCCTCAAGTCGTTGGATTCGCTCCCCTTGGTGGTGGAAGCCAGCTTCACATTCAACACGGAGAGGACCCACCAAGGAATCAGTCAGTCTAAACAAAAGCTCTTCCTTTATGTCCTCTGCAAAGGCCCTAACAGAAGCTGGAACCCTTGCACTACGGCTTGGCCCAGCATGAGAGTCAACTTCCTGATCGCCTGCTCCAGATGCAGAGGGAGCTGAAGTACCAGAAGCACTACTGGCTTGTGAGCGTGAGCGAGTGGGCTTAGGAGGCTTGAAATACTTGATCCCCATCCTTGCCACGTTGGTTGCTCCCACAGGCCTACACTTGACATTCTCTTCTTCCACAGCAGATGTAGCCTTGATCAGATGCTTCTCAAGAAGGAAGGCAATGATGGTGGGATAGGGAAGATACCCTGACTTGTCATTGCTTAACCAGCGCTGAAGCTCTAGGCATATCAACTGCCCAGGGTTGAAAGGCTTGAGCGAGAGGAGTCTAGGGAACCAAGGGTTGTCCAGCAGTGTGAATTCGTTGAAGTTGCCTCCCTTATGAGTCATTATCCGGGAGTAGACGTAGTACAAGAGCCTGTTAGAATCAGACATCTTGGACACCTTCTTGCTGTTGGTGCCATACAACTCCTCGAGTTCCTCCTTGCTGTACTTGTGAGACTCAGGGTAGATCCATTCATTCATATCCTCTTCTGTGATTCCCATCATCTCATTCAAGGTTCTCCAAGTGAACCTGAAGGTTCTTCCTCTTACAGTGGCAGTGAAGGAGAGTTTGTGGACTTGCTCTTTCCCATCCACCTTTCTGTACTTAGCTCTGCCTGAGAGGGATTGGCAAAAGACTCGCAGGACGTTGACGTTGTAGTCCTGGTTGATGCCCAGCCAAGGCATATACTTTTCCAAGTAAGGGCGCAGATGAGCAAACCCTAGTTCATCCAACTTGTCCAGATTGATGAACAGGCCATGGTTGAAGATGGGAATGGATGTCTCAAATTTGGCGGATACACTCTCCAAAGCCCCATCTCTATAAACTGTGGGATCATCTTCTTCCTCAACCCTCTGCCTCTTGGTGGAAGGCTCCTCAGAAAAATGAACCTTCTTCTTCTTTCCCTTTCCCTGAGCATCTCGCTCTTGTTCAGAACCCACTGTCTGTTCTATTCTACCAGAGGTTTCAGGCTGACCCTGAACGTCTTCACCCTGTCCCCGTGATTGCCCAGAACCTTCTTGGCGTTCATGATGTTCTTCATGTTGTTCTTTATGGTGCCCAGATTTACCAGAATGTCTGTGAGAGGATTTCCCAGATTTCGATTTATTTTTCTTAGAAGAAGAGGTTTTCTGGATGACTGGGTTGGGTTCATTCGTACCGGCCATTTTTTTGTATGAATGTTGTGAAAATAAAGATGAAATGCGAGAAGTGTGTAAAAATGAAGAATGCAATGAAGAAGATGAAGCAAATTTTTCAGAGAAAAGATGCGTGTGAAAATAATGCAAGTAAAAAGTGAAGATGAAAAGTTACATCTATTTATAGGTAAAGCTTCTGAGGATAGAATGGGTATAGTCTTTCAAATTTTCACACATTTGGGTAACGTAAGTTTTTAAGTTGGAACGACACACCTGATGACACGTGTTGCTTCAGAGAAGGCACAGCGTTTCATAGAGGAAGTTGAAACGTTTTCTGAAGTGATGTGTCCCTTGATCTGACACTGGCGCTCTTGATCATATTGAATTATCATCCAGCGCTAGCCAAAGAGTATCCGGAAGTGATTTTGCTTCTGGTCGGACAGACGCTCCTGGTTGCTTAAGATTTAACATTGAGTAACTCGTTGATGTTCTCTCTTGTGCATCCACAGCGATCAAGCTTTCATAACTAAAGCCATATTTGCATCAAGTAGAGTTTGTTTGATCTTCTCAATTTCAGGAGCAGTAGCTCTCGGAGCCCAGTATGAACAACAACTCATTCAGATTTGATACATTTCTCTGATCAGATATGATCATGAAAATTGTTGTTCCTTCGTACCTTCTTTCCTACAAAATAGCAAATGATTTCTCTTTCCCATTTTTCAGTCTCCAACCTTGGATCTGACTGGTCAGTTTGTAGGAAGTATGTGATTCTTATGCACTTAAGAATTATTCACTATGAATATAGCATTGCGAATCAACTATGACTATATGCACATGGCTTCTGATAATGATAGTCATAGATAGCATATATAGTATGAACATTGTGTGAACTATCTTATAAGCCATGTCATGTTCATGCTTATGATGCTTAATGTAAAATCTCAATAAGTCCATCTTACATTTGCATAGGAGATTTTACTGTTGCATGCTTCAACCTTAAATAATCCCTTGCTTACCCAAGGAGATCTTTTATACTTATCCTTGGCCTGAAGCACTTTCTTAGGAGAGACAGGATTCGCAGGTTTTCTCCATGTGAGTTGAGACATCCTCTCTCTTTTGTCCTTCTCAGGATAGTTGAATGGAACTCTGTGATAGCTTATCCCTGAGACAAGGTCTTTGTTCCTTGTGGTAGCGCACTGCTTCTTATGATTGAACCAGGTAGTTGCAGTAGTGACATCACCACGAGTTCTCTTCTTTGGGACAAGAGAAACTCTTGATCTTTCCTGCACAGGTAAGGCACTAGAAGAGAGTTTTGGTACCCATTTGTACTTGGGTCCTACATAGTTAGCGCTGGACCTTACTTGTCCTTTGGGGATCCATATATATTTATTTCTCACATTTAAATTTCTCTTAAAATTGCATGTGTGAGAAATATGACCAGTTCTACCACAATAATGACAGATAATGGGATGATGTTCAGAATCAGATTTCTTATCACTATTATGGTGGTCAGTTTTCTTTTCAAAGACTCTATGTTTATTAACTTTTGAAATCTCAGGGTCTTTTGAAAAATCTTCTTTTATGATTGGGACTTTGGACTCCTTGGTTGTAGAAGAAGGAATAAGTTCCTCAAGTTCCCTATTCCTTTTTCTTAAGCCTAGAATTTCTTTTGCAAGTTTACAGAATTCAACATGTAGCTCATTATACATATCTTGCAATTCAGAAGTTTCAAGTTTATGTACCTCATTTTCTTCAGCTTCTGAATCTACTAGGCGGAGATCCACTCTCTCTTTGCTGATACTAGCTTCTACTACATCACCATCCAGTAGCTCATCAACGGTGGATTCACAAGGAGCACATAGTGAGCTTTGGACAGCCTTATCATCAAGAAATTGGTTAGAAGCATACATAGTATCAAGAGTGTTCCAAATATCTATAGCCCTAGAGCAATGTTTAATTTTCTGGTAATCATTGTCAGATAAACTTTTGTGCAAAATTTGCATTGCTCTAAGGTTTAAGTAAAATAAGCTTTTGTCCTCTTCTGTCCAATTTACTTTTGGTTTGAAATCAGAGTCCTTTTCAAAAACATCCCACATTTTGAAATCAGTGGATAGTATAAAACTTTTCATCCTTCCCTTCCATAAGTAAAAATCAGCATTTTCTAACACGGGTGGGATTGTATGATCAAAACCTTCAAAACACATTTTGTAACCCAAATCAGCCTAGGTCTTTGCACTTGAGATCGTTGGATCCTTTAAACAAGTGACCTTGCTCTGATACCAAATGATAAACGTGGCTGTCACCCAAGAGGGGGGGGGGTGAATTGGGTGAGAGAATAAATTAAATCTTTTGATTCTTCTTTTCGAAAGACTGCTTGTGCTTGGTGATAATATTTACGAAGTAGTGATATGCACAAGTCAGTATGTTATGTGATGCAAAATAGAATGTTTGAATGTAAATTTATGCACACATAAATTTATCCTGGTTCGGTCACCCAGACCTACATCCAGTCCCCAGGCTCCACCTGAGATTTTCAATCCACTATTCTTGTTTAAACCGGGCACAAGAGAAGCCTTTACACTTTAGGTTTTACGAGCACGGGTTCACCTAACAACCCACAGGTTTTACACCGGGTTCACCTGCAAACCTTACAAATGCAAGTTTTACGGGCTAACTTGCAACCTATGGAGATTTAGACAACCTCTAAATGCTCCCCCTTACAAATTGTAAGTTTACACTATGTTCACTCTATGAACTGATTGTGCTAAACACTTAAGCTCAAAACTAACTCTCTCTAAGAGTGGATGATATTACTCACTTAAGTACAATAAGATTACTCTCTGAAAAATATCACAAATCTGGATCTGAGAGTAGTAGAAGATGTATAGGATGAAGAATATGATATATCAGATACTTTGCTCTGTTCTCTCTCTTTCTTCCATATCTTCTCTTCTGAATGAATGTCTCTTTTATACTTGGCTTCATAGGCTTCGGTGGCAGGTTGAATATGAACGTTTGAATAGTGCCGTTAATCCTATGTTACCGTTGAGAAGTACATCTTCATTAATGCTTAGCAGGGTAGACTTGCTTTATCTCTGAAAAGTAGTCCTGACACCTCTGCTCTGACAAAAGCATTCTGACTTCTGAGTATGTGATTTTTACTCTTGCACTCTTGCTGACGGATGATCATCTTTCATCCGCAAGTGGTAATCTTGCTCTGCAAGTGTTAAGCTCTGAGTCCCAATGTCAAGAGTCTTTCCATCCGGAAGCTCATTTGCATCCGGAAGCGTGACCATGTTCTGCACATACTGGTTAGTCCAACATAGCAATATATATAAGAATTGTACATGCTGTGGGAAGTTTATTTGCTATGGGGAGTAGTTTACTTAGACTGTGTTCTGATTTGGTCTATGATGTATCTGGAAGCATTTTTACATCCGGAAGTAGAACTACAAGATGAAGGATCTTTGTTCACTATAACTCACTCACACTTAGTGTATTTCATCTCAACACTCAGCGCTAGTCACTAAGCTATCGGAAGCACTTTTACTTGACGTAGTGAACTCAATGACGCTCAGGGTGAAATCTATTCTATCAGTCTGCGCCAGTCAAGATCTAATAGGAAGCAACTTCACTTGATGTTGCATTTCTGCTGACGCTCGGGGTTATATCTAGTCTATCAACCTGCGCCAGTCTAAATCTAATAGGAAGTGCTTTCACTTGGCGAAGTAGACTTACTGACGCTTGGGGTAATAACTATTCTATTGCTCTGCGCCAGTCTGAGTCTAACAGGAAGCGCTTTCACTTGGGAAAGTAGACTTACTGACGCTTGGGGTAATATCTATTCTGTCGCTCTGCGCCAGTCTAATTCTAACAGGAAGCGCTTTCACTTGGGGAAGTAGACTCACTGTCGCTTGGAGTAATATCTATTCTATCGCTCTGCGCCAGTCTAAGTCTAACAGGAAGCAAACTCACTTCCGATTGAAACATAGCTTAGTCTTAAGGTTTTGTGTACCTAATTCTCATGGACTTAAGTTATTTCCCAGTGATTTTACTTGCTGATGCTGGGGGATGAAAACATTCATCCGCATGCGCAAGTCCTAATCTATCCGGAAGTAGATCTTCACCCGGAAGCACTCTTACTTGGGATCCTATGTTATCCTATTGCTTCCTAGGCACTTGGTCTAATCCTCTACATTTTAGTCTTCATCAAAACTTAAGATTCTAACAGTCCTCCTTTACATTAGTGATTGCTTTGTCATATAGAAGTCTGGTGATTGCACTTTCTTAGATTTATACTTGTGATTGCACTGTCTAAGTTCTATATTGATCTTAGTGATTGCTATGTCTTAGTCTCATACCAGTGATCACTCAATGATCTCATTGTCTATGATCTATATTAGTTATAATCAAAACTTAAGATTCTAACATTCCTAGCGTTGTTTTAGTCATTATAGGGATATGCATTCTTTCATACTTGTTCTGCATCTACTCATATTTAATCCTATTAAATTTCATTACTTAGTCATCATCTCTAATCATCATCAAAACTAATATTCTAACAAAATATATATAAAAAGATCAAAATGGCCTTCTCATCTTTTTTTTAAATAAAAAATTTCCTCTTCTTCTTCCTCTTCTCCTAATGGCAAGAAATCCAACAAAATCCCCAAAATCAAATCCACACTTCTTCCTCCGACATTCAAATAAAAAATATTAAAAATGACGTATGTTCAAGAAATGTGTATCATTGGTGAACCTTAACAAAAATTTGGTATTAGAAACGCTTCTATAGTCAAATTTTGGTATTCGCTCCATTGCTAAATATAAGATCACTTTCAGATTTCAATTTGTTTTTAAATATAAGCAAGTTTTTAATTTTTCTCAACTTTTTTCTAAATAAACCCGAATAATTCTTATCTATAATAAACAATCAAGAATGAGAGAGTGAAGATAAAAGTATATTGTTAGGGTAAATTAGTAATATCATGTGTCAAAACTAAATTAACTAGCATCCTTAATCTAATCAAATTAGGAAAAATGATATTATAGGAACGGAGGGAGTATCATATTTTCACATTTGCCTAGAAAACAATTAGGCGTCCTTATTTATGCCTTTTACTACAGTTACACCTTTATTGAAAATTAAACACCTCTGACGATTTTCACGACTTTTAAAAATACTGTTATGAACTATAGGGGATTCAATCAAGGGTCGTTTACACCATTTAATCGATCAGCAATTGTTTTTCACTCCTTCTAAATTTGGGGCCTAGGGGAATTCAATCAAGGAAACTTTCATCTTTTGCCCTCCCAAATTCATGCTTTTGATCAATGTGTAATTTTATACTACCTCTGGTTCTAAATATAAGATCTAATTGATTTTTTTATGGAGAGGTTAATGTTGCGAAATAGACTATTAAATCATGACATATTTGATATATTTTTAGATTATACATTAGTTTATAGGTAAAATAAACTAATCTAAGGGAAAAAATTAGGTAAATCAATTTATAATTAACTTATTTTTCTTTTTCATAGGATTTTCTAAAAAAGTCAATTAGGTCTTATATTTAGGATCAGAGCGAGTATATATTATGTTGACTTATTGGAAGTTCGAGACCATTGTAGTTTTTTGTGTGATTTTCCTAATAACATAACTATTGACCATTCTATCATTAGCTATCTAATTTTAATGCATACTCTTTAACTCTCTCTTTTTATATGCAGATATCGTATTGATCTCACGCGTATAATTTTTAACTCGCTACCTATTTTTGTCCCTCTATTTTTATCTATTTGCAGTGACACAAACCTTTTAAAATAGCTGTGGCAAGATTTGGTATGGGGGGAGACGTTACAAATATTTCTTGATCATTCAAAGATTTATTTTTTACAGAGCCAAATATTGCATTCATATTTACATCACAAATTAGTGTAGAACACATTAGATTAGTTTACTAAAGTAGTTCTTTAGAAGCTTTAATCAGACATTCAGGGCTTCTGTAGATGATTCACAATTTGTTTTACAGAGCTGTAAGTACCCACCACAGCAATGAATGGTCCTATCAGTAGAACCCCTATAATGACCATCAACTCTAACCCAAATCTTCGAGCAGCTTTATTGATCTTTAGGTAACACAAGGAAGGTAGCAATAATGAGCCAGTGACACCCAAGAAAGCACCAGTAAAGGCCATGAGGTACCCAAAAAAGGGAATAAATAGTGCAACAAGTACAGCGCTTATCAAAATGCTTGTTCGGATGATTATGCTTATAATAGGCCTGCTCTTCCTATGGAATGACATTTTGCTCTCAATAGCATTGGCAATTGGTGTGATTATAATTGCATACTTAGTGAAAGGGTTTATTAATGTAGTATATATCGCTATTTTGCTGCTTATTTCTCTTGTTGGAAGATTTAAGGTCACTTGAGACTTTGAAAATTCTCCAAATATCATATAGCCTGTGATGGCCATTAGTCCATAGGTTATGGTGCTCAAGATAAAGCAGACAAACAGAACCTGCAATTGAACACAAAAAGTTATTCAGTTCTACCTATATAAGTAAAATAAAATTGAGAGAATGTAATTATTGAAGATGATGAAGTAATCCAGCTCAAACTGTCTCTGTTTCTTTGTTTTTTTTTTTTTTGATTTCATAAACTGTCTCTGTTTCTAGCTAATCATATAAATATTATGCTAATTCTTCCTATCATCAATTGATGTAAGGATGATCGGTTTTGAACTAGTCCATACAAATAAATAATTCTTCTTGTTCTAATTAAATTTATGAATCGGTCAGAGATTTGCTTTAGAATTATCTCAAGTGTAAAACATTTAAAGATCCTATATAGTGTGTATAATAAAAGTGGCTTTCATCTATTAAAGTAATTTTCCATGAAAAATTAATTTCAGTAAAGCTAACACTTGAATTTCTTAGAGTGAAGTTTTCATGGAAGGAATCTCGGCACCCGTAATTTTTTTGTTAGCATGAATTTTGTTGACATGAGATTATGAGATGATAGATGAATAGATGATAACTGTCATGTGTGTATATAAGTAAAAAATATAACAATTAAAATTAACATCTCTAACGGTAGGGTCAAGATAGATTGCCCCATTTTTAAAACTTTCGAGGTATGTAAGATTGCCTCATTTTTAAAACTTCTCGGGCATAATTGCCCTCACAAAAACTTCCCGGTGTCTTGTACCCTTCCATGAGAACTTCTGGAGTGTTTTTGTCTTTTAACCTAATTTCTTAATATATGCACATTAGTCATCTATCTTCTTTTAATTTCTTACTGGACGGAGTAAGTCGTGTTAAGAAGTTTGATACCTTAGGAAATTGTCTTGTATCCTTCATGGAGCTGCGTATCGTGGGAAACACGGCATGACCACAATAGCAAAATGTAAAGAGGCTAACTGAAGTAGTCAATCCTCCCAAATTCACCAATTCTCCCCTTTCACGAAATCCCATACCATCAAAAGCTCCAACCCACATAACACAACCAACTAGAATAATTGAAGCCAGAACACCACCAATAGAAACATAGGCCAAAACACCTAAGCTTCTGAGCCATGTGGTAGGTAGAATCACTAGAGCTGTGAGAAGCACAAATCCTTGTTTCCCTGCAATTCTTAGGCCACAAACTTTAAAACTCATGTTTGGGAATAACTTTTCTAAGTTGTCACCTTCTAATATTAGAAACCCTGTGGCCACTAGATAGAGTTCAAGGTACATGAAAATGGATACAATGGCTCTTCCTTTATACCCAAAAGCCTCCTCGCCTATGTCGGGGTAGGATTTGATGAGTGGACGTCCATCCATACACTTGTGGAGAAGCATCCCTGTGTACCAACAGAGGATTGCAACTAGAAACAGCAGAACTAAACTCAACCACCCTCCTTTAGATACTGCATAAGGCATTGAAAGTATGCCAATACCTGAAATGTCAATTCACCATTATTAGGACCCAAGAACTACACATTTTGAATATTACATCATTAAACACTTAAATTGTGCAGCATAATTCAAGTTGTAAAATGAGTTTTGTGAGTTCTGAACATTGATATTTCTCCATATTTCCTCATTAAATATGAAAAGAGCTTTCAATATGCATAAAACATATTTGTTAATTGAAAGTCGTGTAATTGCAGAAGGGAGAGAAAGAAAGAATTGCAGATGAAGAGATATTGTGGGATAAAAGGTGACCAGATTTGGAACAGAACTTAGGAAAAGAGGTGTTCTCTTCCAACATATAGTAAAAGTATTTGTTGGAAAAATTATATATCATGCATGTGAATTATGTGGGAGAAGAAGAATCAATGTTTTTAATGATTTTGTTCTGAGAAAAATGGTTGGAACATTTGAGAGTGAGAGGAGACCTGATAAGGCGTTGAGTCCATTGAAACAGGTCTTGAAAAAAGTTGTTCCACTTCTAGAGAACTCGGAACGTTGATCTTCATGTTGGTTTTCCATTTCCATTTGTTGTTAAGGCAAATAGATCTCTCATAACTCTCATTATATACAGCTCCGTGCACTAATAATAAATACAAGCTTCATTGGCTAAGAGAAAAGTTATCCTCACTAAGAGTCTGCTAATTTTACATTTTGAACATTTCTAGAAAGTGAGCAGATTTGGAAAACGATTGCTTGATATAAATTATATGGTGTACGTATAATATGTTTAGTGATGTACAATAAATAAACAGGACGCACTAGAATAAAAAAAAAATAATACATGGATAAATTTCTTTGCGAAGAAATGTATACCAATGATGAAAAAACCGAATCAGATGGACCATTGTTGAGACTAGCTAGTGGGTTGGTATGGCCGTAAAAAGTGTTTCCATAATTGAGTAGGATTGATCTTTAGTAGTTGAGCTTTCATTGGGTTGGTACCTTCGATCAGACTAGAAAATTCTATAAAAAATTTGACCCTCTATAAAAGCCTAGTAAAATTTTCGACTATCTACGGTCATACTGTTATTTTATAAAAGCTTCTTATATTGTGATATTATATTGTATTTTTTTGGACAAAAAGAAATTTGAACTTTTAAATTAGGCGTAAACCAAGTTTTATTATATTTTATATTCATATGATTAATATGCAATTCTGATTTAATTATCATCTCAATGATTTGATTCCTAGTTTAAACAGCGGTAGATTCATTATAAGTCAGGCATGCTTGATTCTATGATCAAATATAAGATTTTCATTTATGTATAAAAAAGAAGAATTTCATTTTTTGTAGTGATGAAAATTGGTTTATATATGTTGAGTTAGACTTAAATTAAATAGACCACGGCCTACTACATAGATGAAAAGCATGAGGCAATATATTGGATTTTTCTAGCCTTCAAAAGGAAGAACAGCGATTAAATATTTTTAAAAACCGTAGGTACTTAAAATATAGGGGCTTTTGAATTGACATAAAATTATATACATTCAGTTTCATACATTATGCATGACCTTCTTACCCATTAAAAACCACATGTTATGTCTTAAAATAGTCTTTATGGCTATAAAAATAAATTTATCTCTTGAATCAACTAACATGTAGTGATAGTTCACTCTCCCCTAATTTACATAATTGAATTATTTTGCTAGTGGTTTATAACATTTATGACATCGAATTTTTGCAAGTTTATTTAGTTTTGCCTAATCGAATTAATGAATGAAAGAGATGGACATGTATGGAGGAGTAAAACACGAATAAGCTAAATCACTTAATGTTACAAACAATTTAGACAATGTAATCATACCAAATATTAAATATTGGCAAAGTAACCTTACACTATTTGTAAGAAAATATGTTAGGCCCAGTCCATCCTAGGTGAATTACGCTCTCAAATGAGTACTTGTCAGTCTGAATATAATATATAGGAAGAACTAGAAATCAAGAACACAAGTGAATCACAATAGGAAAGAGCATAAACACAATAGGAACATTTTTCGTAACTAGGTCATTACAAATAAGGAGATCCAAGTGTTGAAAATATTGTCATTGTATAGATCTTGAAAAAATGGACCAAAGCGACTATTAAATGATCAAACAGACATAGTTTCAAATGGCAATATAAAACAAAAAATCAAAAGGAAAATCGAGCGGGTAGTTTCGCGGGCGAACTAGCGTGATGATACTTCAGTCTGTCTCAGCAAGGCATGCACAAACCACCAGAGCAAGACACCTTCTAAATAGGAAAAATGACGAACAAATACTTCTAAATGTTCAAAAAGACAAGTAAGGAATTCAAACTTCCAAAATGACAAGTAAGGAACTCTGAATTTCAAAAGGACAATTAAGGAGTCAGACAATAGATAGTTAATTGTTATGTTCCAAATGTTAATAGTTATGTTCCAATTGTTAATTTTTATTTAAGTTTCTTACTTGTCCTTTTGGAAGTTTGAGTTCCTTACTTATCCTTTTGGACATTCGGAGGTATGTAGTTGTCATTTTTCCTTCTAAGTATAACAAGTGCAGATGAAAAAGAAAAAATAAACAAATAATAATATGGGATATATTTTTTAAAGAAAAAAAGATTTAGGCCTTCTTGGGGCACGTGTATTTATTTTATAAATAAAAAAAGATAGACCATTTATATTTCCTTTCTATATTACGTCAAATATTCATCTTCCTCTTCTCATCTATATCTTATATTTATTTTGTAACATGAGATTTTTTGTTGGTCATTTATTTAATGGAAACGGAATTTTCACCAAAAAATGTACTGATACAATTGCCAACGGAAAATTTTCATTGGTTAATTTTGGTCACAAATTTAGTTACCAATATTTTCATCGGTTAAAAAACGATATTCTTTAAGTATGTTCATGATTAATTCATATTGTACATGAAAAAAATATTTATATAATTGTTTTTATTTCAACTTGAAACGTTTAAATTTTGATAATTAGTAAATGTAGTAAAAATATGAACACATGATCAATTTAACTCTAAAATATAGTAAGATGATCTGAGTCATGTTCAAGGCTATTGTCTTAATTAAAGAGTGATTCTATGACCACCAACACTATATAAACGACACACTCTAAGATTAAAATAATTCCTCTAGTAGAGTTATAAAGACAAAAGTGACCCGCGCTCGTTGTTGTGTGTGCAAGGCTGCCACTCTTATTGGCCCATAACTAGTCTATGATAATATGTTAACAGCAATGTACAACTCATTGAATTTGAAGCATACACACAACATATTCTTACAACAGTCAGCAAATATTTATATAGTGTGTGTGCATTTTAAACATACCAATGATAGCGTGACATTTCAGGACCCTTGCATGCTCATGTGAATAATATTTCCATCTGAAACAGTGTTGTACTTGTAACCCACTTGATGGTATATGGTAATTAAGTAATTATTATTTGATGGGAATCACAAAAGAATCAGAAAGTTTCTAAAAGCTTTGAATATTATCATATTAGATTTGATTATTATCAATTAGTATTTCTATATTGTTCTATTTTAATTTTGAATTAATTGTTATCAATTAGCATTAAATATGATTTATATTCTAAAGTATTATATCGTAAATTTTTAGGGTTAGGTTGAGGCCTATATAGTACCTCAACTATTTGCTTTGTAGACTTTCATAAATAAAATAATAAGAATATTGAGTTGTCTTCTCCTCTCTCTTCATTCTAAATTCTCTCTTCTTATCCTACCTCTACTTCTAAATTCTCTCTTTTATCCCTTCTTATTCTACCTCTACTTCTAAATTCTCATACACTCTTCTCTATTCTCACACTCATTCTGCATCACCACTACTTCTTCCGTTGTTTACGCTCCATAAAGCAACTAAGCATTAGCCTTTACTTGAAAAGTATGTCGACAGCTTTGTAATGATATTGTCAATAATTGAAGGCAAAGTTGTTTTGTCACCTATTCGATCAAGAATTGTGGTTTTTTTTAAACATTCACGATTCATGTGACAGTATAGCTACTTTTAAAAGGTGTTTTGTTATATATGAAAAATACATTTGTTTTTTATTACACAACGCGGCAAGCTATAGCTAGCTTGAAACTTTTGATCATGTTATAAATCTCCTTATTTTAGGAAAAAGGCACAAACAATTGTCCTTACTTTAGATAAATGATTTCCGTATGGTATCTATGGATCAGACTATCAAAACGTTTTTCATATAATTAGCATTGCACCTTCCTCGGGTGACGCATACAAATAAAAGGACTTGAATTTGGTTCAATAGAAAACTGGGAATACATACAAACGGTTTACTCTGACTGTCCAATATCCTGATAGGGCATTATTGCAACTAGTGCGTGTATATATAATTCACTAGCTTCTAACATGTTTCATCACGAACAAAAACTTCAATCCATAATAACTATTTCAACATCTAACATTTCCTAAGTTAACATTTAATTAATATATATTATACCCTATGAGAAAAAAGGTCTGATGATCTATACAATATTGAAAAAAGAGTATACCCTTTATATCTATCGTACATTGATGTGAAAAAAAAAATTAATGACGTAAGTAGGCTGCAACCCTCGTAAGGATGAGAATGTGAGTCAAAATCCTGGGAAAACCTTTCATTGGGATAGGGGATGACCTTGCCTACGTGAGCAACATACACTCATACCCTTCGAGTTGGATTAAACTGGGTGATGATTAACAAAAATAAAATCAAAACTGAAATATCTTATGTTGATAATAATTGTCATTTAAAAAAATTCATTTTATGTTGATATATAATAAATAAATATTTTCCTATCATTTCAATTTTTATATTTCTTTTTTTTGTATGTATAGTCAGCATCTTTGGTAACCCTAATCAGCATGTGAGAATAGGGGCTATTTTTGTCTTATCTTCCGTTCAACTGCGCCGTTTCATTTCTTGTATATGTGTGGAGGAGAAAAGAAGCTCCTGCCATACATCCAAGAGTTCAAGTGGCCGGCAAGAGGCAAATTTTTATAACTGATGTAAATTTTGGTATATGTGGCCGGCCACTTGAACTCTTGGATGTATGGCAGGAGCTTCTTTTCTCCTCCACACATATACAATAAAAGGAACTATATAATCAAGAAATGTAATGGTGATTGGTGAAAAGCATTAGGAATGATGAATTAAATTTTCCTAATTGAGAAGATTTATTATTATTCTCTCTTGTCCTTACCATATCCTATTTTCAATGTTATCGATATAAGCAAAAACCTTTTTTTGGTGAACAATAAAGACATTTTATAAAAAGTAATAGCTTCTTATTAAATAGTAAATACTCCCTCCGTTCCTTATTATAAGTCACCAACTAAGTTTAATTTTTGGTTCTTAATATAAGTCACTAACCGCAGCATTAAATGTTTTATTCCCACTTCAACCTCTATTATTAATGGAGATTTAAAATTGAAAATGTGAAACACATCATTTAATGAATGGTAAAGTTGGAAAAAGTGGAAAATTTAGCATGAATTTTAATACTACCAACTACTATTCCTTAGTATGTAAGAAATGGGTAGTTGGTGACTTATAGTAAGGATCGGACGGAGTACATATTTTTAAATAGCTAACTAAGCAAACTGATGACTAATAACAAAACCTCTAACTAATAAAGTATATGGAAGGTAATTCTGAAGCCTACATTGGATTCTTTAACTAGGTTGCTTGGTGATCGAATTGAATCAGAGGTCGTAGAATATGTGAATTTTATACATAATCACACTCTACAGTATCGGTCTGATATATATATTGCATGAATGCGTACGTTCATGTTACTTGAATGGAAAAATGGAGAAGTAGTAATGCTTGTCACACGTTGAATGCTCCGTTTCTAACCGTCTGCATACCCCCAAGATTAGAATGATTTTTTATGAGGCACAACAGACACATCAAATACTTGCCAACAGATGTGGATGGATCAAGTTGATGATGAACAAATTGATTTGATGAACTGGAATAATCATACAAGCATGTTGCTTTTTGTGAAACTAACGTCAATTATAGGAAGGTGATTGAAAAGGTTCGTATAGCTCCAAGCAAAAAAGAGGAGGCACTGGGATCATCACAACTCACAAGTTTTTGTATGCCAAAAGTTTCAGAAAGTATATTTAAAATTAGGATGTGGCCATAACTCATAAAAAAGTGGTTTTAATTAATTAGATGAAAGATCCCATGGAATCTTGGCTTTATTGGGTAGCTTTCTAGTTGAGAATGATATGTATGAATAATTTGCAATCACTTAAGATAATTGGAATATCAAAACAAATAAAAAAAAAAGCTGTATAAAAAAATAATTGGAATATCTACTCTCATGTATAATTTCTTGGTGAATAATTTGAAGGGAGAGATCTTGCAAAATTTACAAATAAATCAAACATAGATGGATGAAGATAACTGTGGGTGAGGTGCACTAAATAACATGATAATTTCTAAAAGGTACAACTAATAGTATGGTAATTTCCACATATCTTCCAACAAATAAATCAACTATAGGGTGTGTGTGGGGCAAAGGTGCACCATAATAACATGTTAATTTCCACCTATCTACCAACAAAAAGTGTGTGTGTGTTGGGGGGGGGGGCAAAGGTACTTTCTAAAAGGTGCACTAAATGACATGGTAATTTATAAACGATGCACTAAATAACATGATAATTTCTAAAAGGTGCACTAAATAACATGGTAATTTCTAAAAGGTGCACCTAATAGCATGGTAATTTCTACATATCTTCCAACAAATAAACCAACCCGCTTCGCAAGTGCACGGGCCGCGCCAAGTAATAAAGTAGTAAGTAAAGATCGTTCCCACGAGGATTGAGATACAAATCCGGTCAAACAAGAGGCTTTGTCATTTAATTAAGTTGAACTAATCAAATATTGGTTGAGAATTTAACAACTAAAACTATAGTTTGAAAATATAAACTAGATGCTAAAAATCTTTCTTGACTTTAAAGAGAAATGCAATCTAGGATTATTTCTCCCCCTTGTATCTTATAACCTTTAATCAACTTCTACCCTAATCGCTTTAATGTTTATATATGTGTTAACCTAAGGTTCTAACATACTTGTAAACGCTCCGTCGAGTCAAGAACAAGTGTTTAATTCTATTAATCATGCAATGTCTTGTCACAATTAATAAAACTCAATTTCTTAGTTTCAACCCTAATGTGGCTATGTGAGGCTAATAAGTATATGTCTATCTTATTAACAAAACCATTCATTTGTCATGCAAACTTCAAGTTCTCACACTATTTTACTCAAGTTCTACATTTAACCTAGCTTCCTCAAGTCATAAGTCAAATGAACTTATCAACTAAATGGTGATCAATCACTTAGAGGCATTAGGGCTAGAGTAAAATAAACACATATATATACATTAATCACAAAAGGATAGGAGTTTTAAAAAGTTACTCCATACAAGGGTTCAAAATAATCCTAGATAAATGAGTTTAGCTACTCATAGTCAATGTAAAAGCACAAATACACAATGAGAGTATAGCCATAAATGACAAGAGAAAGGAAAGGAAGATGAAGAGGAAGAAAACCAAATAGTTGAAGCTCCAAAATCTCTTCCAAAGCTCCAATCTTTGCTTCAATCTCTCCAAAATCACAAACCCTAGCACACCCACAAGCTTGCCAGCCTCCAAAAGTCAGAACTCCTTGCTATTTTTCGTTTTCTTGCTCTTAAACACTCATTTTCGAGTGAAAAAATGCTGATGTGGCAGTTTTTTAGCGACCATGTCGCGGCTCAGTATAGTGGACCAAAAGCATGCCGCGGCATACTAATTCTCTGTAACTCAGGTTCAATTTGGACCGCGGCACAGAAGTTCCACATAGAATCATGCCGTGGCTCAGTTCTGTTTTTGCTGAAAATTGATTTCTTCCCAAGCAAATGAGTTACTCCAATGTGTTTTGGCCTCCTTTCATTCATCTTGACTTCTCACCTGACCTGGCTTTAATTTCCTAAACACATTTGACTTGCAAAACACTTAACTTATATGATTAACTTACCAAAATATTCAAAACCACTAAAAACATGTACTACCAAAAATCATGAATCAATTAGCCTTTAAAATGTGTATGAGTACTTCAAAAGTGTATGCAAAAGAATATGAATCATGCTAAAAAGCATGAATTCCATGGTATCAACACACCCCCAAACTTAGACTTTTACTCGTCCTCGAGTAAATCAATATAAAATGGAATAAGATTGATCAATTATCAACTTAACATAAATGCAAGATGTTATCCTCACCGGTTGCTCAAGAAATATGCTTAAAGGGAAAGAAGAGGGATAGAGATGAATGCATGGTTAACAATTCAAGAACAAGTTGTCAACAATTTTGTGTGTGTGTGAAGCTTAAAGATGATGTCCATGCACTAGTTAGAATCCAAAGTAACAACTCAATATGTGTGAAACATCCTCAATATCAAGACTTTACTTCCTAACTTTTTCCTATCTCTCCACTAGGAAACAACACAATTTCAAAATCAAAGGGACTTTGAAGCTTGTAATGGGGCCAGAGGTTTAAGTTTGTAGCTATCTGAAAGAATGGGGAAAAGGAATTCAAATACCTTGAGATAAATTACATTTCACTATGTTCACTCATGCACAAAAATTTCCTCAAAGAAATCAAACATTCCCCCAAACTTATCTCATATTGATTCTTTGTACTCCAAGTCTTAGTGCAAGATTTTTTTTTTGTGGTTCCAACATCTTCATTTCATTCATCACCTTTTTTTTTTGGAACTTGGGAGTACAAATTTCCCTTTTTTCACAACCACTATTTCCCTTTCCACATTGTATTTACAATATACATTCACCTTTGATAACCACACCAATCCTCACTATAATGAAATGTCAATTATCTCAAGATCAAGGTAGTTCATGGTTTTTCGGGCTAAAAGGGTTAAGTCCAATGAGGGGTTCAAAAGAAAATTATCATGGTTTTTCATTATAAGGCTCAAAGAGGGTGCAAGTGGAAATGATTTCATGGGTTAGCTTTAAAAGGCTCAAACGCATTTAAAAGATTGCCCTAATCATTTTTTAAAATTGTGTGAATCATTCCCTAATTTCAAGAGATTCCAATGAAGGTTATAAAGTCTATCTATCGAGAAATGCCCACACATACCAATTTGTTATAATTGTCATCTAAAAAGAGAATTTCTATCATCCCAGCTTAAGTGCAGAAAGGGTAAATTGCCAGAAACGAGACTTGCATTGTTCCTCAAGCATTCAAAAATATCCCAAAATTTCCAATTAAGCATATAGTCTAAGCAACACCTATCATTGGATCATGCATGAACTTCAGCAGATAGTTGATCAATCTAAAACATGTTTTTCAAAAAATTGAACATTTAAGTCTAAGTTTCAAAGTTCTAACAATGGAATCCATGACAATTCAGCATGTTCATTTATTCAACTCAAAATTGCCCTTACCCCCAAACTTGAAATGGACAGTGTCCTCACTGTCATCAGGGAAAAACTAAAGGCCTTCTCTCAATTTGCAAGACATTCCACAAAAGGGAAAGTGCTTCATGAGAGGAACAAAAATGATGAAGCTAACACTAAAGGATGCAAGTGTCCAAATCCAAAAAAATGTGTAAACCATTTGGCGCACCTTACTATCATGAGTTTGACCCTACAACTCTACTCACCGCGCTTACAAGCAAACAGAGCAAGCATCCAAACTTAGATATGGTTAAAAGGGAGGACGAGCCAATTCAATGATAACAAACAAGAACTTTTTGAATGATGAAATGACATGCTCCTGGGAAAAAAAAATCAAGCAATCTAACCTCACATGGCAGGGTTCAATTACAACAGAAGGGTAAATAAAATCCATTAATGCCACACTCTGACTCTACCTCAATCAAGCCCTATAAACCAAAAGTTGACCTTTTTCAAAACTGATTTCCTGCAAATACACTATCATTTAACCCCAGTCACATCAAAATATCAAGGTCTCATCAATATTTTCAACTATTACACCAGTGACCATCCAACAGCACCTACTCACAGCACTTGTCTCATAAAGGTAGCTCACTTTCATCATTTATGACAAAACAGTTCAAAGGCATACTATGGCTAAAAACTCAAGCACTTTCAACATTCAGAACTTTGCCTTGAAATCTCATAAATTATTGCACCTACATATTATTCCTTATCCTTAAATGCAGACACCAAAAAATTCTATCAAAGGACTCATAATCCCACCAGAACATGCAGGCCATTTCAACCTCTAACATTCAGCTGCTAACACTGAGGAATGCTATCTAAAGTAAACAACTTAGTACTAGCTCATTTATTATTCAGAAAATGCCTAATACCTAAGCAGACATGCACTATCCAAAACCACTCTCATTCTCAGGTTTTACCAAAAACAAAGCTGACCTTAAATCACCTACATGGCCTCACCAAAACAAAGTAGAATGGTACCCAAACTACCTAATGCCTCTAAGTCTATAACTAAACTGAAACAGCACATAGAAATAGGCATGAAGTTCTTACCAATTGCAATGGAGGGATAAACCTGAGATGCACAAACAGAGGTGTGAGAATCGCTGACCAAGACAATCCCAGCGAGGTGGTGGTCGAAGATCGACAGGGAGGAAGGGACACGGTGAGTACAGGGAGAAAAATGACGGTGGCCATAGGTGGTGTGGTGGCGCAAACAGAGCTTAGTGGCTAGGGTTGATTTACCTTGAGAAAAATGTAGGAAGTGGTGGCTGAACAGAGGTTTCGACGGCGAGGAATGGGGGTACAGTGAATTGTTACTGAATAGGAGACGAAGGGCGGCGGCGGGCGGTGGTCGGAGATCGGCGGCGAACGGAGGAGAGGTTATTGTGGTGGTTAGGGTTTGAGATGTGGTGGCGGGTTTGAGTTGGTGAGATCGAAGAAGATGAAGGGTGAGCTGGGGTCAAGCGGAGAGGACCGACGGTGAGGATAGATTATGGGTAGAGGAGAATGGCCAGAGGGGAGTGCGAGAGAGAGGAAGAGGAAATTTGGGGTGATTTTTATTAAAATTAATTTTTTTTTAAAAAAAATGTGTGTGCCGCGGCATGAACATTGGGCCGTGGCACAATTTCACATCTTCATTGGCAGAGAATTAGCATGCCGCGGCCAGAAATGTGAGCCGCGGCATGATATTTTCCTGCCAATTCAGCTGGCTAAATGACACACATTGAGCCACGGCACACACAACTCTTGCCGCGGCATGATGACAGTAACCATATCAGCACAAAAGAACTTTACATTTGCTGATATATTCACATGAAACACAACAAAATACACTTTCACCAAAATTGGAGTCAATTAAGCCCTCAAGCACATGCCTTAAACCTCATTCAAAACACAATTCCAATTTATTGAAGATCCCCTCATTCAAAAATCTGTTCATAACAAAATTCATGCATACCCATCAAAAATCACTAACCCCTACCAAAATCACTACACTACCATGCCAAAACATCCATACTTCTCACACACACTATCAACACTAGTTCACACCAAAAATCAAGCTCAACCATGCCATAAATCACCCATAATCTCATCTCATCACTTCATGCAAAGCTAGTATTAGACAATTACTCCAAGACCCAACCACATGAGCTCATTGTCAAAATATGCTCCAATCAAAACACATATCAAGCTTCATTCAAATACACATTCCTTTATGAAGAATTAGCCCAAATCCAAACAATCCACACAGAACTTTTCTCATTAGTCTAGCTCATCAACAGCAAAAAATCATATGCACCTTCCATGTTAAAGACAAGGAAATCACTCATACAAGCACCATGAGGACCATTTCAGCATAATTAAGCATAAGTCATCAAAATTCACCTCATGAGACTAAAATTGATCAAGTGACATAGCTACACCACAATATCAGTCCATTAAAGCAATTCCATGTGATCATCCACAATAATGATGCCTAAAAATGAATTCAAGATGAGGTTTAAGATTTACTCCCCTTTGTAGACCTCTTCTTGCATTCCACAATCGTAAGCTCCAGTAGTCACCACCAAAAGCAAGTCAAGCATCATGAAAAATTTTCTTCCTACAAAAAAAAGACAAAAACAAGTGCAAATCTACCAAAATAAACTAAAACAACGCAAAATTCAAAAATAACAGAGAAGAGTTGAGAACTTGGGTTGCCTCCCAAAAAGCGCTTAATTTATAGTCTTTAGCTAGACTCTTCTCTGCTTCAAGAGGGATCAGAGAGGGACAGTGAGACAGATGCACGATCTATCTCACCACTCAAATAATGCTTCAATTGTTGTCCATTGGCCTTGAATTTTTGTCCTTCATTATTTTCAAGCTCCACTACACCACGATCAAGAACTTGGACCACAGTGAACGGTCCTGACCAACGAGACTTAAGCTTTCCCTGAAACAATCTAAGTTCAGAGTTGAACAAGAGAACTTGTTGCCCGACCACAAATTCCTTAGCAATTATCTTCTTGTTATGCCACCTCTTAGTATTTTTCTTGTACAACCTTGCACTCTCACTAGCTTTAAGACCACATTTTTCCATTTTATCACATTGATGAGAAAATGATTTCAATTCCAAGATTGAAGGATCTTTGCTAGATGAAATCAAAGAAGTGTCTATTGTATTGAGCACATCAAATGGATCAAAAGGCTTGAATCTTGCATGACCATAAGTATCCATAGCACACACTCTCATTAATTCTTTACCATGAACATCTTCAATACCTTTTTCTTCCTTCAACAATGCTTCAGAGGGATTTTTAACTGATGAAGAATAAGACTTTTCTTGATGAGTAGAATCAAGCACATCTACAAAGGCACATTGAGGAGAATCATATGAGAACTTCAATTGGTTCATGTTAAACTCACTTTCTCATCATTGACCCTTAAAGTGATTTCACCTTTTTCTACATCTATAAGGGTTCTAGCAGTAGCAAGGAATGACCTTCCAAGTATGATTGGAATGTTCCAATCCACTTCGCAATCAACAACAATAAAGTCAACCGGAAATATGAACTCATCTACTTTCACCAAGACATTTTCAATGACCCCTCTAGGATGAGATACACTCCTGTCAGCAAGAAGTAGTGTCACAGTAGTAGGCCTTGCCTCTCCTAAGCCTAATCGATTAAAAACAGCAGAGGGCATCAAGTTGACACTTGCCCCCAAATCACAAAGAGCTTTTCCTTTGAAGTTATTCCCAATGTTACATGGAATGTTGAAACTCCCAGGATCTTTCAACTTAGGAGGAAGCTTTCTTTGTAGAATAGCACTACAATCTTCAGTCAAAGCAACAGTTTCAAATTCACTAAACCTCCTCTTCTTGGACAACACATCTTTCAAGAACTTTGCATATTTAGGCATCTGCTCAAGTGCTTCGGCAAACGGAATGTTGATATACAATTGTTTGAACATTTCTAAGAATTTCTTGAATTGTCCATCATCCTGGTACTTTTTGAGTCTTTGAGGAAAAGGAGGAGGAGACACATATTTTGGCTTTGCCTCATATGGTTTCGCCTTGTCATCACCACCATCCTTATGTTGCACTTTGTCTTTGCTCTCAACAACATTTTTCTTCGCAGAAACATTTTCATCAACTAAAATATTTTCATCAACTTTGGCTTTTTCATCAAAAACAATATCACTTTGAGATTCCTTGTTAACTCCTTGAGGCTTAGGCTCATTATCAACTCGTTTCCCACTCCTTAGAGTGATCACCTTGCATTCTTCTTGGCCCTTGTTCCTTGGATTAGGAATTGTGTCACTAGGGAGACTTCCTTTTGATATGTGAGTTGCCATAATGTTCAATTGAGATGCGAGTTGCCCCATCTGTATCTCAAGATTCTTAATAGAGGCATCATGACCCGCGAGCCTAGCATCATTCTGAATTCTCGCAGCTTCTTGCCCTGCCAAGATTTGTGACAACATTTTCTCCATCCTATCCATTTTAGGGTCTTCTTCTTTTTGAGGTATCTGTCTGTTTTGACTTTGAAAACCTGGTGAATGAGAAGGGTTCACACCTGAAGAAGACGAAAGATTCACAGCTTGCCCTTGACTCCATTTAAAGTTTGGGTGATTCATCCACCCTGGGTTATAAGTGTTGGAATAAGGGTTGTTGTTAGGATTCTGAAACTTCCCCATATAGTTCACAGACCCAGAAGCCATGTAAAGAGGTCAGTGGTCTGGGAGATGAACATCTTCACATTGATCGCACACAATTGGGGTCATATGCACAGAATGAACACCCTGAGATTTACTTCTCTGCACCTGCGATTCAAGCACATCAAAACGTTTGTTTATGGCAGATAGAATAGTAGCCATTTGTGAGGGAGAAGTGACATCTTCCTTTGGAGTAGTAAGAGGCTGTGAACGCCTGTCTGTACCGTGAGAATTATTAGCAGCCAACTGATCAAGCAATCGGAACATGTCATTAACAGGGACATGTCTGTATCCTCCATTTGTCATTGAGTAAAGCATAGCTTTGGATTGAGGATTAATGCGGTTACAGAAGATCTGAAGGATGACCCACTTGTCTACCCCATGATTAGGGCATTGTTTCATTAGCATTCTGTACCTTTCCCAAGCAGCATAGAGATGCTCATCAGGATATTGCTTGAAACTCAGGAACTCATCTCTAGCTTCAACAGACTTATCATCAGAAAAGAATCTTGCTCTGAACTTATTCTCTAGAGCATTCCAAGAATCGATGGATCCCTCTGGCAAATTATCAAACCATTCCCTAGTTTTCCCTTGCAGAGAAAAAGGAAACAGCCGGAGTCGAAGAACATCATCAAGAACTCCATTTTGCTTGAAAGAATTGCAAACTTCTAAGAAGTACATCAAGTGTTTGTTTGCATCTTCATTGTAAAGCCCATGGAACATTCCATGCAACTGGAGCATAGTGATCATAACCGGCTTAATCTCAAAGTTGTGAGCTCGCATCTCTGGCATCCTGATACAAGACTGAACACCAGCCATGTTTCTGGTAGCAAAGTCACTCACAGTAGCCCGATCATACTCATCATCAGCCATGGTCTCAGATTCAGTGTCGGTCGCGTCAAAGAAATTTTCAAACTCCAGGACTACCTCCAGGTTGTCCGAATGCACTGGTTGCATAAACCTATAGGACAACTAGAGAAAGAACAACACAAAGCAAGTATTGCACTAACAAAAGTATTAGTAAACAAAGAAAAGAAAAATTAATTATATATATATTATGCTCAATCGAAATTTAATAACCAAGCCTGGGTTAACCAAGGGATTTGTTTCCAAATCCCCGGCAACGGCGCCAAAAACTTGTTAGCTCCGCAAGTGCACGGGCCCGGCCAAGTAATAAAGTAGTAAGTAAAGATCGTTCCCACGAGGATTGGGATACAAATCCGGTCAAACAAGAGGCTTTGTCATTTAATTAAGTTGAGCTAATCAAATATTGGTTGAGAATTTAACAACTAAAACTATAGTTTGAAAATATAAACTAGATGCTAAAAATGTTTCTTGACTTTAAAGAGAAATGCAACCTAGGATTATTTCTCCCCCTTGTATCTTGTAACCTTTAATCAACTTCTACCCTAATTGCTTTAATGTTTATATATGTGTTAACCTAGGGTTCTAACATACTTGTAAACGCTCCATCGAGTCAAGAACAAGTGTTTAATTCTATTAATCATGCAATGTCTTGTCACAATTAATAAAACCCAATTTCTTAGTTTCAACCCTAATGTGGCTATGTGAGGCTAATAAGTATATGTCTATCTTATTAACAAAACCATTCATTTGTCATGCAAACTTCAAGTTCTCACACTATTTTACTCAAGTTCTATATTTAACCTAGCTTCCTCAAGTCATAAGTCAAATGAACTTATCAACTAAATGGTGATCAATCACTTAGAGGCATTAGGGCTAGAGTAAAATAAACACATATATATACATTAATCACAAAAGGATAGGAGTTTTAAAAAGTTACTCCATACAAGGGTTCAAAATAATCCTAGATAAATGAGTTTAGCTACTCATAGTCAATGTAAAAGCACAAATACACAATGAGAGTATAGCCATAAATGACAAGAGAAAGGAAAGGAAGATGAAGAGGAAGAAAACCAAATAGTTGAAGCTCCAAAATCTCTTCCAAAGCTCCAATCTTTGCTTCAATCTCTCCAAAATCACAAACCCTAGCACACCCACAAGCTTGCCAGCCTCCAAAAGTCAGAACTCCTTGCTATTTTCGTTTTCTTGCTCTTAAACACTCATTTTCGAGTGAAAAAATGCTGATGTGGCAGTTTTTTAGCGACCATTCCGCGGCTCAGTATAGTGGACCAAAAGCATGCCGCGGCATACTAATTCTCTGTAACTCAGGTTCAATTTGGGTCGCGGCACAGAAGTTCCACATAGAATCATGCCTTGACTCAGTTCTGTTTTTGCTGAAAATTGATTTCTTCCCAAGCAAATGAGTTACTCTTATGTGTTTTGGCCTCCTTTCATTCTTCTTGACTTCTCACCTGACCTGGCTTTAATTTCCTAAACACATTTGACTTGCAAAACACTTAACTTATATGATTAACTTACCAAAATATTCAAAACCACTAAAAACATGTACTACCAAAAATCATGAATCAATTAGCCTTTAAAATGTGTATAAGTACTTCAAAAGTGTATGCAAAAGAATATGAATCATGCTAAAAAGCATGAATTCCATGGTATCAACAGTGTGTGTGGGGCAAAGGTGCACCAAATAACGTGTTAATTTCCACCTATCTTCCAACAAAAATTGGGGTTTCTTTTCTTTCTCAACCTCTCAAAATTTCTCATAAATGGAAACACATTCAGATCACAAATTCAAGCCTTTACACACACACACGCACTCATTTGGTCTTCAATATAAAAGCCAGATGATTAATTTGTAGTTATTAAAAAATTAATTAAATTAATTAGTTATTCTTAACAATTGTGTATATTGTATTTCAAGAATACCAATTTTAATAATGTGCATTGTAACCGACTCTTGATGGCAATGCTTTCACTATATGCAATGGATAATGCTAGTTCAGTTGAAATTTAAAAATTCACGGGAAATTAGCTTCTTAATGTTAACTTGCACATCATGTGAATTATATATAGTGAATTTTAGGTCAAAACATTATAAAATACTCACCTATTGGGTGATGAGATCATTTTGGATTCTAGATCTAATGAGTTAGTTATTTTCTTTAATTTTCATATTGCACTGGCCATTGCCTAATGTACTCTAAAAAATGATGCTTTGATTTGAAGACGGAAACGTAGGCGTAGAAACTAGAAAGAAAAGAGAGGTTGGTGGGATAGATAGCAAGAAGTGATGGTGAAATATTTAAAGAAAAAAGAGTGAAGCTGTAACATTTACATATGACAATCTGATTCAGCAGATGATACGATATTAAAGTAGCAAATCTCAATTTTAATACAACACGGAACGAGAATATCAGAAATAGAAATTTCGGCTGGAGGGGAAATTATTAAAAAGAGAGTTCATAATATCAAACACAGTAACACACCCTTGTTGCGAATCACATGCTTCTGGGTTGGGCTCCAAATTGGACCACATTCAAATTAAAGCCCATTTTTCTAGGGAGCATATAGGAGGAAGAACAAGGGAACAACTTTTTGCTGAAAAAAAAAAGAGAAACGAAAAAGCTAAGATTTTGAATATTTCTTCTTTATTCTATTCAATTTAGAGAAATTTGTTAAATAAAAATAGGTTGAGGTACAATTGTGGCTCTTTATATTTACATCAAGTTTCATTAATATTTTAGTCCTTAAGTTTAAAAGAGTATAAGTTTTATTAGTCCCTTTTTAATAACACCATTATTTTCATTTAATAGAAATTAAAATATTAACTCATCACATTAAAATGATGAACCTAAAATTAAATGGGCGTTTATAATGTGTAAACCTACCACGGGGTTCAGCCTTTTCTGTAGTAATGAAGCCCACTACTACTTTCTTTGAGCCTTCATATCAATTTTCGTGAATGTAGAAGCTAGATTTGGCATAACTATTCAAAGGTTGAATGAAAGCATATTCTTTCATGGCTTGTGCTTTAATTACTGCAAGATACGGAACTATCAGAAGCTAGCTTCAAACCTTGCTTGAAAAAGAATAAAAACAACCAGTCACATATTACTCTTTTCACTTTAATTTTTTTTTATACAAAAAGCAATGAGAATATAAATTATTCTCAAGGAGGTGTTGCATCAACTGGATCATGGTCTAGTCATTCTTCATCTTAAGAAAAGCTCCTGATTGTATCATTGCATGTGGTTTTCTTAATTAAGTTTAAATGAGAGAAAGAGACAAAGAGGAGTGGATAATGTACCTCATAAGACATTTTGATGGAAAGAAAGAGCTTGGGAAGTTAAGTAAACAAAATCCAAAAGCCAAACCAAGGGATTATTCTACTGTTAGCTAATCCAAGCTATATAATAAGTTACTCAGTTTCTTTGATCTTAGATATAAGAGTAAGTTGATTTTTGATTAAGGAAGCAAAATAAACTGGTTAATTATAACATATTCTATATTGAATTAACTAGTTTTGAAAAATGATAATTTTGAATGCTTTAAATTGATTTATTTAACATTCATATTTTTTTAAAAAAAGTAAATTAGATACTCCCTTGGTCCATATTTTAAGAGTATATGAAGTTTGAATTTATTTGGTTCAAAATATAAAAACTAACACACCTTACATTCTCCCATCTTTGATGCATTTTTCATTTTTTTCCCCAACCCTCTTTTATATTCATTAATATTCATATATTTCTCTCTCTTATTAGATACATCATTAATAAGAGTAATATTGTAAAAAGATGTATACTCATGACACATTTAATATCTTTTTACATATTGTTTGCATAGAAAGTGTGGTTTGACAGTTATAGACCAGAGGATGTGTTATGTTTAGAACCAAAGGGATGAAACAAATTGTCTATGATTTACATTTTTAGCATGTTTTGATGGTTGAGTTCTTATAATAATATGGAGGTAACATTAATTAAACAAATTTTATGTTATTCAAATTTTAACTTTGGTTAACTTCTCACGGCATTACAATGTGGAATTTATCAAGCCGAATATACATTACAAATGTGCATCGAAGTCATCAGTCATAATAAGGATAATATTTATTAAAACAAATTAAAAGTAAAAAAAAAAAGCAGAAAGGGATTAATTCCAGAGAATCCAAGTACCGTTATTTTGTAGCCTGGGGAAGAGAGCTTGGAATTCTAAAGGCAAAGAGAAGATATCAGAAGAGCATAAAGGAAGAGTTTGTTTCTTTATAGACATGCTTGCTGCTGTAGCAATCCAATCTGATTGAAATTTGAATGAGAATCTCGACCAAAAAAAATTAAATGAGATTAATTTGACAACCGCTTTACTTAATCAAATAGTTATGATAATATTATAATAACCCTGCACAAGTCATTTCATATGGGAGAAAAACCTGGCATTACATGCAAAATCCAAAACTGTACTATTATTACCAATAAAAAAATGAATTTGTATAAGAATCAAAAGTTAATTTGCAAATTCGCTCTCCAAATAGCCACTTATCTAAGTGTTAGATAGATATCTTACAAGATTTTCAATGAGTAATTTATCAATGTAAACAACGTATACATAGTGATTTGCCCTCTTGCCGTAAAAACTTAGAACGGATCACCTCAATATTTCAACAATCAACCTTAGTATTTTAACCTCTTGGGGAAACTTTGCTCCTTTTTTAACACTTTCAGGAAAAAATTTCTCATAAAAACTTCCAAACACATTGTTCTCTTCTCCTTAGCAGTTACTCTAGAGAAAAGTTACACGTTGACCCTTGATTTATATAAATCAAGCATTTGCTCAGGAAAATATACTATTTTCTGATATTTACTAAATTCTTGAGTTCCAGATAAACCTAGTTAGGAAAAAAAAAGATAAACCTAGTTAGATGAAGCCAAGTAAGATTAATAATGTTAATTAAGAATATATAGTAGCTTTTCAAAATCAAGCAAGCATAGCAGTGAGACGAATCCACTATTTTGTCCTTCCTTTAGTGGAAAAAAGCAGGCATATGATAGAGATGTGAGCTTACAAAAAGATAAAACAGATACTTGGCCTCTCAAGGGATTTTATTCCAGCTCCTTTATAAAATTCTTCTATAACAGCCTTAATATGTAGCCCTATAGATTTGAGGTGAATCTAAAACTCTTGCAGGCCGCACCTACATTATGCTTTAAAGCCCCCTCCAAATCCAATGGAACATAAATAGCAAGCTTACTTCTACAGGAATGGACCATAAAAATGTAGAGATTGCTACAACGTAGTTTCTTGTTTCCTTCTTCACTCTAATCTGAAAAAGAACTGCTTCTATTCTTCTTGTTTCAGTGAAGAGAAATGGTGTTAAGTTCATACAGAGTACTTATTCTTCTTCTCACCATTGGGATTTTAGTACTCCAATCAGAGAAAGCATTTGGCTTGAGAAGTTTAGTACTTTCTCTTAGACAGAGCCAAGAAGAAGATCACAGGATAATGCTGCAGAATAAACATGCAGAAAGATATACATATATGGAAGTAAGGAGCAAAAAGGAGAATTTAACGACTTCAAACAACAATGCTGACCCAAACCAGTCAAGCAAACGAAGGGTACGAAAAGGGTCAGATCCTATCCACAACAAAGACACTGAAAAGAAAAAACAGAAGCATCTAAGATGCTAGAACGCTAAAATGTGGAGAATTATGCTGTGTGTTTTTTTTCTCCTATCTCTCTCCCTCTCTTTTAATTTACAGTCTAGATTTTGTAAGTTTTGGTATGGATTAATATGTACATGTATAGTGAAAAATTCTGGAGAAGTCTTTGAGAAGAATTCAGTGAGCCAGCATCTTCTATGAGTTCCATATTTTGAAACCTCAATATTGTGACAATTGTGGTTAGGGGTGAGCAATCGGTTTTTGGTTCGGTTATTCGGTAAAAACTGAAATAACCGAAAACCGAATTGTGTATATTATGGAAACCGAACCGAAACCGAATTCTTTTGGTAACCGAACTGAATTAACTGAAATAATTTGATCTTTTTTAACCAAAATAACCAAAATTTATTTATTTCATAATAAATTTGATCTTTTTTTCATTTTCAATATATAAAACTCAACATTTTATATTGATATATTGCATATAATTTTTAATTTAAAAAAAGAATATACAAAAACTATAGATTTAAACTCTAAATTTTAACTTATCTAAAGAAAAATATGATAAAATAATATTTCTTTTTTATTATTTTTTATTAATTCGGTTAACCGAATCATTTTTTCAAAAAATCGAACTGAAAATCGAATACCGAAATAACCGAAGTATAAAACCGAATAAGAACAAAAAACCGAATTAACCGAACCGAAATAACCGAACTCAATTCGATTCGGTTCGGTTTTCGGTTTTCGGTTTGATTTGCTCACCCCTAATTGTTGTGGTGTGGTTTAAAAATCAAGGAGCGTCCCGATATACTAGTCTTTTTGAATTTACTCTTTGGTAAGGACACTTTCTTTGAGCTTATAATTATCACATTAATGCTTTTATAGAGATGTCAGTGTTCACAAAAGAGTCACTCATGAAGGATCAATGTGGTGTGGAGGGACTAGGTATTCAAAATCTTCAAATTTGGCGGTCCATACTGGACATCAGTGGCGATAATGGGCCTGGCTCGAACAGAGGAAATTACTGGAACATAGTTAGATAGATAGACAGTGAGTCTATGGTTTTGAGAACAATTCATTTAGTCTCTTTGTCTTCCAAACTTCAACCTAGTATTTAGTTGTTAAAAAAAGTGCAGTAATATAAATAAGTTTTTGTTTTTCTAAGATGTTCTCTTTTAATTTTCTTCACTAGTAAAATCAGTTAATATTGGTGAAGAGGTTGGACATTCAACTATCTGTATAGACAATACCATTTAGTTGTGATTCGAGGCATCTCCAGTTCTGCACAGTTGAGTGAAGCTAAACCAAATCTATGTGTGAAAATTGACTTAACATACTCTAGAGCACACAAAAATGGATTCCAGTTGTTAATCATGATTTAGGAGCCATACCTTTTGATTGTGACCGAGTCTAGCTCTTGTCTTAAAATATCTTCATAAAAAAATAGTTTACAGTAGTTATTACATTTATAGTGAGATAATATTAATGGTGAAATTGTATTCTAAGCTTGTAATTCTTTTTTTTTTTTGAAGTATTCCAAATCATATACTACCTACCTCAATATATTTGGGAATTCTATACAATGCAAGATTCATTCGTTCTTGCCCTTAATAGTCACCTCTAGTCCATGACATATGTCCTATGAGTGAAAATGATATATTAGTCCTAAATATAAGACTCATAATTTTTTTACATGTTTCCCAAATTGTTCCCATTGATCCTCAATAATAAGAAAGAGAGATGGTTATTTATGATTGCATTACAATTTTACCCTTATTAAATGAGGAAAAATATGATACATGTTTTGATAGCATTTATTTGTTCAAAAATTCAATGACATTCTTTTCTTTTTGTTAAACATTGTTCGGTAATCCAGCGCCTATTGACAATCGACTAATCCAGACTCGAGGGGTAGGAGTGCCCACATAGACAAGATTGTCCCTCTCCCAATGAGAGAGCGCTTCTCGGGATTCGAACATGTTCTCATCCTTACTGGGTTGCAGGCTATTTCAAACATGCCTATTTCAATGACATTCTTTAATAACTGTAAACTTGGAATATTTTATAAATTAAAGACATACTCCCTCCAGCCTTTGTTATAAGAACCTAACAACCAAATTTGGCTTTTTAAGAAGACTGTACACAGTTATTAGTTAAGAATTATAAAAACTCTCCAACATAGATTCAATTTATTCTTATTGGAGAAGCAAAAAACTATTAATGCAGAAAATTGTTCAGAATCTTGATTCTTCATCTTCATATTGATTAGCAGCTTTGATTCTATAATAATATAATAATAGTGCAAGATTAGAATGGAAAAAAGAAGTGCAATTGAAGGCTCAATCATCTGACAGTTGTTTTTTGGACATGGAAAAAGGATGAGACTGAGATGAGAGGGTAATTGGGGAGATAAGATCAAATTTGAAGTTACTAAAAGGTAATGTGCTAGATTCTTCGCTTCTTCATATTTCCTGTAAAAAGTTAATTATGTGTTTCAGATTAGTCTGAATTATGGATAATATCTAATTATTGAGTGCATTATGATTTTCAAACAACATTAAAAATATCCTAATTAAGACCTCTTTGCCTTATCAAAGCTTCAATAAGAGTGTAACTAAGTTTTGAAGTGTATCCTACACAATTATATACATGAGTTGACTTCTTCGTTAACTTGCATACTGACAAACCCAAATAAATCTCATCTATTTTCCCCCTTTGTGAGTTGTGACCATGAGAAAGAAAATATCAATATCATTCATCTCGTACATTGTACACTAAACTAGAAAACAAACTCTGAAAAAAAAAAAAACCAAAAACTAGAAAACAAACAAAACCTTATAAATTGAACAATAACATTCATCTCATAAACTGAACAATTACTTCTAGAAAACAAACAAAAATTTCTTAAATTTACAAGCACTAGAAAATAAACAAAACTTTATTAAATTTACAATTACTTCTATTTATAAAATGTACAATAACATTAATCTCATACATTGTACACTTAACTAACAAATTCAGGCAAAAAAAAGAAAAAGAAAACTAGAAGACAAACAAAAATTGTTTCCAAAATATATTAAAGGCCATCTATCTACTCAATGAAGTGGTGACACCTTAACATAATTAGTGCTCTAACACTAAACACTTTGCCTGTGATAATGCCGTTGTCAACTTGCAAATTCACACTATCAAGACTTGCTAAAGATCTAAGCAATATCTGTTATCCAGAAAGATCTAAGCCATGCTTGTCATAGGTCAACTCTGGTAGAAGAAAAAAATATCCAAAACTGAATTCTCAGATCATCAAATCAGAAAGTCCCTGTTCATCAGCTAATCCTTCCTTTTCAAGGGCCATTTCACCACTGCAAAACTGGCAAGAAATTCTCTGAGGTTTCACATGTAAGACCTTGTCAATCCTTTCTTCTATCCAAGCCAGTCTTCTCTCAAAGCTTAATACACCTATATGCATAATCCGAAGATCAACTTGCGCAGCCCTAGCACAAGCCCGTAGTATAATGTAATAATCAGCATGAGCTACATAAGCATAAGCGCCTCTATCCTTCTTTCTCACATAGTGAATATAATCAAATCTTTTGGGCTTCACCCTAGGAGGTATGTAACAGAATTTGTTCTCCTCCATGTCCAATTTCAGCTTTCTGATGGTGTCATTATCATGAGTATCTGATGAGGTTTCCTCATCACTTTCTGATTTATCAGAGTCTGGTGAGCTATCACCGGAGTCGTCATTATTCATTGAATCATCATCATGTGTTTTGTGACCAAAAGATTCTGTTCTCCGTTTTTTCTCCTTGAATTTTCTGCCACTACATGTCACACTAATCGGCTTATGTTGCTTCAAATAATCACCAGCTTGATCTACTGGTTCAGAATCCTGAAATCGACCAAGAAAATTGGTGAGTCAGAAAGGTCGCATTCTTCGTAATGTTGTCCACACAGGAAGTACACATCACATCACCATGTCAAGAAAATAAAAATCAAAGATTCAAAGGAATGAGTTATGAAATTTCAATAAACCTGATTGTCATATAAATTACATAACAGGATGAGTAGAAAAGGGAACTTAACTCATTGCAAGTAGAATGTATCAGAGAATACAAGGAGATGGTCATTAATTATGAGAACAGAACTAGAAATAAAACAGAGGACATTGTTACCATTTCACTAGCATGACATTTACTAAGACAGTTAAGTTTTTGTTTATTAGGTAAAAAAGGGGGGGAAATCTCATTTGATGGATAAAAATGTGAAATAGGAGACGACCCACTACATTGTCCAAAATTTCAATTTAAAAAGTCCCATCCATGACCGTCCTGACAGTAAAAGTACATATACCCAACTACTCTAGGGAGGAAAATGAATCTCATTTAAATATAAATAATTGCAAGAATAAACTTGATACCTCTATAGATAACATGTATACTACAAAAGTATTATACAAAATTAAAGTCAAATGTCATTTACCAGTAAAAGTCAAATAAAATTAAGCAAATAAAAAGAGCTTGAACATATGTGGCATTTAGTCTGCCGACTGCCAATAACATTCTACTTGTAGCAAAGAGGAAATCTATTAGGTTCAATTAATGGCAAATCCAGTAACTTCCAAGAAAATCCCTGAAATTTCTCTCCTGCCCCGTTATTACTAAATTCGATAAGCAAATTCCAAAAAAGGATGAAATAATGATAAAAGGAATACTATGATCTTATTAAAAAAACGGCCTCAGCACACAAGTTTAAATTCCAAAAAAGGCTTTTATTGTACCTTCTCATTTTTATAAAAATTCCATGAGAGTTCAATCATCTTTTCTTCTTCATGATTCTCAAATGGCGGCTCTAATCCAGCAAAGACAACATCCTTACAATAGTGAAGATATGATGGCAAGTCTTTTGAATACCCTGTCTCCACATACTGAAAGTTAGTTTTTTCAATAATACTTAAACAGCATAAGGAATAAGAAACATGAGAAACAATGGATTGGAATAATAGTATAAAATAAGAAACATAATAAACTAGAAACTTCACCATATTTGTCAGCAACCCCATCATATAATGTATAAAGGTGGTGGAGAAGCCTTGCAGCATCCCATTCTGGTTGCTGGGATTGTAATGGGTCTTTGTCAAAATGTTCGCCATAATCATGGGAAGCAAAATTGGTATCTGTTTCAAAATTTCCTTTTTCTTTAAAGCCAGCTGCTAATTTGACTGAAGCAAAATCGTAATGAGACAAACTGCTTTCCCATTCTCCAAAACCGTTTATGTTATACAACATTCTAATAGCTACTATCAGAATTGACATCACACATACACGAGTAGGAAGCCTCAATTCATTTGTGGATAGCCATAAACCGTGGGGCATTGACCATTCATAAATCTTAAGTGCATCAGGAAGAATCTTATGAACTGGAAGCTGCATATCTTGAAGATAACGCAAAGCTATTGCATAGAAGTTAACAGGAGGCAAGTCCAGGCCAATGGAATCAGCAATGGATGCTGCCATTGACTCTAGCTTTTGCAAAGATACAGCTCGTGATGGTCTGAACATAATCATTGAACTTATAGGACATGCTCTTGTGGGTCTCCCCATGCGCTTCTCAATTTCAAGAAATGCAGAGAAATATGGAAGTCTCCCTTCAATGGTCCACTTCATCATGTCTGTAGGCAAGACAGCCTCCTTAGCAACATGACAAGCAAGGAATGTAATAGCTACGGTACAAGCTAATGGAATACTCTTCCTTAAAGACCTATGCCATAGCATAACAGCACGCTCACCATAGATATTGTAAGGTTCTGCGCTATATTTAGCACGTGGCTTGCGATCAATAGATTCTTCTGAAACCATGTAAGATATAAACTCATTGAGATACAAGTTAGACATGATACAAATAAGACTAAGCTACTTAAAATGTTTAGCAGTAGACAAAGGGCCAACCCAGTTTAGCAGTAGACAACTAGCACCAAAATATAGGGCTCAGCTTTCAATAAACCAATGAGCTAAAAAATTCGATGATAAGGAGTCAGATTTAAGAGAGAATTTTTCCTAATCACACTCACATTAGGATGAAGGACAGGTCTGACTCAGTGCTAAGCTCGTTTACCGTAGGGTTTGAGGTCGTGATTTGAATCAACCTCTCTACATAAATGCAAGGGTAAGGTTGTCTAGTATATTCCTTTCCCAAGCACCTCCACCAAGTGGAGACTCGAATTGGGTTGGCCCTTTTACACTCACGTTAGGATCCTCTCTTTCATCCAATTGCTTAACATTCCATATTCTTGGCATGCCAAATATGTGAAAAAGATGACACACGTGGAAATACTAGTGTTGTGAAAGGTGGCTTTGAATAGCGTCGTCTTTCCTTCCCCAAAATAACATGAAGAAAACTAGGGTATTTAAATTAAATCTGAATCAGAGAATCAGAAATCAAGAGTCAAACATATGGGATAATTTTTCAAAATACAGTAATGGCACAAATTTCATGTCATTATAATCCTAGAAATAACAATGAAATGGCAATTAATTAAATACTATACAGAGGTAAAGCATAAACACTATTATAACAAGGATTATAATGATGAATCCAACCTAACTAGCCACTCAACATGTATGAAACTATTCCATGTAAAAAAAAAAAAAAATTGGCCAGGAAACTCTAAATTATTTTACCTTCTTTTTGCCTCTCAGACTCCTGAATCACTTCATCAGCCCACCCATCATTGAAAATGCCAGTCTCAGAGACATACCTCAACCAAATCGGCCCAACAATCCCACATATTAAAGGGTTCACCTTGAACTCCTTCACCAATGCTTCACATTGAAGTTCAATCATAATCTGCATCCCCATTACATATCGCATTCTTATCTCATTGTAATAATCGTCATAACTTAAAACCTTCACAGCATTTGAACCCCCAACACCACCTGGAACTGAGGACCCAGCCTCGTCAAATTGGACACCGTAATCTGAATCTTCTTCTACCTTAAGAACACCCTTAGAACAGTTTTCTTGACATTGCAGAGCTTCATCTTCCAATCCTAGAGACTTCATAAATTGGGACTGAGAACCATAGATGGTGTCTACCTGAGAAATTGGTTCAACCTTGATTGCTTGGGAACGCTGGCGGCGGTGACTAGCTAAGTAGATGCCACCACTTGCATCTCCTCCCATGTCAACATAGTCCTCATCGGCCGCTTCAATATCAGCTATGTCTTCAGCCTGTGAGCCACATTGAAGGCAGTAGAAGTAGCCATCAGAACCATCGGCCAGACCCACATTGCCACAGTTATGGCAGGTCAAGGCGCGGCTATCGTCCATTCTCAATGATGGACAGCAAAAGCAGAGGAAAAAAACTAATTGAAAAAACAGAGATGCCAATGCCCTTCAAGCTTTCAAATTCTGAAATATACAAGGAAAGAATAGTCAATTGTCAAAGAAGAGTAAGACCAGAAAACTAGAAAAGGACCTCCAACTGAATAATGATAGGAATAGGAAGTAAAGCAATTTAGAATATTAATGAGACCCATATAACGATCATGATTACGAAATTGAACTTCAATGTACCCATATCCTAATTTAAGAAGCAAATAACAAATGCAAACTTCAATAAACGCCTACCACTCAACTCCTAGCTTAATCGCAAATCCTTCCAGAAAAAAAGACCAACTTAAGTCACTCTTCTTACTCTCATAAAAACCCCAATTGAATGATCTGAAGATGGGACTAAAGTTAGAAGACTCACCTTTGGACCAAAAGTCGATATTGTTTGTAGGATTCAAGGCTCCTTCCCTATCTTCTTCTACGATGCTCTCCGGTTCTCGGCTTCCCTCTCCCTGCTATTAGTGCTTTTTTTGCTATCAGAGCCTGACCTGTACCAAAACCTAGGCTGGCTTGAAGCGTGTTGAAAGGCATGATTTTTTTTTTCAAAACTTTACAAACCAACAGCAGATAGGTACCTTTTTTTTAACAAAATGATCAATCATATAAAATTTAAGCATATCACACAGGTAAATAAAAAAGAGCTTGGTCTAGCACACAAAAATCTTAGAGGAACTCTACAAAGGATACAAATACACCGCTTTTGTGATGTACTCCAAATATAAACAGATTAGGATTAAAAAATTACCATATACTTATAACAAATATAATACAATTATTCAATTATAATATACGATATGGGATGAAACTTCTACCTGGTTACCAGGACTTAATCCTGTAACAGCCCTTTTCCACTTTCCAGAATTGAGTAACTTATAACACTTTCAATTACTATATTTCTACTTATAATATAAATAAGAAATCAATACCTATATTCTTTTAACGGTACTTTGCACATCTCACAAATCCTAATTTGCTTTATCTATCCAAGTCTTTTATGTTAGACAAATTATAATGTGCTTAAAACTTTATTTAGCCTTAAAAAATAAAATAGGATTTCTTTCATACACATCAAACCCTAACTTATTAACACTTTAATTTGACAAGTCATCATTCTAACCCTAGGGCCTGCCCATTTAGGGTCCGTCACATTGTTACACGGGTGCAGGCATGCTCATACTCATTTAGCTTACACGGGTACGAGTTAGGGCATACCCACAATTATGAACACTAAACAATCCATCGAAAACTAAATTTTATCATCCACAATTAAGAACACTAAACAATCAAAAATAAAGAAAACAAGCTCCCCTATTACCATCAACTTTAAACCCAAACCAATAACCACACATCACTATAGTCAAGTCAAAGTCATCATTCATTCATTCCTTCCATGCATAGAATCAGACCAACAAAGAAAACAAATGAGCAACCAAAACACAAAGCTTCATATTCAAATTAACAGAATTGTAATCCAAACATCAACATTTAAGCTTATTATTTTATTTCTTTACATTTCTACAACCGAACATGTGTGTGTGTGAGTAGAAAGAAACAACCACAAACATTTCTCAAGCACGGCAGAATAATTGAACAAGAACAGAGAGAGAGAGAAAAGAAACTCAACTTGTAGTCTAAACATTTTGCTTTATAAATCATTTAGTAAATTAAGACATAAAATCAAACAAAACTGTCTTCATTCACATTGGTTATATGAAGGGCGAAGTCGAGAATGATCTCCCTGTTATAACTTCAAAACTGTCAAGTACTAATCTCACTAATATCAATTCCTTACTTAATATATAAAGCATTACTCATAAGAGGATAAATCCCTAACATAATCATATATAAGCTCAAGCTTTAAAACAGCAAAAGATTTTGCTTGTTAAATAGCTTACTCTTGATCAAGATAAGTTAGTCTTTTCGTTCAATTTAATTCCAATGGAACTGTTAGAACTAAGGAAATAATAAACAAGCAGATAAATTAGTCAAACCACTCAAGCTTTTCTCAAATAAAATGACTCAAAACGGAGTAATCAGATAACAATTAAACAATAAACTTTCTGATTCAGTTTACAGAGATTCAATCCAAAATCAACATGCAAAGATACATGAACCCATGCATATGCTAAATTTATACTTGAAATAGAAAGAAACAGCAAATATAACAAAACAGAACACTACCAACACAGGGAAAATATGCAAGCCAGCGAAAACATCACAATTCATTTGAAATTAACATGCATCATACTATAACTATTAGTTCCTACAATAAACAAGACCCCAAAACAATCCTTTATAAAAGATTGAAAGTGACATACTCATTACCATTAAACTTAATCAAGTCTGTTAAATTTTCTCCTAAAGAAACCACACTGACCAAAAAGCCAAATGAATGCCAAGGAAGTCATGAAATCGTCTCTTTACCAACTTAGCAAGAGAATCCAAGCTTATAATACATAACATAATCAATTCTCTAGTTAAAGCTAGCTATGGAAGCAGTGGAATCCACCATAACTAACAAATCATTACATCATCTACAAACTTTATCAATAATAACTAACAACATATGATCCTAAAGCTAAATAAAATTGTGTTATCATGAATGCAACAGAGAAAAGCAAGAGAATTTTTCAGCAATCACTTAAAACTCATACAACTCTTCATCATGCATATCAGAAGAAGTGGTCCCTAAACCAAAAGTTAAAGCTTAATGCTTCACAATTCTGAACATCTCCCAAAGAAAAGGAAATTAATAACTCATCATGGAATCACTTGAGATAATATAATCGATCCCGAAAACCATCTATACATTGATTTATTGAAGAAGAAGAAGACATAAAAAGAGAAACTGTATAATCAAATTAAAAAAATCATTAATTACCTTACACACACACGAGCAAGGCGAGTGGCGAGCTTGTTGTTGTGTTTGATTTTGGCGTGGTGAGGGAACAGAGTCGGCTCGATTCAAAAAAGAAAAAGAAAAAGAAAAAGAGTGAGGGAGTAATTTTATTGGGAGTAATTTTAGCAAAACCTAACAAAAAATAGAAAGTATTTTATATTTAGGAATTAGGCTAAACTTTTGGTCCTTATGTTTGAATCAAGTTTCAATTTAGTCTTTATGTTTACAAATTACACTTTTTGTCCTTTTTTGTTAACACCGTTAGTTTAACTTAATGGAAAATGTTAACTTTACAATTTTAAATGATTATTTTATAATGAAATTGAACCAAAAATGATAAATTTTGAAAATATAAGAATATTTACACTCAAATATTTTAATATGAACATTTTTTCAGTATTTAATAATCATTTAAAATTGTTAAATTAGCATTTTCCGGTAAGTTAAACTAACAGTGTTTACAAAAAGGACTAAAAGTGTAATTTCCGAAGTCCCACATCGACTATGACAAGAAGAGGAAGAGTAGAGAGGATGTATAAAAGGGAACCACCTATGTGTCCTCATGTAACAAATGCAACGGGTCCCGGTTTCGGGTCCCGGTTTCCGGTTCGCCCGCCCGGGTTGGACCTGGAATATGCTGTTTTGATCCCTTGCCGGGCTGTTCCCCCTTCCGGACCGGCCTTACCTCCGGTTCCCGAGTTTTCCGGTTCAACCGGCCGGACCGGTCTGGGTTTTAAAACATTGATTTCAATACTCTTTTACAATTTTTTTTTTGCAACTCATTTTAATCTTCCATTTGTTTTTATCTCGATAAGAAAACCTCTAGGCCCTTAGAACATTATCATTCTATGGAGTATTATTACAAAACCAAATGTCAACTACCTAATCATAAACCTTAACTTTTGAATTTCACATTTCCAATATGTGGAATCCAATCACCTATCCACTATTCTGAGAAAAAAAATCACGTATTCACTTTTAAGGAAAGAATCACTCAATGACCTATTCAATCTTCAAGGAAATAAATTATTTAAATCTATTCATTTTTCATCCTTTTCTGACTCCATTTGTTAGGATATTTCCCTATTAACTTCTATTGCTCCTATATACTAGAAAAAAAAATCCTATATTGATTTAAACTTAATCTAATATTCTCAATTGTTCATTGATTCACTTCTCTTTCTATCTAATCCTATTATTGTCATACCTAAAATTTCCTAAAGGTGTTCTGATGATATCCATAAATATTTGATGCACGAGCAAAACATTCTAGCTAATCTGTGCCAGAACCATTGCTCTATACCAAAATGTAACACCTAGATTTTTCTTAATATATATAAGTGATTTAATCAATTTATACCACAATTATGTCATTGGAAACCCAAAATATGAATACTTTTTTTTTATTTTGAAAGATAAATAAATAATTCTTGTTATGTAAAATATTTAGAATCTTTCTTTTGTAAAATAAGCTTCAATAAATAAATCATATAGTTATGAAAATTCATGTGGATATAAATTTATTAAATGACTAAATTTAAATCTAATACTTAATTCTATCAGGTTCCTTAATTAGTCAATCTATCTAGAACCTTATTTTAATTATCTAAATAAATACACCTATTATTATAATTACAATTAATACAAATTGGCTATCCCAGGTGATAGCTTCCTATTTATGTATATCACAAGCTTTTAGCTTATTACATAATGATATAATAAAATCAAATTAAAACTATCTATTTATTTCTAGAATTCGTAGGGCCTAGCAAGCTTCTCAGCTACTCAAATTAACCTTATCCTGCATCTGTGAAAAACATTTTGAAAAACGGGTGAGATTCAAAGAATCCCAATAGCAATTTATTTTATTCATATATATTTTTATTTCATTCATATATCTTTTAAACCTGCTCAGATAATGATAGTGACGCTACCTGTTGGCATCATACTGCCGTTAGTATAACACTCATACAGGGCCCTACCTTAACAATATATTTGTTATAGGTAGAATATTTTATTGCATGTACCTATTGCACCAATTACTACTAGCAATATTTTTGCCGTTCGTAGTAGGCAACACCTGACAGGATTTTCTAAGAAAAATAAATTCAACAATATGGCATGGGGGGAGCGACCCTCCTCATGCCTGGAGTACTCCACCAAAAATATAAATGCAGAAATAAACCCTATCAAAATCTGAGGCAATTTTAAAATTTATATTTATAATCAATTATAGCATGCTATTTTTTTATGACTAAAATAACCCGCTACCTGGGCTCCAGCCAATAATATTTCTTCAGTAATACGATCTGAACTTCTTTGTTTTTCTTTTCTTTCCAGTGCCTTAAGTCACAATCCACCATCTATTCCTATTATTACATCAAGTACTAATAGAGAATTAATAATTGTCCTTATATGGTACATATATATATTTTGCGCCTCTCATTCCTATCAAACTACCCAATCCTTTATTTTTTTCTTTTTGAAATCCTACTTCCTTGACTTTTATATAATCTATCATACTTATTCATCCAATTCTCAAAATCAACCATATTCTCAAACTTGACCATGTTAATAACTCATGTTGAATTCAAATCAAGTATAACGTAAAGGCAAATAATTTCAACAACTTCAAGCATCATCATATTAAGATTTCTCAATGAAATCGCTTAATTAAAGCATAACAATCAACATTATTACGTAATAGAGGAATAAAAGGAAAGTAGAGGTACATATATGGAACCAAATATCGGTTAACAACAATAGGAAGATTCAATTTATTAAGGTGGAATTTGTTATACTAATTAAGCAAAACTGTGAGAATATTATGTAATTAATGTGAGAATATTATGTAATTATTTTCTGTTATTAGGCATTATTAGCATTTATTATATTGTCTACTACTCTAGACTATAAATATAGCTCTTCCTTGTACACATTTCTTATGAGTAATGAGAATATACAAGTTTTCTCTCATCTCTAGTCTCTCAATTCCCACATGGTATCAGAGCATCAGGCTCGAAATTTCTGATTAGGGTTTCATAGCCAACATAGTATGGAACTTTCTCTTCAATATTTAGGGCTAAAATTATGCGCGATGATCGGAGTATTTCTGGATCTCACCGCCAGCCCCACTGAAGAGAGGAAGTCCCGATCGGGCGAACCCTTGAAGATCGCTGCCACCGGCGGCGCGTGTGGTCCCTACTCGCCGGCGAACAGTTCGACGGCAGAATGTCCTCGCCGGCGCGTGGGGGCGCGTGAAGCAGCCTCTCCGGAGGCGATTTGGACTGTCGTAGTCGCCGTCGCATTCCCGGCCCGATTCCGGTGTGGTTTTGTGGATTCAAGGTTGTATTCTCAAGTTTCAGGATTGGGCAGTGCTGTTTGCTCATTGTCCATTCATGTATTTAGCTCTGAAACTGTGTGGTACTTGATTTGTACCTATCTTGGAGTTTTACTGGTATTTGGAATTTCAGTAACGATGAAGATGATGATCACAAGCCTTTTAATCAATGCTGCGACATATCTTCTAAGTTCGGTAGCAAGAAAGGCAACTCACTCATCGTTTGAAACAATTATTGCTTTAGAAACTGTATCATCAACGTTTGTTGCTAAGCGTGGTAACTTTCTTCAAGCCTTAAAAACCTCACAAGATCGACAGATGTGGATTGTTGATTCTGGGGCCTCTGATCACATGACTGACAATCATAAATTATTCACTACCTACATCCCGTGTGCCGGCAAAATGAAAGTAAAGATTGCTGCTGATGGCTCGCTCGCTTCCATTGCCGGGAAAGGAAGTATTAAAATTTCAGAGAGTATCACTCTGGAATCTGTCTTACATGTGCCAAAATTAGCATGCAGCTTACTGTCTGTTAGCCAGTTGACAAAGCAATCAAATTGCTCAGCTAATTTTTTGTCCACTCATTGTGTGTTTCAGGATCTATCATCGGGGATGGTGATTGGTCGTGCTAAAGAATGTGAGGGACTCTACTTCCTTGACGATGCCAGGGTGAGTCACCAATCCATTACAAGTCAAGGTAATTCTATATCAAAAATTGCAGATTCTATGTTATGGCATAAGAGAATGGGTCACCCTAATTTCCAGTATTTATCCCGTATGTTTCCAACCCTTTGTCCATCCTCAAACCATGATATGAAGTGTGAAGTATGTGAATTAGCCAAACACCATCGTTCAACATATCCTAGAGCTCCATATACTCCCTCCAAGCCATTTACTACCATCCATAGCGATCTATGGGGACCTTTACGTAACCCAAACCGTACCAAATCTATAGGATTTATTACATTCATAGATGACCACACCCGTTGTTGTTGGGTTTATCTCTTAAAAGACAAGTCTGAGGCACCAAATGCTTTCATGAACTTCTTTGCTATGATTAAAAATCAGTTCAATACAAGCATCAAAGTTTTGCATTCTGATAACGGTACTGAGTACTTTAATCGAACTTTGAGCAATTTCCTCCAGACCCATGGTATTATCCATAAAAGTTCATGTGTTCACACCCCTCAACAAAATGACATTGCTGAAAGGAAAAATAGACATATCCTGGAGGTTACTAAGGATCTTATGATCACCTGTAATGTACCAAAGTTCTATTGGGGGATGCCATTTTAACTGCAACTTACCTCATCAATCGAATGCCAAATAAGGTGATATCTTTTGAAACTCCGCTTAAAATGTTACAAAGTGTTTTTCCCACCACTCACCTTGAATCAAATCTTCCAATGCGTGTCTTTGGTTGTACTGTTTTTGTTCATACGTATCCAAATAACAAACTTGATTCCCGTGCAGTGAAATGTATTTTTCTTGGGTATTCTCCAACTCAAAAGGGGTACAAATGTTTTGATCCTGTCTCTAAACATCTGTTTGTAAGCTTTGATGTTACCTTTCATGAAGATACTCCCTTCTATCCTAAGTCTTCAATTCAGGGGGAGAGAACGAGTGAATCTTAGACTTTGGTGCCTGAACCCATACAAGAATACATCTTCCTTGAACAATTGACAAAGCCAACACAAACAGAGTCGTCACCTCCACCACAAATAGAGTCGTCACCTCCACCACAAATAGAGCCATCACATCCACCACAAATACAAACAGAGCCATCACAAATAAAACCTCCCTTAACCCAACCATCTCTTGTGTCAATCACAAATAAAAGTTTGAATGCAGGAAACAAAGATATGATGGTGTACTCACGAAGGCAATGGTCTAAGGGAGGAAAGAAACTTACATCTGAAGCACCCAAGCAATCAGAACCAGTGATAGCTCCTGAAGAACCAAAGGAGGCCGAAGTGGTGATAGTTCCTGAGGATATTGATGCAGAGGTTTCTCAGGAAATGCAGGTAAATATTAATGAGGATACTGATCTTGATCTGCCCATTGCTCACAGGAAACAGCCTAGATCGTGTACCTTACATCCAATCCAGAAGTATATGTCCTATAATGCTCTTTCCTCTAGCTATCGGGCATTTGTCACTAGTTTGGATAAGGTGCATATTCCTAAGAACATACACGAGGCTCTTGAGATACCTGAATGGAGAATTGCTGTTATGGAGGAAATGAAGGCTTTAGAGAAGAATGAAACTTGGACTGTTGTTGAAAAACCAAGACATAAGAAGCTTGTTAGTTGCAAATGGGTATTCACTCCTAAGTATATGGCTGATGGTACTCTTGACAAGTTAAAAGCACGATTGGTAGCAAGGGGTTTCACTCAAACTTATGGTCTCGACTATCAAGAGACGTTTGCACCAGTGGCGAAACTGAATACTATTAGAGTCTTATTGTCTATGGCAGCCAATTTAGATTGGCCACTTCATCAGCTGGACATTAAGAATGCTTTCTTGAACCGAGAGCTTAAAGAAGAGGTTTACATGACACTACCTCCTGGTTTCGAGAAGGGAAGGTGTGATAAGGTATGTAAGTTGAAGAAGTCTCTCTATGGCCTGAAACAGTCTCCTAGAGCTTGGTTTGATAGGTTTTCTAAAGTTCTGAAATCTGAAGGCTACAAACAGGCATTGTCAGATCATACAATGTTTGTAAAAACAGAGGGACAGAGAAAATGTATCCTCATTGTATATGTTGATGAAATGTCAAGGATTAAACTTGCACTTGGCAGGGAATTTGAAGTTAAGGATTTAGGAAATCTGAAATACTTTCTTGGGATGGAAGTTGCAAGGTCAAAGAAAGGGATCTATGTGTCTCAAAGAAAGTACATATTGGATCTCCTTGAAGAAACAGGTATGTTGGGGTGTAGTCCTGAACCAACTCCTATCATACCTCTTCCTAAGAAAAAGAAGAAAAAGCCTAGAGAAGAAGGGGAGTCAGAAGAGGATGATGAACTTGGTGATGATGAAGATGAAGAAGATAAAGAACAAGAAGAAGCAGTGGATAAAGAAAGATATCAAAGGCTTGTTGGGAAGCTAATCTATCTTGCCCATAAAAGACCCGATATAGCGTTTGCAGTAAGTGTTGCTAGCCAGTACATGAGTGATCCAAGAAGAAGGCATATGGATGCTGCCTACAGGATCTTGAGATACTTAAAAGGTACTCCAGGGAAAGGATTGCTCTTTCAGAAGCATGAACAAAGGACGATTGAAGTCTACACGGATGCTAGTTGGGGAGGAACACATCCTAACCAAAGATCTACTTCTGGTTATTGCTCATTTGTATGTGGTAATCTAGTAACTTGGAAAAGTCAAAAACAAAGAGTTGTTTCTAAAAGCAGTGCTGAAGCTGAACTGAGGGCACTGGCTCAAGGAATAATGGAGCAAATATGGCTGAAACGTGTCCTTTGTGAGATACATGTTGGTGTGGAATTGCCACTCAAACTTTATTGTGATAATAAGGCAGCTATAAGCATGGCCTTAAATCCTGTTCAGCATGAAAGATCGAAGCATGTAGAAATAGATAGACATTTTATCAGAGAAAAAGTTGAAGAAGGAACTATATGTCTGACTTTTCTACCGACACATCTCCAAGCTGCAGATGTACTGACAAAGGCTTTACTTAAACCTGCATTTGAGAGTTGTATAAACAAGTTGGACATGATAAGCATCTATGATCCAACTTGAGGGGGAGTGTGAGAATATTATGTAATTATTTTCTGTTATTAGGCATTATTAGCATTTATTATATTGTCTACTACTCTAGACTATAAATATAGCTCTTCCTTGTACACATTTCTTATGAGTAATGAGAATATACAAGTTTTCTCTCATCTCTAGTCTCTCAATTCCCACAAAAACAAACAACCATAAAACATTCAAGAAAATAAAAAAAAAAATCAATCCATCAAATCAGATTTCTAAAATAATTATTATAACAAATTTTAACAAAATAGTGATTAAATTCAAGTGCATCCAAAGGAGCATCAAGGTTCTCATATTCTTGAATTTCAATGACAATCTTCCCTTAGTAAATACATTGTAAAATTTAGATTTATTAAAATATAACTTCTCCCTTTGAGACCTTTCTTGTTCAATATAAAACTAAAACTTCAAGTAATAATTTCAAGATTAAGTACCATCTTTATACACATGGATATTCTTGCAAACAAGTTCCAACAAAGAAAATAACATTAAGAGGAAGAATCGTTTAAATCGTATATATATTACTTTAAATACTTCCTCCATCTCTAACTTAGATTTCAAAAATGGCAACATAAACTTACAAGAGAAAGCAAGCAAGCAAACTACCAAACAGAGGAAACAATAAACAATCTCTACTACATATAGCAAACTAAACAGCAGAGGGAACATCACTTATAATCCCAAACAGAGAAATCAAACCAATATAAAACACAATCTTAAAACATCACTTTTCTTTCAAGTTTTCATTTTGGAAGCTTAATCTTTATTTAATCATTATGAAAGTTTTGAAAACCCCAAACCCCATTTCGGATCCCTCTCCATCTCGCGAACACAAATGAAAAATGGTATGGAGAAGTTACCTAGGTTCGATTTTGGTGTTGCATGACAAATTGGAGGCGCCCACCTTCGTGATTCACCGTTCGACCGCCGTTGGAGGCTGAACGCAGAGAGAAAAACGAGAAGAGAGTGTGAGGAGTGAGGGAGCAGTGGGAGGAAGAGAAGAGGTGAGGGTTTGGAGAGAAACATGAAGGCATTGAGTTTGGGAGAAAAGGGGCCGATACTTTTGTTCAATAAGGAGGCTAGGGTTTCTTACTTAGATACATCAATATAATGATTAGGGAAAATTCTAACTAACTCGCCCATATGTTTGTTTTTAATTACACTTTGACCCTAAAATCCTATATGTCATTTGTACCATTTTCTTTCCATTTAACTCTTCTTTTCCTTTTTACTAGCAACTTAGTTTGTACAAAAATTCTCTCTCTCTCTCTCTCTCTCTCTCTCTCTCTCTCTCTCTCTCCTATTATACAAAGCATTGGTTTATAGTTTATATCCCTCCTCCTATTTAGTTCAACTATATTTTAAAATGAAATTTTGGAATATTAAATAAAGTCTTAAAGTATAAAGTACTTTTCAAAAATTCCTAACTCTAAATAATCATTTTAATCAAATTTCCTTAATCTCTAAAAAAAATAAATTTTGAAATCACTAAAACACCTCAAATATCCTGAATTCATTTTTAATAATTTAAATTTCTAAATAACCTATCAATAATTCTGTATTATCTCTTATTTAAATTTTTGGGGTGTTATAGTCAACCTGACGCTCATTGTTCAATCCCTTTGCCACTGAACCCACGGACGATGGGTCCAATATGTCACTTCTAGTTTCATGCATGTCTCTGTCTTCTTGCTATACTTTAGGTTATTATTCATGTAATTAAACTTTCTTATCGTTGCAGAATCAAGAAAATTATTGATCAATACAAAAATTTGTTGCAAATATTGATTTGTGTTTAGTCCACTTTGAGCTATTTCTTTCTTTCTTTCTTTATCACATATTGTTTTTTAACAAGTCCTAAGGAATGTTAGTATTGCTTCAATATGTCTCTAATTATGTTATGAACGTGTATGTGTATCGTAGAGAATGCTGGAAAAGTTAAGGAACAAACTATCATAGCTAATTTGGGATTGCATTCCAAAGATAGTTTGGTGATGCCAATAATTCTATGGCTTTTCTAGTTTCAACTAGGCGGTAGAAAATGAAGGCTTCCAAGAAGCAAAGTCGTAAGGGCTCTATGAGAAGCAACATCAATGGTTAGTGTTGCTGAAATCATATCTCAGTTGAAGGCAAGATCACATCATAATTAGTTAGAGTCTATATACTTGTAACCTTTTGACATCTATTTGAAAAATTATTTTTTCCCTCATTTTGTATATAGCGCCATTGATGAAGAGCAATAGCATGAGGATTCAAAATTATCTATGCATACATGAAGGTGGCATTGACATGGTTTTATGGAATTTGTATAGTATTAAATCTAAAACAAAAAATTTTTAATAAAAGGATAATCAATGTCACTAAATTTCCAAAAGAGCAATCAAAGTCACAAACACTAAATTAACAACTATACCATTCTCATTAACCACATGCATATATTTAACCATTGCAACATCCACAATTAACAAATATAGCATAGCAATTAACTACAACAACATTATCATTAACCACAACAACATCCTCATTTTCATTAACAACTAGAGCGTTGTTAATTTAGTGTCTATGACCTTAATTGTCCTTTTGGAAATTTAGTGTCCTTGATTGTCCTATACATATTTTGAAGACTTTATTTGTCTTTTTCCCGTTTAATTTAGCATGTTTCACATGTTTAAAAAAAACAAGTTTCCATCACTAATTTTAAAGTTATTTATCATGGGAGAATTAATTAGAGACCACTTGAAAGAAACATAGTAGTATAATTATGATGAGATTCAATGAATTCTTATCTACATGCCAAAAAGTTGTTATTTTTAAGGTAGAAGTTTCTGTAGGACCTTATCTTAATTACGTTTTCTTCACTAACTTCTAATTAATTCTCCATATTATTTATATTATGATAAATATATCTAGTTTCTTGTATTAAAGCAAGGTCATCTTGTATGAAATAAGCAACATATCTGTTATACGACGAGAGATTTTTTTTTATTTCATGATGAGTTATAGATCATAAATCTGTTAAATAATCAGTTTGATACTTTTGAACAATTTTAAATCAGATTTTTAAGGCCAGTGAGTTATGTCATTAAGATTTTAAAAGTATACTATGAAAAATGTTTGAGAGCACAGTAACAAACTTAACCACAACACTTGCGATAATATTCTTTTGTTTAATATTAATAAATTGAACCCACCAAAACCATTTGAAATGGTGGACTTTTCTCTTATTTTCTAGATGGCAAATATTTCTATATTGTAAGAATAAGATAAATTATAAATTTACTCCTTTAAGTTTACATCAAATTTCAGTTTAGTTGATTGATTTTAAAAATTTCACTTTTAATCCTTTATTCTTTAAGCCACTAGTTTTAAAATGCAAAGAAGATCAGAGTCATTATAGGAAATTTCATTAGTAGGCATTGATCATTGTATGATTGATTCAAATAGAATTATTTTGGCTTGGTACTATGCGTATAAATTAAAGAAGAGAATGAGTGATGTTAGCGTGGAGATTGAAACTAAAATAGTGAGGAAATAGAATTAATGGTGTTAAACCTGAGGTGTGTGGTTGAGTGACAAGGACTCATTCACCCTTAACCAATTGTCTGGGTTTAATCCCTGGCGTTGGGTATGGAGAAACATTAAATCTCCCAGGCCAGCTGTCCCACCCTTTGAGGTGCCTACAAATCAGCGGGGGATTAGTCTCTCACTTGTCGAGTGAGGGGATACCTTGATCATGGATAAAAAAAAGAATTACTGGTGTTATTCGGGCCAGGGAGATTCCATTAGGCATTGTTTGTGTGATTAATTCTAATGTAATTATTTTGACTAGATCATATGTGAATAAATCATAGAAGAAAATGAATGATTTGAGGGTGGAGATTAGATTGAATCTGAAATGGAAAATCCATATGCTACATAGAAAAACTTGAAATCATTTCATCACTATATATGCTGCTGGCCTTCTAAAAATTGATAATACCTTTTTAAATTTGTCACTCATGGAATTATGTTGTTCTTAGTCGAACAATTATTATTACTAAGCACTAACATTGTATTACTTCACTAGGTTTACTTTTACTTCTTCCTCTCATATTTTAAAGCTCAACAACCCTAAAGGACAATACAATATGTGCTGAAGAAATGGTTACCTTTATGACAATACACCACTCTTGACTTTGTTTTTTTGTGAAAACTTGCTTCACATGCATGATAAACTATGTATTAATTCTGATAAAAAAAAGGTTAAGGTGCATTTTTAGTACTCCAGAATATAGCAAAGTGCACCTAACATAATATACAATATTGTGGTCCATTTGTGGTAACCAAAAATTATTTTCGTGGCTTATTTAGTAATGACGTTAAATAAGTTAAGTTTGACCGTTATGTGTCAAATTTTGACCGTTAAATTGTGGGGTAAAGGAGCATTTTCAGTACTCTAGAATATAGAAGGGGCATCAAACATAATATACAATATTTAAACTCCATAAACAACTAAGTCACAATATTATTCAAAGTGTCAAATAATTAAACACTACAAAGTTATAAAGATCCATAGACTATCCTAGTATCATGCATGTATAAACTAATAAGTCATTAGTATTTTGTAAGTAATGGATGCACAAGAGGGGGGGGTGAATTGTGCTTCAAAATAAATGCTCAAATAAAAACAACACAAGAGTTATACTGGTTCGGTCTACCTGACCTACGTCCAGTCCTCAACCTCCCAGGCCGAGTTCCACTATATCTCAGGTTTTAAATCGGGTTCACCTGAAACCTTACAACCGCAAGTTTTGCACGAGATCACTTGCAACCTTACAACAAGTTTTACACAGGCTCACTTGTAACCTTTCTAACAAACTCCCCCTTACACCAAGCAAGGGGTTAACCTTTACACTTAAAGGATTTTTGACTAAGTTCTCTCAAAGAACAGATAGTGTTACACACTTAAGTACAATCAATGCTCTTATAACAAGAAGAGACTTAACAACAAGGAGTACAGAATAAGTAGGTGAAAAGAATCACTCGATGTGTTAAATGCTCTTCGCTTTTCTGGGCAGCTTTGAATGCTTGAAGATGTTCTTAGTTTTCTCGCTCTAACTTCTCTCAAGAATATTCAAAGATAATTGATTGCTTCATAAATGAAGTTGAGCTCCCTTATATAGTCTTCAGTCATTTTGAACTCTTGGTAGGTGGGCTAGCCGTTTGAATATGGCCGTTTTTCCCTTGTTACTGTTTGCCCATTAAATGCTTCATCAATGCATAGCAGGGTTGACTTGCTTTATCTCTGGAAAGTAGTCCTGACACCTCTGCTCTGACATAAGCATTCTGACACTGCATCTCTGAACGTTCTGACATTCTGATTGCTTGCGGAAGCAACTTCTCATCCGGAAGCAACCTTACTTAGTGTGCTGCACTTGAACGTTAGTTTAGCAATATAAGCACATAGTCACATGCAGTGGGCGTTCCCTAAGTCTAAGGTGTATCCGGAAGCACTTCTACATCCGGAAGTAAATCCACTGGATGAAGGATTTAGTTCACTATCACTCACTCTCGCTCAGTGTCCTTCAATCCAACAGTCAGCGCTAGTCACTAAGCTATCGGAAGCACTTTTACTTCACGTGGTGAACTCACTGACGCTTAGGGTTATATCTCTTTTATCAGCCTGTGCCAGTCTAAATCTAACAGGAAGCAATTTCACTTGACGTGGCTGATTCACTGACGCTTAGGGTTATATCACCTCTATCAGTCTGTGCCAGTCTAAATCTATCAGGAAGCAATTTTACTTGACGTGGCTTTTTCACTGACGCTTGGGGTTATTCTATTCTATCAGCCTGCGCCAGTCTAAGTCTAACAGGAAGCAATTTCACTTCTGGTTGAAACATACCTTAGTCTTAAGGTTTTGTGTACCTAATGCTCATGGACTAAGTTGTTTCCCTAGTGAGTTACTCGCTGCCGCTGGGGGATAAAACATTTATCCGCGTGCGCGAGTTCTAGTCTATCTGGAAGTAAATCCACATCCGGTTGCACTCTTACTTGGGATCCTATGTTAACCTATTGCTTTCTAAGTGCTTGGCCTATTCTTTCATATTTTAGTCTTCATCAAAACTTAAGATTCTAACATTCTCCCCCTTTTTGATGATGACAAACTTAGTTTTATCGATTAAGTTCATATGAAAGGATTAGCAGAAGAATAAAAGCAATAGATAAGAACAAGTAACTTAGACAAATATTATTGATAAACATAAGTTACAAGTCAGAGTATACTATCAAATAACATATACCAGTAAAGAGCATATATTAGGCAAATATGAAAGTATGCATGAAAAAGGAAAAATTTCAAAAACAAAAATATTTGGATTGGGGGTTCAGGGTTTTTGTTTCTTCTTCCTCTCCCTCTCCTTTTGTCTCTCTTCATTTTCCTTTTGTAGTTTGGCTAGCTCGGCCTCATGAACATTCTGGTCAATTATCCGCTGAAGCTCTTCTTCATCCCTCTCTCTTCTGAGTCTCTCAATGGATTCCTCAAGAGTCAATGGATTCTTCTCTCTTGGTTGAGGACATCCCTTGTGTTCATTGTGTTCATGTGCATATACGCAGAGTGGACATCACATCTCTCCCCCTTTTGGCATCATCAAAGAGGGTGAGGGCCAGGGATGGATTCTCGACTTGTCACATTCTGTCCTCAAGCTGCTGGATTCGTTCCCAGTGGCATGCTCAGCACGGAGAGGACTCACCAAGGACTCAGGCAGCCTAAAGAAGGCTCTACCTCTGCAAAGGCCCTAACAGAAGCTGGTACTTGTACCATGCATTTCCGGCAGATTTGATCGCTGCAGCCTCCTCCTTAGGGATGGACTTCCTCTTCTTATCAAGCTTCTCTTGCTTAGAACCCACTAACTGTTCTGCCATTCTACCAGAAGTTTCAGGCTGACCTTGAATATTTTCATCCTGCCCCGGTGTATTCTGCCCAGAAACTTCATGGTGTTCTTGATGTTCATTGCGATGTTCTTCACGATGCCCAGATTTTCCAGAATGTTGATGACTTGATTTCCCAGATTTTGACTTGTGTTTCTTAGATGAGGAAGGTTTCCTTGAAACTGGGTTTGTTTCATAAGATTTGGCCATTTTTGTGTGGGTTGGTGGTAAAATGCGAAAGGATGTATGAAGAGAATGAAGAACATAGATGAAGATGAAGAATGTATGCAGAGAATTTGTGAGTGAAAGTGAAAAGTGAAAGTGAAAAATGATGTCCTATTTATAGGTAAAGTTACTAAGGGCAAAATGGTCAGGTTTCCTCACATTTTCACACATTGGGTAGCGTAAACAACTTAAGTTGGAACGACACACCTGATGACACGTGTTGCTTCATATTGTCAGGGAAGACATAACGTCTCATTTGGGAAGTTGAAGCGTTTTCTGAAGTGACGTGTCTCTTGGACTAGAGCTGGCGCTCTCTTGGCTTGATCATCCAGTGTCAGTGAGCGATCATCCGGAAGTGGTTTTGCTTCCGGTTGCACTTGCTTAAGATTTAACATTGAGCACCTGCAAAAACATATATTGGCACTCCGATGCCTAAGTTAGTATTGTTGTAAGTGATAAACAATCAAGTATAATGAATAGAATTTACACTTCATTTGGGTTTACCATTCCCAAATCACCTCTAATGAAAGTAAATTGGTCAACCCCCAGAGGCTTGGTGAAGATGTCAGCAAGCTGTTGTTGTGTGGGGACAAACTGCACCTTGACATCCTTCTTTTGAACATGGTCTCTGATGAAGTGATGTCTGACGTCAATGTGCTTTGTCCTTGTGTGCTGAACTGGATTCTTGGCGAGGCTAATTGTGCTTGTGTTGTCACAGAGGATGGGTGCCTCAGGGAACTCCAAGCCAAGATCTCTCAACTGGTTCTTCAGCCATAGTACTTGTGCACAACAACTTGCAGCAGCAATGTATTCTGCCTCAGTGGATGACAGGGACACACAGGTTTGCTTTTTGCTAGCCCAAGACACCAGACAACCACCAAGGAAGGCGCATTGTCCACTGGTGCTCTTTCTATCTGTCTTATAACCTGCATGGTCAGAGTCAGAATAAGCCCACAAGAACTCTTGGTTACCTCTGGGATACCAAAGACCAAGGTCTTGCGTTCCCTCAAGGTATCTCAGAATACGTTTAACACATGTTAAGTGTGATTCCTTGGGGTTGGCTTGAAACCTAGCACACATGCCTACACTAAATTGAATATCAGGCCTGCTGGCTGTTAAGTATAAGAGGGAACCTATCATTCCCCTGTACATGGGCAGACTGACACATTTACCCTTTACGTCAGCGTCGAGTGCGGCAGTGGTACTCATAGGAGTGTCGTACTTCTTGCATTCATCCATCCCAAACTTTTTGAGTAGTTCTCTGCAGTACTTAGCTTGGGAGATGAAGATTCCATTCTTCTTCTGTTTAATTTGCAGGCCTAGGAAGAACGTCAGTTCTCCCATCATTGACATCTCAAATTCACCCTGCATAGTCTTAGAGAAATCTTCACAGAGCTTTTCGTTAGTTGCCCCAAATATAATATCATCAACATAAATTTGGACAATTAACATCTCTCTATCTTTGTGAAGGATAAACAGTGTATTATCTAATTTGCCCCTTGAGAAACCCCTGCCCAGCAAAAAGCTGCTGAGTCTCTCATACCAAGCTCGAGGAGCTTGTTTCAGGCCATATAAAGCTTTCTTTAATCTATACACATGTTTGGGGTGCTTATGGTCCTCAAAGCCAGGAGGTTGTTCTACATATACCTCTTCTTTAATATAACCATTAAGAAATGCACTCTTTACATCCATTTGATATAATCTAAAGCCTTTCATGGATGCAAAGGCTAGAAGAATCCTTATTGCTTCAAGTCTAGCGACTGGAGCAAAAGTTTCTTCATAGTCAATGCCTTCTTCTTGGTTGTATCCTTTGGCTACTAGTCTGGCTTTGTTTCTGGTGATTTGACCTGTCTCATCCAGTTTGTTTTTGAAGACCCACTTGGTCCCTACTATGGATTGATGAGACGGCCTTGGGACTAGTTCCCACACTTGACTTCTCTCAAATTGATTTAGCTCTTCCTGCATGGCAATAATCCAGTCGCAGTCCTCAAGAGCTTGTTCAACTGAAGTTGGTTCGATTTGAGATAGGAATGCTCCAAACTCAACTTCATTTTGAACTTGTCTTCTAGTTCTGACACCAGAAGAAACATCACCAAGCACTTGATCAAGAGGATGATCCCTGTGATGTCTCCTAGCTATTGGCAACTGTGCCTCCTCAGGCATGGGTTGCACTCCAGGTTCATTACTGGGTTCACCTTCTTCTTTGAGATTGCTTGTTGGTGTTTCTTTTGGTGGTGAGGAAGATGATGGTAGTTTTGGAAGATTAAGTGCTTCATCATCTTATGTGGATTGTCCCCATGTAGGAGTTTCATCAAATACAACATGCATGGATTCTTCTACAGTTTTAGTTCTCATGTTGTATATCCTATATGCTTTACTCCTAAGGGAATATCCTATGAATATACCTACATCAGCCTTTGGATCAAACTTACCCAAATTTACCTTTCCATTATTATGCACGTAGCATTTTGATCTGAATATTCTGAGGTGGCTGATGTTGGGCTTCCTCCCTTTGTATAGCTCGTATGGAGTCTTATCCAAGCCCTTGTGAACATAGGCTCTGTTGGAGATATAGCAAGCAGTGCTCATAGCGTCCGCCCAGAACACTTGAGAAACCTCTTTCTCGTTGAGCATGCTTCTAGCCATCTCTGTCAGAACCCTGTTCTTCCTTTCGACCACTCCATTTTGCTGAGGAGTCCTAGGAGCTGAGAAGTTATGTTCAATGCCGTTTTGCTCACATAGCTCCGAGAAGCTATGGTTCTCAAACTCTCCTCCATGGTCTGTCCTTATGGCTGTGATTTTGAGCTCTCTCTCATTCTGCACTTTCTTAGCCAGGACAACAAAAGCATCAAAAGCATCTTGCTTAGAGGCAAGAAACATAGTCCAAGTGAACCTTGAATAGTCATCCACCACCACTAGAGCATATAGGTTTCCACCCAAGCTCTTCACTCTCGCTGGCCCAACCAAATCCATATGGATTAGTTCCAAGGGCCTGCTGGTGGAGACTCTCTTCTTGGTTTTAAACGAGGACTTTGTTTGCTTCCCTCGTTGGCAGGATTCACAAATAAAATCATGCTTTACTTTGAAAGTTGGAATACCTATGGCTAGCTCCTTTTTAATTAGCATATCAAGTTGAGTAAAATTAACATGAGCTAACCTCTTATGCCAAAGCCAACTATTCTCATCACTAGATATTAAACATTTTTCTTCTAGCTGTTGACATAAGTCCAAGGTATATAGGTTTCCGTTTCTATTGGCCTTAAGTTTATATTTTAAATTGGCCTTGTCTAAATTCAGATCCTCTTATCAACTATTAAGCACTCATTTGAATCAAAAATTACCCAGTTACCTTTGTCAGTGCTTTGACTTACGCTTAGCAGGTTGTGACAGAGACCGTCCACTAGATACACATCTTTGACTGGTCCGACTTCTCCAACTCCAGTGATCTTACCACTTTGATTTCCTCCAAAGGTCACTGTGGCTCCATCTTTGATCACCAGAGATTTGAACTTGTCTCTGTCTCCAGTCATATGTCTCGAGCATCCGCTATCGATGTACCATTTTCTGTTCTTGGATGCCTTGAGACACACCTGAAATAATCAAGCAAACTTAGGTACCCAACCTCAATTGGGTCCTCTGTCATTAGTATTTAGTGCCCTTGGTCTAGTATTGGTCTTACCCTTGGGCTTATGATCATTTGGAGCCTCTGGCCTAGTGCTGGCTCTAGGCTCTTGGGTTTTCCCTGTGGAATGATTCCAGGCTCGGGATCCTTGTCCTCTCTTGGTTTCCTTTGCAGGTGGAGGATCCTTTGTAGCCTTGGTTCCTTTAGGGACCCATTTGTAAGAGCTACTAGCTCCATGCTTCTTAGCATTACAGGTGGACGTGGAGTGTCCTTTCCTGTTGCAGTAGTTACAGAAGCTAAAGGGTGTGGAGCTATGACTAGTGGCTTTATGGAAAAACTTTAAGTAGGGCTTTACTTTTGGTTCTACCCACTTTTTCCCTCTAGGAGTATATCCTAAGCCTGTTCTATCCCTATATGCCCTTTGGTTCATTAAAATTATATTTAACATTTCTGAACCATTTGTAAACTTCTGCAGGGCATTTTGCAGCTTGTCTTTTTCAGCTGAGATTATGCTGCAATTAGGACAGCTCTCAAGTGTTGGGGCGTTGGGTTCTACTTGGGGAGAACCCTGGCCATTCAATACTGGAAGCTTTCTAGCTTCCGCTAGTTCTTCACTTAGTGAGTCCACCTTGGACTCAAGTGATTCCTTTTTGGTTTTCAACACTTTATAGGCTTTACATAGTCTAGAGAATTCTTCATGAACCTCATTGTAAGCCTCTTGTAGTTCAGAAAGAGTTACCTCATGATCTTCGTTGGTGAGGTCAAGATCTGAAGATACTTCTTCATCATCTTCTCTAGCTACCAGGCAGAGGTTGGCAACTTCTTCTTCATCACTTGCTTCCTCATCTGAGCTATTTTCCCAAATGGAGGAGACAAAGGCCTTTCTTTTGTCTTTGCCTTTTAACCTCTGTAGGCTGGGACACTCAGCCTTGAAGTGACCAGGCTTGTTGCATTCAAAGCACACAGGGACCTTTTCTTTCTTGTATCCCTTCTTCTGGCTGGAGTCACCTCTCTGATAGCCTCCTTTCTTTCTGAAGAATTTCCTGAATTTCCTCACCATCATAGCCATCTCTTCATCGTCCATTTCCTTCTCATCATCCTCATCATCATCATTGAGCTTCTTGCTGGGAGCAACAAGAGCAATGTTCTTGTTCTTGGATGAGACTTGAGGAGCTCTCATAGCCAGCAAGGTAGGTTCGTACTCAGCAAGAGAGCCAAATAGTGCGGTGATGGAGCTGGTTGATTCTCCTTGCACTTCCTGCAAGATAGTTACTTTGGTGATCCAGTCACCCTTCAAGATCTTTAGGATCTTGCTTACTTGCTCTCTTTCAGGAATATCCTTACCCAGCGAGGCCAAATTGTTGATGAGATGGGTGAACCTGAGCTCTAGCTCTCTGATAGGCTCAGTGGGGCTTAGCATGGCGAATTTGTGAAATTCTTCCACCAGCATCTCAACACGTCTTGCTTTTACTCCCCTGGTTCCGGAGTGAGCAGCCTCAAGAGCCTCCCACATAGCTTTAGCATTTTTGTGGTGGCTGATCCTGTGATACTCTTTGGGGCTGAGAGCACACTGGATGTAGTGCATAGCCCTATGGTTCAGTTGGACTAGAGCATAGTCCTCAGGAGTGTATCTGGCTCTCACCTTAGCAAATCCATCCTCATCTAAGGGGGTTTGATCCCCACGTTCGATCACGTCCCATAGTCTAATGTCACTTGACTTGATATAAGTCTCCATTCTGAACTTCCAGAATGAATAGTTGTACCCATCGAAGCCTGGGGGCTTGTTGGGTTGAACAGTGACATCTGGTAGAGAATAGTCCGTATCCATTACTAGATCTTTGCTTTCTGGATTCGTTGGAATCGAGTGAGAAAGACCTTGCTCTGATACCAAATGTAAGTAATGGATGCACAAGAGAGGGGGTGAATTGTGCTTCAAAATAAATGCTCAAATAAAAACAACACAAGAGTTATACTGGTTCGGTCTACCTGACCTACGTCCAGTCCTCAACCTCCCAGGCCGAGTTCCACTATATCTCAGGTTTTAAATCGGGTTCACCTGAAACCTTACAACCACAAGTTTTGCACGGGATCACTTGCAACCTTACAACAAGTTTTACACAGGCTCACTTGTAACCTTTCTAACAAACTCCCCCTTACACCAAGCAAGGGGTTAACCTTTACACTTAAAGGATTTTTGACTAAGTTCTCTCAAAGAACAGATAGTGTTACACACTTAAGTACAATCAATACTCTTATAACAAGAAGAGACTTAACAACAAGGAGTACAGAATAAGTAGGTGAAAAGAATCACTCGATGTGTTAAATGCTCTTCGCTTTTCTGGGCAGCTTTGAATGCTTGAAGATGTTCTTAGTTTTCTCGCTCTAACTTCTCTCAAGAATATTCAAAGATAATTGATTGCTTCATAAATGAAGTTGAGCTCCCTTATATAGTCTTCAGTCATTTTGAACTCTTGGTAGGTGGGCTAGCCATTTGAATATGGCCGTTTTTCCCTTGTTACCGTTTGCCCATTAAATGCTTCATCAATGCATAGCAGGGTTGACTTGCTTTATCTCTGGAAAGTAGTCCTGACACTTCTGCTCTGACATAAGCATTCTGACACTGCATCTCTGAACGTTCTGACATTCTGATTGCTTGCGGAAGCAACTTCTCATCCGGAAGCAACCTTACTTAGTGTGCTGCACTTGAACGTTAGTTTAGCAATATAAGCACATAGTCACATGCAGTGGGCGTTCCCTAAGTCTAAGGTGTATCCGGAAGCACTTCTACATCCGGAAGTAAATCCACTGGATGAAGGATTTAGTTCACTATCACTCACTCTCGCTCAGTGTCCTTCAATCCAACAGTCAGCGCTAGTCACTAAGCTATCGGAAGCACTTTTACTTCACGTGGTGAACTCACTGACGCTTAGGGTTATATCTCTTTTATCAGCCTGTGCCAGTCTAAATCTAACAGGAAGCAATTTCACTTGACGTGGCTGATTCACTGACGCTTAGGGTTATATCACCTCTATCAGTCTGTGCCAGTCTAAATCTATCAGGAAGCAATTTTACTTGACGTGGCTTTTTCACTGACGCTTGGGGTTATTCTATTCTATCAGCCTGCGCCAGTCTAAGTCTAACAGGAAGCAATTTCACTTCTGGTTGAAACATACCTTAGTCTTAAGGTTTTGTGTACCTAATGCTCATGGACTAAGTTGTTTCCCTAGTGAGTTACTCGCTGCCGCTGAGGGATAAAACATTTATCCGCGTGCGCGAGTTCTAGTCTATCCGGAAGTAAATCCACATCCGGTTGCACTCTTACTTGGGATCCTATGTTAACCTATTGCTTTCTAAGTGTTTGGCCTATTCTTTCATATTTTAGTCTTCATCAAAACTTAAGATTCTAACATATTTTACATATATAAAAAATGTAAGCTGAGAATCATAAACTAAACAGGTTGGCCTTACTGAGTTAAAACGGGTTGGTCATACTGGCTCGACATAAATTAAAACGGGTTGATCATACTAGCTTGACCAAAATTAATGACCCTATGATGTAATAGAAGAAAATTTACTTCTATATGATTACATAGTTATAAACTTAAAATAATGTTCGTTAAATTGTCATTTCAATATACATATATTACATCATTATGTCACATTAGATTTTATCTTACAAAAGTGAGTTTTAGCTAACGAATTACTAGATAAGCAATGAAAATAATTCTTAGTTATCACAAATGGACCAAAATATTGTATATTATGTTTGGTGCTCCTTCTATATTCTAGAGTACTGAAAATGCTCCTTTGCACACAATTTAACGGTCAAAATTTGACATATAACGGTCAAACTTAACTTATTTAACGTCGTTACTAAATAAGCCACGAAAATAATTCTTGGTTACCACAAATGGACCACAATATTGTGTATTATGTTAGGTGCACTTTGCTATATTCTACAGTACTAAAAATGCACCTTAACCCTAAAAAAAACTATGTATTAATTGACGCATTCACAAAACATGACAAAGTCTTTACAAAAATTTGATCCGATCCGCACAACGCACAAATTAAAAATGTCTTGTTTACTATATTTTAAATTTAACCATATTTTCTCTATTTTCTAAGTTAACATGTGTTTTGAGAAATGAAATAGGGTTTGGAGGTGAAAAAAAAATTACGTTAACTAAAGTGATTTTTCTATTGGGAAATTGGGAGAGCGGACAACATTATATATGTGGGCAATACTCCTACCCCTCGAGTATGGAAATTGGGAAATTGGGAGGTGATTAAACAAAAAAAAATTTCTATTGACAGCAAAATGGTCACACTACCACAGATTACCCCGTTTACATGCGCTTATTTTGGGCCTCTACATACGCTTATAAAGCGTATGTAAAGGGGGGCGTTGGTAAAGGCTCTACATGCGCTTATAAAAAGCGCATGTAGATGTACCTCTACATACGCTTTAAGCGCATGTATGGTATATACCTCTACATGCGCTTTAAGCGCATGTAGAGGTGTATACACCATACATGCAAAGCGCATGTATGGTGTATACACCTCTACATGCGCTTAAAGCGCATGTACAACTATATTTTTTTTTAATATAATATTCATTTACATTTGCCACCTGTACTACTTTCAAAAGTCACCAGAAACATTTACTCAAAATAATGTACATAGAATTACGTGAAATCTTGCTAACAGAATTATATATGTATATTGTATCAAAATATATAATATAGTACTTGTTTCCAGTCATATAAACAATACCAAAATATATATGCACTGCCACTGCACCAAAAGAAGATCTACCTCATAACCAAAATGAATATTATGCACGGTCATTGCACTAAAAGAAGATCTACCTCATCACCAAAATATTTGCCACTTGCACCAAAGAATCAAAAGATATGAACCTACATGAAAGAATAGTATAATATCAAAGATGAACTAATAAACAAGCCACAATTGATCAAAAGTCAAAACGAAATTCCACCAAGGATGTCCATAATATAAAACTACCAATTCCTAAATAGCAACTTATATCTAACAAGTAGCATTTAGTCAAAATATGTGTAGAATAAATCTTGCTAACATAATTCCATTTATATATACCAATACCTCATCCCAACACTTAAGAGTCTGTTGCATTAAATCTTACTAACATAATTCCATACATATTACACACACAACACCAAAAAAATCTATGCTGCATGCAGCAAAAGATCATATGTACCTCAACGCCACAAATGAAAATGATCTCAAGTAAAGCACCAAAAGGGATATCATCAACCTACATGAAAAAATAGCATTAATATCATGAAATAAACAAGCATATTATTCATAACAAAATTTCATCAAGACATATCCACATTTTTTATTCAAGTAATATATGAAGATACTTTAGTAAAACCTAATAAGTAGCAGGTGGCTGAGGAAGAACAACAGGTTCAACAATGGGGTATACAAATTTGCTCCATTCTTCAATAACTTCTCCAACTTGCGTCTTGGAGAGGCTATTGAAACGACAATCTTCATAATACTGGGTGGACAGAAACATGTCAGTAGCAATCAAATTTAAGTGTGATTACCTGTCGCCCTTAGCACTTTGTTGCTCTTCCTTACCGTTTCCTTGTAGATTTTCCTTCAAGTATCATCACCATTATATGCTCCTATAATGATATGATACACAATGATAAATTAATATCATTTTCACTTTATAATACTTTGAAGTCTCTCTCTTATTCATATGTTACTACCCATTTTCCCATTTTTCTAAATCATATTCCCTTGACTTTTAAATAATCGATTGTGTTTATTTATTCTAATTTTCAAAGTTAACCATTAGGTGACTCGTGTTGAGTTCAATTCAAGTATCACATAACACAAATCACTTCATTAAAACAAAGCAAGTACATAGAAAGAACCTCAAATCCTACCAAATTCAATCATTCAAACAAGCAAATCACATAACCATTATTTGTCATTCCAAAGAATAACCTTTTGAATGTCCATACATTACATTGTTTGTTTCATTCTTCTTTGTCTTTGTTAAAGCCATAAATGCAAACTAACACAATAATCATTACAGCCAAACAATTCCCACTTAACTACATACACATGCTCACTTATCCATAGATTATTTCATGCATTTTAACCAATAAATCAGATTTATAAATCTGACCCCGCTTCAACAAAACTCAAACCATCACACCACTTCCCACATGCAAATCCAAATTACCATTTCATTTAAGGTATCCTAGAAAAGAACAAGAAAATGTCAGGTTTGGTGCATTCACATTTTCATCACCTAAATATCTCTTTATACAATCAGCCTTATTCTCAATGTTGAGGAATAAAAGACCCTTTCCATATTAGTTTTAACAGCAAGAATTTCCAAAGTCAATCACGCACATCACACCGATTTATCATGCACTTTTCTTAATGTTGTTGCCATATCCAGCAACATTACCAAATCACTACACAAGTATTAAAACATGCACTACCACCTATAATACATCATAAACCAACTAAAGTCATATCCAAGCAAACAGAACTTCCCTTTTTCTACTTCCCAAATTACAACAGAACCTATAAACATCATACTTACACTTCTTTGCATTCTTCTCATATCAAATAGGAAAAAAATTATCAAACCATGCATCAACAGCCAAAACAAGTCTGCAATAGCCATGTTATTTTAAATACATATATGATTAAAGCAAATTTTTATCTTTCTTCTAACTAAAAATTTTCAATCAAGAACATAAAGCACCATCCCTTCTTAAACTCATTTAGCAAGTGAAGAACATAGGAGAATTCTCAAGCACACGTGAAAGAAACAATTTCAGCACCACCACTTATAAAACATACATGCATCCACTTTGGGATTAAATTGATCTAGAACTAACCACAACTTCAATATACCACAAGCTTAACAAACAAAATAAATCTCAATCAACACTTATATCCTGTCAAGCACTTCTTTAAATCCCAAATGACAGAAAAGCATACCATACATATATAATTTCACTTACTAGTCATGAACCACACAGAACACCACTTTCCTATACCATACATATATAATTCCACTTACTAGTCATACCATACCACTTTCAATATGCAACAACTTATATTTATTTTCATTTCATCATTGTAAACCTCTTATCCAACTTAAAAGATCAACAAACTCCTTTCCTAATGCCTAGCCAAAACAGAAATCCAACAAAATCACACAAGAAACATCCTAATATCATTCAAACGAACTTCTACAACAGCAAATCACACATTTTGAACCCCAAACAGGACCCCATTTTCGAAATCATCACAAACCCTAACTTATTAACACTTACATTTGCTCCAACATTCATTCTAACCAAAATTGAACAATCCTACCCCATAGACCACTTAGAAAACACTTCAATTTGATTCTCAAACATCCAATTTAATCCCAGAAAGTATAAAATCAGATTTACACAATAAAAACCCTAGGTTTTCAAGAACAAAAACCCAAAAACTAAATCAAAGAGAGGCAGAAAGTGACTAGCCGAGATTTAAAGGCAAAAGGAGAGAAACATGAGAAAAACGAAGTGGAAAGGGAGAATGACTTGAAGAACAACAAGAAAAATTGCAGCTCACCTTCATCGTCGTCATCTGCCGTCGTTCGCTGCCATACCCTCCGGAAAACGAAGGACAATCGGAGCAAAGAGTTGTTAGGACGTGCAGATCGACCGAGCACCACCAATAATTGAACAACCCACTTGATTTTGAAGTTTAAGATGGAAGAATGGAGGTGGATGGGTGAAGGAAAATGGTGAGAGGGAAGAGGGAGGTGAGGAACGAAAATGGAGAGCTTGAGGGGGAGGAGATGACGGCTGAAAAATGAAGAAGGAAGGAGATGTGTATATGTTAGGGTTTCCAGACAAATTACCAAATTGTCCTTCTATCTTTATTTATTTACTTTTACATTTTAAATCCTTTAAAACAAATTGTAAAATTATTCTATACACCAATTTACATATTTTCTCCCACCATAGTCTTATCTATGCTCTAGAGTATTTTTCATAAAGGTTTTAATTTAAAACTCAACATTTAACTATTTTTCTCAAATTTCTAAAGAAAATAGGCATATTATTTTTAAAGAAATATATATATATATATTTATTTATTGATAATGATTTTTAAATTTACTACTGATATCATAACACCTTGATTAATTCTTATTATTTTTAATTTGAAAATTGGGATGTTACACTAAGCATTATCAAGTTTTTCATCATTTTATAAATTGAATCAACATTTTGCTTTGATATTATTTTATAAATTCCATTTTATAAATGGAATTTAAACATTAAAAATAACACCCCAATGTGGTTCTTGAACTTTTAAACACTAAGTACACAAACATGAATAACTTACGACATCTAAAAATGAACTCTTGTGCATGTAATCAAGTTTTTCACTTTAGTACTTCCTGTACATGCGCTTTAAGCGCATGTATAGGAAGTTTCTCACATGAAAAGCCTATACATGCGCTTTAAGCGTATGTATACGGATTTTTAACAATACAATAGCACCCCAATGTGGTTCTCTAACTTTTAAACAATAAGTACACAAGAATGAGTAGGTTATGACTTCTGAGGATGAACTCTCATGCATGACTTCAAGTTTTTCACTCCAATACTGCCTTTAAATGCGCTTAAAGCGCATGTAGACCTCTACATGCGCTTTAAGCGCATGTATATGTAGTATTACCACATGCAAAACACCACAATTTGGTTCTCTAGCTTTTAAACACATAAGACCAAAAGCATTAGTAGCTTTTAACATCTGAGGAGGAACTCTTATGCTTGACTTCATGTTTTTCACTCTCGTACTGCCTGTACATATATAGTGTTAACAATGCATAACACCCCAATGGGGTTCTCTAACTTTTAAACGCCTAGACCACAAGCATTAGTAGCTTTTGAAATATGAGGATGAACTCTCAAGCATCACTTCATGTTTTTCCTTCAAATACTGCCTCTACATGCGCTTTAAGCGCATGTATATGTAGTATTATGTAACATCCTGAAATTTTAATTGTAATAAGTAAATAATTAATATATAATATTTATGGTATTAAATATAAAATATAGAAAATTATAGTGATTTTGAATAGTTGAGATTTTGTAGGAAAATTGTTATTGTTAATATTTAAATTTAAATAAATATGTAAAGTTAGACTCGGTCAACAAAAAAAACGGGGGGGGGGGGTTAGATTAACTAAATGCATGATTGTAGGATTGATTATAAAATATGTATTTTTACAAATATTATAAGAAAAACATTTAAATAATATAAAATTGAATTAGTCAAAGATACATTTTTTAGGGCTTGGACTCATCTATATATATATTTGAGGGTGTGCCTAACAGAAAGACAAATTAGAATTAGAGAGGATTATGGTTTTCTATTTTTCGTAGCTTCTTCGGAGTAAACGTGTGGAATTGAGGTAACCAATGTTAATTTACTTCATATGCCTGTTTTGGAACATAAGTGTTTTAAATTGTATTTTGATCGTATAAATTTGATTTATGAAATGTTATTTTGATTATATAAAATTCCGATGAAGTGGGAAGTATGTTAATCTATTTTCTTTATTATAAAACTCACATGTACATGTGTATTTGGTATGTTTATAAATACGATGATTTGTTATGACTATTGTATACGATGATTTGTTATGACTATTGTTGTGATGGAGATTTGGGGTGGGTTGTGGAGAATTTTGTTTGGAAGCCCGCGCGGCAAGCCTCTACTACTGATCCTAGTAGTTGGCACCTTGTCAGGCCCATTCTCTATTCCTTACCCCTGATCAGGGTTTGAAAATAGGCGCTTGGGTAAGGCACCTCTTGAACCTAGGCCTAGGTGGGAGGTAAGAGAGGGGAACGACACCTGAAGTGAGTGGTATAACCTAAGTAGGGTTATACAGCATGAATGGTTCGGATCCACGTCTGGGAGTTATACGAAGGAGATCGGTTGGGGGTTAAGAAATTGTTTGGAATTGTTTTGGTTTGAAAAGAAATTTGTTTTGAATTATTTTGATTTGAAAATTTCTATGTTGAATTTATAAAGCACTGCTTCATTGGCTTATATTTCATACTTGTATATTTTGTAAAGTGATATTGGTTACAGGGGGTTACTGATAGTGCTAACTATGTTAGAAAAAGGAATAACTTAATTAAGAAGCTAACATAGTTAGAAAAGAATATTACTTATTTCCTAAATTGCTATTTACCACCTAACCATGATAGAAAAATTTAAGTATCTAAATTATGTCAACTACCTATCATGGTTAGAAAAAGATGAAACTAAATTGTAGATAACATCGATCTAATAAAGTCATCTTAACAAATAATTCCTCATCCACCAATAGAATTCAATAGGTTCGCATCACCAAGTTAAGTATATAAGTTTTGCAGAGTGATCGCGAAGGGAAGGAGCTAGAGCTATAGTTCCCTAAAAGGTGTTATGTCGCAGGATTAATTATGTTGCCACATTAGTTGCATTTCACATTTTTTTTGTTCATTTCGAGTTTAATTACTCAATTGTTACTTTGATTTTATTTTTGTTATGAAAACCTTTGAATGATGTTTTCGACAAATTTTTGTATTGATTATTTCCCTTTTGGAAATTGATTTATTTTGATATTGTTATTGAGACTATGAAATTTATTTCATTTGTTTAAAATATTTTGTTTTTTAAATTGAATTTCGTCGCCATTTATGAAACATGTGACGAGCCTATGGGTTGGGATTTGTCCTATTGTGTGTTTGTGCCTTGGGCAGCGTCTTCTTTTTCTTGTTTTTGAGAGGAAAATATGTTTTGAAAACCGGGATGTTACAATTTGGTATCAGAGCAGTCGGTTCTTGGTGACCACGTTTTCCGTGTTGCATTGCATATAGTAGTGAAGTGGCAATATAATTAATTTGTGCACATACCTTCCCTTCTGACTATTTTTTTAAATAGTTATATTGTCTAAAAGGTTAATCTTTTATATGATGGGTTAGCTCCTTAGGTGGGGAGAGATAGGAGATGATGAATAGAATTTAGATAAAAAAAATTAAATTACTTTAGTATATGTGTGTGAATTAGCATTTTCCCGAATTTTGGGGACAAAATTCCTTTTTAGGTGGGGAGAATTGTAACATCCTGAAATTTTAATTGTAATAAGTAAATAATTAATATATAATATTTATGGTATTAAATATAAAATATAGAAAATTATAGTGATTTTGAATAGTTGAGATTTTGTAGGAAAATTGTTATTGTTAATATTTAAATTTAAATAGATATGTAGAGTTAGACTCAGTCAACAAAAAAAAGGGGGGGCGGTTAGATTAACTAAATGCATGATTGTAGGATTGATTATAAAATATGTATTTTTACAAATATTATAAGAAAAACATTTAAATAATATAAAATTGAATTAGTCAAAGATACTTTTTTTTAGGGCTTGGACTCATCTATATATATATAAATATATTTGAGGGTGTGCCTAACAGAAAGACAAATTAGAATTAGAGAGGATTATGGTTTTCTATTTTTCGTAGCTTCTTCGGAGTAAACGTGTGGAATTGAGATAACCAATGTTAATTTACTTCATATGCCTGTTTTGGAACATAAGTGTTTTAAATTGTATTTTGATCGTATAAATTTGATTTATGAAATGTTATTTTGATTATATAAAATTCCGATGAAGTGGGAAGTATGTTAATCTATTTTCTTTATTATAAAACTCACATGTACATGTGTATTTGGTATGTTTATAAATACGATGATTTGTTATGACTATTGTATACGATGATTTGTTATGACTATTGTTGTGATGGAGATTTGGGGTGGGTTGTGGAGAATTTTGTTTGGAAGCCGCGCGGCAAGCCTCTACTACTGATCCTAGTAGTTGGCACCTTGTCAGGCCCATTCTCTATTCCTTACCCCTGATCAGGGTTTGAAAATAGGCGCTTGGGTAAGGCACCTCTTGAACCTAGGCCCAGGTGGGAGGTAAGAGAGGGGAACGACACCTGAAGTGAGTGGTATAACCTAAGTGGGGTTATACAGCATGAATGGTTCGGATCCAAGTCTGGGAGTTATACGGAGGAGATCGGTTGGGGGTTAAGAAATTGTTTGGAATTGTTTTGGTTTGAAAAGAAATTTGTTTTGAATTATTTTGGTTTGAAAATTTCTATGTTGAATTTATAAAGCACTGCTTCATTGGCTTATATTTCATACTTGTATATTTTGTAAAGTGATATTGGTTACAGGGGGTTACTGACCCCAAGTATACTTTTTCTTTGTTGTATTACTATTTGTTTTAGGTGAGTATTACTGTAGAGGTGATCGCGAAGGGAAAGAGCTAGAGCTATAGTTCCCTAAAAGGTGTTATGTCGCAGGATTAATTATGTTGCCACATTAGTTGCATTTCACATTTTTTTTGTTCATTTCGAGTTTAATTACTCAATTGTTACTTTGATTTTATTTTTGTTATGAAAACCTTTGAATGATGTTTTCGACAAATTTTTGTATTGATTATTTCCCTTTTGGAAATTGATTTATTTTGATATTGTTATTGAGACTATGAAATTTATTTCATTTGTTTAAAATATTTTTTTTAAATTGAATTTCGTCGCCATTTATGAAACCTGTGACGAGCCTATGGGTTGGGATTTGTCCTATTGTGTGTTTATGCCCTGGGCAGCGTCTTATTTTCTTGTTTTTGAGAGGAAAATATGTTTTGAAAACCGGGATGTTACATATTACCACATGCAAAACACCACAATGTGGTTCTCTAGCTTTTAAACACTTAAGACCAAAAGCATTAGTAGCTTTTGACATCTGAGGAGGAACTCTTATGCTTGACTTCATGTTTTTCACTCTGGTACTGCCTGTACATATGTAGTATGAACAATGTAGTATTAAAGCGCATGTAACTGTGACTTACTACATGCGCTTAAAGCGTATGTAAAGAGTGATATATGTACATGCGCTTTAAGCGCATGTACATGTTATCATTACATGCGTTTTTTACCGTCCTTTTATGAGCGCATGTAAAGCTGCGCTGGTATAGGTTCTATTTGTAATAGTGTCAATTATCTTATTTCATTTTTTCTGTTCACTATCAGCCTATTCCTTCCACGGAAATTTAATTCCTAAAGATAAATTCTTTATTCAGAGTAGAGTTTGTTTATCATGAATTTTTTTAAGTCCCAATTTTTTTTATAGAATTCCCCACTTAATATAGTTGCCTAACTATTTTCATCAATTTCCAAAGAAAGTAAATCTTAAAAATGCTTTGAACTTCGTTAAGTTAATAACACCTACAATGTTTATCACATTTACTATTGTAATTGTTTTTTTAATCTTACATTTGAAAGCAGGGAAGGTCATTTTTAGTCATATGAAAATGAAATGATTGTCAAGAAATTAAATTGATTGTTTTGCGGTATAATTGAATGAAAGACACAGGAGCATGAAAGGAATATGTCATTTATACTAAAATAGTGACTCATGAGCCGAAGGAGTGGCAAGTAAATAGGGTATGTAACCCCACTTTCACATCATGTATAGTAATCGAAATAAAGCCCATAAATCAAATCATTTCTTAATAAGGTACCAAGCCTATTAAATTAAGGAAACATAATAATAAATAGGAGAAAATGGCTTGTATAGAGAATTGATTATTATTTAGTTGTAAAGGACTTGTCATGTGGTTGACATGCATCATAAAACCCTAACAACTGTTAAAAATTTTGTTTTTGATATTAGTCATTTCGTTCATAAATGAGTAAGATATAAAATACACAAAAATTTGAAAAATTAGCTAAATTAGTATTTTACTTGCGTTTATTTTCTTAAGTGTTCAACTATTTCTGTGGTCAGAATACTCGTTTTATCTATTTTAAAGTAAAATTACTCTTCCAATTGAATATTTTAATATTTGTAATCAATATTTAGTTTTTTTTTTCGACGATTTGACTTCTTAGTCTTATATCATATGCACATCCTATTAAAACAATGTGCCTATGATGTAGCACCAGGAGGACTGTTAGCAAGTATGTATCATCTTACCCGAGAATAGAAGAGGTATGCCTAAAAGTATTTATCTCAAGGAAAATAAAATTATTCTAAAAACAGACAAGGCCTTGCGTCTCTTGGCAATGACGCTCTCATCTACCCTTTTTTGTTTGTAATTGTATGCATGGAGGTTCTTTGATAAATTATTTTGTCAATATGTGGTTTGATAATTCAACTTTGATATGAAACTTATTCTGATTCATTTACCATAAAACTAGCTTAAAGTTGACGATTTGACTTGTTAGTCTTTAATAACGTGAAGTATTTCTTGTGCAATATAAGATTTAGGAGATATTGCTTTGTCATATCTATGTATGTTCTAATAAGGATTGTTAAATCTCTAAGATATGTGAAATAAATAAAATAATCGCAACTTGCACGGAATTATGGAAAATATGGACCCCATATTAATAAATTGAATTTAAAATTTCCCTGCAAAAAACTAAATTAAACACAAACCGTACCAAATATGACCATTATAAATATAAGATATATTTTTATTTTTTTGTTATTTTTTTATAATATAAAGAAGGGATCAAGAGAGAAAAGAAATAAATCAAAGAAGATGGTCAGTGTATTTTTTCGTCAAATGTCAATGTGTTATAGGAAAATCATATCAAGGTAATTAACTCAACCAACATTATTATCTAATTAAATTAAATAAATAAATCTTATATACAAAATGAGAGTAAGTATTCCAAAAAATTAAGAAAATAATTTATAAAATTGAAGGCAGCACATAAAACCTTAGGGTTAATATTTATTATGGTCAATAAACAATTTACAGGTATCAATTTGAGCAACAAAAATAAAAGGTCTCATTTTGGCCCATAAACAAAAAAAGATCCAATTTTATCTAATAGACTATTTCGAAAATATTAAAATGCACTTTGTAAAATAAAAAAAACATTGCTTCCTTCTTTGATCATTCGACTTCTTTCTACATGACAATAACCATCAAGAGTGAGGTTTTGGTGTTGTGTGATTGGGTGGCTAAACGGAGAAGGTGAAGACATTGGTGACAAAGGATGTCAGGTGATGGAGGTAGAAAGAAGATGGAGCATCAAAGGAAGAGGAAGTAATGTTATTTTTATTTAAAAATGGTTTTTTAATATTTTCCAATAATATGGTAATTAAAATGAGACATTGTTTGTTTATTAGCAAAAATGATACTCCCTCCGGTCCTAAATATAGGACCTAAATGACTTTTTTGAAAAATCCTAAAAAAACCAAAAAATAAGTTAATTATAAATTGATTTACCTAATTTTTTCTCTTAGACTAGTTTATTTTACCTATAAGCTAATGGATAATCTAAAAAGATATCAAATATGTTATGATTTGATAACCTATTTCACAACCTTAATCTTTCCAAAAAAAAGTTATCTAGGTCTTATATTTAGGACCGGAGGTAGTATTATTTATTGTTTGTTGCTTAAATTGATACTTTATAAATTGTTTATTACTCTGAATAAATATTAACCCAAAACCTTATAAGAAAATTTATAGAATGAAGATCGTGTATGTAATATTTGTTAGGTAATCTAGGCTAATGAATTAGGCAAAAATGCTCTCTAGCATCTAGTCTCTATAACCCTTAATGTAGAAGAATTTTGAGAGTTACCAAACAAGCAAGAAATGACCCCACTTCTCCACTGAAATCCAAACGTTCACCGACTAATTAAATTATAAAACGAAAACAAACAAACAAAACATCAAATAATACCAAAAGAAAGTCTCTCTTTTCTGTTTAATAAAACTCTCGTGATTCCACCTCGCCACACCCACATTTCACTAACCCAAGTTACCACTTATTTAAAGTTTCACAAACCCCCCTACAGTACCCCTCATGTACTACCAAACCCTTCTACTAAATTATCGTCTGCTTCTGTTTTCTTCTCGCTTCTTTTTTTCCCAGAAACTAGATTCTCATTCCCTTCTCTGAAAAGCTTAGACCACCCCACAAGTTGTTTTCTCATTATATTATGTTCAGGACATGAAATCAAATTCTACCAAGATTTTTCTCTGCCTCTGATCCATTTGTTTCTATGTGTTGTTTGTTAGGATTTTCGGCTAAGGATAGAGTCTATATATAATTCAGGAAAAGACTACGAAGAACATGTTTTTGTTTAGAGCTCAATTTGATTCGACCAGTACATGGTTCATCAGGGAATATTTGTACAATAACATTATTTGGCTTCTAGGTTGTCTGCAATTGTTCCTATGTCACTATGTAGCTTCTTTGTTTGGGATGATTACAAATTTTGTTTCCAGGTATGGTGATTTTCCTTAGTTGAATGGTTATTACAATAATTGCTAAGACTTCTGTTGATTAATTTGATAATGTTTTTCTTCATCATTTGGTTACAGATTTTTGGTGGGAGAAGGCAAGGAAGAGAAATTTTGTAAGATTGATGGGTTCAGAGAAGAGCTTACTAATTTTCTATTTCATAGCCATGAAGATGTATTGGAAGATTTTGGAATAGGTGAAGAGAAAAATCAGAGATCTTCATTTTTTGTAGATACCATCTCTAATGTTGATAGAGAGAAGGAAAAGAATAAAGAAAGAGAAGCAGAGTGTTCTGTTTCAAAGAAGGGTTGCTCTGATGATCATGAAGAAGAGAATAATATGGAAAGAGAAACCAATTGTTGTGTTTCATTGAAGGTTCACTCAGATTCACATGAAATCAAAGAAAAGATAACAAAAATAGAAAGCTTGGTTTCAGAGGTCCATGTTGATGGAAAAGTGACATCTATTTTAGAGAACAAGGAAGAAGCAAAGTTTGAGTCCTCAATTTCAATGGTTGTTCATTGTGATTTAGAAGAAATTAAGAAAGAAGGAGAAACAGAGAAAATTTTTTCAATGGGGAATCACTCTACTTTAATGGAGGGTCAATCTCATGATGACATTGAAGGGGGGCAAATATGTTCTTTGATGGAAGAAAATTCAACCACAACTTCACAGAAATATCAATACTTGACAGGAAAAGACATTAGTGGGTTCATGGAGGAACCTACATGCATGAGATTTACATTCCAAGAATTTTTTGTGGGTCCAAATGTTCCTGTCGTTTTTAATGATAATGGTGAGAGCATGTCCAAGAAACAGGAATTTTCAGAGCATCTTAAGGAAGAGGAAGATGGAGAAGGAGAATCTGCTCAAGAAAATGAGTGTCTGGGTTGCAGTAATTCTCTGAAAAAAGTTGAGTCAGAATATGTGATGGAAGCAAGAGAGGAAAGAGGTGAAGAATATGAAGAAGAAAGATCAAATAAAGAACAAGAAATTAATAAACATAGAGAAAAGGCTCAAGAGTGGAAAAAGATGTTGGAAGAATTGGAAAGTGAGGTAGGAAATGAGTGGAGAATGGAATGGGAGCATGATGATATAGTGGATCAACTTAAAGTTGAGTTGAGAAATGCAAGACAAGGAGGACTTTCTACTATTATTGAGGAACAGGAAGAGGAAGAAGAGGATGATGAAGAAGAATTAGAAGAAGAAAGAGAAGAAGAAACAGGGGAAACAGAGTATGCAGAAGGAGTTGGAGATCAAAAGCTTCAGAATAATGAAGAAAGTCAAGAACTCAACGATCAAATGGATGAAATTGAGGAAGTTTACCAGATTTATGAGGACAAAATGAGGAAGCTAGATATCCTAAATTACCAGACCATGCATGGACTAGGTAAGAACTCAGCACCAAACTAATCTCTTTCTGTTATTTTATCTACTTCATTTTGGCACTTATTTGATCATATTACTATAATAGAAGAGATTGCATTTTGATTAAAGAATTCATGTTATAAATTTAATTTTTTATGATGTGTTGATTAATTGAGTTTTTAAACTTTAGGTCAATATTTAAGAATTGAGTCTTAGTTATAATTTCAATTAAATTAAAATAAATCTCCTACATTTGTATAAATTTTAAATGATTGGCATTCATGTTTTATATATTCAATTTTAAGAATACACATTAATAGCTCAATAACTTTACATATGACAAGTCTTTATTGCATTATTAATTATCAATGTCATGTCAATTATATTGAAAGTTTGTTTTGGGAAGTTCATGAGGTACCATTATCTTTTTCAGTGTGGGCCTACTTCATTTTTACACCCACCATATTTTGCTAATCATGTGCTCATAAAGATATACACGTCCTTTGTTCTGATCATCCTTTCCCACTACTATAAAATGAAAGCTATTGCTAGTGGCAGAATTTTGGTTCCACTCAACATCTTTTTCTTTTACCTCATAGGCCTACTTTATGCACTGAGAATATTATCTTATCGTATTTCAAAGCCGATTCAATAGCCACGCTAATCTCTTTTTAATTAATTATGCTTTCAAAGGTATTTTTTTGTTAATTAAAGTTTACTCTATTTTTGGCGTAGAAAGTTACCAATAATGATGATGAATGGACTTTCATATTTTGTGCTTTTTGGTTGACTAAGTAAATCATAAATAAATTATACTCTAAGCAAAGGAAAAGTAAATAGTGCGGACATTTTTTTGGTACTGATTGTGGACATTCTTTTTATTTTAGTATCATATTATTAAAATTAGATAAAATATTACAATTTATAATAACATATAAATAATTTCATTATTTTTTACTCAATTATTTCCCAGAATAAGTAGAATAAAAGCAAACATATATATATATTGTTTTTTTAAAAAAAAAAAACTTTTTTTATTGTTATTCTTTTTTAATAAGTTCTTATTTTTATTCTATTCGTTCTAAGTCATGCTGATATGAACTGCCTACTTAATTTGATATGAACTGCCTACTGAATTTTAAACAAAAAAATTATTTTAACTATTTATCTCAAATACTAATTTTAATTATCTTTTGATCAATACTTTTCCTTCCATGTTTTACTTGATATAACTTTAATTGATATTTATATTAAAACTAAATTATCATTTTTAATTTACTATATCAAATAAAATAAATTATCATCTTATATGTACTATTTATTTGAAAAATTTTTAGTTTTATTATTATGATATTACACGGTATCTTCATGATATATGTTTACTTTAGTTACAAGTTTTGTACAGTTATTTTCAATAAATATTAGACAAACATTATTTATTTTAAAATAAATCAAATAAAACTAAATTATAAATAAAATATATACTTTTATTATTAGCTGACTATACCCAATGTAATGGGACTTTCGTTGTTTAATTGTTATACTTTTATTATTACATAATTTTTAGTATCAAAGACATCACAGCATCAAATTCCATCAATCCTCATTGCTATCTGATTTGGTATTCACGCAAAATAATACATGTATCTACAAAATCACATACTCATTATACTAAAAAAACCTAAAAAAACAGACATTAAAAATATCAAGTTGTTTTTCAACTATTTAGTCACCATCAAAAGAAATTTAGATTTATTTTATTTGGTTAATTAATATTGGTAGTATTGATTAATCGAAGTCTAAGCATGGTCAGCCCATATGTAAAGCTTTAATTATCTCAATTTTAAATACAAGAGAATGATGTAGAATAATTTTAATTTTTAATTTTGAAAGGTTTAGTCCTCAATAAGTTGTCATTTTGTAATAGAAGGAAGAAATTCTTGCCACTGAAAATGCACTGTCTGTAAAATATTTCTATCTTAATTAAACGCAACATGTTATAATAGAAGAGCAAAGGTTGTAACAAAACAAGCAAGTACAAAGCACATCACCCAAACTCATGTCTCGTCCTACACACAGGTCTTCTGCAACTAAAAGACTCTTCAAAAACAAACTTCAAAGGATTGAAGCCATTAATCTCACAGAACCTATGGCCAAGGAAAGAGACAAAAACTCCACTTATGAAGTTGGTTCAAGAATTGCAAAGAGATCTAGAAGTGGTATATGTTGGACAAGTTTGCCTCTCATGGGAAATACTGTGTTGGCTCCACAGGAAAGCTCTTCAACTCAAACAACAATATGATTCCCTTCATCATCATCATCATCCTCATTTCAATGTAGCTGCTGGTGAATTTCAGCTCTTTCAGGTTCTGCTGCAGAGATTCATAGAGAATGAGGCGTTTCAAGGCCCCAGAACTCTTAACTTTGTCAAGAATCGTTGTGTCATTCGCAATCTTCTCCAAGTTCCTGCCATTAGAGGTATTAATCCTTCGATATTTGACGAATTTTTAATAAATTAAATGGTCAGACATTAATGATTGGAAAAAAGACAAATAAAGTCTTCTCAATTGGTAAAAGGACAATTGAGGTTGCTAAATTGTAAAAATGACAAGTTGGGTCATAAACACCTAATACACATTAACAAATTAGTGAGAAAAGACTCAAATGCTCTTAACAATTTGAGGTTGGAGAGTGTGGGGTGGGAATCGATTGGTGTGTTTTGTGAGGGTGGGGTAAGTGTGTGTTTTTAAGGGCATTTGAGTCATTTGCTCAAATTTGTTAATGTGTATTAGGTGCCTATGACCTAACTTGTCCTTTTTACAATTTAGCAATCTCAATCGTCCTTTTACCAATTGGGAAGACTTTATTTGTCTTTTTCCCTTAATGATTAGAATTTATAAGTGGGGTTGTGATTTACATCTAGTACTCCCTCTATTCCTAAATATAAGACATTTGATTTTTTTTTGGAGAGATTAATGTTGCAAAATATATAGATTATTAAATTATGACATATTTGATATATTTATATTATCAATTAGTTTATAGCTAAAATAAACTAGTCTAAGGGAAAAAAATTAAATAAATCAATTTATAATCAACTTATTTTGTTTTTTAGTCCAGAAAAAGTCAACTAAGTCTTATATTTAGGACCGGAGGGAGTATAAGAGTCAACCGCCAAAACATGTTTCTAAGAAAACATGTAAAGTTGGTTGAATGTTTGAAGTTAATGTTTCTTTTTCAATATTTCCCACATTTATTATGATACTTTTAAGAGAGAGAAATACATAAGTATTCCCTTCAATCTCTAATATAAGAGCCAAAAATTGAATGATTTTGATCCTAATATAAGAGTTCATATTACATTCTCTTCTCATTTAATGTGTTTTTCTAACTTTGCCCCTAACTCTCTTTCATATTTATTAATTAATGCTTATGTATTTCTTTCTCTTAAAGTATCACAATAAATATAGGTAATATTAGAAAAGAAATATTAACTTCAGACACTCAACTAATATTCATATGTTTTCTTAAGAAGCGTTTTTTTACGACTGACTTTTATATTAGGGACCGGGGAGTATTAATAAATATGAAATAGTGTTAAGGCCAGAGTAGAATAAACACATTAAATGAGGAAAGACTATGAGATGAACTCTTATATTTTATATTTTGGATTGAAACCATTGAAATTTTGAACTCTTATATTAAAGACCGAAAAGAGTATTAGTTAAGAGAATTCTCATGGCATTTTGGTTATAAAGAGTAATATTTATACATCAAACCAGATAAACCGACATATTAACAGTCATATAAATCTTACATACCAGAGGCTCATTTGCCTTTTACACTACATAGTACATTCCTAGGCCTATTTAATCTTTTGTTACCCGAGGCCAATTGATATATCTTTGAGGAATTAATTGACCTCAAGTGATGAAACAATTTTTTGTTTGCTCTCAAGCAGATGATAGTGCAAGAGAAAAGAACATTACTAAAGGGGATGATGAAGAATATATGGTTACCATTACAAGATTGGCAGAAATCATCAAGGAATCAATGTGGTTGTTCTGGAAATTTGTTAGAGCAGATAAAGAAGATGGGAATTTAATCCTCAGAGTTTCCCAACAAACTCGAACCGATACCAAAGACCCCACAATCTCAGATCTTGTAAAAGACATTAGAGCCCATCTTCACAAGGTTTGCTTATTCCACCAAAGATTTCACATTTATATAATACTAAATACATTTTTCTATGTATTCAAATGTGCATATGATGACTATATAGATCAGTGGAATATTCTTAGTCTACACATCATTATTATAATTGAAAATTTAGAAAACAGGGATATTTCACCACTTGCATTATATTAGATTTCTTTTGGTATTGGTCCAGAAAACAAGCACGTTTCTCATTGCATTTATACAACATCTGAAACTGCATGGTTAATAACTCTACTAGTTGATAGGATATTTTTATTCCCCTCATTGTTGACAAGTGATTATTTTCAGTCTTCACAGTAGTGAGAAGTGTGCAAATGTAAATAGAGATAAGTCGAAACTAGTATACACAGTATAGTATTAAGATGCAAATATGCTTAAAAAGTGTTTGCTTAGTAGTAACATTGCTTTTAAAGTTGTTTAGGGAGCAATATTTCCCTGAAGTATTTGAACGGGAGCAATTTTGATTAACATTAAAATATTAATGGTTAATGACTACTTTTCAATACTAATTGTTGATTTTATAACTAGGTAGAGCAATTTTGAAAATCCTTTAAACTTTTGGGACAATTTTGTATGTAAAAAAATCTTTTTAAGCAATTTTGCCTTAGAAAAATAGCTTTTGAACGAGTTAGGGAAATATCACAATTAAGGTGCAAATTTTGTCCCGAATGTATTCATTCAATTGTAATGTTAGCTTACAAAAGTTTCAAAATATAGAATGTTTCTCAATCCCATAAATATCCAACGTTGGTTGTTAACATTTTAATGGTATGGGGAAACATTGCTCCATTTTCATACTTCCAATGCCATATTACTTTAAAAGTAAAAAAATGCCATATTACTGTGAAGTGAAAATTTCTACAACAAATTTGCACCTTAACCTTTTTACTTAATATAGATTCTTTCTGCCAACCATTACTTTTTATGAATGAAATATGAGGCTGATACAATAATTTGGGGATGAATATTATAATAATGCAGAAGGATAAGAAATTGAAGGACTTGGTGAGAACTGGAAATTGCATAGTGAGAAAGTTCCAGAAGCATTATCAGCAACAGGAAGAACAATTGAATCATGAGCAACTGCTTGCTCAGGTTGAGCTAAAACTAGTCTCAAGGGTACTGAATCTGTCAAAACTGAGAAAAGAACACCTGATTTGGTGTAATGAGAAGTTGAGGAGAATCAAATTTGTGATGAAGAAGAAGAAGGTTGTGGTGGAGCCTAGTTTCTTGCTTTTCCCATGCTGATAAAGTTGAAAAATAAACCAAAGTAATATAAGATATAGATATAGATTAACATAAATTAAACAAAAATATATTTATGTGATAGTACTGTGTATAATATGTTCGTCATTTGAGATTTTCAATTTTAAATAATGATTCATGATATAATATTCAGATTGAGATGACGGTAAGAGGCCGTAAGTGTATATATGTATTAATTCACTCTCCAATTATTTAAGAAAATAAGTTTCTTTAACTTTAGGTTAAACACCGCCTAATAATCTTTTAATATGATTTACGACTAACTTTGATTTGATCGCAATTCACCGCCTAATAATCTTACTTTTTATTTTAAACTCCTACCTCCAAAATAAATTATAAAACAATCTATACACTAACTTATCTATTTTTCTCCAATCAATAATTGAAATCTCTAACTATTGTTCCTTTAATTTCAAAAGAGGATAGACATATTAATCTCTAAAAAATATACAAATGTCTCATTTTGGGCGAATTTTACTCGGGAACTCCTTAAACTCAAAATAAATTCCCAAAATTAAATCTTGAACTCCACCAATCCTTAATTAAATTTTTAGTATGTTACAATATGGAGGCATTTAACAAACATTAGTTTAATTGCATGGGACAAAGGCCTGCCTAGCCTAACAGCCATTACAAATGATGAATGCTTTGAGTCCTAATATTGGATAATATATAATTGCACAGGATATAAAAGAAAATTAATATTAGAATGTGCTTTCGGTTCCTCTTGCCTATATGAATAACACATGAAACACTGGCCACAAATATAGGACTCAATGAACTTTTAACACGTATTTTCATATACATTTCTAAATTGGTTCTAACCACAAGACATAGAAGCAAAGGCAAACAATACATTTCATACTTTATGCATAAAAACATGAAAATAATCAAAACATAACACATCGGAAGAGTTAGGTCAAAATAAATCAACAAAAAAATAATTTCATTGTCATATATTTGTTGCAAAATTTGATTTAAATGATTATCTTATATTCTAGGGCAGTGTGATTCGTATTTAGGATATACTGAAGATGGGTTGAAGATGATGCAAATTGATTCTCTCCATTAGCTGACATCATTGTGAATATCATTTTTAACTCGTTTGCAAAAGGCATCCACTGTACCTAAATTTTTCGTACCCCCTTTCTCCTGCATGTAATTCAAACAATCAAAACAAAAGTCTATCAAAAGTAATAGTATACTTTCTGCCTTGAGATTAACAATTGGGTACTTTTTCTGCCTTGAGATTCTGCCTTGAAAAACACATTTCTGAGTGTGTTTGGTTGGGGCTTATTTTTCAAAATAAGCTGGCTTATTTTGAATAAGCCAGCTTATTTTGAGTGGGTGACTTTTTTTCATGTTTGGTTGGACTTATTTTTCACCCAGCTTATTTGAAATAAGCCAGCATATTTATAAGCTACACAAGGTAGCTTATTTCTGAAAATATGCCAGCTTATTTTTCTATATGACATAAAAATAAGCTAGCTTAAAAATAAGCCCCTTTTAAACAAAAAGTCATCCAAACATGTTTATAAGTCAAATGGGAAAATAAGCCACTTTTTTCAAAGTTCATCCAAACATAAAAATAAGCCAACTTAGAGTTTATTTTCCAAATGACTTAAAAATAAGCCACCTTAAAAATAAGCCACTTTTCCATAAGCTGAACCAAAGACACCCTCTCTGTCACTCTCAATTAAAACCTTGCTTATACTAGTTAGCATGGGAAGATGAAGGATGGAAGGAATAAGGGCTGTGTTTTAATTTTGAGGGGGTAAAAAAGTATTTTTACTCTAAAAATTAATATCAGAAAGGTTCCACAAAACTACAAATTAACATTTAGTATCGGTTTTATTATTTTTGCACCGGGTCACAAAGTTAGTCATTATTTATGCACCGTGAAATAATCATTTATTATTTTTGCCCAAATTGAAATAGTTAATTATTAGATCCGCGTTTTTGGTCAGATTGAATAAAATAGACTTGAAACTTCTGAGTTATCTCCAAAAGTAATATGCTCATCTGAATTAAGCCATTACGTTGTAGTTAAGACTATTTGGTCTGAACTAGGCATTATATGCATCCTTTATCCCTTAAGTTTGGATTTTCTCTTTTTTTTTTGTGGTCATTTTGCCTGCTATTGTTCTCTTATGTAATGAACCTTTTGAAGCATAATTTTTATAATTGGTTACGTTTTCACCTTCCCCTCTCGAGTTATATACTACTGCATCAAGTATTCTACGTCAAAATTAAAAGGAAAATGAATTTCATTACGTTTTATGAAATCAATCAACTATATTATTCACTCTTGGCTCTAATTGAGCTGCCAAAGAGCACTTTCATTTCTTTATTTTTTTAAAAAAATGTAATTATACAATCGATCAATTTAAATAGTATATAATTATCTTTTTTCTTTAATATTAGATTGTTCACTTTATAAATTCTCATTACAAGCTACATATGTTATGATTTAGTCATCTAATTTAGTTATTTATTTAATAAAAAAAGTTCAAGTGACCTTAGTATCATATATGATCGTTTCATCCCAAAAGAAAGAGCTTCATATATAACAAAATCAGCGAATCATGAGCTACGTCCATTTTAGAAATAATCCATTATTGCTTAATTTTTTAAAAAAAAAGTGTAAAACAAATCCACAGATCGTAGCAACAAATCTAGCAGTATCAACATTGAGAATCAAACCTTCTTCGTTTCTGGAATCTTATACAAATAATATATCACACACTTCAGAACCACATGATCTAGTAATTTACCCACTGATCAATGACCATAACTAACTTCATTTAATTATGACGAAAAAAATCATCTAAATGAAGTTAGCTATGGCACCATTGATCAATGGGTTCTACAACAATAACTTTGCAAGCACACTACAAAAGAACACAGGTACGTATTAGTCGCGCTCACATTTCGGCGGTTTCGAAAAAAATGTGAATAAATTTTACATTCCAGCAATTATGGAACATACATCGCAACGTTACACGGATACAATTTTTTTCCTATTTTTCCCCATGCTCCAGTGTATAAATAACCGCCGGAACGTAAAAAAATTATTTTTTTAAAAAAAAGAAATATAAAATATTAACGTTCCGGCGTATAAATAACCGCCTGAACGTAATAAATTTTTTTTTTACAAAAATAGAAATATAAAATATTAACGTATCAGCGTATATATATGCCGGTATAATATATACCACATACCAGCGTAATTTTTTTTTAACAAAGAGAAATATAAAACATTAATGGAGGAAGTTGAGGTTTTTTTTATATAATATATACCACATACTGGCGTATATATATACACTGGTATGTGGAAATTAAAATGCATGTAGGCGTATATATACGCCGCTAATATTTGGGGCAGTTTTGACCCTCTACAGTGTATATATACGCTGAAACGGAACGTTTCCACGGAGATTTTCCCGGCATTTGATCTTTACCCCTCAGCGTCATAGCGACGGTTATAAACGCCGGAACGTGACGAAAATAACCGCTAGGAATCATGTGACTTCAATGTTGGGATTTGATCAAATTGTAGGGAGCAATTAAATTAAAGAGAAATTCTTGAGTGATGTATTCACTATGAATGTCTAGGATCTCTATGTGACAAAGTAAGCTGGTTGTTATATATTCTCCCTCTCTCTCAGACAGCTTACTTAAGTCTATAGTTTGGTCAAGATGAAATGTGTTTTTTCGGTATTGGTAGAGTATTTATTATACTCCCTCCGGTTCTAAATATAGGACCTAGATAACTTTTTTTGGGGAGATTAAGGAAGGCTTAATTTTAGATGTCTTTCCAGTAATACTCCTCCTTAATTAGTTTAATTACTTAGTAGTCCTTCCTCCCCTATCAAATTTCTTGTTAAGAAGAAGAATGGTAATTTAGGAAAAAGGTAACCAAAAATGTATCTAGATCTTATATTTAGGACCAAAATGAAGTCTCTATCTAGGTCCTATATTTAGGACCGGAGGGAGTATATACTTAAGTAAGCTTGTCGTTTAAAAATTGAGGTGCTTGGAAAGGATATATTGTTTTGTGACTTGAATATGAAATGATGTATGTATGAACCCTTTTTATAAACCTGATGCCATTTAAATTGTTGCATCAGACCCTCGATATATCAAAATGCATTCTGAACAATTGAAACAGAAGATTGAACATGTAAAATAGCATTTTGAACAAGCAACCATTGTTTTTCACTTCTTGGATGTTTGTCCATTCTACATGTGATATGCTCAGTCTGTGTACAATACCATCCCAAAGATCAACTGAAATCCTGCACTTCAATAAAAAGCATGAAAATCTGGATCCAAATCATCCAAGTCAGAAAATGATACCCCCGCAGTATGATGACATTGAAGTTGCACAGTTGAATAACTATAATAACACCAATGGCATGTGTACAATTGCAACATTGAGAAAGAGGTTGATCAAGTAGCACAACACTTCAACCAACAAGAGTATGACATGTATTCTGTTTCTTACCATAACTTAAAATGCATATTAATGACTTGTGGTGGATATTAATGACTAATATTTATGTTGATGCAGGGAACATCATTTGGGAACTCTTTACAGTGGAAGGTCCATATCTCCTTCTATATGGGACTTTGAAAATGAATTCTAGGACACACTTTTATGACTTGTTCCTGGACTACCAACACGCCTAGAGGGCCAAGGGGAAAACACTCTAACGGATGCATTGTCTGCCTAAGTATGACTTCTACCTTTCTTCTATTCTTCCAACTCCAACAATAATATATCTTTTGCACTATTCTTTTCATGGTTCACAAGTCACCAAACCAAGTCTTGTCTCATCTACATCATATTCTGCATAACAAAAGGTTAAATGGTCATGTAAAGTAGCTTCTTGATGTAATAAGATATATAAATATACAAATAGATGACATAATAATAAACCCCTAAGACGTGTATGGAGATTGAGTCCAAGAACAGATACAGGCCACGAATTGTAGAGAGTAGCGCCGAAAGCCGAAACCAAGGAGTGATAGGTTATGAAGTAAAAGGGTTTGTAAAAAGCTAAAAATAGTGTAAAATAGATCTATAGTTTAAGATCACACCTGTTTATTTATCAATGTGTCATAACTAACTTCATTGGTGGAGAATTTTTTGTGCGGGACATGGTCGAGCCCTCTCACTACATCGTTAAGAGTAGTCGTTAGTGGGGAAAATGAACAGGCATGTGAAAAACGTCAATTGATGGCATTCTATCACACTTCAATCAAATATGAAAACAAAAAACATTCCAAATCAATTATATTTATATACATACTTACCTCAACATGTGGATTAATAAAGGACGAAAATATGAAAACAAAAATTACCATAGAATTCTTGCTTTTCCGAGATTTAGTTCGAATTGAGTGCTCTTGGAGGACCTTTTTGCCCAAATCCTTCCTTTTCCCCAAAGTTGCTAGGTCTTGTTAGATTATTTTGCGCGAGTCCGTCCGCTGCGTGTTAATAAGCAATTGGTCATATACTAATCAAGGCGAGTGAACTGTAATCTAAATTAAAATAACTAAGTAATCACCTCAGATAAAGGAAGCATCCATTGTTTGGGCCACGCAACATAGGTACCCACCGCATCCATGACAGTGGTAATTCCCTCCAAGGGATATGGCAACGAATGATCATCCCTGAGGGAGGTGTCTATGGACACCCTCAGTGCCCCTTTTGGGATGGGCGACCCATGTAAAACCTTGCTCCCATCATTATAGACTATGGCAAGCGCAAAAACAACAATAAAGTCCTGATCAGCAAATAGTTGACAGCGAGGTTGACCCTACAAATGAACGTTCACTTTTATTTATAATGAGGCAGTTCATCAAAAACATTAAAAGTTTACAGGTGTGAATCATATCAATTGCCTCTAGAATAAAGACCGGGTGCATTGTGCAACTGTAAGTCTCAATCACTGGGCTTTCACAAGTAGTCGGAACATGAGACTGCTGGCCAGATGGCTGATCTCGCTGGGCCACAAGCATATCAACTGTTTTTTGCAGTGAATCATTCCTCGCCTGCATCTCATCCAGTTTTGAGCTTTGGTACGAGAGTTGGCCTTTAGATTTTTCGTCGTAAAATTATTTCGAATTTTCTCGTACCAATTGGTTAATGGAGTAACTTGCTCCATTATCACCCTCTTATGGTTAAGAAAAATTACTCTCACTGCTCCTTTTCCCAATCATACAACTCTTTTCTTTTGAATCACAGCGCACTCTTTACTCTGTCTCGAGGATGGTACAATTAATCTTTTTAACTTTAATGCTGCCTCCTGTGATTTTGTCAGTAAAATCATCATTGTAATAATCAGAATACAGTGTGTTGCTTCCTATATTTATCTTCTTGCCTTCGTCCATCATATAGGGAAACTCTCCCTCATAGTAACTAATTTTGTTGCACAGAGAAAGAATCAGATTGCTTACCCAATATGAAATCAGAAAGACACATGACGTATAAAATAAGATTGTAAAAAGCCGAAACCAGGGATTGATAGGTCATGAAGTAAAAGGGTTTATAAAAAACTAAAAATAGTGTAAAATAGATTTATAGTTCAAGATCACACCTATTTATTTATCAATATGTCATAACTAACTTCATTGGTGGAGAATTTTTTGTGCGGGACATAGTCGAGCCCTCTCACTACATCGTTAAGAGTAGCCGTTAGTGGGAAAGATGAACATGCATGTGAGAAACGTCAATTAATGACATACTATCACACTTCAATCAAATATGAAAACAAAATAAATTTCAAATCAATTATATTTATGCCCCTCACTCTTATAATCTTATTTTATAATCTACCTTTCCCTTATTCCAAATCCATGAAATTCTTTCCAAAGTCCATCTCGTAAAACTTCAAGCATTCTACACATCTAATATACTTAAAGAAACTCTACACACATAAGTCCTAAGAAGCATCAAATCCATAAACTCCAACAACCATTGTTCGCTCCGCAAGTGCACGGGCCGCGCCAAATAATAAAGTGAAAGTAAAGATCGTTCCCACGAGGATTGGAATACAAATCCGGTCAAACAAGAGGTTTGGTGATTAAATTAAGTTGAGCTAACCATAACATGATTTGAAGGTCAAACAAGTAAGCTATTTGCTAAACTAAAATGGTAAAATGATATCAAATATTTTTGTTTTCTTCAAGGATTAATTGGTATCTAGGATTATTTATCCCCCTTGTATCTTGTAACCTTTAATCAACTCCTCTTCTAATTGCTTTAATGTTTATATATGTGTTAACCTAGGGTTCTAGAATACTTGTAAACGCTCCGTCGAGTCAAGAACAAGTGTTTAATTCCATTAATTATCCAATCTCTTGTCATAATTAATAAAACCCAACTTCTAAGTTTCAACCCTAATGTGGCTATGTGAGGCTAATAAGTATATGTTTATCTTATTAACAAAACCATTCATTTGTCATGCAAACTTCAAGTTTTCACACTATTTTACTCAAGTTCTACACTTAACCTAGCTCTCTCAAGTTATAAGTCAAATGAACAAATCAACTAAATGGTGATCAATCACTTAGAGGCATTAGGGCTAGAGTAAAATAAACACATATATATACATTAATCACAAAAGACTAGGAGTTTAAAGAGTTACTCCATACAAGGGTTCAAAATAATCCTAGATAAATGGATTTAGCTACTCATAATCAAATATGAACTACAATACCAAAATGAGTAAAGAGTCATAAGTGCTCACAAAATAGGAAGAAGAAAATGAAGAGGAAACCAAAACGGAGAAGCTTTAAATGTCTTTAATGCTTTCCACCAAACTCCCAAACTTCAAATCTTCAAACCCCAAGCATAATCCAAGCCAAAGAACCAAGAGAAATGTGTTTTTGTTGCCCTAGAACTCCAAAAAGTCGGCCCCCATTTCTTTCTTGCGAGCTGCCTTTTATTTGCTTGAATTTTCACTTCCAGCCCACTCAAAACGCAGAGTTTTGGTTTTTGTTCGTTGTCTGTTAGTTGCACAACGAATGCTCAACGAACGGATCAGAGGCAGGGAAGAAACATCATTCGTCGTGCCTTTGTTTGGCAACGACTGCTCAACGAACAACATTGAGAAATTTTCCTTTTTGCTCTTTTGTCACTTGCTTAGCTTGTCATATGCTTTTCTTCATAATTCCATGTTTTCTTTAGCCTTCTTCACTTGTCCACCTCTTCCTACAAAAGAGAAAGAGGGTTGATGAGCTCCAAAAATCACTTTGACACAAATATAACTATAAATTTCACTCAAATGCCTATCTTTCTAATTTTCCTTTTTCCTATGTGTAATTATATCTATCTCCATTATTTACCACCAAAAATCATGTACATTCAAGGGAAATTGAGATGAAATATGTGAAATTATAGAGTTTATCACTCCCCCAAACTTAAGTCCTTGCTTGTCCTCAAACAATTTAGAAATTTTTATACCTTGACCACATACTAAGCCTAGTTCAATTGAATTACTTGTCCTCATATGTTGTTCTTCCTAATTGATATATAGAATACATGAATTATATGCAGAGATGAATGACTCATGATGTTAAGAACAAGCTCTCCATAATCTTTGAACTAGTGTGTGTGTGATGGAGTTAAAGAAAATTTTGAAGATCTTTCTCCGGTCCTTTGTAAAACTCCAATGCATGTATAGATTCTCACTCTTCAAATTTCTCCACTCTTTTCTTCTCTCCCCACTTTCAACTTGTAGCACATAAGTTAAAAATCAAGAGGGCGTTTAAAGCTTGTAATAGGGCCAAGGATTTAAGTGTTTGGTTAATTGAAAGAATAGGATAAAGGGATTCAAATATCTTGAGATAAATGAAACATTTCATCATAGTCACTCTTTCACAAAATTCTCTTTCAAGAAACAAACTTTCCCCAAACTCATCTCAATTTTCATTTTTTGTACTCCTAGTCTTATTGCTACTTTTTTTTTCATACTTCTTTCTTTTTGTTCTTTTTCAATTCCCTTTCTTTCAATTTTCATTTTTTTTTGACTTAGGAGTACAAACTTTTCCTTTTCAAAGCCACTATTTCTCTTCCACAAACACACATTTTTTAAACATTCGCACACACTTTTATCAACCATACCAATCCTGACTACTAATGAAATGTCAATTATCTCAAGATTCAGGTAGTTCATGGTTTTTCGGGCTGTACGGGTTAGGTTCAATGTGGGTTGCAAAAGAAAATCATCATGGTTTTTCATTAAAAGGCTCAAAGAGGGTGCAAATGGGATAAAAATTGTTAAGGATGGCTTGAAAAGCTCAATCGCATTTAATGATGATCTCAATCATTTTTCAAACTTATGTGCAACCTGTCAAAAATGTGAATTTTCCAAAAACAATTTTGAAATTATCAAGTGAGAGAGAACACATACATCAGTTTATTACATTTTTCCTTCACAAAATCCATCATCCAATTACTCTAACTCCATTAGTGCATAAGTTGTTCAAGAGAATTAAGGAGAGATTTGCCTTAACAACACAATCCACTCAAACAAAGCATATAAGTTCATCTTCTATATACCCTTTATTCAAACAACTTATTCATATCATTGGACTTTCATACATCTTTTCAAAATAGCTCATGGTCAAATTTTCTTTGAAAAAAAACAAAAAATGCAACAACTTTAATTTGGGGCAAAATATCACACATTCATCATCATAACAAAGTCAAAAAATTCCCTGTGCACTTATTATTCACAAGTAACAATTTATTCACAACTTTTCAAAAAGTTCAAGCATGCTCAAAAGTAGTAGATGATCACATTTCTTCCCCCAAACATAAACCATACAGTGTCCTCACTGTCAAATAGGGAGAAGGACCAAACAAAAATCACCTATGAAATGAAACATCCAAAAGCTACATGTCACATTAATGGCATAAATAGGTGCATAGGCACAATCAATGACCACAATTGACCACAATCAGTTTGAGCTGAATAGCTCATAGTTCACCTGTCAGTTCCAATTGCAAGACATTCACAAGACCACAAAATATCACACAATCTAAACTAAAGCATCTAGCACGACAATCACAAAACATTCACAACACAAGCACTACAACACAAGCACACATTAGTTTTCCCTAACATCTAAAATAAAATCATCAACAGCCTTGACGACTTCTCTTTTTGCACATTCTAGGATGCTTTACTCTCAGCTGGTTAGCCTCTGCTGCTTCCTTCTCAAAATCCCCATCTTCACCAACCTCTCTTACTTCATCTTCAACATTCTGATTCTCAGCCTCTTTTCTCTGCCAATTCTTCTTCATATCATCCTCGAATTCCCTGCGTTTCCTTTCCGACTCATCCAGTCTTGTAGACAAAGTGTCAACTCGGGTGTTCAGCTCATTAATTTGGGCAGTCATCCCAGTAATAGCATCATGGATTGCTTGAAGACTGACCTGAAGTGTGTCGGGCAGTGCTGGAACATGTGATTCACCAACATCAGCTTCCATCGGCTCAGTAGGAGACAAATTCTTCTGAACACAGTCATAAGAAAATTGCTCCCGAACTTGAAAATACTTGTCTGTTGGGAGGCCTACTATGCCATGAGCACTGTAGCGATCTGATATCAGATGAGGGAAAATGAGGGCTGAACCGTCACGAGGCTTGCTAGCAGCTTTTGTCAAACTTTCAAGAATGATGTCCTCTGTTTGGACATCCTTTTCTATGATAAAGAGGTAGATGAGGAGGGCCAATTCTTGTTTGATCGTTGGTTGGTGCGTGGAGGGCATGATGTTTGAAGAGATAAAATGGAACCACACCTTGGCCTCATCAGTAAGACCAGCCTTGCTAAGGTACCATTTGTCACCATTTGGGGAGTTCTGGCTCCATTTAAACTTTCTGGCTCTCATTATTGTGCCCCTGATGTTTGCTCTGAGCTACGAAGTTATGCGCTTCGCATTAGCTGAGTACTCACACTTTTCCACATCAGGTAAGGCATAGTGTGCCTTAATTACTTCTGAGGTAATGAATGGTTGGAGCAGCACCCCTGTTTCTGGATGCTTAGCACTTGAAATAAGTTGGTGATGTTCCGCTTCTTGATAGAACCGTCTAACTAAAGCTTTGTTTCCTTCCGTACGGGGTTCTAACAACTTAGCAAATTTGTATCTCTCCCTTGCCTTGTCATAGAAAGGGGTGCATCTGTTCTCAGGGAATTCTCTTTCTTGTAATAATTTTCGCTCACTTGCAGGTGCCTTCCCTTTCTTTTTCTTATACTGTTTTGCACCATTGGGCTTTCCTCCGATAGTATCTTTAGTTGACGGTATGAGCTGCAAAAAGGCACTCACACACACAAACAAGACAAGCAAGGCACTTAGCAACACTTAGCAACCAGCAAGAAATCCTAAAGTCACAGCTTAGAAGGGTAAACTTAAAGTCTCTCACTAAGGCCTAACTCACAACACCCTTAATGCCTAATTCCCCCAAAATTGCACTTATCTGATCATGTAGCCTTTTCTCTGGTTCACCGCTCTCTCTAAACCTGACTGCTATTTGCAACTCATTGGTGAAGATTTAATTGAAAAACAATATCAAACTACTTCTCATTATGAAAGAACTTGAGCATAGAATTTATTTCAAAATGACCAGAATTTATTCACTCAAGTTCTTAGACAATAAGAAATATAATGGTATTAGAAATCCAAGCACCAATGGTATACATCACTCGCAGAAACAATTCTCACAAAATAACTTAGTTCAAAACATTGCCAAAACAGCCTTAACTATCATTCTCTCTCAAAGATTGAAATTGAAGTTCAAAAACATCAAACTCAGGCTCTCTACACGCCAATCAGACCTGGCCAAGCTCAGTTAAAGTCTCAGAATAGGTTAAGTCTCACAAACATTGCTATGCCACAGTTTACCCAAAACCACAAAGTCAATGACAAGCATTTTTCCTCACATAACATACACAAACACCTCAGTTCAGTGCTACTTAACACAGTAATTGCAATCCAATTCTCAGCCTCAGTAAACAAGTCATGTTTCTCTATAATCCCATTCTTACGGTGCTACTTAACATATGACCCTTTCAAAAATCCCAAAAATTTCTACATGATTTTGAACAAACTATACTAAACTAAACTAAACTAAACTAACTAAGTAAACACAAAAACAAAAGGAAATCAAAATCAAGATGAGGGAGTACCGATGTTCACAGATGAGAGAAAACAACAATCAGTGGGGTTGACAGTTGCATATCGGAACTTAGGAGAGAGAGAGGTAGATGACTGTGACGGTGATTGGCTGGAGTGAGAGGAGGACGATGGCTGGAGATGTGGTGGTATGAAGTGAGTTCTCGAGGAAATTGATGGTGATGTGTGGGGGAAGAAGTGGGAGAACGATGTGGATGAAAAAGGAGAGGGAGGACTTGACGCCGACGACGAGATCGACGGTGTGTGAGCGGCGGAGGAAAACAGCGGTTGGAAGGTGTGTCAGTGGTGTTGGGTGTGGAATGGTTGTTAGGGTTTTGAGATGATAGGGGAGGAGATGAGAACGAAGTAGAGATCGGCAGCCTAGACAAGGCGAAGAGGGCGAGGAACAGAGGAGCAGAGGCTGGCGGTGGTGATGGGTGAATGGCGGCGGAGATTGGAGAGTTGGGGAATAAGAGAAGAGAAGAGGAGGTTGAAAGTTGAAGGAGATAGGAGGTGGAGACGGCGGAGATTGCAACGCCGCCTTAGACGATGGTGTAGGCGGCCGACGGTGGAGTGGGGGCGACGTGAGGCTTGGAGAGAGGATGGTCGGAGATGAGACTGAAAGTGAGGGTGTAGGGAGCGATTGAGATGGAGAAGCCATTTGGGGATTAGGGTTTTTTTTATGCTTAAGAAGTGTCAATTGAGGAGAGAGAGTGCCAGAGCGGAACTCCCTTTTGTCGAGCCTTCGTTGCAACACATACACACAACGAACAAACAAAACAAAGAGGGAATAGGTTTGTTGTGGCTTCGTCGCTCAACAAAGGCATGACGGATATCAGATTTTCCCTGCATAATTCTGCAGAATTTTGCAAATCTGATCAAAATTAACCCACCACCTATATTGACTTCAACATCACCCAAGTCATTTATTCCACTGCAGCACCATTCAACACCGCTAATTTCATAGTGCATTTAGTGCTCAACTCACACCAAGGCTCATGATCTATATCAACCAAAATGCACTTCACATTCACAATTTATCTACATTGACAAACAAACAAAAATCCACATACTCAAAAACTCATTCATCAAGGTGTGCCCTTTCATGACAAACAATGCATCAATTATACAACTCTCTTTTATCATTCAAGCTACAGCAGGCTAAGGACACACATAGAAAATGCATTCACACACCAACAATGATTCACACAACCTCATGAACACCAAATCAATACATCCAACATGAATATTCATCAACAGCTCAGTAAATTCAAAATGAACATCATTTGGCAAGAACCAATATCCAACAATCCAGCTTTCCACAGATCCATCATGCAATTAACAATGACACTGCTTAATATTGAATATAAAGTGAAGTTTAAGAGATACTCCCCCTTGTAGACTTCTTCTTTACTTCCAAAACCGTAAGCTCCAGCATGTCATCTCCAAAAGCCTCCAAAATATTAGAAGGAACCTTCCTTCCTACAAAAAGAGAAAAAAAAACAAGCGCAAATCTACCAAAATAAACTGAAATAACACAAAAATCAAAAATAAGAGAAAAGTTGAGAACTTGGGTTGCCTCCCAAGAAGCGCTTAATTTATAGTCTTTAGCTAGACTCTTCCTTGCTTCAAGCAGGATCAGAGAGGGGTAGTGAGACTGATGCACGATCTATCTCACCACTCCAATAATGCTTCAGTTGTTGACCATTAGCCTTGAATGTTTGTCCTTCATCATTTTCAAGCTCTACAACGCCACGATCAAGAACTTGGACCACAGTGAACGGTCCGGACCAACGAGACTTGAGCTTTCCCGGAAACAACCTCAGTTTAGAATTGAATAAGAGGACTTGTTGCCCAACCACAAACTCCTTAGGTAGAATCTTCTTGTCATGCCACCTCTTCGTCTTTTCCTTGTACAACTTTGAGCTTTCATAGGAATTGAGCCGGAATTCTTCAAGCTCATTTAATTGAAGGAGTCTTTTCTCACCAACAACTTTGGCATCAAAATTGAGCTTTTTGATAGCCCAATAAGCATTGTGCTCCAACTCCACTGGTAGATGACAAGCCTTTCCAAACACAAGCCGGTATGGAGACATACCAATTGGAGTCTTGTAAGCAGTCCGATAAGCCCATAATGCATCATCGAGTTTCATGGACCAATCCTTCCTTATTATGCCCACTGTTTTCTCAAGAATTTTCTTGATCTCACGATTGGAAATCTCAGCTTGGCCATTTGTTTGAGGATGATAAGGCAAAGAAACCTTATGCTTGACACCATACTTCTCCAAAAGAGCTTGAAATTTGTTGTTGCAAAAGTGGGTACCACCATCACTTATAATGGCTCTAGGAGTGCCAAAGCGAGTAAAAATTTGCTTCTTCAAGAACTTAACCACCACCTTAGCATCATTAGTAGGCAAAGCCACCGCTTCAACCCATTTTGAGACATAATCAACAGCGACTAAGATGTACTGGTTGTTAAAAGACTTGGGAAATGGTCCCATGAAGTCTATGCCCCAAACATCAAATAATTCCACCTCAAGCATGTTGTTAAGAGGCATTTCATTCCTTCTAGAGATGTTACCCAATCTTTGGCATTGATCACACTTCAAGGAAAATTCATAGGCATCTTTGAATAATGAAGGCTAATAAAACTCACTTTGTAAAACCTTGGCCGCAGTTTTGTTACCACCAAAATGGCCTCCATAGTCAGAGGCATGACAACAGTTCAAAATCTCTTGTTGCTCAAACTCAGGAATACATCTTCTAAGAATTTGGTCAGCACACTGATGGAACACAAATGGATCTTCCCAATAGTAGTACTTAACATCATGCAAAAACTTCCTCCGTTGGTAAGGTTGCAAATCATAAGGGATTATACCAGAAACAAGAAAATTCACAATATCAGCATACCAAGGAGTCATCGCTTGACTAATAGCAAATAGTTGCTCATCCGAAAATGTCTCATCAATAATTTTGCCTTCTTCTAGTTGAGCATCAGTACTCAACCTGGATAGATGATCAGCCACTTGATTCTCTGTGCCCTTCCTATCCACAATCTCTAAATCAAACTCTTGCAAAAGGAGCACCCATCTAATCAACCGTGCTTTTGAATCCTTCTTGCTAAATAAATACTTCAAAGCGGAATGATCGGTGTACACAGTCACTCTAGCACCCACAAGATATGATCGGAACTTACCAAAAGCATACACCACCGCAAGTAACTCTTTTTCAGTAGTGGTGTAATTTTCTTGCGCATCATCTAGAGTTCTGCTAGCATAATAAATCGGGTGAAAGACTTTATCCTTCTTTTGACCAAGAACTGCACCCACAGCATAGTCACTAGCATCACACATCACAATAAAAGGCAAAGCCCAATCAGGAGCCATCATAATAGGTGCAGACACCAGTTTCCTCTTCAATTCCTTAAATGCTTTCAAACATGCATCATCAAACTTGAATTCAACATCTTTCTCAAGCATGGCACATAGAGGCTTAGCAACCTTAGAGAAGTCTTTAATGAACCGGCGGTAGAAACCAGCATGACCAAGAAAACTCCTCACACCTTTGACATTGATTGGTGGAGGAAGTTGCTCAATCACAGAAATTTTAGCTTTATCCACTTCCAAATCATTCTTTGACACACGGTGGCTAAGCACTATCCCTTCTTTCACCATAAAGTGGCATTTCTCCCAATTCAAGACCAAGTTGGTGTCTTCACATCTTTTCAACACATTAGCCAAATTTTCTAAACATTCATCATAAGAATCCCCAAAGACAGTGAAGTCATCCATGAAAACCTCCATAGAATGTTCAATCATGTCAGCAAAGATAGCCATCATACACCTCTGAAAAGTAGCCGGTGCATTGCACAGACCGAAGGGCATACGCTTGAACGCAAAAGTCCCATATGGACAAGTAAAAGTAGTCTTTTCTTGATCTTCCGGTGATATAGCAATTTGGTTGTACCCAGAGTAACCATCCAGAAAACAAAAGAATTCCTTCCCTGCCAACCTATCAAGCATCTGATCAATAAAAGGTAGCGGGAAGTGATCCTTCCTAGTGGCGGCATTCAACTTGCGATAATCCATACAAACTCTCCAACCTGTGACAGTGCGAGTAGGGATAAACTCATTGCGGGTGTTAGCCACTACAGTCATACCGCCCTTTTTAGGGACGCATTGGACTGGGCTCACCCAAGAACTGTCAGAAATAGGATACACAATGCCTGCATCAAGCCACTTCAAGATTTCTTTCTTCACTACTTCTTTCATAATGGGGTTCAACCAACGCTGATGCTCAATGGAGGATTTGTCATTATCCTCAAGAAAAATCTTGTGCATACAAGTAGAAGGACTAATACCCTTTATTTCTGCAATAGTCCACCCGATGGCTTTCTTGTGCTCTTTCAAAACTTTCACCAATTGCTCTTCCTCCTGAACTGTCAAATCAGAAGCAATAATCACCGGTAAAGTATCATTGGCACCCAAATAAACATAGCACAAATGTGAAGGCAAAGCTTTCAATTCCACAGATGGTGGATCCTCAAGAGATGGCTTGAGCTTTGGCCTATCAAGAGATGCCAAATCCAAATATTCAAATGGCACACGGCTTCTAGGAAAAGATATGGGAGCATCCATAATGGCCGAACATTCCTGCATGTCTTCACTACCATCTTGCACGCCAAGTAACACAGCTTCAACTGGGTCATGACACACAGATTCATTGAACTCTTCTTGCATCACTTGCTCAAGGATATCAACAAAGAAACATTGCTCTGATTGATCAGGAGACTTCAACAACTTATGCATACTGAAAGTGACCTGTTCATCTGCAACTCTCAATGTGAGCTCACATTTCTCTACATCAATTAAAGTTCTTGTTGTTGCCAAGAACGGTCTTCCCAGCAAAATCGGTATCTCCTTATCTGCTTCAAAATCAAGCACAATGAAATCCGCAGGAAAGATAAATTTTTCCACTTTTACCAAAACATCTTCTATTATACCACGAGGATAAGAGATGCTTCTGTCAGCAAGTTGCAAGGTCACAGTAGTTGGCCTAGCTTCACCCAATTCTAACTTTTTAAACACAGAGAGAGGCATAAGGTTCACACTTGCCCCAAGATCACACAAAGCCTTGACCAAGAATTTTTCTCCAATGTGACACGGAATAGAGAAACTACCAGGATCTTTAAGCTTGGGCGGAAATTGCTTGATAGCATCAGTGAAACTAGTAGTCACTGCAACTGTCTCAAACTCATTGAATCTCCTTTTCTTAGAAAGCACGTCTTTCATAAACTTTGCATATTTTGGCATTTGCTCTAAAGCTTCCACAAAGGGATGTTGATATGCAATTGCTTAAACATCTCAAGAAACTTCTTAAATTGCCCATCATCATGTTGCTTTTTAAGTCTTTGAGGAAAAGGAGGAGGAGACACATATTTTGGTTTTGCCTCATGTGGTTTCGCCTTGTCATCACCACCATCCTTCTGTTGCACTTTGTCTTTGCTTTCAACAATAGTTTCCTTCCTAGAGACACTTCCATCAACTAGAATGGTTTCATCAACATTGGCACCCTCATCAGGAACAATCTCATTAGGAGCTTCTTTGTTAGCTCCTTGAGACTTAGGTTCATTATCAACTTGTTTTCCACTCCTTAGAGTGATCACCTTGCATTCTTCTTTGCCCTTATTCCTTGGATTAGGAATCGTGTCACTAGGAAGACCTCCTCTTGTCAACACATTCACTTGCGACGCGAGTTGCCCCATTTGTATCTCAAGATTCTTTATAGAGGCATCATGACCCGCTAGCCTAGCATCATTCTGAAGTCTAGCAGCTTCTTGCCCTGCCAAGAGTTGTGACAACATTTTCTCCATCCTATCCATTTTGGATTCTTCCTTTTGAGGCACTTGTGTAGTTTGACTTTGAAAACCCGGTGGGTGTGAAGGCTTAACACCTGAAGAAGACGAAGGATTCACAGCTTGCCCTTGACTCCATTTAAAGGTTAGGTGATTCCTCCACCCTGGATTATAGGTGTTGGAGTAAGGGTTATTGTTAGGATTCTGAAACTTCCCCATATAGTTCACAGACTCAGGAGCCATGTACAGAGGGCAATGGTCTGGGAGATGAACATCTTCACATTGATCGCACACAATTGGGGTCATATGCACAGAATGAACACCCTGAGCTTTACTTCTCTGAGCTTGCGATTCAAGCATATCAAAACGCTTGTTTATAGCAGACAGAATAGTAGCCATCTGTGAGGAAGAAGTGACATCTTCTTTTGGAGTAGTAAGAGGCTGCGAACGCCTGTTTGTACCCTGAGAATTGTTAGCAGCTAACTGATCAAGCAATCGGAACATCTCATTAACAGGGACATGTCTGTATCCTCCATTTGTCATTGAGTCAAGCATAGCTTGAGATTGAGGATTAATGCGGTTACAGAAGATTTGAAGGATAACCCACTTGTCTACCCCATGATTAGGGCACTGTTTCATTAGCAATCTGTACCTTTCCCACGCAGCATAGAGATGCTCATCAGGATATTGCTTGAAACTCAAAAACTCATCTCTAGCTTCAACAGACTTATCATCAGAAAAGAACCTTGCTCTGAACTTATTCTCAAGAGCATTCCAAGAATCAATGGATCCCTCTGGCAAATCATCAAACCACTCCCTAGTTTTCCCTTGCAGAGAAAAAGGAAACAGCCGGAGGTGAAGAACATCATCAGGAACTCCATTTTGCTTGAAAGAATTGCACACTTCCAAGAAATACAACAAGTGCTTGTTTGCATCTTCCTTGTGAAGCCCATGGAACATACCGGGCAGTTGAAGCATAGTAATCATGACCGGCTTAATCTCAAAGTTGTGAGCTCGCATATCTGGCATCCTGATACAAGACTGAACACCACCCTTGTTTCTGGTAGCAAAGTCATTCACAATAGCCCGATCATACTCATCATCAGCCATGGTTTCAGATTCAGTTTCTGTCGCGTCAACAAAGTTTTCAAGCTCCAGAACTACTTCCAAGCTGTCCGGATGTACCTGTTGCATAAACCTGTATAACAACTAGAGGACAAACAACACAAAGCAAATAATGCACTAACAAAAGTATTAGTAGACAAAGAAAAGAAAAATTAATAATATATATTATGCTCAATCGAAATTTAATAACCAACCCTGGGGTTGACCAAGGGATTTGTTTCCAAATCCCCGGCAACGACGCCAAAAACTTGTTCGCTCCGCAAGTGCACGGGCCGCACCAAGTAATATAGTGAAAGTAAAGATCGTTCCCACGAGGATTGGGATACAAATCCGGTCAAACAAGAGGTTTGGTGATTAAATTAAGTTGAGCTAACCATAACATGATTTGAAGGTCAAACAAGTAAGCTATTTGCTAAACTAAAATGGTAAAATGATATCAAATATTTTTGTTTTCTTCAAGGATTAATTGGTATCTAGGATTATTTATCCCCCTTGTATCTTGTAACCTTTAATCAACTCCTCTTCTAATTGCTTTAATGTTTATATATGTGTTAACCTAGGGTTCTAGAATACTTGTAAACGCTCCGTCGAGTCAAGAACAAGTGTTTAATTCCATTAATTATCCAATCTCTTGTCATAATTAATAAAACCCAACTTCTAAGTTTCAACCCTAATGTGGCTATGTGAGGCTAATAAGTATATGTCTATCTTATTAACAAAACCATTCATTTGTAATGCAAACTTCAAGTTCTCACACTATTTTACTCAAGTTCTACACTTAACCTAGCTCTCTCAAGTCATAAGTCAAATGAACAAATCAACTAAATGGTGATCAATCACTTAGAGGCATTAGGGCTAGAGTAAAATAAACACATATATACATTAATCACAAAAGACTAGGAGTTTAAAGAGTTACTCCATACAAAGGTTCAAAATAATCCTAGATAAATGGATTTAGCTACTCATAATCAAATATGAACTACAATACCAAAATGAGTAAAGAGTCATAAGTGCTCACAAAATAGGAAGAAAAAAATGAAGAGGAAATCAAAATGGAGAAGCTTTAAATGTCTTTAATGCTTTCCACCAAACTCCCAAAGTTCAAATCTTCAAACCCCAAGCATAATCCAAGCCAAAGAACCAAGAGGAATGTGTTTTTGTTGCCCTAGAACTCCAAAAAGTCGGCCCCCATTTCTTTCTTGCGAGCTGCCTTTTATTTGCTTCTGAATTTTCACTTCCAGCCCACTCAAAACGCAGAGTTTTGGTTTTTGTTCGTTGTCTGTTAGTTGCACAACGAATGCTCAACGAACGGATCAGAGGCAGGGAAGAAACATCATTTGTCGTGCCTTTGTTTGGCAACGTATGCTCAACGAACAACATTGAGAAATTTTCCTTTTTGCTCTTTTGTCACTTGCTTAGCTTGTCCTATGCTTTTCTTCATAATTCCATGTTTTCTTTAGCCTTCTTCACTTGTCCACCTCTTCCTACAAAAGAGAAAGAGGGTTGATGAGCTCCAAAAATCACTTTGACACAAATATAACTATAAATTTCACTCAAATGCCTATCTTTCTAATTTTCCTTTTTCCTATGTGTAATTATATCTATCTCCATTATTTACCACCAAAAATCATGTACATTCAAGGGAAATTGAGATGAAATATGTGAAATTATAGAGTTTATCAACCATCATCATTCTGTCATTCCTTCACCAACCAACCTCTTATCTCTCAATCTCAGTTAACCTTAAAAGTTGAATTACAACGCTACCAGTTTCTAACTAATCATCTTCGCTTAACCTAGTCACAGAAAGTATGCCTCATTTCCCTAATATTACAATTCCCTTAATTCAGTTAGTCTCAATTCACAGAAAAACTGAAAGAAAAAATAAATCTTTCGGCTACTGGGCTCAAACCATATAAACAAGTAAAATAAATCCCACTAAAACTTGAAAACTATACATGCACATTCATAATACCATCACCAGCCAAACTAAACAAACACCATAAGCACAAAGTTTTAGCCCAAAGAGCAATAGAAAATTTCAACCAACAATTACCTTAAGCTTCATCTTAACTTGTTTATGGAATCTAATATCCAAAAACCCAAATCGGACCCCACTTAGATTCTCTCAAATCTTGCCTGAAATCAAAGAAAAAAATGGAAGTGAAAACTCACCTAGGTTGAAGACGAGCTCGTACTCGTGAAGGAAAAAAGGGAGGCGGAGGGAGCTCTTCCCTCGCTGGTGCGACGGCGACAGCGCCGCCATTCATCGCCGGGGAGAGAGAGAGGTGAGAAATCAGGCTTGGAAGGGAGAAGGAGTGAGGAATCCGAGAGGTAGAAGAGGAAGATGGTGTTTGGAGAAGAGGAAGTGAGGAGTGTCGGCTCATTGGTGTTTGTGTGGATCATCAGAGAAGGAAGAGATGGAAGAAGATAAAGTTTGTTAAGGATGAAGAAGGTAATGTATTAGTTAAAGATGATAATATTAGGGATAGATGGAAGAATTATTTTTATGATTTTTTTAATGATAGAGTGGAAACTTTGAATTATGTTATAGATGATTTAGGGATTAGTGATAGGAATATCAATTTTACAGGTAATATTAAGATTAGAGTGAGTGAGGTTGAGGATGCTCTTAAGAAAATGACTAAGGGAAAAACTGTTGGACCAGATCGTATTCCTATTGAAGTATGGAAATGTTTGGGAGAAAATGGAGTGTTGTGGCTTACTAAACTGTTTAATGAAATTCTAAGATCTAAGAAAATGTCAGATGATTGGAGGAAGAGTACATTAGTACCTATTTATAAAAATAAAGGAGATATTCAAAATTGTGCAAATTATAGAGGAATAAAACTTACGAGTCATACAATGAAGTTGTGGGAAAAAGTAATTGAGAGTAGGTTAAGAACTGAGACTAGCTTATCGAAAAATCAATTTGGTTTCATGCAGGGAAGGTCAACTACAGAAGTAATATATCTAATTAGAGGCTTAATGGAAAGATATAAAAGTATAAGAAAGGATTTGCACATGATTTTTATTGATTTGGAAAAAGCATATGATAGGGTGCCAAGAGATTTACTTTGGAAAGTTTTAGAAAAGAAAGAAGTACAAATTGAGTATATTAGTGCTATTCAAGATATGTATGAAGGAGTAACGACTAGAGTTAGAATACCGGTAGGAGAAACAATTGATTTTCCAATAAGAATTGGATTGCATCAAGGTTCGGCATTGAGTCCGTATTTATTTAATCTTGTTATGGATGCCTTAACTGAAAGTATACAAGAAGAAATTCCTAAGTGCATGCTTTTCGCGGATGATATAGTAATTTTAAGGGATTCAAAAGATGAAATTAATTGGAAATTAGAGCTATGGAGGATGACTTTAGAGTCTAAAGGTTTTAGAATAAGTAGGAGTAAGACGGAATATATGTACTGTAGTTTTGGCAGTAGACAAACTCATGGGGACATAGAAATTAAATTAGGAGAGCATGTTATACAACAGGTGGATAAGTTTAAATATTTAGGATCAATTATACAAGAAGATTGTGAGGTAGATGGAGATGTCAATAGTAGAATTCAGGCTGGTTGGTGAAAATGGAGAAAAGCTTCTGGGGTTATTTGCGATTGCATGGTTCAAGATAGAATAAAAGGAGAATTCTATCGAACAGCTATTAGACCGGCATTGTCATATGGTAGTGAATGCTGGGCAATTAAAAAACAACAAGAACATAAGTTGGATGTGACAGAGATGAAAATGTTGAGATGGATGAGTGGGTATACACTAAAAGATATGATTCGTAATGATCACATTCGTGAAAGAGTTGGGGTTGCACCAATTTCAGAGAAAATGAGAGAATATTGTTTAAGGTGGTATGGACATGTTCAAAGAAGAGAACTAGATGAGCCAGTAAGAATAGTGGAGCAGATGGTAAGGGAGCCATATATAAGAAATAGAAGGAGACCAAAGAGAACTCTTGATGAAGTTATTCAATGAGATATGTTAGTGAAAGGTTTATCTACATGAATGACTAGGGACCGAGCAAAATGGCGTCGTGTGAGCCACGTAGCCGACCCATGTAAATGAGATAAGGTTTACGTTGTTATTATAGTTTATGTGGTATGGACATGTTCAAAGAAGAGAATTAGATAAGCCAGTAAGAATAGTGGAGCAAATGGTAAGGGAGCCGTATATAAGAAATAGAGGGAGACAAAGAGAACTCTTGATGAAGTTATTCAAAGAAATATGTTAGTGAAAGGTTTATCTCCAGGAATGATTAGGGACAGAGCAAAATGGTGTCGTGTGATCCATGTAGCCGACCCCACTTAAGTGGGATAAGGTTTACGTTGTTATTATTATCAGAGAAGAAAGAGGAAGGAAGAAAAAAAATAGGGTTTTGGGTAAATTACTTTTTATATTTACTTTTTAGGGAAAATTAATTATAAGTCTCTGGTAAGGGATATAATACTAGAAAAGTCCCCCTAACTTGTGAAATTGAAGTAGAGTCCCACATTTTCAAAAATAACTAAATTAAAGTCTCTTGGGATTCTACTTTAATTATTTTGAAAAGGTGGTCCCCACAGTTAATAATATAATATTTCCTCTCTCCTCTCTTCTCTCTCCCTCCCCCTTCTTCTTCTTCTTCATCACCACCACCACCATCCGACCACCCCCTCCCCCCCCAACTCACCACCCTCCTTCAACACTCTCCCACCCTCCACATCCACTGCATCATCACCACCATTCAACATTCCTCTCCCCCTCACTCCCTCCGCCTCCCCCTCCAAACGCCCAAATCCCCTCCCTCCACTCCTCCCTCTCTCTCTTCCTCACCTCCCCCTCCCCCTCCAACTTCTCCATCAACAACGTCCCCCTCAACCCCTCCTCTCTCTTCGACCACGACTTCCTCTTCATCTATTCCATCACCACCTTCTTCGACCTCAACTTCAACTCCACACACCTCAACAACAACAATAATAACCAGAAGGAGGATAATAATGATCGTGCGTCGTGTAAGGCTTTGGATGCGAGGAATCCGGCATCTCGAGAGGCGGTGAAGTCGCTGAGTTTAGGTCGGATATTCGGTGAAGGGTGATGGCGTCGTTTTTGGAAAGAGAATGGTGGGGAAGAAGGTGGGGAGAGGAATGTTGAATGTTGAATGGTGGTGATGATGCAGTGGATGTGGAGGGTGGGAGAGTGTTGAAGGAGGGTGGTGGGGAGGGGGTGGTCGGATGGTGGTGGTGGTGATGAAGAAGAAGAAGAAGGGAGAGGGAGAGAGAAGAGAGGAGAGAGGAAATATTATATTATTAACTATGGGGCTCACCTTTTCAAAATAATTAAAGTAGAGTCCCAAGGGACTCTACTTTAATTATTTTTGAAAATGTGGGACTCTACTTTAATTTCACAAGTTATGGGGACTTTTCTAGTATTATGTCCCTTACCAGGGACTTATAATTAATTTTCCCTACTTTTTATTTTGAACTCTTACCTCCAAAATGATTTATAAAACTATCTATAAACTAACTTGTATATTTTTCTCTCTTACCTCCAAACTAACTGTTGCTCCTTAATTTTCAAAAGAGGATAGACATATTAATCTCTAAAAAAATATACATGTCTCTTTTTCAATATTTCCCACATTTATTATGATACTTTTTATAGAAAGAAGTAACATAAGTACTGTATTAGTAAATTTGAAATAGGGTTAGGTGCAGAGTAGGAAAAAGCGCATTAAATGAGGAGTGACTATGAGATGAGCTGTTATATTTTGTATTAAAATCATTCAAATATTGAGTTCTTATATTAAGAACCGGAGAGAGTATTAATTAAGAGAATTCTCATGGCATTTTGGTTATGAAGAGTAATATTTATACATCAAACCGGATAAACCGACATATTAACAGTCATATAAGTCTTAGATACCAGACTACCAGGGGCCCATTTAACTTTCAATGGTAAGGTGAAACATTGCTCCATTTTAATACTTCCAATGCCACATTACTATCAAGTGAAAATTTCTAGAACAAATTTGCACCTTAACTTTTTTTTACTTAATATACATTTTTGCTGCCAAGCATTACCTTTTATGAATGAAATATGTGGCTGATATAAAAATTTGGGGATGAATATTATAATAATGCAGAAGGAGAAGAAAATGAAGGACTTGGTGAGAACTGGAAATTGCTTAGTGAGAAAGTTCCAGAAACATCATGAAAAAAGCTTCTTGCTCAGGTTGAGCTGAAATTGGTCTCTAAGGTGCTGAAACTGTCAAAACTGAGAAAAGAACACCTGATTTGGTGTAATGAAAAGTTGAGGAGAATTAAATTCGTTATGAAGAAGAAGAAGGTTGTAATGGAGCCTGGTTTCTTGCTTTTCCCATGCTGATAAAGTTGAAAAATAAACCAAAGTAGTATAAGATATAGATATACATTCACATAAACAAAAATATATTTATGTGTAAAATGTTTTTTTTGGCCAACACTCTGTATAATATGTTAGTCATTTGAGATTTTCATGTTTAAATAATGATTCATGATATAACGAGCAATAACTCCCCATGCGTTGCACAGAAGAAAGAACTTGCAAGTGAAAATTGATCAAGAAATTGAAGAATAATAATGTAACAAAATAGGACAATTAATTTTATGAAAAAATTAGCTAAGATAGTAGAGATAATTATCATTAATCACAATAATCATAGTGTAATCTTAAACTAAAAACAAAAAATTCCTTGGCAACTTTGTAATAGAAAGAATTAATTAAAGATAAAGTATCATAAGCACAGGCCATTAGAAAAGTATAATTTTGAAAGTCTAACCAAAATAGGCAACCAAAAAATAATCTTTCTCAACCTGCTAAAATAAACATGACACACCGAGCATGGACTCACGTACGATGCATGGGTAAAAGGCTCTAATTGAGTTTTATCTTGGTACGAAGTTGGAAAAATTTACAAGTAAAATTGTTTAGAGAAATAGGATAGATTTCTAAGCAAGTATACATGTTGCGCAAGTATACATAACACTAAAAACCAATCCAACAAAATGGGAAGGGTATGAGAAACAGTATCACAAAACAATAATGATATCATCATAACTTCAGAAGAAGGAAAACCAATGAGGAAGAAGCAAGCAGCAAAATCATTACAATAGCAGCCAGTCCAAGCATCCATGGACACTGTTGGTTTATAGTCCTCACGAGAGAAATAATCCTAATAGAAGCCACTTCAAGTATTAATCTGTCAAAATGTACAATAAAATCAAAAGCCAATAAAATTAGGAGTTCTTTTTTATCGTCGATCAAGGTATCCACTCACTCCACAAGTGAGAGACTAATCTCTAATCACAAGTATGAAGTTCAATGATAACCAATACAACTAATGAAAAAAAAAATAGTTTGACAATTCTATGACTTTTTACCTCTAAAATGCATTATGAAAAGAATTAGCTAAGGTTGTAGAGATATTTTATAAAGATTACTCGCGATTCATGCAATTTGTTTATTATTATCATTAATCACAATGATCATAGTGTAATCTTAATTAAAGGCCAAGTATCATAAAATCTCGAAAAAAAAATTTTTTTGATACATTATTAATTTGCTTTCAAATCATGAGATCGAATAAAAATTGTATCATAATAGGAAAATTATTTTTATGAAAAAGATTAGTTAAGGTTGTAGTTTTATTTTATAAAAATTACTCGCGCTTCGTGCAATTTGTTTATGATTATCACTAATCACAATGATCATAGTGTAATCTTAATTAAAGGTCAAGTATCATAAAATCTCGAAGAAAAAAATTTTGACAATTTTTTTTATCAAAAAATAATTTCGATAAAAAAAATGTTTTTAAAAAAATTGGAAAAAAATAAGAAAAAAAATTGATAAAAAAAGGGTTAAGGTGCATTTTTAGTACTCTATAATATAGCAAAGTGCACCTAACATAATATACAATATTGTGGTCCATTTGTGGTAACTAAAAATTATTTTCGTGGCTTATTTAGTAACGACGTTAAATAAGTTAAGTTTAACTGTTATGTGTCAAATTTTGACCGTTAAATTGTGGGGTAAAGGAGCATTTTCAGTACTCTAGAATATAGAAGGGGCATCAAACATAATATAAAATATTTAAACACCATAAACAACTAAGCCACAATATTATTCAAAGTGTCAAATAATTAAACACTACAGAGTTATAAAGATCCATAGACTATCCTAGTATCATGCATGTATAAACTAATAAGTCATTAGTATTTTACATATACAAAAAATGTAAGCAAAGAATCATAAACTAAACAGGTTGGCCTTACTGAGTTAAAACAGGTTGGTCATACTGGCTTGATCCAAATTAATGACCTTATGATGTAATAGGAGAAGAGTTACTTCTATCTGATTACATAGTCATAAATTTAAAATAATGTTCGTTGAATTGTCATTTCAATATACATATATCACATCATTATGTTACATTAGATTTTATCTTACAAAAGTGAGTTTTAACTAACGAATTACTAGATAAGCAATGAAAATAATTCTTAGTTATCACAAATGGACCAAAATATTGTATATTATGTTTGGTGTTCCTTCTATATTCTAGAGTACTGAAAATGCTCTTTTACCCCACAATTTAACGGTAAAAATTTGACACATAAGGGTCAAACTTAACTTATTTAACGTCGTTACTAAATAAGCTACGAAAATAATTCTTGGTTACCACAAATGGACCACAATATTGTGTATTATGTTAGGTGCACTTTGCTATATTCTAGAGTACTAAAAATGCACCTTAACCCTAAAAAAAACTTTGTAGATAACATTGTTGCAATACTGTAAAAAAAACATTTTGATGAAACAAATTTTTTGACAAAAAATTTTAAAAAAAGTTTTTGAAATTTTTTTTTTAAAAAATTATAGAAAATAAAATATTGTAGGAAATATTAATAATCTAGAGGATTGTAGCATCTAAAGGCAGCTTGGACTTTAAAGTTAAGCAATGAATTCAAATGTCAAACAGCTAAACCCACAGCTCACAAAGATTTTAAACCAACTCATAAAGAAACATGATCTTCATGTGGTTGGGGAGTTTTAGCCTCTCCTACACACAATATACCAACATGTATGATTATCAAAAAGCAAAGAAAGGGAGATTTGGTAAAAGGATTGTATCATGGAATCATTGGAGGATATATTTTTTTATGAGCAAATCATTAGAGGATATATCATATATAGTACAATTTCAAATTTAAATTAGAGCATTTTTTCAAAAAATACACTAATTTAAATTTATTGAATTATTAAAAGAGTAAAACCCCAAAATTAAAAAAATTGATAAAAGGAAAGTATGGTTACTGTTCAAGATATCTATAACCAAAAAGAGTTTGCTTCGAATAAATATATATATATATTACAATAGAATAATATGATATAAAAATATTTAATATATAAAGGTAGAAACTCATATTTAAATACAGAAAGCACCTACTGACTACATAAATGGGAGTTTGGATTTGAAATTTAGAGAAGTGTAGAGTCTAAAGATACAACCTAAAAGTTAGAATAAATGATAAAGAAAAAAAAATGGAATAAATAAATATAACCAAAAAAGGTTAAAAGGAACATTTTAGAAAAATCAGGAACAGAAACAAATATAGAATGTATAATATATAATTAAAAAAGAAAAGACAAATTTTAAAAGAAAAGGCAAAAAGAATCGATTAAAGGAAGGGCTGAATGGAGGAAGATAGCTATGGAAAACTGCTCTGAAGGCGAAACTGCTCTGAAAGCGAAAAGCGATGGAATCTCCTCTGAAGAGGCTGATGTCATGACGCGTAGCAGGAAAAAGATACGTGTTGATGATGGTTCCATGACCGGTGACTGCTCTAATGTGCCAAGAGTCGAAGACTGGATGTCCGATGATGAGTTTAGTAATGAAAGCAAAAATCTTTCTCCTAAGAAGTCCTATAAAGAGGCTTGCGCAAATGAGTGTAATCTTGGTCTTGAAGAGGATTACGAAGAGGATAATGATTGGTGGTATGAAGATGGGTGGAAACCAAGAATTTCAGTGGAAGAAACAGCCAAAGGTCCTAATATCATAATTCTTCCAGATTTCAAGAAGAGACTTGCTCGAAAATGGTCAACCTCTCTTTTTGTTCGTTTGTTGGGGAAAACAATTAGAGAAGACTATTTAAGCACCAGACTGCAACGTATGTGGGGTAATAATGGTAATGTTGAAACTATGGAAATTGGGTCTGGCTACTTCTTGGTACGTCTGGATAACAAGGAAGATTATGAATTCACCCTTATCGGTGGGCCTTGGATGATAATGGAACATTATCTGGCAGTTCAACCTTGGAAGCCAGATTTTGATCCTGATGAGGATAAGATTTCTACCCTATCTGCTTGGGTTAGAATTCCAAAGTTTCCTGTGGATTATTATGAGAAAGGAATATTGTATGTAGTGGGAAGTCAGATTGGGAAAGTCTTGAAGGTTGATTCAAACACCCTGAGGCAATCCAAAGGGCGTTTTGCAAGAATCTGCGTGGAGGTTGACCTGAATAAACCTCTTTTGCCAGCCATTTTGATTAATGGGGTTGAAAAGAAGATAGTGTATGAAGGACTACATATGATTTGTTTTGCTTGTGGGAGATATGGCCATGAATCTGATAAATGCTTCCACAAGACTCAGAATTTGAATGAAAATTCTACCAATAAATCAAGCAGCAGTTCGAGCCATATTAATAATGTAGTTCCTGGTTTGGATGTTGTTAATGAATCATGTGATAAGCCCTTTGGTGAATGGATGTTGGCACCTCGTCGGCGACGAACTAACAAACTGTTTTCAGCACTTGGAGGAAACAATAATGGACGATTTTCAAAAGCTGTAGGACGAAACAGTTTAGTTGATCCAGGAAATGGTTCCCGTCTTTCAACATTGTCTACAGATATAGAGACCATCCCAGAAGTTGATAAAGAAGTAGAAATTAAACGTAAGACACTCGATGATGTCAAGAATTTCCATAAAGCACATTCAGGTTCATTCAATAACGTTATTGCAAGTAGTGTAATTGAACAAGTGTAATTGAACTGTGGAGAATAGTTTGGCTCGCGCAAGAGCTTGTCTTAGATGGGGAAAACCAGATTTAATGAAAGGATCCTGCTCAATGATTTTGTATCATTGGAATCCTCCTTTGAGTCCTACTTATAAGTTTAATGTAGATGGTACAAGAATTGGGAATTCAGGTGTATGTGGATGAGGTGGTATACTCCGAGATCATGTTGGATCCTTCATTTGTGCATTCCAATATAAGATTGGTATGGGTTCAATTATGACAGCAGAAATTAGGGGTATTTTATGGGCTTTGAGGTTGTCATGGGATAGAGGTTATCATCAGCTGATTGTGGAATGTGATAACAGTGAAGCTCTTCAATTAATTCAATCAGAAATTTCAATTTCACACCTTGACTATCATTTGTTATATGAGCTTCATGAGCTGCTGCGTAGGAATTGGAAAGTAGTATTGCAATTGTGTTCTAGAGATGTGAATCTTGTGGCTGATACTTTAGTGACTTAACGCGGATTTGATGCGCTTCCGTAAGCATACGGGTCGTCAAGTGTAGTATAGTAAAAGTGTCGTTCCGCAGAGATTATAGTTTAAACAACGTGATTAACACTAATTGCATGCTCAATTACCTTAAGTAAAAACATATTGAGAGTTTGTTGTTCAAGTGAGAAAAGAGTTTAAATATAAATATAGAAAGAGTTGGATTTTCAAACACGATTTAACAATGATAATTAAGGCCTAGGGTTGCTAATCCCCTATTTACTTCATGAACCAAAGTTTCCCTCTCCTCTTTAAGTGATTAAATGAAAATATGTGCAAGTCTAGGGTTCAAAATCATTTGAAAAAGCTTTCCCAAGTCAAGATCAAATTTATGCTAGCATTTATTGCACAATCTCTTGTCACAATAAATGCTAGCTCTTTTCCTTAACCACCCTAATTATGACTATGTTAGGTCAATAACTATATCTCTATGTTATCAACAAACCTTCCATTTAAAACCATAAACTTCAAGTCTAACATGTTCTTATCCAAGTTCTAAAACAAAATACACTTTCCCAAGTCATATTTCATTTAACTAATTAAGTGGTGATCAAGCACTTAAAACAAATAGAGAGCAAGATAAAAACTACACATATACTTCATTAATACTTAAAGAAAGAGAGAGTAGATGGTTCAATCCATAAATAGGTTCATAACAACCCTAGATTAGGGTTTTAGTTACACATAAATGTAAATAAAACAAACCCTAAAACTATGAAGGAGTTCATTGAAGAGATATGAAGAAGAGGGAAGAAAATATACAACCACAAATGAAGAAAGCTCAGATCTCTCCAAGCTTCCCACTTGAATCCCAAGCTTCCCCAATGTTCTTCAAGCTCTTCAAGGCTCCAAAATGTGCCCTAGATGTGTGTTCTTTCGTGTTTTTCCGCGCTTCTCTGAAAATGCCCCACTTGCCCTTTTTATATGCTGAGAATTCGAGTAAAACGCGTAGCTGCGAAGTATTCTCGCCAGTTGCTCGCCGGTTGGCGAGCCACTGGCGAGATTCCAGAGACGGCAAGCCACTCACATGCCAGTTGGCTTTGTGGCTCGCCAGTGGCGCGCCAGTACGTTGGCGTGCCGCTGGCAAGCAGACCTTGATTTTAATTTTTAGCTTCCCCTTGCTCCTCTTTCTCCTTTGTTGCATCACTTGGGTTCATCAAGCTTCTAACACCTGTCCACCTCTTCCTACACAAGCTAGAAAGAGGGTTGAAGAGTTTCCATTTCTCAAATATACAAGCATTAAACTCCAAATTTCACACAAATGAATGGTTTTTCTATTTGAATCACTTTCTAGTAATATTTGTGTGTTTTGTTATCTATGTATCATCAAAAAGAGTGTGAACTAGAAGGAAATAGAGATGAAATGTGTGAAATTATGGAGTTTATCACTCCCCCAAACTTAAGTTCTTGCTTGTCCGCAAGCAAATTTTCAAAACAATTCCAGAGTTGACTATAAGTTCACTTTACTTTGATTGAAATACTTGTTCTAATATGTTGCCATCACTATTTGATGTATGGAAAACATAGAATGTATGCAATGATAAATGTTTTGCTACATTAAAAACAAGCTTTTCAAGATTCAATGAGTGGGTGTGTGTGTGTTGAGGTTAAGGGAATCCTTCCAAGTTCTCCAGTCTTTTTGCAGTAACTTCAAACCATGAATATGCTGTCATTTTTCAAATTTCTCATTCTTTTCTTCTCTCTTCTCCACTTTAAACTTTTAGCACATAAAATAAAAATCAAGAGGACTTTTCATGGCTTATAATGGGCTAGGGGTTTTAAGTGTTTGGCTATTTGAAAGAATGGGAAAAAGGAATTCAAATATCTTGAGATAAATGAATACATTTCATTAGATTCGCTCATACACAAAAATTTCTTCCAAAAAGCTTAAAGTCCCTTAAACTCCTCTCAATTTGATTCTTTGTACTCCTAGTCTTATTGCAACACACATTTTTTTCTTTTTTTTTTACTTTTCTCTTTTTCTTTCTTTCTTTGTTTTTTTTCATCACTTTCTTGACTTAGGAGTACAACCTTTCCTTTCACCACCGATATTTCCCTTCACACAATGTACTTACATATACACACCTTTAGCAACCGTACTAATCCTCACTACTAATGAAATGTCCATTATCTCAAGATTAAGGTAGTTCATGGTTTTTCGGGCTGTAAGGGTTAAGTCTAATGTGGGTTTCAAAAGAAATTTCACATGGTTTTTCTTTATAAGGCTCAAAAAGGGGTGCAAATGGGATAGAAATTATCAAGGATGGCTTGAAAGGCTCAATCGCATTTAAGAACTGCCTCAATCATTTTTCAAAGTTATGTGCAATTTGTGAAAAATGTTGAAGTTTTCCAAAAGGAATTTTGAAATTTTTCAAATGAAAACAGATGCATAGATTTGGTTTATTGCAAATCTTCCTTCCTCAAACCCTTCCAAATACACCTTAACCTCTAATGTGTGCAAATTACTCATTAGAATCAGGTAAAGATTTGCCTTAATGCAACAACTCATGTTATGCAATGCATACATATCTATTTTTCCATACACCCCACAGTTATTCAACTAGTTGTAATCATTGAACTTTCTAGCAGATTTCAAGAAAACTTATAGCCCACTCATCAAAAACTAAAGCAACAACTTAAGTATGGTATGCAAATCTCACAATTTCATCATCCAAAACAAAAACTATTCCCTGTGCACTAATTATTTACAAAAGAATTTATTCATAGTGCCAAAAAGTTTCAAAAGTGATTAGCTCTCCCCCAAACTTAAACCAGACAGTGTCCTCACTGTTGTTCTACAAAATGGAAGAGTCAACATAATACACACACAAACAACTAGGAGATAAACACATCAAAAGTGGAGCATGAACCTGCATATATCATTGAAATCACCCACAATACCATGCAGGAAAACATTGGGCCATCAAGGGCAAAAACAAGACAAGACACTTAACACACCATAGAAACAAGGTTGTTGAAAAAAATTCTTAAAAATCCTAACACAAACGAACTACCTAACAGAGAGAGAAAAAAAAAATCCTAAGACGCTCCCCCAAACTTGGATTAAACTAGTCATCAAACCTCTCCACAACTTTCAAACCTAGGCTTAGTCCACTATACTATTATTCTCAATATTCACTTCAAGTCCAGAAAACCAAGTGTCAGAGGTTACACAAAGCGGTGGGGCGTCGACTTTTGGAGAGGGAGTGGGGGTTCAGGCGTAGCTTCGAGTAGCAGAAGGAGGAAAATTAAGTTTCAATTTTTTTTTTATTTTTTTAGATTTCTCGCCAGTGGCTCGCCAGTTGGCATGCCACTGGCGAGAATACAAAGACGCTCACAGATGCCCTGCTCGCCAGCCGCTCGCCAGTTGGCGAGTGACCGGCGAGTTTCCAGAGGCGCCATGCCTTTGCTCGCAATGCTGCTCGCCAGTTGGCGAGCAGACTGGCGAGAATTTGACAGCAGAATCATTGTGTTTGCAGAATTTGCCCAAACCTTAGAATCCCAGTACAACATGCCCTATGCCTATTTCAACTAACTTATATGCCCTTAAATCATCCCAATGATCAATCAAAAACATCATATCATACTCCCAATTGACTTTGGATCTAAAAAGACCAAATTTTGACACCAACCCTCAATCACATGACATAACCAATAATCACTAACACTCCATGCCATATCCAAAAATCAAACAAGCAGCACATACTCATAGGAATTTCATCACATAACAGACTCTTCATTTACTAGACAATGCAAAGTGCTTTTAGTAAGCCAAGGAAACATGCTTTCAACAAATCAAAACAAAGTCCAAACACCACAGACATAAATCCAATCACATGCTACTTAATTCTCACAACCAAAAGTACTCACAAAAACACCAAAGATTATTTCTACACAAACAAGCATTCATTCCATCAAAATTCAGCTCATCAAGTTCAAGTTGGTCAAGTGGCACATTAACACCATATTTCCAGTTCAGCAGGATGATTCCATGCAATCAACAACAATAATGCCCAAAAGTGAATTTAAGGTTGGAATTCAGATCTACTTCCCTTTGTAGACTTCTTCTTGCCTTCCAAAACGTAAGCTCCAGCTCTCCATGCCAAGTGGTAGTCTAAGTATCAGCGGGGACCTTTCTTCCTACAGACACAAAAACAAGAACAAAACTACCAAACAACCTAAAGTTAGGTAAAACATCAAAATGAAAGACAAGAGTTGAAAACTTGGGTTGCCTCCCAAGAAGCGCTTAGTTTATAGTCCTTAGCTCGACTTCTTGCAACATCATGTGGACTGAGAGAGTGAAATCGAGGTAGTTTGGCGATCAATCTCTCCACCCCAATAATGCTTCAACCGGTGCCCAAACACTTTGAATCTTTCACCCTTTTTGTTCTCTAACTCCACAGCACATAAATCAGAGGCTTGCACAATGGTAAATGGTCCAGACCAACAAAATTTCACCTTTCTTGAAAATAATTTGATCTTGCAATTATACAACAAGACCCTCTGACCATGTTGAAAATCATTTGGAGTAAATACATCAACATTTTCACACAGCTCAAATTTTTCATGCCCATAAGCATCCATATCACACAAATTCATTGAATTGACATTATGCACATCTTCAGGTCTTTCATCTTCCACTAATGTCGATGTCACATGACTTTTACTCAATAAAGCCTCAAACTTGTCTTGACAACCAGAACCAAGTATGTCCACAAAAGAGCATTGAAGGAGATGATCAAAATATTCTACATCCTTGTTCATGTTGAAGCTTACTTGTTCATCATCAACTCTAAAAGTGATTTCACCTTTTTCCACATCAACAAGAGTTCTAGCTGTAGCAAGGAATGGTCTCCCAAATATGATAGGAATGTTTGGATCCACCTCACAGTCGATAACAATAAAATCAACTGGAAAAATGAATTTGTCTACTTTCACCAAAACATTTTCAATGATCCCTTTAGGACGAGATACACTCCTATCAGCAAGGAGTAGTGATATTGTAGTAGGCCTTGCTTCACCCAAACCTAGTTGATTAAAAATAGCAGAGGGCATTAAATTCACACTGGCTCCCAAGTCACACAGGGCTTTCCCTTGGAAATTCTTCCCGATATTGCATGGAATGTAGAAACTTCCCGGATCTTTCATCTTTGGCAGAAGCTTTCTTTGTAGGATAGCACTACAATCTTCATTCATGGCCACAGTTTCAAATTCATTGAACCTCCTTTTCTTAGATAACACATCTTTCAAAAATTTGGCGTACTTAGGCATCTTCTCAAGCGCTTCTGCAAAAGGGACATTAATGTGCAGTTGTTTGAACATCTCCAAAAATTTCTTAAATTGTGCATCCCCTTCTTTCTTCTTTAGTCTTTGAGGAAATGGGACCGAAGGTACATACGGAGGAGGACCATTTGTCTTGGGCTTTTTGTCTTGCCTCTTTTCACATTCTCTCTTCTTGTCTTTTTCTCCATCATCAATAGCTTTTTCAACTTGTCTTCTTTTCGTACTTTCATCATCCACAACTACAAGATCTTCCTCAAATTTGTCATACCCATCAAGAGCAACAATTTCAGAAACTTCATTGCTCTTTTCATAAGATTGAGGCATATTAGGCACTTGCCCCTCACTTCTAAAGAATATTGCTTTACATTCCTCTTTGCCTTCCATTCTTGGATTAGGAATGGTGTCACTTGGGAAGCTTCCTCTTGCCATAGCATTCATTTGAGAGGCAAGTTGGCCTATCTGTCTTTCAATGTTCCTAATTGAAGTCTCATGACTAGCCGTCTTGGTATCATTTTGAGCATTATACACCCTTTGTGCTTCTTGTCCGGCTATGATCTGAGCAAACATTTTCTCCACCTTAGATTCTTCCTCCTTAGGAGGTATTTGTCTAGGTTGATTTTGAAAACCAGGTGGGTAAGGGGCCTTTGCACCAGAGGGCGATGATGCATTCACATTTTGCCCTTGGTTCCAGGAAAAGTTGGGATGATTTCTCCACCCTGGATTGTAAGTCTGAGAGTAAGGATTGTTCTGAGAATTCTGTCCTCTTCCCATATAATTCACAGATTCTGGAGTGGCATAGAGAGGACAATGATCCGGTAGATGCACATCATAACATTGTTCACAGATAACCGGAGTAGAATGAATTGCTTGCACCTCTTGAGCACTACTCTTTCTAATATGAGTTTCCAAGACATCAAACCGTTTGTTGAGTGCAGAAAGCATAGAAGCAAACTGGGCAGTAGCGGTATCCTCCTTAGGAGCAATGGAAGAATGAGGAATCCTCCTATCTGTCCCTTGAGAATTGTTGGCTGATAGCTGATCTAACAACCGAAACACTTCATTCACTGGCACATTCCGATATCCACCATTAGTCATAGAGTCAACCATTGCCTTAGACTGAGGATTAAGGCGGGTGCAGAAAATTTGAACAATTACCCACTTGTCCACTCCATGATTAGGGCATTGCTTCATTAACATCTTATACCTCTCCCAAGCAGCATAGAGAGTCTCATCATCGTATTGCCTGAAACTCAAGAATGCATCCCTAGCCTCAACAGACTTGTCATCAGAGAAAAATCGAGCACGAAACTTGGTTTCAAGCTCATTCCAAGAGGTGATAGAACCTTCTAATAGGTTGTTGAACCACTCTCTGGCCTTGCCTTGCAAAGAGAAAGGGAACAATCGCAGTCGAAGAATATCAGCTGGAACCCCATTTTGCTTGAATGAATCACACACTTCCAAGAAATATATCAAATGTTTGTTAGCATCCTCATTGTAAAGACCATGAAACATCCCTTGCATTTGAAGCATTGTGATCATCACCGGCTTGATCTCAAAGTTCCTTACTTGCACATCCGGAATCCGAATGCAAGATTGAGTTCCTCTCAAGTTTCGACTAGCAAAGTCATTAACCGTGACATGATCACACTCATCCTCTGCCATAGTTGCAGTTTTAACCTCAACCTCTTGCTCAAGATTAATTACCCCTTCAAGTACTACTTCCAAGTCACCAAACTCAATGTGTTGCATGCACCAAGAAATGAGTACCTACAAAAAGGAGCACCTACAAGCACTACAAGATCACAAGTATCAAAGTAACCAAAAGTGAAAATAAGCAAGGCAACCAAGGTAAAGCTATTTCTAACACTCAAGGTAGCTAGAAACAACAAAACACCAAGTTACCAAAAGATAAGAAAAGAAGTCACTTAAAAGCAATTAATCACACAATTAAGCTAATCAACACAAGAGAATAAACTTTTGCTTAAACTACAATCCCCGGCGGCGGCGCCATTGACTTAACGCGGATTTGATGCGCTTCCGTAAGCATACGGGTCGTCAAGTGTAGTATAGTAAAAGTGTCGTTCCGCAGAGATTATAGTTTAAACAACGTGATTAACACTAATTGCATGCTCAATTACCTTAAGAAAAACATATTGAGAGTTTGTTGTTCAAGTGAGAAAAGAGTTTAAATATAAATATAGAAAGAGTTGGATTTTCAAACACGATTTAACAATGATAATTAAGGCCTAGGGTTGCTAATCCCCTATTTACTTCATGAACCAAAGTTTCCCTCTCCTCTTTAAGTGATTAAATGAAAATATGTGCAAGTCTAGGGTTCAAAATCATTTGAAAAAGCTTTCCCAAGTCAAGATCAAATTTATGCTAGCATTTATTGCACAATCTCTTGTCACAATAAATGCTAGCTCTTTTCCTTAACCACCCTAATTATGACTATGTTAGGTCAATAACTATATCTCTATGTTATCAACAAACCTTCCATTTAAAACCATAAACTTCAAGTCTAACATGTTCTTATCCAAGTTCTAAAACAAAATACACTTTCCCAAGTCATATTTCATTTAACTAATTAAGTGGTGATCAAGCACTTAAAACAAATAGAGAGCAAGATAAAAACTACACATATACTTCATTAATACTTAAAGAAAGAGAGAGTAGATGGTTCAATCCATAAATAGGTTCATAACAACCCTAGATTAGGGTTTTAGTTACACATAAATGTAAATAAAACAAACCCTAAAACTATGAAGGAGTTCATTGAAGAGATATGAAGAAGAGGGAAGAAAATATACAACCACAAATGAAGAAAGCTCAGATCTCTCCAAGCTTCCCACTTGAATCCCAAGCTTCCCCAATGTTCTTCAAGCTCTTCAAGGCTCCAAAATGTGCCCTAGATGTGTGTTCTTTCGTGTTTTTCCGTGCTTCTCTGAAAATGCCCCACTTGCCCTTTTTATATGCTGAGAATTCGAGTAAAACGCGTAGCTGCGAAGTATTCTCGCCAGTTGCTCGCCGGTTGGCGAGCCACTGGCGAGATTCCAGAGACGGCAAGCCACTCACATGCCAGTTGGCTTTGTGGCTCGCCAGTGGCGCGCCAGTACGTTGGCGTGCCGCTGGCAAGCAGACCTTGATTTTAATTTTTAGCTTCCCCTTGCTCCTCTTTCTCCTTTGTTGCATCACTTGGGTTCATCAAGCTTCTAACACCTGTCCACCTCTTCCTACACAAGCTAGAAAGAGGGTTGAAGAGTTTCCATTTCTCAAATATACAAGCATTAAACTCCAAATTTCACACAAATGAATGGTTTTTCTATTTGAATCACTTTCTAGTAATATTTGTGTGTTTTGTTATCTATGTATCATCAAAAAGAGTGTGAACTAGAAGGAAATAGAGATGAAATGTGTGAAATTATGGAGTTTATCATTTAGCTAAGCATTCTCTTAGTTTACATTCAGATTACTTAGTTCATGAAACTCCCCCTGATTTCATTAGGAGTTCTTTAGATGTAGATGTTTCTTTTATTTCTACTGATGTAAGCTTTGTCACACTGATAGAGTAGTTTGATGTATTTGTACTTTTTAAATAAAAAAAAGGAAGGGCTGAATGCTATGGGTACCAGCCCCAGGCAACACTGAACGCAAAAAGGAATATTTAAATATTATACAATTAAAATTATGGTAAAAAAATTATTAAACAATAATCACATAATCACGTAAAATCGAATAATCGAAACCCAAAATCGAATTCTCGAGAAAAAAAAGAAAAAGAAACTCAAAATCGAATTACAATACACACATAATCACGCAACACAAATGACAAATAAGCATATGACTGCGGGCCCAAAAACATAAGGAAGAACTAATTTTGTTTTATGAACTGTTCATTCTAAAGGGTATGCTAACAGTGTTATTTGACATGATGTGACCTTATTTGGTGAGAGGGGAAAGAGTAAATGAACAGTGTTAGTAACAGTAAGAGGAATAGTGTTCCAAAAAAAAAAGCACTTCATTGAGTTTTTAGTATATAGATACTCAGATTGAGATGGAAATTAGTGGTGTAAGTGTATACATGTATTAATCCATTCTCCAATTATTTAAGAAAATAAATTTCTTTAACTTTGGGTTAAACTACGACCAATAAAATGGTGTCTATTGACAACCGAATAATTAGAACTAGAGAGAGGTAGGAGTATTGCCCTCGTAAGAAAGATTGTCTCCTTTCATCATTACGGGTGTAGTCTACTTTGACTTTCAAATGCCTTGCCAATACCTTTTAATCTTTTATGGCCAGAACTTCTGCAAGTGACTGACTTGCTTACACAAAATCTGGCATCTCTGTGTTGCCTCATGTTTCAAAGCATGTTTATATTGGATTAGAGGATCAAATTTCTTTTCTAATGGAAGGTTGCCAAATCTTGAAGTCTTGAAGATATTTTTGCATATTGTTGTCAGTTGTCACATTAACAGAGTTGACAAATTAAATATTACTCCCTCCGTTCCTAAATATAAGATCACTTTGAGGAGTTGAGTTAGTTCCTAAATTGAACCACACTTTAGCCTCATCAGTAAGACCAGCCTTACTGAGATACCACTTCTCACCATTGAGAGAATTCTGACTCCATTTAAACTTCCTAACTTTCATTATTGTGCTCCTGATGTTTGCCCTGAGCTGCAGAGTTATACTCTTCTCATTAGATGCGTATTCACATTTTCCCACATCAGGTAAGGCATAATGTCCCTTAATTAGTGATGAGGTAATGAATGACTTGAGTAACGCCCCTGTTTCTGGATGCTTGACACTTGAAATGAGTTGGGGATCTGCTGCTTCTTGATAGAAGCGCTGAACTAAAGCTTCATTGTCTTCCTTACGGGGTTCTAACAACTTATCAAACTTGTATCGCTCCTTTGCTTTGTCATAGAAAGGGGTGCTCTTGTTCTCAGGGAATTCTCTCTCCTGTAACAATTTTCGCTCACTTTAGGTTCCTTCCCGTTTTTTTTTACACTGTTTTGCAATATTTGGCATCCTCCAATAGTATGTTTAGTAGAAGGCATGAGCTGCAAGAAGGCACACACACATACAAACAAGACAAGGCAAGAACACTTAGCAACAAAGGAAGTGATAGGTCATGAAGTAAAAGAGTTTGTAAAAACCTAAAAATAGTGTAAAACATAGTTCAAGATTATACTTGTTTATTTATCAATGTGTCAAAACTAACTTCATTGGTGGAGAATTTTTTTGTGCGGGACATGGTTGAGCCCTCTCACTACATCGTTAAGAGTAACCATTAGTGGGAAAGATGAACATGCATGTGAGAAACGTCAATTGATGACATTCTATCACACTTCAATCAAATATGAAAACAAAATACATTCCAAATCAATTATATTTATGCCCCTCACTCTTATAATCTTATTTTATAATCTACCTTTCCCTTATTCCAAATCCATGAAATTCTTCCCAATGTCCATCTCGTAAAACTTCAAGCATTCTACACATCTAATATACTTATAGAAACTCTACACACACAAGTCCTAAGAAGCATCAAAGCCATAAACTCCAACAACCATCATCATTCTGTCATTCCTTCACCAACCAACCTCTTATCTCTCAATCTCAGTTAACCTTCAAAACTGAATACAACACTACCAGTTTCTAACTAATCATCTTCGCTTAACCTAGTCACAGAAAGTATGCCTCATTTCCCTAAGATTACAATTCCCTTAATTCAGTTAATCTCAATTCACAGAAAAACTGAAAGAAAAAATAAATCTTTCGGCTACTGGACTCAAACCATATAAACAAGTAAAATAAATCCCACTAAAACTTGAAAACTATACATGCACATTCATAATACCATCACCAGCCAAACTAAACAAACACCATAAGGGTCGGAAAAAGTATTATTTAAATTTTGGTTAAATTTCTTTAATTTTTAAATGCTTGCCAATACCTTTTAATCTTTTATGGCTTGAACTTCTGCAAGTGACTGACTTGCATACACAAAATCTGGCATCTCATTGTGTTGCCTCATGTTTCAAAGCATTTTTATATTAGATCAGAGGATCAAATTTCTTTTCTAATGGAAGAATGCCAAATCTTGAAGTCTTGAAGAAATTTTTGCATATGGTTGTCACAGTAACGGATTTAACAAAGTATTACTCCCTCCGTTCCTAAATATAAGATCACTTTAACAAATTTGGAGAGATTAAGAAAGACATTCCAATGAGTTAGGATTACATAAAATTTTCAAAATACCCCTCACATAAGTTTTAAAAATATCCTCTAACCTTCTTCAAACCACTATTTTTTAGGTGAAGGAAGTATAAGGGTAATTTAGGGAAAACTTGAGTCAAATTAAAAAGTGATCTTATATTTAGGAACAACATCTCCTCCCTAAAGCGATCTTATATTTAGGAAACCGAGGGAGTATATCAAGATTTGAGCCCACAAAATATAGTTTCCCAAAGTGACAAATGACCATAAGATTTCTGATAAAAAAATGATCATAAGATTCGATCACCGAAGATTTGTTATTTTTAGTCCAATAAAAAAAATTGGACCTGAGATCACGGAAGATCACTAATGAGATTATGCAAGGGAAAATTGAAGTAGTAAAAAACCGAGATTCTTATAGTTTCCCTTAAAAATGAGTTTAATCCCTTTTCTCTTTTTCGGTAATATGCAACCTCTAGCATTCCAACAGTCAGAAAACCAACTTTAAGAAACTTTGTGCTTGAGTGAAATGCAGGGATCATAGTTGTTTATTAACAACATTAAAATTCTGATTTTGGTCTATTATTGTTAATGTTTAAAATTTAAGGGGCACTTTTTTTTTCAAAGCAGTAAATGGAAAAAATCAAACAACTCGTTAAATGAAACAAAGATCAGTTAGTTAGATATATCTTTGTCAACGCATTGTACACCAAGAAATGTAATACGCGCATCATATTTCCATAGTCAAAGTGCATTCAATTATGTAGTTTGGTATGGATGAACAATAACAAAATTGTAGAAAACTGAATAAAATAACTATGGAGAGAAAATTGGACGCCTCATGTCGGTGTTGAAGTCTTGCATATCTGGTAATCAATTTGATTGAGCTATTCGGAAAAAAAAAAGATTGGTCTTTATTGCAGGAAATTTGCTGCTCTTGCCACTAATTACTAAGCCAGATTTGTTGGTTGTATTTTTTTGTACTCATGGAGTCAACTATATCTATTTGAATATATTCATTTTTCCGACTAAAAAATTGTCAATGTTTACTAGACTTTAAATAAAATACCAGATATAAAAATTATAATTGTGATAGGCCTTATGCTAATGAAAAGATTTTGATTTTTGGTAGAAATAGTTTTCTACGAATATGCCTTTTTGAAGTCATGATTAATGAAAAATATTTAAAAACTCAATGCAAGCTTATCTAAGAAAAGGCTGGAGTTTGATGGTTGACTTGTATCACACACTATATGAAGATTATTGCTTGTTTATTTTACTATAAAACATTTACATTAGATAAAAGTTCTCATGAAATTGAAAGTTGACATAACTCATCTCAAGAGCACAATTGATTCATTCTTTTCTTTCATAAATATAGATTTGATAATAATTGTAACTTAAAGGATTCAATTGATGGAATAAAACTATATCATTTAGGAGAAAATGGAGGCAATCTAATGAAACATGCATCCAACATAACAGGAGACATATCATCCTATGAACAAACCATTTTTTTCTCTGCAAGGACTTATAGAAACTTTCTCATCATAAAAAAATAGTTGCAAATGTTTTTATTTTACAACAAACCATCAATTCTGAAAACACAAAATCAAACACAAGACACTATAGATTTATGTAGATTATACAGTAATAAGATTAAGAACCAATTTTAGTTTATAGGACCAAATTTCTCTATGAATTTAGCCACAAACTTGTCATGAGGTGGTAGTGTCTCCTTCATCAGAGGATGTTCCCTCAGGGCATCCATCCAAGACAAGAACTCTGAGTTCATGTGAGGTTGAATCACTTCCATTCCCAAAGCATCATTGATTACCTTGTAATTGCCTGCGTGTGCTCCCACCACAATGTCCAATAGTCCCAAGGATTCACTATTACTACTATAAGGAAATTTATCAGCAAAATCTTTCTTCACACCTTCATAAAAATCTCTTATCATTTCATTCAGATGTTCAATTGCCTTCTCTCTCTCTTCTCCTTTTGTCAAGAAGATTGGGTAGATAGCTGGAGGAATCTATGAACCAAGTCAATTTGAATTTATTAGAACCAAACATTTGGCCTACTATATGACGACGTAGTTGGTGGCTAACTTGGGGAGAACAATGAAAGCTAAATAAAGTATTTATACTTATCGGTTTTTCTTAAAACTAATTTGCCTGACATATATATTTCTCAATCTAATACTCCCTCCGGTCCTAAATATAAGACCTAGATAACTTTTTTTTTGGAGATGTTAAGGTTACAAAATATGTTATTAAATTATGACATATTTGATATATTTTTAGATTAGTCATTAGTTTATAGGTTAAATAAACTAGTTTAAGAAAAAAAATTAGGTAAATCAATTTATAATTGACTTATATTTTGCTTTTTTAGGATTTTCCAAAAAAGTCAATAAGCATTTATTCAATATCTTATAACATATGTTTAATTTATATAATCTATTTACCTCCCTTAATATTCTCAACTTAGCTTTGTTCAAAAAACAAATATTCTCAACTTAGATATTTGGGTCCTATATCAAGAACTGTATTGGAGATGATATTACACAAAAAAGGTGAAGAGTGGTACTACTCACCTTTTGATCAAAAAAAGTGACCCAGAAGCGAACTTTTGCTCTTTCATAAGGATCATGAGGCAACAGTTTTGGGGTGTTATTCCAAGTCTCATCGATGTACTCCAAGATGACAAGTCACTCAGCTAGTGCCCTCTCATTATGCAAAAGGACTGGAACCTTTTTGTGGATAGGATTGCTCTTTAGCAACAGCTCACTTTTATCAGCCAAATCTTCCTCCAGGTATTTGTAAGGTATGCCCTTAAGTTTAAGGGCAAGTGCAACCCTTGTGCATGGACCGCTTGACCAAACTCCCAAAAGCACAACTTGGTTAGTTCTCTCATCCATGAGTTGTTTATGAAGGTTTCTATATGGTTGATGAAATTGCAGCTCTGTAAGAGATTTTTTATAGAAGTTTTCTTCCTGATCACTCAATTCGCATTTCTTGAGGAAAAAGTCGCAAAATGTCTGATTTCATTAACTGAATGATTGGTACTTCCATTTTTTTAATATAGCAACAAAGATGGACCAACAAATGAAGGTTGAATAATTCAGTAGGTATTGAAACATTCAAAATACCAACATTAAAATACTGGTCTGGACCCCATTATGAAAATGCTGCTATCAGAACTTTGTAGCTCAATTTTTTACATAGGTAAGCATGTGTTTTAGGAAAATGAATACCAGCATTGGAGAAGTTGCCTATTTAATAGCACTCTATATTTAAAAAAGTAAGAGTTATTTTTTATTTTATAAAAAAGGGTAAAGGGTCTTAATATAAATACCTATAAACTCATAGGTTAGAATTTGTCATGCCCATAATCTATTTTATATATATCGATTTCTCATAAAGTAATATTTCTTATCTTATTTCAACGCATTTATCGGTAGACTCATTGTACAAAAAAAACTGTATAGAAAGACGGTGGCGCTTAAAGCCACTTATATATCTAAATTAGGTCATAATTAATTTATGAGTATTTAAGATACCCAAAGATAGTTTATAGCTATGGCAGCTCCTGACATATATGCTTATGAGTATTTAAGACCTTTTTCCTATAAACTTATGATCTGATGTGACGTGACGTGACGTGACGTGACTATTATGTGTCTGGCTAGCGTTGGCGTTTGAGTGGCGTTAAGAGCTCACTTTCATCGGTAAATGCATTGAATTTAACTATAAAATATTACTAAATGTATTTTATGGGCTTGACAACTCTTGACCCATAAGTTTATAATTATTTAACACCGTTTGCCCTTTTAAAAATAAAAGAGATAAGATTTATATTTCAAATCTCGTACAAAATTACGGATTGATCTGTTATATATATAACACGTATAACCACGCATGCCCTTTGGGTTTTTTTAGTGAAAACGTACCTACGAACTTGTGTCAAGTTTTTTATTCCATAAGATAAGAGAATACATGAAAAGTTCCCACCTGCTCAGCCACTGAAATGAGAACCGGTGTATGGCCGAAAAAGAAAAAAGAAATGAGAACTGGTGAGGCCCACAAACGAGTATACGGCAAACAAAAATATAATAGTAAGAAAGATACAATATTGTTGGTCCAAACATTAATAGGCCGATGATAACACCCGGTACTAAGATGTAGGACATAGCCCAACAAGCGCGAAAACATAACCCAACCAGAAAACCGAAGTCTCGCGCTATCAAACTTGTGAGACAAAATATAATTTATTTAAAGCAGCTGAATGGCAAATTAATCCGTTGTACTAAATACTAATGCCCCGGCCCTCAAACGAAACACCGAAAAAACTTCAAGATTAGTGATTTATTACGACGTCCACACTCATTTTGATGTTTGAGGAAGCTTAATTCCATGACCACCACCAACTACCAAGTATTCTAACACTACTTAAAAAGGCCACCGTTTCAGCGTGTTTTCTTCCATGCATTTCGGCGGTTAAAACCGCCGAAGTGTCGCTACAGCGCTTGGGGCAACCGCCGTAATTCAAAGCGTGACAAATCACGTCTTAGCGGGTATACGAAAACGCTGCAGTGTTAGTCAAACCGCTGTAACGCGTACCGGCGATGCATATGGGCGGTTGATTTAACCGCTGAAGAGAACGAATAAAACTTTAAAAAAATTTCATTTCAGCGGTCCGGTAACCGCCGAAGTGCACTATAAGAATTTAAAAGAAATGAAATTTTATAGCAAACAATTTTAAACAAATAAAGCCATTTCAGCGGTTCTACCAACCGCTAAAATGCTCAGCAAAAACAAAAAATTAATAAACACTACAGCGGGTCTAACCGCTGGGATGCTAAGCAATATTTTAAAAAAATTGCGAAAAATTTGATTTTTTTGGCCAACCAAATGGAATGCCAAAAAAAATCAAATTTTTCGCCAATACATAGTGTCAGTGTGTACTGGGTTTATGAAGATGTACTGGGTTTATGAAGATCTAAGAACATGGATATATGAATGAAGGATAATAAATTAAAGAGCATATACTGGGCTGATGAAGAACAAAGAGCATATAGATAAGAAAGAATGATATAAAACACTTTTAACAACTTACATTGCAGTAAAGGAACACAGAAAGAAGGAGCTTGGGCATTGGAATGTAGACTGGAAATTTATTTGGAGAAATATGGAGAAATTTGCAGAAAAACGGAGAAAAGGGGGAAGCATGAGAGGGAGATCGCGCAAGAATGAGGGGGGTGGTGCTCTATTTATAGGGAACCGCATCATATCAGTAGTTACAACTGCCGAAAATGTTTCGGCGGTTCCAACCGACGGTATGCGCTGAAACGGTTCCCTAGCCTATATATACGCATACACACATAACTTCAACAGGCATAATGTAAATTCATCTCTTATATATCTCCTTTCTCATTCAAAAATAATATCATATATATATGGATAAATCATGGATATCATTGCCACGGTCAACCACTAAATACAAGATCGGTCTCCAGCAGTTTTTAGATTTTGCATTTGCGAGGTCGAGTGTGAACGGAGAAATAGCTTGTCCATGTCAAAAATGTAAATTTTAAAATTGGCAAGTTAGAAGTGTTGTGTATGAACACTGCATAATAAGGCAATTCCCATGCCAATACCTTTTTAGGGCGCAACACGGTGAATATGATTATGCTGTGAATCTTGAAATTGGTTCCAGTTCTCGGGTCGGAAGGGAGATTGTTGGTACTACTAACAACAATGTTGAAGAATACCAGACCAACGATGAGAATGTTCAAGAAGACGAGGTGTTGGCTATTCAGGAAGGTCACAATGAAGAAGAAGTAGATGTGATGGGGCCAGAGTCGTGTATGTTGCAAAACGATATTGCCAAAGACTTCTTCGATCTAATGAAGGATGATGTGCCGTTATATCCAGGTCATAATAAAATTTATTTTAGTTATGGTATATATATGCATTTAATTTTTTTATAACATCACAAATATATATATATATATATATATATATATATATATATATATATATATATATTGTCTCGAATATATTTTATGTTTTGATTTTCTCTTTCAAACATGCATTTCTTGAAAGCAGGTTGCACTGATTACACTAAATTATCATTTCTTACAAAACTATATAGAATCAAGTGTAAACGTGGTTTTAGTGATGTTGGGATGTCAGATGTTTTTGAATTGTTGTCAGATGCATTTTCAAAAATGAAAGTTCAAATCCCACCTACATTTTATGAGGCAAAGAAGACTATTACAAAGTTGGGGTCGAACTACATTAAAATTGATGCCTGCAAGTATGATTGTATGTTGTATTGGGGGCAAGATGCGGAGCTGGACAAATGTAAAAGATGCAACACGCGTCGGTACAAGAAGCAAAAAGAGGGTAGTAGTCGGAGCAAGAAATTGTCAAGGAAAAGTATGAGATATTTCCCACTCCGAGAACGATTGCAACGGTTATTTTTGTCGCGTCAAACAGCTGAGCACATGTGTTGGCACCATAGAGAACCCAATATTGACGGGAAGATGAGACATCCTAGAGATGGTGATGCTTGTAAAGCATTCAATAATGAATTTCCCGATTTTGCTGGCGAACCTAGAAATGTGAGATTGGGTCTCGCTTCTGATGGTTTCAATCCATTTGGTGCGTGCAACCAAAAGCACATTATATGGCCTGTTATTTTAATACCTTACAACTTGCCTCCGTGGATTTGTATGAAACAAAGTTCATTCATTCTTTCAACAATTATTCCCGGTCCAAAGTCTCCTGGAAATGACATAGACGTTTATCTTCAACCTTTGATACAAGAACTGAGAGAACTTTGGACTCACGGTGTAGAGAAGTTTGATGCTCGGACCAATTCGCTCTTCACGCTGCGTGCTGCATTGATGTGGACAATCAGTGATTTCCCCGGACTTAATATGTTATCGGGTTGGAATACTCACACAGGATTGGCATGCCCATACTGTAATTTTGATCAAGAACCTCTTCGCTTAATACATAGCAAGAAGTTGTGTTTCATGGGTCATCGACGGTTTCTCCCTCCAGGTCACAGGTTTAGGCGTGAGCGAAATAAATTCAACGGGAAGCAGAAGCGCAGAGACCCGCCCTTTTTGTCGACTGGTGTTGATATCTATGAACAAGTGTGTAATTTGGAGGTTGAATTTGGAAAGGAACCGTCTTCAGATGAAGAAGATGGAGGTCGTAATAATGGTGGTCGTAGAAAGCCACGGAAAACTACTAGATCAACCCAGCAGTGGAAGAAGAGAAGCATATTCATTGATTTACCTTACTGGAAACATAATGAGTTGCTTCACTGTTTGGATGTCATGCACATTGAGAAGAACGTGGGAGAGAATGTGTTGTACACAATTTTGAATGAACCTGGGAAGTCAAAAGATCATCTTGTAGCGAGAAAAGATCTTCGAGAAATGAATATATGGTCGAACGCCTGGCCGGACGAATTCGATAAAATTGCTCCTGCCATATTTACGCTAACGAGAGCGAAAAAGCGAATTTTTCTCTCCACACTTAAGGATATTAAGGTTCCAGATGGTTATGCGAGTAATATCTCTAGATGTGTGGACATGCCTAATTTGAAGATTTCTGGTTTCAAAAGTCATGATTAATCATGTCTTCCTCCAACAGTTCCTTCCGTTGGCACCTAAACACACGCTCCCGATCGAGGTGACTACAGTTTTGGCTGATCTTAGCTATATCATTAGGCAGTTGTGTGGAAAAGTGTTGGATAGGGCCGAACTGGATACTTTGCAGGAGAAAGTTGTGATCATGCTCTGTCGCATGGAGATGATATTTCCTCCTTCTTTTTTCACTTCACAGGTTCACCTCATTGTCCACCTTATCCATGAAGCGCAAATGGGAGGACCAGTGCACTATCGTTGGATGTATCCAATTGAGAGGTGATTTATGAGTTCCCCATTATTTTTTTATGATTATTCATGTGTTCCCCATTATTTTAATTAATACTATTATTTGTGGTTGTAGGTGCTTGGGGAAATTGAAGTCTTATGTGAGGAACACTGTCTCCCCGGAGGGATGTATAGCAGAGTGTTACATCGGCGACGAGGTTGTGGAATATGTCACACGATATTTCAATGATATAGAGATGTCCAACATTGATGATAATACGACCAATAATGTGTCATCACCGTCTCACACATTGTTCCCTCAAGTTGACGGTAAGCCAGTCGGAGCAGGTAAAATTTTTTATCTAGACCCGATCCAAAAGATGCAAGCGCATAGGCACGTACTGACAAGTTATTCTTGTTTAGATACATATCGCGAGTAAGTATTCTGTATTTTCAATTATTTAGTCTGTCGTATTGAATTTTTTTGAAATTTTGACCTTGAATAATTATTATTCTATAATTTGATAGTGAATACCCAAGACTCATCAAACGATCACTTAGGGGTAGAAGACAAGGGGCATCAGCAACTGTTGTGGATAAGATGGTCCACAGTGAATTTGCATATTGGTTTAGAAACATGGCGCTTAACAATCCCAATGTGACTCCAGAAATGATAAATTTAGCTATCGGTCCTTTCGATCATGCTTTAAGATATACGGCTTATAACGTCAAAGGTTTCCACTTCAAAACCGTTGCTCAAGATGGCGGATCAAAGACGACCCAAAACTCTGGAGTCTTTGGTACATTTGAAAAAAGAAGTTATGCAAGTACACAGGACACTAAGATGTGTGAGGGAGATATTGTATATTACGGAAAGCTCGTTGACATCTTTGTGCTTGCATATAATGGTCATCGCTCTGTGCCTCTTTTTAAGTGTGATTGGGCAGACACTAGGGGACAGAGAGGAAAAAAGTGGACAATTTGGGCATCACATCGGAAAACTTTTCAAGACTCATCCACACAGGGGCATCACCAGATGATGAGCCGTATATTCTTGCTGACGAGGCACAACAAGTTTACTACGTTGCTGATCCTAGACACAAGGACTGGCACATGGTTATTCATGTGAAGCCCCGGAACCTAGACGACATGGGTGAGGAATGTGATGCAACAATCGAAACTACTCAACTCGAATCCCCGCAACATCTGGAGAATCTCATTACTGTAGATGACGTGCACATACCTGCTGTTAGGGAGGAAGAAGACGACGAATGATTTATTTCGCAATATTAGCATGCATGTAACCGAGATTTTTAAATTTCAACTACTTTAATTTGCTTAATTAAAATATCAACTATGTTGTTTATATCTATATATATATACACTATAAATATGTATATATTTATATTTTATATATATATATATAATATAAATATAGATTAATCTAAAAGATAGATTTATAATTGAACGCATATATAATATTCATTCCTTTTTAAAACGGATAGATTTTACAACATAAAAAAAATAACATAAGCAAAAAACAACATAAAAAACCATAATCAACTGTAACCAATAACAACCCCGCCATCATCTCTTCTTCAGCTTCCACCTCCGCTTCCACCTCCATCCCGTCGCCGCCTCTCACGTCTTTCCTCATGCCTGCGGCGTCTTGACTCTACCCGACATCTGAATCGTTCAAACTCATTCATCTGCCGCTGCAGCTGCTACCTTTCCTGCTTAAGCCGCTCACTCTCCTGCCTATTCCGCTCCCTCTCCTGCTCAATTACTTCCAATAGCCGTTAATCCCTTTCCTCTAACTGCTTCTGCAGACTCTCCTCCCTCTTCTGCATATGGAACAAATGACCCGTCAGCATGTCTGCGTATCTCCAATAAGAAATCTCTGACGATCTTCTGAGTGGTCCTCCTTTGCTCATGACCCCGTGAAAGCTGGAATGTTAACAATTACAATTATATTATTATATTAAACAACAAAACATAAACTACATAATTATAATAAACAAAACAAAAACAAAATTGAAAGGAAATAAATGAAATTTGCATATTTATAACTCACATCTCTCCCAGAATAACTGAAAAGAGACGGGAGCCAGTGTTGTGGCGAACCTCTTGCTTACTGCGGGACTCTTTGCCAATCTGAGACCTCCGTAGGCTAGCCGAGCTGAAACGGAATTCTCACAAAATTCTCCCATTGATGTGGATCGACCCCAGGCGATACTTCTCTAGCAACCTCCTGTTCAGATCGATCTCCCCTCAGATTCCTTTTGTTGAAATAATCATTTCTTTTCGTCTTCTACCCGTCCCCTATCTTCTTTAGTGCATAGCTATGCACGGAACCCTGATTGTCTGCAATCTCAATTTTTTTCTAACAAAAGAAATTAAACATAATATATATTAGTATACAAATAATAATAATTAAATACAATAACTAGAGAATTTTTAAAACTAAAATTTAATTAATTAAACAACTAAAATTAAGTAATTGATTCATACTTTGACAATATTGAACCACGCGTGGTTACGCTTGTGCTCCGGAATCTTCTTCCAATCAAGCAAATCAATAGGAAACAAGGAAAAATCAGCCCCAACACTGCGACATAATCGGTTGAGTAAGGTATCCGCATTTCCAGTGGGCTGCCCTGTGACGTCAAAATAGTCAAGCAACACCCTCTCATGCAGAGGAAGGTGATGAGTCTGTTGAACAGTTAACCGCCTTTTTGAAATCTGACTACCATGAGCAGCTGCATTATTATGTCAAGAGTAAAAAATAAATTAATTAAATTGCATGTGTTATAAAACAGAAATACAAACAATTAAAAATATATATTAATATTAAAATTATAAAAGTTAAGCAAATTACTCACTTCTAACTCGAACGTCATAGTCAGCTCCACTTGTAGACGTTCTCCCCCGAGTAAATGTGGTTTGAGCAGGGGCACCACACTTCTCTGCTCCTCTTCCTCAGTGTTTATTCCTTCCTCCTCATTTAAGTTCTCATCATCATCATTCCTGCTCTCATATCCCTCTTCATAGTACTCTCCCTCATGATGCCCCATATTGTCCTTGCCGCCTAAATGGTAGTGTCCACCTAGCTCATCTCTTCTGTCAATATCATCAAAAACTGTATCCATCGATACATCATCATTGTTGCGGTTGAGAGGCGGTGTAAACAATCCTGGAATAACAGGCATGTCCAAACCAAACTCTTCGCTATCACTTCCACCACTACTATCCGAATCTGAAATGGGCTCCCTGGAACCACTTGCAATACCCTTTCCCCTTATCGATATCATGCCTCGACATGCTATATATATATAGTGAAAAACGCGGGAAGTATTCGCGCAGAAAGTGAAAGAAAATGAGCTAGAAAGCAATGAAACACGCTGAAAATGAAATGGAGCGAGGGGCATATTTATAGGCACAGGCATATCAGCGGTTGCAACCGCCGATATGTGCATTAATTAAAAATTTAATGCCCTCTGCAGCTGCAATGGTCAAGGGGAACGGTTGGCTGCAATTTCGAGGAGCATCTCGAAGGTTACAACCGCCGTCCGGAACCGCTGAGATGTCTTTTGAATTTCAAATATAATATTCAAACTGCAGAAGCTTTTGAATATAATACTAAATATAATATTATAAATCATATCGGCGGTCGCAACCGCCGATGTGTAATTAAATTTAAACAAAATTTATATTTCTATAATCTTCTGTACTATTTTCTAGTTTTTTTAAAAAAATTATAACATTGCGGCGGTTAAGGCCTGCCGAGATGGTTTTTTTTTTTTGCAAAACAATAAAATTGCTTTGACTGTCGCTCATATTCAGCGGTTGAAAGAACACGCTAAGATGTGATAGCATCTCGGCGGTTTGTGGCTAACCGCCGAGATGAAACCGTCCGATTTCGGCCTTTTTTTACTAGTGTAAAATAGAAACCTAGGCAAAAGAGATGCTTGAAACCAAATACAAATAGAAATTATAAAACTTGGTAAATATAGAATAGTATATATTTTACAAGTTTTAATAATTTCTATATCTTTTGTTCCACTGATGGAACTAAAGATATATCAAATATAACTTAATAATATAATATAAGGAGGCTTTATTTGTGCTAATGCAGTACAACCACATTTGTGTATGTTACTCGCTATTGTAAGAGACACCGGGAATGTCCTTTATTAAGAATTGTTAATTTCAGCTATATATGTGTGTGTGTGTGTGTGTATATATATATATATATATATATATATATATATATATATATATTCACCATTGTAAGAGTCATGAACATTGAAAGTAAGATTATTGGCAGCAACGACTTCTTGCTGACTATTTTAGGGTTTTGTTGTTTTTAAGATTTTCATTTTTTGTTATTTGTGATTTCTTTTGCAGATATTTTATTTTATGATATGTATCTTACTTTTCCTTATTATAAAATAAACTATTTAGCCAGAAAAAAAACAAGAATTGAAACTATATTAGCTAGCTTTTAACATTCCTTATTAGCAAATAATGGAAGTCCACTTTCAAAGTCTATGTTTAACATGATATACATTAAAATTAAATGTTTACTTATTACCAAATACCTTATTTGGTAATAATAACGGACATTGGAAATCTTCTTGTTATTTTTTATAATAAAAGGAATTTTAAATTCCATTATTACTGAATAATATGCTATTATGCTGATAAAAAAATAGTAATATGCGATTAAAATGAACCTCTTTTTAAATTTATATGAATCTGTTATGCTTTCTATATGCATGTGCAGATTTCACCTATATATAATTTCAAAGAAATTTATAGAACATAAATGTAAAGTTCAGAATTTTAACAACACATAAACCTAGCCACCTAAAGGGCGAAGGTGCAAAACTAGCCACCGTAAATTTTCAAATAGACAACTCTGACACCCTTAAATTGGACGGGGCAAAACCGTACATTGTAAATAAAAATGGGACAAATTTAGTCTCGCCGTTAACTTGAGGCAAACAGACGTTTGTGTTTGCTTGGGGCCCACCATCATTAATCTACGTGGCAATACAGTCAGCAAGCAAACGAATGAAATCACTATCATCTCCTCCCTTAACTCAGGCCACCAAAGCTCCTCCATCATCGCTGCTACTGTTCTCCGTCGTGAAACCACCGTCTCCGCTGCTGTCTCATCTTCACCATCCACCCCCAGAGTTCCGAACACCCTCCATACCATCGCTGATCACCATAACTTCCCAACTCAAAACCACACCGTCGTCTTTCTGAGGATCTTGGGATTCAATCTTCTAATTATTTATTTAAGAGAATAAACAAACTCACTGCTTGTGTTGTTTGTTCAAGTTGGTTGAACTTTTGGTTTTTCAATTTCTTCCACTCTTCCTATTTGCGTTCAGTCTTTTTTGTTTATTTTTCCATTTTCTTATATATTGTTAATAATGCGCTGCGCTGCTGCATACATGATAAAGAAAAATGGAATTCTATTATATTATTTGGTTGTTGAGTCTTTCCAATGCAGTCAAGTATTGAAAACTTCCCAGTTCATCAAACTCTAACTCCACAAGATTTGTACATGACAAAAGCCACTCTAATTCCACTAGATCTTTTTGGTTGTTAAGTCTAATTTCACACTCCCCATTCATTTGAAATCAGTCTCTGTTGCCACTCACGTAACTCTAGTTTCACAAGATTTGTACATGACAACTTAAACGTAAGTTGGAAGTTCGCCGTTGCCACCGGTTTGGGTAGAAGAAGATGGGAGGAGATAGGAGAGAGAAGGGGGTGGGGAGGGTAGATTATTTTAATATTATCTGTGGGCCCACGTGCTCAGAAATAATTAAAATATAGTCCCAAGGTACTCTACTTTAATTTTCTAAGTTAGGGGGACTTTTATAATATTAAGTCCTTACAAGGGACCTGTATTTAATTTTCCCTAGAAAATTTGTCATGCTGGATTTCATTCATTTGCTGATTGTATTGTCACGTAGATTAATAAAGGTGGGCCCCACGCAAACACAAACGTCTGTTTGCCTCAAGTTAACGGCGAGGCTAAATTTGTCCCATTTTTATTTACAATGTACGGTTTTGTCCCGTCCAATTTAGAGTGTTAGAGTTGTCTATTTGAAAATTTATGGTAGCTAATTTTATACTTTCGCCCATGAAAGGTAATTTTATACTTAGCTACACACTATGAATCAGGAGTCTAACAAATGTAGTTACACTCCAGTTCAAAACAAAATGTAATTACACAAGCTAGCTAAGTAAGTTCATCATCCGCGCGCTTTTTACTCCAGACCACGTGTTTGTAAGCTTTTTTGCAATTTATTGTGAATCCTTAAAGGAGGCATATGTGATTTATGTATAAAATATATGCAACATATGGATGAGAAAAAAAACGACATGATATATAGGATGAATTTAGCTTACTAATTCAAATACATAGTGTTATGCCCATTAGCATCTGAGAGAGTCACAAGCCCAATAAGCCCTGCAAGATGACCGGCCCAATCCATCTAACAACAGAATCCAAGGTGACTTAATATCTTTGAAACTAGTAACGTGAATTGAACGGCTACAAACATCAGCATTGATGAAGATCAAAACGGTTGAAGCTTTCAATATGGAAGAATTGTCATCAACGGGAAAATAGGCCTGAATGCTATTTAAAGGATCGAACTCAAGAAAGAAGGATCATCGAATTGTTATTCAACTTTGTAATCATTGTCTCTTACATTTGATCATCGACCAGCACTAAGCGGTTGTCAATTTGTACCACCATTGTTGGTGACTCAATTTCATACTCAATAAAAAGATACTTTGTCTTTATTTGCTTTCTTATAAATTGTGCATTAACAACATAGTCAAGAAAGATTTAATATCAAAAGAAATTGGGTAAGAATCTTCTCATAAGCTTCCATAATGTCTACCCTCAATTATGTCACATGTATTCAGTTCAAAAAAAATGTCACATGTATAATTTTTAATTTATTAATTAATTATCACAGAGAAAAAGATCAATAATTTATGTCTTCTCATGGCTATGAGAAAACCATTGTATACAAGAAAATAAAAAATTTAGTAACAATGCACAATAATAATGTACATCAATTCATATGATGAATTGTTTTTAAATTAATTCTGTCTTGTGTGTTCACTATCCATAAACTCTTTTGCCATGTTATAAGCTTCCTGTAAGTATTTCCTAAACCTAACCAAATCCAATCTCACATTTTGTTCATTCAAATAAATATTCATTCCACTCGACCAAGATTTTCCCTTCAAAAATCCACTAGGGTCCTTAATTATCATATCTTCCTTTTCATATCTTTCCATGAGACTACTCTCTTCAGCCCTAACCTTATACTCTATATACTCCAATCCCTTTGCCCTAGCTGCATTCCCAAAACACACCTCTGCCACCCACTCTGTTCCTAGTGGTACTACCTGGATGAGCACTGCCCTTGGACGGAGAAATAATAAATGTGTCAAGGCTGCACCATGAACACCAACCATTGCATGGCTTGAATTGATGAGAGCAAAAGATTGTTGTAATGGAGTTGTAGGTGTTGGTTCAAGTAAAATGACCTCAAAACCTACCTTTTCCATTTCTAATTTTAATTCTCCCATATTTAATAATGCGCGGCCACTTCCATGTGGCCGATTCATAAGTACGACACGTGGGCGTTGAGGATTAGGAATAATAAGAGAAGGATGACTATTGTTTGTCCCAAAAGCCTCGCCTAAGAATGCATGGAAATTATTCAGTGATTTTGAATTTGGCATTCGATTTTGATTTATGGTGAGGAAGCCATGAGATATAAGACCAATAGTGGCAGAAGGAAAACAATGAGTGGAAGTATCATTTTCCAAGGAAATAATTTGGTACTTGCTAATTTTCCTCAATAAGGTTACGTACTTCCTAATCCACCAATCACGAGCTTTAGAGATCACAAGCACAATATCTTGATCTTGATCAAATATGGAATTGATGGTGATGTAAAGAGGAATGAACCCATCACTCATTTCATGGAAGAAGTTCCCGGTGTACCCTCCCGCACTAAATACTAGAGCTGGTGATTTGTGGTTGACTTGGCAAAGTGGTGTTGGTTTGTTTGTAGAAGCTATAGTGACTTGCCTGATTCTTGACATGCTGAAATTATCAAATTTTCGAGGATAAGGTCGAATCTTCTCAACCGTCGGATGAATGGTTGATGGGTGGTTGATGAAGAAAGTAGAGGTGGTGGGGTCCAACACTGTTGGGACGTGAATGGAGCATATGTCATAGAAATAATGAGAACGGTGGCATGTGATTGCTTGTGAAGGAGGTGGGTCGCCCTTCAGCCCTTGCTTGATCAATGTTGGTTCCTTTGGGGACGTTATTGTTGACCTGTCTGATTCTGAATTTACATTAGTAAGACTTAGCCCAAACTTATAATAAGAAGGATAAATTATATATAATTTCACAAACATTATACTATGTACATACAATACTACAAGTACATATATAACATTTCGCATCACTTCAAAAATATATAATTATAAATAATGTCAGAGGTTATTAATAATGTCATTTGCTTTAATTTCCACAAGCAATGGAATAATATTTTGTTGTTATTGTTTATATATGGAAAAGAAGTTATAATGAATTTCTTTATTTTTTTTCCCCTTTCTGATAATGAAGCTATTTCTAATGATGTCAGGCTGCTGCTAATAGGATGTGTGAAGTTAAACTAGAACTATTTATTCAAAGTCAAATGTATGATGGCTTTCAAACTTAAACTTCCCAATTGGTTATATTCCGCTCCAAATTCAAACTAAAAGATCATTGACTAATATATGTCTATGCTATCTAATGACGACATGTATAATATATATAGCCACCAATACAATCAATGCCTTTATATACTACCTCCGGATTAAGGTTGCGAAATAGGTTATTAAATTATGACATATTTGATATATTTTTATATTATCCATTAGTTTATAGGTAAAATGAACTAGTGTAAGGGAAAAAATTAGGTAAATCAATTTATAATTAACTTATTTTGCTTTTTTAGGATTTTCCAAAAAAGTCAACTAGGTCTTATATTTAGGACCGGAGGGAGTATTATATTTCTAAATTATAATTTAAATAAACATAATACACACACATTGACACATATACTTTTAAAACATATTAAGATATTGAATATATATGTTTATATGTGCGCACGCCATATTCATTGCTCGTAAAGGTGGCAATGAAAACGTGTGTGTAATGTAAGAGTTTGATTTAAAGTTTGTTTTAATAACCATTCTAACAAACAATTTTTTAATTATTAATTTAGCTAACAAACAATTTTCCTCTAGAGGGAGATTGAATATGATACTTTTTTTAATGTTTGTTGGTCAATTTGATACAATTGTTGTTTGTTAGACACATTGATGTGTTTGGCTCAACTTGTTGAAAAGTACTTATTTTTAAGTCGGTTTGAAAATAAGTTTTAATAAGTTACCTTGTTTTATGTTTGGATGAAGTGATGAATTGTAAAAAAGTGACTTATTTTCACATTTAACTTATAAACATGTTTGAATGATTATGAAATAAGTTGCGTATTTTTTGATATTACCCCACCCATCACTCACTTTTGAGAAAATAAATTGCTTATTTTTTTGAAATAAACTCAAAAAATTGATTTATGAAATAAGAAGCTTATTTAAATAAGTTGGGTGAAAAAAGTCCATCCTAAAATAAGAATTAAGCCAGATTGACAAAATAAGTCAAATCTTCAAAATAAATAGCTTATTTTGCTAAAAAAAGTTCAGCGAAACACACTCTAATACTTCTACTTCTGTGATAAGTAGTCGGCAAAAATGGTTAACCTTTAAAAGTTTTGAAAAGTAACTGCATACTTTTGTGTTCATGACGTCAACAAGCATCCATGAGTTGCAAGCATACCCCAAGTCCCAATATTATATGCTTACGAAATTTTTTCAAAATGTTCTATCAAAATCAAATATTAGTTTTTTTATTGCAAAAAAAATTAAATATTAGTTGAAGAGTTTTAACAATATTGAGTGGAGAATTAAAACAAAATAGAATTGATATGACGTCTTAAAAACAGAAACTTAATTACTTCAATTGTCTCTCGATATAAAGTTTCTGTTACAATTCACCTTGGAATAATTAATATTTTTTATGTTCAAGGATAGAGATATTTTAAAGGTATGGACTATGAGAAATAATATAAGAGTTTTATTGATTATGAAGTATATTATTTCTTAAAGGCTTATAATTCCTTCTAAGATTTTCCTCATTAATTGTATATATTCAGGAGGGTATTTTGTCAAGAAAATAGTTTTCAGTGCAAAATATTGAATTGATATTGTAGGGTAAAATAATATACATTTACACAAGCTTAGTTGGTTTTCCTGGTCAGGTTCAAAGACAATTTATAGAAATACTTACAAATTATCGATCTATCAACAAGATCTCAACATAACAATATGGAATTCAATAAACTAGAACCTTATAGTTATGCTCCAACTCTTTTACTAACTAAATCAACTTCTGTTGGCACAGCCTACATTTGTTGCAAACAAATAGTTTAACTTGTTCACCGTTTATCTATATAAATCTATTATCTAAGATATCCATTGCTCCACCAGCATAGTTATAAGTAGGGTAATATATGTATAGGAACAAAAGGTTACCAAAATTAATGTCATATAAACATCTAAGCTAGTTCAACAGACAAGCATATGTCCGAAAGATGTACTGAAATTATTGAAGGTGTTATAGGCTAGTGGTATGACATACATCTCCACATTAGGTGAAAGACTATTGCGGTTCGATTTCACTTAACCTTAACCAATTAGTTTCTACCCCTATTGAAATTATGATTATGACTACAATAATATAAATGTGGTGCAATGCTTACCTTCACCAATACTTGTATTGCTAGATTGAGAACGATTGGCTTGACTTAGCCTGAGCCTCACTATTGACGGCGAGAACTTCATCTCCCATACCAAAACAAACAAAAACGCAGCCGTAAGCAACCCAACGATGGCGACGATGGCCGTTCTTGAATTCCTTTTCTTCATCGTAAAAAACTTGATGATTGAATGAATCTCTTCTAAAATAACTGTATCAATATCGATCAAACAGAAGTTCCTGATATAAAACTTATAAGCCTGTGCTTGATCAAATATTGGATTAAAATAAGTTGAATTGATAGATGTGTTTTATATATAGAATGTCAGAAAACATTTAGTTTCAATGTTTTCTGATATAACTCAAGGAATTAAAACTTGAAATTAAATAAGAGCGAGAGAGGAGTAGGAGAGGGTTGAGGTAGGAGGCAAAGGAAGACGAGTCATTCTCTGTTTCTACTGAATTTTTCCTTCTTAATATAATGCCTAAAGTGCTGTCACACACACACACAGAGAATGCCTATTGCGCATGGTCATCAATTTTGAACAAAAAAATGGACCTCGTCTATAAATGCCATTTGATTCATACCATTAACAAGTAGGTAATAATTACCACCAATTAATTATAAATAAAGAAAATAGAAAAATTAACCCCTTGATCCTTGTAGTATTTTTTTTCAAAGTTTTTATTATGTTTAAGAGGAAAAACTACAAAGAGATCCCATACAAGAGAGCGATCATGACCAACTCCTCAAAAATCAATATTAAATTACAGTTGAATCATTAGTGAATGATAAAAAAAAATTAAAGGACCATATTATTGTATTATAAATTTCATTCTTACTAGCTATAGGTATTTGTTTCATTTGTTAAAATATGGAATCTCGTACTCTTTCCTTGGTATTGAGTATTGACTTGAGGTTTCTCTAATTCAAGGGTCCAATTCACCCTATTTCAATTTTAAAGATAATTTTTGGGATTCCTCTAATATATATAGATACATTTACAAATTAAATAACATTATTTCTCACCTTCAAACAAAATGAATTTACCCATTTTTCAATTTTAAAGATAAATTTTGGGATTCCTCTAATTTATATAGGTAAATTTTCGAATTAAATAACATTTCTCACCTTCAAAAAAAATAAATTCATAGAATGTTACAAACACACATATATAGTTGTACATATAACTTGTAGGCCCATTAACATGACAAGTTGGGCCTATAAACACCAGTCCAAAGCTGAATACACTGTGAAACCAATAGAGTGGAAATAAAGATCTGACCAACGTCATTCATAGGGCAAATCACTCCCTACATAAGAGCTTTCACGATAAATAGATATAAATTATAACACAATGGTTACTAGCAATTACTAAAAATCATAACTAACATTGTCACGTTCGCGATATGGCATTTAAGATGTCACCTAAAAAAGAAAACCATATAAGGAAAGAGGCATCACATTCTAAACACCCAAAAATCCTTACAGATAATTTAAAGGGAATATAATTTTGTGCATTCATAGTACTTACTATGGTAGTACATACTATATGGTCAAGGATGTTTGAACAACTTCCTAAATTTTGAAATCAGAATTCAAAACAACTATTAACACATTGTGAAAACATTTTGATCGTGACTTAAATAAAAGAGCCCAATTATCTTAACGTGAATAAAGTATAAATATAAATTATGTGAGATATTGTAGCACATAATTAAGATTGTTGTGTCATACAACATGTTCATATGAAAAGTCCCCTAATCAAGCCTATGTCCAAAGATATACATGAGTAAAATGATAAGTCGTTTGGCATGCATATAGTATTTGAAGTAATAGATAGTTAATTATGGCTTTAATTACATGTGTATCTGATAGTATATATTGTCTAGTACGTCGTACAGATTTTGAGGTTGACTCTCTCACACGAGTGACGACCTTTGACACTCAGGGGTTAGTGTGTATAGATGAGATACTGTGTTCACCTAGAGTAGTGATTATATTGATATCATAGAGAAGAAAACAAATTTTATGTCACCTCAACTTAAAAGTACAGTTAGTCAAGATGAGATCTGTGGTTACACACATATAGATTGAGTTACGTACACCCACATCCATAGTAGATAGTACTTGTAGCTAGATAACAAGTTCTTCATAATTGTTGCCTTAAAAAGCGAAAGAGTTGAAGAATTTGCTTTTAGATATTATATGTATCTATACTAAAGTCTATATGGTGTTAATGATAAAACTAAATCGATATATGCATGATAAACTCCATAATTTCACATATTCCATCTCAATTTCTCTTGAATGTACATGATTTTTGGTGGTAAATAATTAAGAAAGATATGAATACACATATGTAAGAGTAAAAATTGAAAGATGAATATTTTGGTGATATTTGGAGTTATATGTGTGTGAAATGGATTTTTGAAGTTCATCAACCCTCTTTCTCTTTTGTAGGAAGAGGTGGACAAGTGAAAAACGCTAAAGAAAACATAGGACAAGCTAAGCAAGGGACAAAAGAGCAAAAAGGAAAATTTTTCATGGTTATTCGTTGAGCTTTCGTTGCACAACTAAGGCACGATGAATGATGTTTCTTTCCTGCCTCATATATGTTCGTTGGGCATTCGTCGTGCAACTAACACACGACGAAAATAAAGTGAAACTCTCCGTTTTGAGTGGGCTGAAATGAAAATTCAGATGCAAATAAATGGGCTCGAATCAAAACAGGGGGCGACTCTTGAGTGTTCTAGGGCTCCAAAAACTCATTCCTCTTGGTTCTTTGGCTTGGTTTTTGCTTGGGGTTTGAAGATTTGAAGCTTGGAAGTTTGGTGGAGAGCATTAAAGACATTTAAAGTTTCTCCATTTTGATTTCTTCTTCATTTTCTTCTTCCTATCTTGTGAGCATTTATGACTCTTTACTCATTTTGGTATTGTAGTTCATATTTGATTATGAGTAGCTAAATCCATTTATCTAGGATTATTTTGAACCCTTGTATGGAGTAACTCTTTAAACTCCTATCTTTTTGTGATTAATGTATATATATGTGTTTATTTTACTCTAGCCCTAATGCCTCTAAGTGATTGATCACCATTTAGTTGATTTGTTCATTTGACTTATGACTCGAGAGAGCTAGATTAAGTGTAGAACTTTAGTAAAATAGTGTGATAACTTGAAGTTTGCATGACAAATGAATGATTTTGTTAATAAGATAGACATATACTTATTAGCCTCACATAGCCACATTAGGGTTGAAACTTAGAAATTGGATTTTATTAATTGTGACAAGAGATTGCATGATTAATGAAATTAAACACTTGTTCTTGAGTCGACGGAGCGTTTACAAGTATTCTAGAACCCTAAGTTAACACATATATAAACATTAAAGCAATTAGAAGAGGAGTTGATTAAAGGTTACAAGATACAAGGGGGATAAATAATCCTAGATACCAATTAATCCTTGAAGAAAACAAAAATATTTGATATCATTTTACCATTTTAGTTTGAGAAAATAGTTTTTACTTGTTTGACCTTCAAATCATGATATGGATAACTCAACTTAATTTAATCACCAAAGCTCTTGCTTGACCGGATTTGTATCCCAATCCTCGTGGGAACGATCTTTCTTATCACTTTATTACTTGGCACGACCCGTGCACCTGCAGTGCGAACAATGCGCTTATAGAAAAATAGCAACATTGTAGCATACCACATGTGCTTAAGTTAACGCAAATAGGAATCAAGAGAATGGTTCCAAGAAAGGTTCCATACTTTCTTGATGACCTTTGACTTGCCAATTTCATGGAAATATGTTATAATGTCTCCTCTCTTAAAGTATATGTTATTTGATCATGAAAAATGCGATCTAAATGTGTTATGCAAGGATAACAGTTAATTCATATTGAAGTGATATTTGTTTGAACGAAAGATTTACTTGAGATATACAAGTTTGCTATAATATCTGAGGTCGGACCATTATGATGTTAGTATGCTAATTTGATTAGTATGGATACTATGCAGATGAGAAAGACAATATGAGCCTTTTAGATTAGCCATGAGAAAAATGAATTTATGTAAATCTTGGATATCTGAGGCATTTTAATAAAATGATTGAGTTGCACTAGAGAGTTGTTTTCTAGTACAATACATTGAAAATGAGATGTCACACCCACACGGCTACGATAAAGCACTTAGTATGAAAGAATGATAGAAGAGAAATATATTTTACCCCATAACATTTAACCTACCAATTATGAGTGAGAGATATAGGAATATTCTCGGTCCACACTTGGTAATTACAGCCCAAATTCAAGCAGAATTAGAATTGAGGACATCATGTAAATATGGACAAATATAGGTTGAAAGAAATTATTTTTCCCAACGAATTTAATATTCAAGTTAGTGTGTCTTTTACATGGAATGTAACTTTTTCATACATAAGTTATATATTGGGGATTTTGTGGGAACGATTCTCATGTATGCACACAAACACAAAAACAAGAAGATAAGCCCCTACTCCTTTCTCTCTTAAGTCTTTTCTCTCATCCATTGTGCATCTACTCTATATACATAATTGGGTTTTAATCGGAGATCCGTTTTCGCGTGGGTATTGGGAGAGTTAGCCGAATTCTCGGTATGCCTGAAATCCTTCAATATGATTAGAAAGAAACAGAAATCCTTCAATACATTATGAAGAAACAGAGGCAAGAATCAAATATAAGTAGACACCGCATCTATGAACCAAATTTTATTTTACCGTAACCAAATCTCTTGTGATATACAAGCACAATAGTTTTAACTTTCAAATATATTTTATTTTTAAGAAAAAAGATTACTCTTGAAAGTACGCAAGATGAAATACAAGATGCACCTTTTATTTTGATTATAGTTGTGTTTGTAAGACCAAGTTCTAGTTGAGAGGACCATATTGTTCTATGAACCCAGCCACCAACTTGTCATGAGGAGGTAGTGTCTCCTTCACAAGAGAATATTCCTTGAGGGCATCAACCCATGATAAGAACTCTGAGTTCATGTGGGGATGAATCACTTCCATTTTCAAGGCCTCATGTACAGCCTTGTAGTTTCCAGCTTGTGCTCCCACCACAATGTCTAAGAGTCCTAAGGACTTGCCCTTATTGTACTGGAAATTTTCACCTAAATCATTCTTCACTCCTTTAATAAAAGTTGTAATAATTTCATTCAACTTTTCAATTTCTTTCTCTTTCTCGTTGCCACTGGATTTGAAGATTGAATATGTGGCAGCAGAAACCTAAGAAAACAATCAATTTTAATTAGAAATCACTAAGTAATAAATTGATTTCCATGAATAAAGGGTAAGAAAGTCCCCCTCACCTTTTGGTCATAGTAATTGACCCAAAATCGAACCTTGGCCTTTTGATAAGGATCATCCGGCAAGAGCTTGGGGGTGTGATTCCAAGTCTCATCAATATATTCTAGGATAATCAGTGACTCAGAAATTGCCATCCCATTATGTAAGAGCACTGGAACTTTTTTATGCACTGGATTGCTCTTCAGTAGTAACTCACTTTTATTTGTCAAATCTTCCTCCACGTATTTGTAAGGTATGCCCTTAAGTTTAAGGGCTTGTGAAATTCTGGTGCACCTGCTGCTTCCCCATAACCCTAAAAGCACAACTTCGCTCATTTCTTTCTCCTCCATTAGTTGTTGCTGTTTACTCATTATATGGTTCATCAATCTGCAACTATCTGGAGGGGTTTTATAGCAATTATTCACTAATTGATCAGCATTCATTTCTATTTTTCTGTTATTTTATCTCAACTGACAATCAATGCCTTTTTTTAACTCTTATTACCAAGTAATTAAGCAACTATCTATTTAATTTTGTGGTTCATGGATTTTTCTTCCAACACAAGTGGATTTTTTAACTCAAACTTTCACGATCCATTGAGGTCTTAATTACATTGTTAGACCAATTATGTGTTGTTTGGTCAGAGTCAATTTCTTGGGGAGGAAGATGAAGGATATTTTTATTTACTTTAAGTTCTTTTAGTAAATGTTTGATCTATTCTTTTATAGTTTTTTATGGTAACAAAGAAAGACTAACTGCTACTTAGCAAGTTGCAACCAAACAGGAAGAGAATACCACCTTATTTTATTCCAATACTACCAACCAAGTCATAGGGCCGGGTATAAAATAACTAGATAAGGTTGAATTAAGTAAATATTCCAGCGTTCCAATTTTCAACATTAAAATACTGAATTCAACCTGCTCTGCAAAAAAATCATTTAACAATTTTTTATGTTGTAGATAACTTTTAAGATAGTTTTCTTTACTCATTTTCATTATAAATATAAGACATATTTATCAAATTTCGTTAGAGTAAAGATGTTAGTCAAATTATTAACAATTACGTGATATTACCAAAACACTAAATAAGCTATTTTCTTTACTCATTTAATTATTTATATTTTTGAATTATTAGACTATGTATATAACCTCATAAATCAAATAAGCTATTTTCATGAAAAAAAATAAGACAAATGAACTGATAAGTAGAGCTTATTTAGTGTTATTAGTATTTTCCCAAAAAAATATGTAGAATCTAAATACTTTGGGAGTAAATTACAAAAATTAATTTTAATTACACTACCTATTAGAAATTACACTTTTTTTTAATTCGGTGAGAAATCATAATGTTTGAAGAGTGAAGGTTGAACTCTTTCAGTTTAAAAAAGGTATAAACCTTCAAACAACAAAAAGTAATTAAGTGCCCTAAGAACATACAAAAGGTCTTAGACCGAAAAAATTATATACTTCTCAAACACATCACGTTATAATAAAGTAGGAAAGAATACCAAAGAAAAGAATTAATATTAAATAGGTCCCGCTGACTTGGTAATGATATCATCTCAGTTGTTAATAAGGGAAAAACACAACCATGTCTATCATAATAGAATCAATCACAAATAGGTTCCCAACAATTATTAAAGGGCAAAAGCGCTGATCTGATAATTAACTATTTCAATTTGGGCAAAACTAATATATGACTATTTCGCGGTACGGTGCATAAATAATATATAACTTTGTGACCCGGTGCAAAAATGATAAAACTGGTGATGGATGTTAATTTGTAATTTTGTGGAACCTTTCTGATATTATTTTCAAAGTGAAAAATACATTTTTGCCCCTCCCAATTAAAACTTTGCTGATACTAGTTAGCATGGGAAGATGAAGGGCAGAAGGACGAAGGGTTGAATTTTAATTGCGAGGGTAAAAAGGTATTTTTACTTTAGAAAATAATATCAGAAAGGTTCCATAAAACTACAAATTAACATTTAGTACCGGTTTTATCAATTTTGCACCGGGTCACAAAGTTGATTATTATTTATGCACCGCGAAATAATCATTTATTATTTTTGCCCAAATTGAAATAGTTAATTATTAGATCAGTCTTTTTGCCCATTATTAAATCATGTTGAAATATCAAAGAACCTAAGTAATGACTTGTCATTAACAACTAATTAGTAGTTTTTGATAGTAGCTCAGCTTCTTGAGTAGTCAACGATAACTATGTCTCTAAACAGACCCATTGACAAGTTAAGAAGTTCCTATTGATAGCTATATTATTGATTTGTTAATGATAAACCATTCAATATAACTCAGTGATTGTCCTTGCTATCATGTAAGAGAACTGGGACCTTCTTGTAGAGTGGACTGTTCTTCAGTAATAACTCACTTAATTTTAAGGGCTTGTACAACCCTTGTTTAAATATTTCTCAACATATTTGTATGGTATGATTGGTATCCCTTTAATTTTAAGGGCTTGTACAACCCTTGTACAGTAGATACATGCCCATGTTCCCTAAAGCACTACTTTGTTAATTTTGTCTTCAATTATTCATTTTTCTTTTGTTAATTGATGATCATCTTGCAGTTATATGCTGGTTTTTGTAGAAAAGTGTTTCCCTGCTTAGTCAAGAGGCGTTTCTACTCTTGAGAAAAAATTGCAAAACCTGGTTTTTGTATCGTAATTGCCAACAACAACCGAACAACAAAAATATGGAAATACTATCATTTATATTTATTTCATTTGATGTATATGTTAACATATTTTTTTTTTGCCAACGTTAACATATTTGTTTCATTTTTAAAATAACATATAATCTAATAATATATAAAAATGTTATGAATAAATACTTATTTAGTTTTCATTCCTAAGAAAAAATCCATTAGGCATATTATATAAAAAAGAATTGAGTATATATTAACTCAAGAGTAGTAGCAAGCCTTCGTCCATCGTCCCCTTCTTACTCTGTTTCCTTATAACATCGACAAAAAACAATGCAGTCGGCCCCGTTAATTACTCTTTAAATCTGATATATTCTCATAGTTTGGGCCTACATTGGGTTCTTGGAATATGAAAGACTTGATCTACAGTAGCAACATCAGCTTAGCCCAGAAGAAAAATATATTTTAATATCCATATCAAAATATTTAATTAAAAGTATCAAATATCAAATATACATGATTTACGAGGTCTCACGAAATTCCTTACTTTTAAATTAAGATCTTATGCAATCCCCTAATTAAATTGAGGCTTCTAGACATTGGTAAGAAATTGTTTTGATTTGACAAAAAAAAGGTTACTAAAGACCAAGAGTTTGAAAAGTTTTGAACGATACTCATAATGTTACAAAGGTGTCCAAAATGTTGTCACCATCTAATTAAACATTTTTTTTGTTAAGCAGTGTCCGATAAGCAGAGTTATTCAGTCTCTCATCAATTAGAGCACTTTTCAAGATTGTAATATCTTTATATGATAATGATAATGTTGTTACAAAGGGATCAACAAATTGTAATAGTTTGGCAAAACATCGTTTGTGACAAAATTCAAACAAGTGCTGGGAACGTCATTTTAATTAGGGGATTTCACTTATCCTCAATTTAATTAGAGGATTGCGCTGGATTTCATGACTAATTTCTAGATCTAGGAAAATCATGGCCCTTCACCGATAGAGCCTAGTTACAAATAGGGGTGTTCAAATTTTCCCGTCCCGTCCCGTCCCGAGGCATTACGGGACGGGAAATTTTCTTCCAGAAAAGTTTCGGAACGGGACAAATCAGGACGGGACAAAATTTCTCTTCGGGACGAGACGAGACACGGGACGGAGTCATCTCAATCTCGTCCCGTCCCGAATACAAATATATGTGTATTTATATAATTTTTTAGAAAAATGCATATTATATACACCATGTATGGGTGTACATAACATTTTTTAGGGAAAATGCGATCATAATAAATTTTACCTTATTATATTGTATAAAATGTATTATAAAAGTAATATTGAACTAATTTATTTGTTTTTTACTAACACAAAGTGTCATAATTTTTTTTCAAGTAAATAATTTTATAAAAAATAATTCCAAAAAATTCGGGAATTTTCCCGTCCCGTCCCGATCCCGTCCTGTCTCGATCGGGACGGGACACAGTTCGGAACGGGACAGAACACGGGACGAAAACTCTGTCCCGAGTTTTTTTTGGGACGGGATACGGGACGAGGGTGTCCCGATCCTGTCCCGTGAACAGCCCTAGTTACAAATATTCTTGTTTTCCAACACCCCTTGAATGGTTGGGCTAAGGTCCACTACTACAAAAAACACTTTTAACGTCCATTATTTTGGACTTTTGACGTCCAAAAAAAAAGGGACATAAACGGCAGTGACGTTGAAAATATTGATTTTTTATGTCCATTTTAAAATGGACGTTGAATATCATAGATTTGACGTCCATTCATCTATATTGGACGTTGAATATATGAAATATTGGACATTATATATGTCTTTTGCATCTTTAACGTCCATATGTGAGAATTGCCGTGAATTGTGCAAATTTAGTACTATGGTGTGATTTTTTTTATTTTATACTCATTTATTTGTACACATTTTGAATTTCAACCTGCACTCTCATAAAGTTTTCCTATGACTAAAACAGTACACATCCCACAGGAATAAATGTATAAATACATACAATCTAAAGTAAGCTAACATACATCCAAATACAACATAATGTGCTATATTGGAAGTGAAATCCAATCTAATTTTTCGCTTCAAAGCATGTTCAATGAACCAATTGGCCAATTTATCCCGGATTTCATCGATGATATCTTGACTGAAAGAGACATCTGAGTCAAAAATCTGCCCAAAACATGAAAAAAACCATCAATTAGTATGATATACACTAAAGCTAATAAGTACGGAAAATAATTATAAAATTGTATGAAATGTATGATAACACCAACATCACTGTGTTAGTTTCGAAGTATGCATAATCCAAATAAAAACTTATCAGAGTCAGTGATAGGTTTCCGATCATATGGACTAATTAAATGTCTGTCTATCAAAAACAAACAGATTTTTAAGAACATTTACATATAAAGAAAAATAATTGCACTTACATTATACCAGTTTTTCTATGGAGGGGAGAGAATTCTCTGTAATGCTAGATGGAGTTGTGACCTCAAGATGTATAGCAAAAAGCAGAAAGCACGTAACAGAGAGAAGAAAGAAGTGGACACATACACTAAACAATTTACTTGTCAACAAAATTTAACCACTTGCGTGAGATGAAGCACCGCAAGATTCATTCTTCTTGACTCATCAATTCATGTGAAACATTGGTCAGGTTCTCTCATTTTCATTTCAAATTTTTTCCCCCATTTTTTACATGGATTCAAACATAAAAAATACTAAACCTAACTGTTTCCTGAAAATCTCACCAAAGTATCCAAAATATTATGATTACTTATTTGCAATAGAATATAGAATCATCAAGAACTTCAAATTAAGTAACAAAAGTAGAAACTCCAAAAGTTCTTTGAAACTGAATTAAACCAAAAATTGAGATATAATATAAAAAAATTACCATTATACAACAGAGAAAGGGAATCTTGTATTCACATAAACATGTTATAATGAAGTAAATTTTACTTAACAGCAAACCCTCTGAACTAAATCAACCATCACAGGCTGATCTCAAACACTCTGAGCTTGAGATGCTTATTTTTCAAACATCATAGCACTTCAATTAGACATAGAAATAAACCACCCAGAACTACATCACAGCATTATAGCACCCAGTTTTATCATTATCATTATCATCATCTAAAAAATATGGTACCTTGATTTTAGATTTTCTTTAAAGCAGAATCAGTCCTGCATCAATATCCAATTAAAACATTAAAACATTTGAAAAAGAAAAAAGCGACGGTAAACCATGAACAAAAAATACAAGTTAAAAAAAATAGCAAGCATCTTTATTGACCTTGATTGAGAAGCAGAAACATTTCACTGTCATGAGCAGAAGCAAAAGAGGATTTGTGTAAGCCTCTACGCAGATTCTACTAGTTTAAGCAACACAGATTCTACAAGGATCCAGGCAGAAGAAAAAGACATTATTGTTGTTGATGGCCATATGATAATCATTCATGTTTGCAGTTCAGAGATGACTTAATGTGAATTTGGGGGTAGGGTTCATACTACACAGATTCTACAAATAAATGTTGAAATATTGTAAACTTGTTGTCCAACTCCCACTTAATCATACCAATAACAAGTTACACGAACCATACATAGTATTTACTCACAAATTGCGAGGTTATAATCAAAGAGTATTAGAATGACCATATACCACTCACAGTTAATTCCACCATTAGATATCACGTAGAAATCACGTTTGTCGGACAATATTCATCCTGAAAGTCCCCTTCAATTCTATGAACTCGGACCCAGCAGAGAGAGCACAGAAAAATTCTGAAACCACAAATTCACAGAAAATCCAACATGCATCTCAATCAAATAGTACACTTACATATACACACTCATATATACCGTCAACCAAACACAGAGAAAGAACATAATTTGAAAAAAAACATTTCAACTAAGGTCAAACATGCAGAGATATTTCTAACTTTCTTAAGCTTATTGAGTTAGAAATTTGACATTGGACTCCTTAGAAGTTAGAACCCCAAAACCTAGTCAGATTCTTAGGTTCCCAAATTTGGGTTTTCTCAAAAACTCTTTCAATCTTCAAATAGAAAGTTCCAATCTTCTTTAATACATCAAAGATTGAAACTTTAACTTCATTTTAACCCATTTAAACATCCCAATCGAAAAACCCAACTCAGCATTTCCAAAAAGCGATAGATGAAGAAATAAAGGATAGAAATCGAAAAAAGAGGCTCACTGGGACTCAAATCCGATTCTGCATGCATCCTCGTCGACCACCACCATCGTTATTCGGCGTCACCGGAAACCATAACATCGTCACCGCAGAAAGTTGAGAAAATGAAACTGGATTTGGAAAAAATGGAGTTATTAAGCTCAACTCTTCCTTGTAGGGAGAAAGCCGACTCCAACGTGGTTCACCGGAATATTAATCATCGCCGGAGTGGAAGAGATGAGGAAGAGGGCAAGAGAAAAGTGAGAGAAATCGATGGAGAGATGAGAAGAAGAAGAAGACAAACTGACGGTAGTGTTAATGGAGTGGACGAAATGGTGCGGTTATGAAAGAAATGGGCATGTAAAAAAGCAACTATTACCATGTTTGGCCCATTTACTTTGAACTTTTCTTTTCTTTTTTTTATGACTACTTTTTTTATCGAAATTTTTATGACAACTTTGAACATTTCTAGATTTTAACCAAGGGAAAAACTTACATCATATTCCTTTCTCCAGGTTCTCAAGTTCTTTTAATATAGGTCATTGGATTGAATGGATGATTGTTATAAAAGGACACATGTCACTCCCATATTAAAAGAACTTGAGAACCTGGAGAAAGCAACATGACGTAAGTAAGGTCCTTTAACCAAGTCCCTCTTTTAACAATAAAATCATGTTAAAAATAAGAATTTTCTACCACTCTCATTTTATTTAGGTTTTCACGGTGATTTCTCATTAATTCCCAAACTACAAATCATCATTCAGTTATTTTTCTTTGATTTCAAAATAAAATAAGTCCTAAAAATTCTTTTTTTATCAAATTCTAGAAATTCTTAAAATATATTTATCTTCATAAATTTATTTGTAAGGATTTTTTAATTTTTAAATAACTCCAAAACCTTAAATAACTCTTTATTATATCTAACCCAAATTTTGGGATGTTACAATGAACAAGAGAGATTTGATTTAAAAAAGTCAACTAGGTCTTATATTTAAAACCGGATGAAGTATTATATAAGTGGTTTAAATAAGGTGGTTTAAATTACTTTTTTTTTGTAGTGGTAGTAATATCTAAAAACAACATCCATTTATCTAATAATGGACATTATTTATAAAAAGATATTTACAACGTCCATTTTCAAATGATGGACGTGAATTTTGGACGTTATTTATAAAAAAATATTTACAACGTCCATTTTCAAATGATGGACGTGAATTTTGGACGTTATTTATAAAAAAATATTTACAACGTCCATTTTCAAAAAATGGACATGAATTTTGGACGTTAAAAGTGTTTTTTGTAGTAGTGGTCTGACTCGACTCGATAAGTGATTACACTTCATTTTGCAACATTTTTCAATTGAAAATGCTTAAAGCAATACAATCTTTAGCATCAAATCAAGCAGAATTTTTAAGTTACAGTACAACTACCAACAAACACTAATACACTATGAAACAATGATAAATATTGTCAATATTTCATAAAAAAACACAAAAAATAAAGGGCAACGACCATATTTTCCCTTCAATTAACCAGCATGAACAACTCAACATCCTAAATTAACATCAGGTACAATTTTACCCTTGAAATAACCAAAGTTGTCCAACACTACGACAGAAGGTTGAGTAGGGTGCCCGCATGTCTGGTGGGCTGCCCTGTGACGTCGAAATATTCAAGCAACACCCTCTCATGCAGAGGAAGGTGATGAGTCTGTTGGACAATCAACCGCCTTCTTGAAATCATGGCACCGCGAAAATCTGCATCATGTGAAGAGTAAAAAATAAATTAATTAAATTGCATGTGATATAAAAAATAAATAAAAAAAGAAATAAAAAATATATATTAATATTAAAATTACTCACTTTTCACTCGAACTTCATACCTAGCTCCACCTGTAGACGTTCTCCCCCGAGTAAATGTGGTTTGAGCATGGGGCACCACACTTCTCTCCTCTTCATCTTCCTCCTCATCCTCATTGTTTCCTTCCTCATCATCATCATTTCTGCTCCCACGTCCCTCTTCATAGTACTCTTCCTCGTTATGCCCCACCATATTGTTTCTGTCGCCTAAATTGTGGTGACCTAGCACTTCACTGCTGTCAGCATCATCAAACAGTCTATCCATCGGTACATCATCATTATTGAGGTCGAGCGGCGGTGTAAACAATCTTGGAATAACAGGCACGTCCAACTCAAAATCGCTCTCTTCACTACTACTAGTGTCACCCGAATCTGAAAACGCCTTGCTCTGATCACTTGCAATGCCCCTTCCTTTGTCATGGCCCGACATGCTATATATAGTAGAAGAAACACACTGGAAGTACTCGCAGGAGGTGGGCCAGATGAAAGAAAACACGCTAGAAAGGCACGCTGAAAATGAAAATGTGGAGGGGATATATATAGCCCGCAACACATCGGCAGTTTCAACCGTTGATGTATGTGCATTAATTATGATTTAATTTTTTGAGGCGATGCAACGTTCGAGGAGTAAACGGTCGACTGCAATAACGAGGCGCATATCGGCGGTTCTAACCGCAACTATGTTATTTAAATGTTAAAATCTGACAACGGTCGACTGCAGATTCTGCTCTGACATATATCTAAAAAATTATTAAAAGCCTTCCGGCGGTTCTAACCGCTGTCGCCAACCGTTGTTCTGAATTTCATTATTTTAATCATATTTGTTTGGGTAAAAAATTAATTTAATATACACGGCACCGAGATGCTGGTTTTTTTGAAAAAAAAAATAAGATTGCATTGACTGACAGTTCCGGTTCAGCGGTTAACAAAAACGCGCTAATATGTTGACTCATTTCGGCGGTTTGAATGCAACCGCCGAAATGTAAGCGTCCCATTTAGGGATTTATTTTGTAGTGTGACATGCCCCGTCCACGTGTCAACATTACATTATTGGTTAGAGGGTAAAATTGAATCACTTTGGTTACTTTAAGGGTAAAATTGTACTCGGTGTTAATTTAGGCATTTAGTGGTTTGTGATGGCTACTTGAAGGGAAAAATAGGGTCATTACCCAAAAATAAACTAAAAAACTATAAAACTAAGCAGTAGTATTGTGACCATGATAATCATTTCACCTTCCAAAGTAGTTTTGTAAAGAAAATATTTTAACAATAATCATATTCATCTTCTGTTTATTTGAATGTAAAACACAAATAAGTCCCATGAAGAATTTATCTAGGCATGAGGCTTTCCTTCATTATTTTTAAAGACTTTTCACCCATTCCGAAGCATTCATTTAATAAAACAAACAATACATGTGTGCAACTAATTAACAATTCGAAGTAAAAATAAAAAGAGCCCTTCGGCCCAATAAGGCCGACCTGTTAAGCCAAACTCTCCTCAATAGACTTTAAAATCAAAGTCCGACTCCTAAAATTCATAGAAATTTAAAACAAAACCATTTTTTGTGGATAAGATATCAAAATGTAATCCATATTATATGGAATCTAATGGTAAAGTAAAATAAAAAATGTGATCCCAACAATAACTTTTTTGATGGAAACCTATTGGTTTCAGAAAAACATACATATACATATAAATGTGTGTGTGTAGTGTTTCTATACCTTCGTTGGTTAATCAAATTACCTCGCACGTCATGTTTTGGGCCAACAACAAAACATGTTACACACTGCGTATGAATGTGTTAGAAAAATAAATTGCGTATGTATGCTTGGGTGTAAAATTAAAGTAAATACACGCTAGCATGTGTACACAAATTTGCTTAAGTATACTTTAATTTATGGTTGCATTAGTTTCCATTCTTCTTTTGAACTTTTTAAGAATGTTGACAAATGTATATTAAACAAACAGTTGGCATTTTGTCAGGAGTTACAAAAAGTTCAAAGTCTTAGTTCTCTTAACACTAAGAGAAAAACCCTAACATGCTAATTTAAATTGAACATACAGAAAGCTAAGTTGGAAAATAAAAAGTCAGACCGACTACACTACTCTCTAGAAGACAGCTAGAAAAACAATGGCTTCTAACAAATATATGTATATAATAATAATTATAATTTAAACTTGACTCTCTCCTAAGTATAGCACTTGGTGGTAGTAGAATAAGTTGAAGGCACGTGATCACAGGGACACGATGAACTATCCCAAAGCAGATTTGACTTCCATGCTTCATGCATATTCGTCTGATGATCTGGATCATCCATCACTCTTGGGATTACCACATTCACATTCAGATTAGTACTAGGGTGATTCATCATCTTCACCAGTCCGTTCCCATCTTGGATTACTGGTAAGGCTAATGGTGATGAATACACATTAGGATTATTAGTACTGTACTGTTGTTCTTGAAACCCTACAAAATTTGCAGTCTCTGAAGAAGCTTTAGTGCTAAAGTCTCCCCCAAGAAAAGAAGAAGATGATGACATGCTCAGTAACATGGAGGAAATGTCCATGGTGGTGGTGGTGGCTTTAGCATTAGCATTGCATGGTTCAAGGGGTAGGGATGATGAAAACATAAGGTCTGACATATTATTTGATGATGAAATGAAGGGTGGTTGGTCAAAGGGTTTGTAAAACAAGAAAGGAGTATGGATGGGTTTGTAAGAGGCAATGTCTAAAGGGAAAGTGGTGGTGGTGGTAGTAGTGGTAGAAGTTAAGGATGGGTCGTTTTGGTTGGTACAGAACTGGTTGGGTAAGCTACTTTTCTTAGTCAATAATGATGAAATGTTATGATGTGAAAAAAACTTGGAAGTGTCTTCATCTTTGGTTAGCATCTCAGAAGTGTTCATTTCATGATGAGGTAAGGGAGAGACCCAGGAATGAGAGAGAGCTCTTTGGGCTGTAGAGTTTGTTTTCTTGAATATTCTGCAGATTGCCCACGAATCCTGCAATCTCAAAACAAAAACATTTTCAATTACAAAAAGAGGGAGAGCTATTGAAGGAAATATATTTTGTTTAAAATCAAGATGAGTACGATCTAAAATACACCTATACAAGAAACTAAAATTAAAACAAAAATAATAAATACAAAGAAAAATAAAAGGATAATATCAATAAAAATCAAAGTCAGTATATAAGATGTTTTTTTAGCCAAAGAAGGAATCATTTGGTGCACTAGTTATAATCCCATATCACTTAATGATAGATTTATTGAGAGAAGTTGTACTTACATTAGCAGGAATGGCCCTATCTGTGAACTTTTTTGGTGAAGAGGAAGAAGAGTCAGAGAGAGAAGGTAATCTGAACTCATGCATCATCCAGTCAGTTTTGACTCCTTTGGCAGCTCTTCCTTTGTAGAAGACAAGAGATTTCTTCAACCCAATGCACTTTGAACCCTCAGAGGAATATATGGGCCTGTCAGTACCTGTAGCTTTCCAAAAACCAGCTCCTGTTACCCTATTTGGCCTTGCACTATTTCTGTATTTTCTGTCCCTAGGGCAGTAAAAATACCATTCTTTCTCTCCTGTACTTGCCAACTCTGGACATTAATAAATGGCATATATATATATATTATTAGATAAGCAGTAAATATATGTAAAGTAGAAGGAATAAAAATACTTTGAATAGAGAGGGTAGTTTGGCACATACTTGGAAGATCCCATGGGTCAAACTTATAGATATCAAGCTGCTTTATGAGCTCAATAGAGAGAGGTCTCTGCTGAATCTTTCTCTTGAGGTAGAAGCCAACAAGTTCCTCATCAGTGGGGTGAAATCTGAACCCTGGAAGGATGACTTCATCAATCTTCTCAGAATCATGTTTCTCTTCCATGATTTCTCAACCTATTGTACTGTAGTTTTAAATAGAGGTTAACTTGTGTTTCCTAGAGATATTAAAAGTGAATGACAACTAAAATCCCTGATACTAGTTGGAAGTTTACTTTCTCAGTAATGGCTTAGGATTTGATAAGAAAACACTAGAAGAAAGAGAAGAGAGGAATAAGAAGTAAACAAACGGTCAGTAGTGAGCAAGTTGAGAGTGAAGTTAATCACTTAATTTGAAGACATTATATGCTTCCTTAGAAGGGGTCTGCCTCCGAAGGATAAGCCGCCTTTTCTGGTGACTTTGGAGAAGTGTGTGTGGTTTGCGATGATCTCGTAGCTTTGGCTCTTATTACATTTAAAGAAACTAATTGGGGGGGGGGGGGGGGGGAACAAAAACCAAGAATAAAAGAAAACCATTAAGTAAAAAATCTATCTTTCAATAACACACCAATACTTAGCTTCTTACTATTTAAGAAATTACTAGCATGCATACCCTCAACTATAACAATAATAGAAACAAACTAAAGACTCAATGATGCTTTTTTTTTATGGAAGACTCAATGATAATTGACTCTTGTAGTCTAGTGACATGAGAGCTCTCCTAATGAAAGGTCTAGAGTTCAATGGATGGTAGTATCTACCCTTAAAAAAAGAACAAACAATAGTACTATATATGTTAATGTTAATGTAAAAGGTTAAACACATATTTTATGTCTTATAACTTAGTGGTATGACATTTTCTTATTAAATGAGTAGTTACGGGTTCAATCACATTTGTAACTTGATGTCATTAGTGGCGGACTCTTTCATCAAAAAAAGGTTTAACAAAATTTTATGAAATTTGGGTTTATTCATTGAATGCTAATATATATACATATTTGTTTTTCGAACTGACTCTATATACATATATAACACAACATTGTTTTTCAAACTGACCGCTATTTTTTATTATATAAAGTGATACAAATTTTGTAACAGATAGTCAAGACAATTCATTCCTAAGCCATCATAATGAACTTTTTTGTCTTTGTTTTTAATTTATTATTCATGACCCAAAAGGTGGAATCTCAAAAAGCTACTGAAATTATCAACTTATGGGGATTGTGATCCCATATTTAATTACCCATTAAACATATTAATCTCATGAAAGTTTTGGTCCTATCCGCTACAAGCCAAGACAGAACAAATTTCCAAGTGAGGACTATTTAAATGGGATTTGGTGTTTGAAACTTTGAACTAATTAACATTTGGAAACGTGGACCTGATTGAACCAGATTCCAAAACACAGCTGAAATTTTATATATGTAAATAGCTGAACCGAAAAATTCCACATAGACCCACTTAGGATTATAGTATTGAGTATTGATTCTCTCAGTTTGCTCAGAATCCGAAAATCCCGTTTCTATTCCATTCCCCAGAGCTTCTATTCCACTGATTTTGTCAGATGAGAAAAGATTATGATTTAAGATTAGGTCTCTAATTTTATATTTGTCAAACTTCAGATTACTATAAGAGGACTTGTGATCTCAAAGTCTGAAAAAATGTGGAGGGGACCGCTTGCGATTAGAAAACATCGTTATTAATAAATTAATATTAATTTTAAACTCTTTTTTTATTGCTTCCAGTGGTTCTGAGATACCAGAGAGTTACCACGAACTTACTCAATATAAGCACTACAAAAATTAGAAATAATAATGATATATAAAAGCATCAGGGCTTTTGACCTCTCTTGAAGACAATCACCCCTCATAATTTTTTTCTCAACCTAAACTTCGTTATTGGTTAAGGTTTCTCTGTTCTTGAAAAACTTGACCGAGGAGGGGTCTCCTATGTTAGTGCTTTATATAAGACCTTTGTACATCAAAGTCAAATTAATTATTGGAAAGGAACTAATCTTTTAGACTTGCACGATATTGAAAAAATAGCTTTGGGTTAGCATCCATGCTATATAGTGAAAACTATAAGTCTCTTGTGAAAATTTCATCAAACCTAGTTGGAGGTTTTTATCTAAAAACAGATCAGTTTCACTGCTAAGAAGCTGTTGGTTGAGGGTGACAAGCGGCCACAGCGGCATAAGGAAAATAATACAAATTTGAATATTGGGAAGCGAATTTGTTAGGAGAGATGAGAACCATTTTGTTTTACCAGAACAGATAAGAAGCATTTACTAAACTTGAAATAGATCAGATTAATGCCCCTTGATTAATTTCATGAAATTCTGAGCAAAAAAAAGATTAATTTCATAAAAAAGTGCCCCTTGATTAAATTAAAAATAACAAAGCATTTTCATTAGCAAAACACTTAGAGAACGAAGAGGGAAGCTATATTTCTTATAGTTATCACCTTTTGCGGGTATTTGCTTTAGTTTCTTATTTCCATCTCACTTGTGATTTTGAAAAATCTAGCAAATTTTTTATTTCTAAGCAAAATTTTGACCATACGGCGGGGCCTGTGCTTGTTAAATTTGATATAAATCTAAGTGTCTGCTTATCTAATAATTTATATAATGCTAATTAAAATAACGAGTGACAAGAACATGACATGAGAGACAAATTTATCAAAGCTACTTATGGAAAATGTATAACGGGAAAACGTAGGAACTTGCATATGGTTTTTATAAAACTGGAAAAGTTTATGATCCAGTGCCGAGAGACATGATCTGATAATCGTTAGAAAAAATGGTGCATACTACTTATATCAAATTAAAGTAAAGTCATACAAGAATTGTATGAGAATATAACAAGTAGTGTAAGAACGCTTAGGTAAGAAAAATAATTTTCAAATAAAGATTGACCCACCATGGATTAGCCTTGAATCCTTATTTGTTCAATATGGATTTTAGGCATTCCATTAAGCCCATACATGAAGATATCCCCATCCCTATGCTTGTATGTTTTTCTTTTTTGGTTAATCACCGCCCGGTTTAATCCGGACTCGAGGGGTAGGAATGTTGCCCACATAGGCAAGGTTGTCCCCTCTCCCAATGACAGCGCTTCCCGGGAATCGAACACGCGTTCTCATCCTTACGGGGGTTGCAGCCCACTTACCAGCTCAACCAACTACCCATTGGTTGCTTGTATGCTTTTTACTGATGATATTATTCTTAGTTTTTTTTAATTCAAGAGAAATGGTTGACTCTAACTCAATATTCAACTAAATATGAGTAAACAATAAATTAATTCTAATACTTTAGAGAAGAGCTCAAAATAATTTGGGAGAATGAGATATTAAAAGGAGTGATTTTAAGTCATTCCCGACTCACAAATTTCATTTTTCTGGAATCATCTATATCAAATAACAACAAAGTTTTATCCCACTATGTTCGGACATCTGCATGGATCATACGCCGCTATTGTGCTATATCAATAACTAACTCTTCAGGGTCTCACCAATAGATCTCGCTCTATCAGCTCACAAGAGTTCACATTGGCCTTCTCCTTCTTTTGATTGGACTCCAAGATGTTTTTGGTCCACCCTTCTCATTGACTCATCTATTGACATTCTTTGGATATTTCCAAACCACCTCAAACAATTTTCTACCATTTTTCAGTAATGGGGCCACTCCATTTTGTTCTCGTATATGGTCATCCTGAATCTTATTCTTGTTATGTATAACCACACATCTATTTCAACATCTTTACTTTTGCTACCCCCATTTCATGTACATGTTGCCCTTCACAGCTCAACATTCACTACCATATACTACCTCCGGTCCTAAATATAGGACCTAATTGATTTTTTTTGGAGAGTTTAAGGTTGCGAAACAGGTTATTAAATGATGACATATTTGATATTGTAGCGCCCGAAAAATTAGTTAAATTAAGATGTAAAAATGGAGCCGCCACCAAAATTTTTAAAAAAGGATATTTTGTGCGTGGGGAAGGTGTTAGGCACCCCACAACACCCGTTCAAGAGAACGGTTACCCTAAGTTACTTATTTAAAAAATAAATATGACCTTAATTTTAATTTTATTTTAAATTACCAAGAGAAATCAATATATACAAATAAAAATAAAAATAAAACAAAAAAAAGTAAAAAAAAAATAATTTTTACATTTTTAGACTTGACCTAGGATTTAACCTAGGGCCTACGTACCCTTAAGGGATCAAAGCCCAAGGGATCAAAGCCCACGTAGTTCGGGGTAGAAATGTGTATCACTTGATTTGTGTTTTTTAGGAAAATAATTTTTTTTTTAAATAAAGTTTTATATTTGGTTGGTGTTTTTTATTCAAGAAAAGCCCGTAGTTTTTTAGAAAATATATTTCTTGAAATGTGTTGGATTAAACTTCCTGAGGAGATTTAATATCTCTCACGGAAGAATAATCATTCATGATTGAGGAGGTTGTAAAAACCTTCACACAACATGAACACCATTTTGAAAATAATTTAATTAATTTTTTTTACAAATGTTTTAATTTTATTGGAATTGATTTATTTGAGAAAAAGAGATTATTTACAATAATGTACCAAGCAATGATCAAATATCAACATATATTCATGGTAGAAGGAGTAGATAGGGAGAATTCATACATTTAGATGCATACAAGTGTGTGTAACATGTGTAGCGTTTTTTCTAATATTCTTCTCTCTGGAGCCTCTTACGGCCTCTTTTCTTTGCTCTCAAAACCTAGACATTTTTCTCTCAAAAACTAACTCCTCTTCAAAAAATGATCTTCTCCACTAAACCTAGCCTCCCCACCAAAGAAAAAAAAATCATCCTCTATGCTCTCTTGCACTAACTTATATAGGCCACCACTCTAGGGTTTGCCTCTTTAATTCATTTATGTGATCAATCAAATTACCATGATGATAATTCAATCAAATTTGATGAGTGCATCATTATTTCCTTTCATTGTCTTATTCATTTCAAAACTTTCCTATTTATCAAATCAAATTTCTATTGATTACCCACATTATTGTGATTATAATTTGTTTCCATTTTATTTTCGAATTCAAATCATCATATTTGACTCTTATACAATTTGAATTATGCTTGCGTTACAAGAAAGAAATCAAGAGAGCATATCTTTATTATTTTTTTATTATTTTATTATTTATTTATTTATTTTCATTTTTTACTTTTTTTATATTTTTTTTAAATTTAGTGGGGTCCGGACAAAATAGGGTGTATACAGATATATTTTTAGATTATCCATTAGTAGGTAAAATAAACTAGTTTAAGGGGAAAAATTATGTAAATCAATTAATAATTAACTTATTTTGTTTTTTTAAGGATTTTCTAGAAAAAATCAATTAATAATTAACTTATTTTGCTTATATTTAGGACCGGAGGGAGTATATAATAATGTTTGTCTTATAGCAGAGTGGTAAAACTTTGCTTTCACCTTATGTGGTGCTTTCCTTTCACATTGGATTCTATGATTGACATTGGCATCAATTCCACCATCTTGAGGTATAATTGATCCTAATATTTGAACTTTAACACTTGAGGGATTATTTGATCTTCTAGTTTAGTATCTAAATTGCCTCTAAGTTTTTTTTTTGACCATATTTTGCCTCTAAGTTGAATGTTTGCAAAATTGTAATGTATATATTCTGTCTTACTCCTATTTAGATGAAAATCCTTCAACTCTAAAGTGTTTCTCCATATCTATAAATAATTTAGCATTATTCTCTTCTCTTGATTCTCCAAAAAGTATGTACATAGTTACCTCTTCTTTGATTCACTTGATTAAAACATATACCACCAAGTTAAATAAATATGAGCTTAAAGATAATTCGTGATGTTGGCATATCTTTGCCAAAAAATAGTAAAATTAATAGAGATATTAATCATATAAGTTTAGTAATGTGCTTTAATTAATGTATAAAACCTACAAAAGTTAATTTCAATAAAAACTATCTAATTAAGTAAAACAGGGAAGTTTTATCGTAACGATATTCCACCAATTAAATGAAATTCATGAGAATAACGGTGGGAGGAGTTGGGATAAGGATGTTGTATGTGATGGATATGTAATCTCATGGTGACCTTATATGATTTGGATGGAATTGGCTATAGAAGAAAAACAATAGAAAATCGTTTTAAGTTGGTTTAAAAACAAATGCAAGTTTATTGAATGTAATTGCTTCAACACTATTGAGAACATCCTCTAATTGAGTAACTTACGCAGAACCCAAAATTGCAGATGGATTCTAAGAGAGGCAAGTGGAGTTGCTAACTGGGTTGCTCAAGCGACCTTACGTGGGTCTTGCCCGTTCGATTGTTGTGAGAGCACCTCACCACCTGAGACTGCTTATTGCTCATTATATAGGAGGAAAATAATTTACTTGTGATTTGTCTTTTTTTCTTGTTTGTTTCTTTTCTTTTTTCAGACTTTTACTTTGGTTTTTGGATTGTTTGTACTTGGAAGCTTCCTTTATCAATGAACTTCTTTCTTTGGCAACAAAAAAAAAACAAGGTTATGGATGTGTAAGCGAGGAAGGTGGATCAAGCAATGCAATTTGGAGTCTTGTAAAAACAGTAAAAGAAGATCAAATGTAACAATCAATAGGATTAATGAGTGATGAGACCTCTAGATTAACAAATTATCAACTGGAGAAAAAGACAAGTTACCTGGCCTGTTTCATTAAAAGTTACCATTGCTCCGTAGAGAATTTATTTCTTCTTATTTTCATATCAATATATCTTTTACCACACTAATATTTTTTAATAAGCAAAGTTTGCCCATATTATAGGGTCTATGTATGATAGAAACAGAATCTAAGTGTATGTTTTCAAATAGATCTATAATCTGCAAACAAAAATAGACGAGAGAAAGAACATAGCAATATAGAAAAAAATTAAGCGAGGTTAAATGTACTGCCACAACAAATTCATACATATATGAATCATTTGTCCTTGACCATGGTCTTGATACTTTGCATTCCCTCCATTCCACAATATAAAAGCCCAAAATTTAAATTGTTTTTATCCCAAATATTTCATCCGGTCTGTAATATAAGAACCCAAAATTTGAATGATTTTAATCTTAAATACAAGACTCATCCTTACATTCTCTTCCCATTTAATACATTTTTTCCTAGTTTTCGCTTAACTCTCTTTCATTTTATTAATGTTTATATTTCTCTCTTTTAATAATATCATAATAAATGAGAGCAAAATTCAAAAAAGAATTAATTTAAAACACTCAGTTAACTTTTACATATTTTCTTAAGAAATTAACGTTTTTTGGCAATTAAGGTCTTATATATGGACTAGAGGGAATGCATGAAAAGGGTATTTTGGTAAAAGAATAAAAGGAAAGCAAAATCCTCAAATTTTGAAGGCATTGGAAATATAAAAGCCATAGATTTTCTCAAAGCTCTTAATTTTTAGTAAAACCAAAACAGGTTTCAAAAGAACAAAAAAATAATCTAATCATATTAGTAGTTAAATCATAAAAATGTCTAGTGGTTGGATGGCAAGTGTCGTACCACTCATAAATGGAGGCTAAGCTAAGACTGTAAGAGTTAGTACTAAGTGAGTCAAAAGGCCAAACTTGGAACTCCAAATTCAGTGAAGGTCCAATAATTTAAGCCCTCGGTTCCATCCATATTTGTCTCTTGCTTCGCCTTGGGTTTCCTTCCCCAAGCGTGCAACCGAAGTTTTTTATTGCCCTTTCAACGGAGTCAAACACCTCTCTCTCTCTCTCTCTCTCTCTCTCCATACATACATACATACATACATACATACATACATACATATATATATATATATATATATATATAACTTAGACACAAGCATCTCCATGCCTCTTTCTACGTGAAACACACCAAACTCTTTTCTCAACAGTGTCTATAAAAAGTCTAATTATTGGATATTTGTTATACTCCCTTCGTTCCGTAATATAAAAGTCTAAAATTTGAATAGTTTTAGTTCAAAATATAAGAGTTCATCTCACGTTCTCTCATCATTTAATGTTTTTTTTCCTATTTTACCCTTAAATCAATTTCATATTTATTAATGCTTATATATTTCTATCTCTTAAAAGTATAATAAATATGAGCAATATTGGAAAAATGCATTAACTCAGACACTCAACTAGCTTTTACATCATTTCTTAAGAAAAATGTTTTTTGACAGCTGCGCTCTTATATTACGGATCGGAATGAGTACTCTCTCCTATGAGATAAAAGTCACATTATCAACTTTATGAAATTTTAAAGAGTGATTAAATCATTAAATTTGTCTTCAATTCAAAAAAAATTCCAATTTGTATATATTAAAAATTATGGATTGTTTGTGTTCTAGAGAGAGATTTTATGAGATATACAGAAACACTAAATTAGAATCAAAGTCTTTATAAAATAATCTGCTACCGTGATAATATTGGAACATTGTTTATCAGTAACATTACTAAATTAAAACTTATGATATACTTACAAAGATGCTCTATAGCAGATAAGATGGATTCAAATTAAAAATATATTATTGAAATGAATTCATGAACAATTACTGATATGAGGTGCTCACAAGTTGCATAATAGGAGGCATCTTTGGAATATTAAGTAATCAATTAATTGCGCTGCTTTGTATGTGTGTTTCATCACTTCCTCGAAAGATACTCCTTTCAAGTTTTGGAGAGTATTGATGAGGAAATCATAGTTAAGAAAATTTTGTATGATACTGATTGTGCCTCAAGATTATATAACTCCAGAAAGTTTTTGAATATATATAAAAGAATCACATTAGATGATATTGTTTTGAAATATAAAAATAAGCTAATTAACTTCACTCAATTCTCATATAAAAATAAGTTATGTAACTGCTATAGCAAAAAAGAAAAAGTGAAAGGAACAACATGATGGAATTTATTTTGCCAACATTCAAAATACTTGGCCATGTGCCATAATTTTTCAAACTCAACTCTTTGTCAACATCTAACCATCAGGGCATCATTGACTCTTTCAAAAAAATTCTCTCACATGTCATTATTTAATTAAAAAATTGAGAGCAAACCATGGGTAATTCCACTTAAATTTACAGGTGGAATCACTTATTCATTGCATGCTTCTCTAGAAGAAGCAATGTGACCAACATGTTTGTGCCCTAACACCTGATACTAAGAAAGGATTCACATTAGCATATTCAATACTATGACAATAATGACTTAAATTTCTTTATCTTTTTTAAATATAAACACAAATATTATTTTTTTGTGTTTATTCATTTGATGTATTATGTAAATATATAAAAACCATTAAAATAATCTTTGATATAAAAACCACGACCCCTCAAAATTACCAAAGAATGTGATTATCAAACTTCCACATAATCTATTGTCATTTTATTCGAGTGCTTTTTTGCATACCAACAACTGAAATAAAAACTGATTTTGGTTGCAATACTTTATACTTGAGACACAATAGGTGGGCCGTCGTCGAAGTTATTTTATCTATTTACTTGCTATGTTATTGTCGGAAAAATTAACATAATAAGTACCGCCAATATAAACTTCAGAATTCACTGTGTCGTTAAAAAACAAACGACATAGATATATGTATATATAAGCTTCAATTTTAAAGCTACAGCTTTAATTTCATTTTTAAGATCCAAACCCCAACATGCATTCATTATCCTTGTATGCATGATAAAGTGATACTGAAACACAAAGTCAAAATTTACATGTTACAAACAAGGGCAATGACCCTATTTTTCCCTTCGAGTAATCAACATTGACCACTGGGCACCTTATTAACAATGGATACAATTTCACCCTTGAAGTAACCAAAGTGGTCCAATTTTACCCTGACGAATGTAATGTTGACACATGGACAAGGCTCATTGGTGGGTCTATTTAGTCAAGGGAAAATTGGACCACTTTGATTACGGGTGAAATTGTATCAGGTGTTAATTTATGGTGCCCAATAGCCTATGGTGGTTACTTGAAGAGAAAAATAGGGTCATACTCTAATATTTTTTATGAGAAATTTTAATAACAATTTCAAATATGGTTGGATAATTTATATAATAATTTTTATAACCATGTTAGGCTCATACTATAGCTAACGTTGCTAATTTATATAAATTTTAATATCAACGTTAGTATGAGCATTTTATTTCACAAATAAACAGTTTATTTGTGAAATACTTCCTCAAATCCTAAATAAAAGACTATTTTCCCTAATTTTATTAGATTAAGGATATTAGTTAAGTTTACTATTAGTAAGTGATAATATTAATTGACCCTAACCATATACCTTTATCTTCATTCTCCGTCTCTTGTTTGTTTATTATAAATAAGCATTTTTTTCTCAGTATTATAGATAAGCATTATTATGGTTAATTTGGTGGAAAATTGGAAAAATTAGAAATTGATTTTGTATATTTAAGAGAAAATTGAAATTTGAATGTAGTCTTATATTTGGGAAAGGGAGTAAGTGATAAAATTTTAACATCCATGATAATCTTTTATTTTAAAAATTTCTTTTTATCATGGATATCCTATTTAATAAGAAAAATACTTTCTAACCATGATAGATGTTAAATTATTTTATTAAACTTCTTCTATCATGGTTAGTGTCCCAGTAAGCAAGTGCGTGAAGATTTATCATTTAAACACACACATAGTGGCATTACAAGAAGAATTTTACACACAGTTATTCCTAAATAGACATTCGAATTTCATGAGGCATGGTCTTAGACTCTTAGTCAAGCACATAATAATGAAGCTTATGTAAATCGTTGAATCCCATTTGAGCATATTATTATTTCAATGTGGTTCTATGATAAACGGCTGCAAAAACGGCGTTGGAGGATGAAGCACAACTCACCTAGCTACCATATAATGAGTAGTGTTTTGGCGCTCAAGAATCTTCTTAGGCTACTTGATATAGTAGTATTTTGTTTTAGTTCCTTTCAGCTTATACTTTGTAATTTATTTGGGGCCTTCTTTTGATCAGCATCCTTCCTATGCACAACTTTTGAAGGGCTTTGCGTCAATTGATCTTTCTTATGTGTCCGATCATTGGATCATGTTGAATCTAGGAGGACTTCTACGTCTAGTGTTGGTATCTGTGTAATGAGACTTTTGGAGAGATTAAAGGTCGTACGGTGGTGGCGTACGTGACACATTGGTTGCACGTACATTTTCACGCCTTCAAATAGCTGGTTGATCAATCTTTCAACATTTGTTACTGAAGATAGTGTGGGGCTCAAATACAACACTCACGCATGGCTCTTTAATCCTCCTCATGCATGCTAGTTATTGATTGTTCTGTTGTAGTCCTTAATATATTATGTTATGTACGCCTTATTGGCCTTGTACTCTCAGTGACAGTTCTTGGGTTGGTCCTTGCATGCCTTTAACTATTAATACTTTAATTTAGGGATCCACTATTGTATACCTGTATTTTTCTATGATTGAAAACATATCAAGCATTAATATAATATGAGCAAAAAATTTTGAAACATTTCCTTATAAACAACTTCTCGTAATCTAATAAGTATGCAATCTAGTTGGCTAAATTGCTTTGCTTCTAAATGTAAAATCTAACCTTTTTGTACCTTATATTTCTTAATTTTTTAAAATTTTTTGAATTAATTGAATAATATGTTTATTAAAAGATGGGGTTTATAAAGAAAACTTATAGAGTATTTATTTACTAAATAATAACATAAGCCAACTAAAATAAGTTTTTAATTTTTTTAAGTTAATTAGTTAACTAACTACAAGTGATTGACACTAATAAACTATATTGTACATTTCCACAGGATGTTGTAACGTGCAGATGTACCATGGTTGTATTTATTCTTATTTTGGAGTATAACACAACTGTACTGACAACAAATATTTTTAGGTGTAACAGCTTGCTTCACTCATAAAGCAACCCTCACATGATAGGTTCGGTGGTACCCATGACTGCTACAAGCAGCACCGGCGGCTCAATATGCTCTCTTTTCATTACCATGCACAATAAATCTCTCAAATGTGCTTTGCAAGCTACCCTGTTGACAACGTGCACATAGATATGCATATGGATGGTAGGTATGAATAATGCAACAAGTGACAATTAAGTTACTATGGATTCAGTCCTAAATATATAAGACCCTATAAACTATTTTTATGAAAGTTTAGGAAGCAAATTATACCACTAAATTATAACATATGTCATATATAATTATATTATAGATTAGTTTATAAGTAGAATAAACCAGTTTTGAGAAAAAACAATAATAATAAACAATTTCAAGTGATTAATTTTGCATCATTAATTTCTCTAAAAATGTTAAAGAGATATTATAATTAGGACTGAGAAGTATATTTTTAAAATAAGATTTAAATCAAGGAACTAATCTCATTTGAAACCAACAAACCTGAAATAATGTTTGTCTGGATTAATATCTATTAATGTGCTAACAAAATGGTTGATTATGTATTATAAAATTAGAGCTATTTGATGTATTTATTTTGGTTTTTATACGGATATACTTTGTCGATCTCTCAAATATATAACTTTTCTTTTAAACTATTCCAACAAAGAAGACATAATAAATAAGTTTTTTTTCTTTAGGGCCTATTGGTATTAGAGGGGAGGTGTGTGTGTCTATATATATATATATATATATATATATATACACAACAACAACAAAGCCTTATCCCAACTAGGTGGGGTCGACTACATGGATCACACGGCGCCATTGTGTTCGGTCAATTGCCATGTTTGGTGATAGATTATTGAGCAAAAGGTCTCGTTGGATAATGTCGTTGAGAGTTCTCTTCGGTCTCCTTCTTTTTCTCTTGTAAGGACTCCAAACCATTTGATCCACTATTCTTACGGGCTCATCTAATTCTCTTCTTTGAACGTGCCCAAACCACCTCAAGCGACTTTCTGTCATTTTTTCCGTAATTGATGTTACCCCAACTCTTTCTCGAATATGATCATTGTATATCCTATCCTTTATTGTATGACCACACATCCATCTCAACATTCTCATCTCTGCCACCCCTATCTTATGTTCATGTTTCTTTTTAAGAGCCCAACATTCACTACCATATAACATCGCAGGTCTAATAGCTGTCCGATAAAACTTCCCTTTTATCTTTTCTTTAACCTTACGATCACAAATAATCCCAGTAGCTTTTCTCCATTTAACCCAACCAGCCTAAATTCTAATATTAACGTCGCTGTCAACTTCACAATCTTTCTGTATAATTGATCCTAAATACCTAAACTTGTCCACTTGTTGTATAGTCTGGTTTCCCAAATTAATTTCGGTATCATCATGAGTTTGTGTATTGTCAAAGCAACAATGCATATATTCTGTCTTACCCCTACTTAGACGAAAACCCTTTAACTCCAAAGTCATCCTCCATAACTCAAGTTTCTGATTAATTTCTCTCTTCGAGTCTCCTAAAAGGACTACATCATCTGCGAAAAGCATGCATTTAGGAATGTCTTCTTGAATACTTGCAGTTAGAACATCCAAAACTATATGTTGAACAAATATGGGCTCAACGTCGAACCTTGATGCAATCCAATTCTAATTGGGAAGTCAGCTGTTTCTTCTCCAGGTGCTCTAACGCTGGTCACTACCCCCTCATACATATCTTGAATGACTCTAATATACCCAACTCGAACCCCTTTTTCTCCAAAGCTTTCCAAAGAACGTCTCTTGGCACACAGTCATATGCTTTTTCTAGATCAATAAAAATCATATGTAAATCCTTTCTTTTACTTCGATATTTTTCCATTAATCCTCTAAGTAGGTAAATTGCTTCTGTGGTTGACCTACTTGGCATGAAACCAAATTGATTCTTTGATATGCTAGTCTCAGCTCGTAACCTACGCTCAATCACTTTTTCCCACAACTTCGTTGTATGACTCATAAGTTTTATTCCTCTATAATTTTCACAGCTTTGAATATCTCCTTTGTTCTTATATATAGGGACTAATGTACTTTTTCTCCACGCATCTGGCATTTTCTTAGACCTTAGAATCTCATTAAATAACTTAGTAAGCCACAATACACTCCTTTCTCCCAAACATTTCCAGACTTCAATAGGAATGCCATCAGGTCCCACAGTTTTGCCACTTGTCATTTTCCTAAGAGCATCCTTAACCTCTCTAACTCTAATCCTACGATAGAATGTGAAGTTGATGTTACTGTCACTACTCTCCAAATCATCTAACTCATGATTCAAAGTTTCATCTCTGTCATTGAACAACTTATAAAAGTAACTCTTCCATCTATCCTTAATATCGTCATCTAGTACCAAGACTTTACCTCCTTCATCCTTTATGCATCTCACCTGATCTAAATCCCTTGATTTTCGCTCCTTGATCTTTGTTATCTGATAAATTTTTTGTTCCCCAGACTTTGTCCCTAACTCTTTATAAAACTCCTCAAATGCTGTAGAACGAGCTTCGCTCACTGCGCTTTTCGCTTCCTTTTTCGCTAAGCGATACTTCTCCCAATTTTCCTCATTATCACACATGTGTATATCCTTGAAACATTGTTTCTTAAGCTTAATTTTCTCTTGGACTTTATCATTCCACCACCAGGTCTCCTTATCACGCCTCATAATACCCTTTGATTCGCCCAAAATTTCTCTGGTAACTTTTCGAACCATCACAGACATGTCATTCCACAATGCATTAGCACACCCATCCTTCTCCCAAACACATTCATTTGTCAATCTATTTATAAAAGTCCCCATGTTCTCTCCTTTCAACTGCCACCATTTAATTCGAGGTTGTAACAATTCTCACCGCCTTGGCCGCTTAAATGTCATACGTACATCTAAAACTAGAGGCCTATGTTGTGTTGTCATACCCTTTGGTAGTGTTTTATACATTGGTTTATGTGTTTGTTTTATTTCTTGGTATGTTGTTGATTAGAGGTGGGATTTTCAATCCGACCCGTTAGGTTCAACCCAATCCGCTTTAAAAAATTGGGAGGCCAAAGAAATTGAGACCCGCTGATATCGGGTCGGGTCGTGCTGCTGGCCCAATTAAATTGGGTTGGGTCGGGCTAACTCGTCAAATTGGCAAGTTGGCCCGCTTACTTTTTTAAAACAAAATCATCTGTCATTTCTTATAAAACTCATCTAAAATTAAAACTCATATTCCTTCTTTTATTCTTTCACGTCTTCTTCTTTCTTTTCATCTTCAATTTGAGTTTATTTTTAGGTTTTGTTTTGAAATGTGTGAGATTTCAGATTTTTGTTTTGAAGCATGTAATGTAAATATGTGAGTTTAAATATATATTAAGCGTATGAGGAAGAAAGAAGAAGAGTAGAGAAGTGTTTTGACATGAATATACGTTCTTAGATATGAGGTTTCTCACATGAGATTGAAAAAAAGAGTAGAAAAGTCTTTTGACATTGTAATATGTTATAGATATTTTAGCTTTGTTGTGGCAACAACAAAAAATACCAAGTTGGAGATTAAAGAATATATAGTTTGCCGATTAAAAATTAGATGACTTATGTTAAGGATCTTTGAAAGTCATAAACTGTTTTGAATATGTTTACATTATAGTTTTGAAATTTAGACAAATAATACTATTAATTTACTTTATTGGTAAATGATGTTGTCACAAATTTTTTTGTACTTACTTTACTGATTTAATGTTAATTTTAATTTTTCAAAATAACATAACTTGAAATTCGGGTCGGGTCGGGCTGACTCATCTATTAGTATGTATAGGCAGGGTTATGATATTCCCGACCCGCATTAGAAACGGGTCGGGTCGGGCTGGCCCGCTTTTAATGCGGTTCGGTCATGCCCCCCTTTATCCTCAAAAGGGCATCATATAGTGTTTGGAGACTCAGCTAAGGTGCCTCAGGCCTCCCTCCCTTCGCTGGAGATGGAGTAACACAATCATGTGTACTGACCATTTTGAGGCAAGTGGGGATCAGAATCTATATCGGCTACACCGCATGACATGTATCTATCAGAAATTAAATGCGGGAACACCATGGCTGACCTGGACCTCTTACAGGAAGCGATAATACTATTATAGATGATGAAATCAGCCTAAATTCTTTGCTTCTTAATTGAGCAGGTAAATGAGAAGGGTCATCTCTTTGGAAAGGTCACTGGTGTGGGTGGTCGACTTAGGGTTACAGCAGACAAAATGGTGTCACACTTGCGCCTCAGAAGTGAGGTCATCATATTTGAAGTGATGAATCAGAAAATTCAGATGTAATGTGTGTACAATTATGGAGCTTATCACTCCCCCAAACTTGAGTCCTTGTTTGTCCTCAAGCAATTCAGAAATCTTTATAATTTGACCATATGTTATCCTTGGTTTGATTTAATTACTTATTCTCACATGTTGCTCTTTTATTTGATTCTTAGAATGTATGAGCTATATTCAAAGATGTATGCATCTCAATTTTAAAATAGATTTTCTAAGATCTTTGAACTAGTGTGTGTGTGTTGGAGTTAACGAAGATTATCCAGATTTTGCTCCAGCTTCTTGTAATAATTCAATGTATGTATAAACTCTCATTTTCAAATTTCCCCTCTTTTTTCTTCATCCTTCTCCTTTCTCAACCTGTGACACATAAATTCAAAATCAAGAGGGCTTTCAAGGCTTGTAATGAGGCTAGGAGTTTTAAGTCTATTTGAAAGAATGAGAAAAGTGAGTTCAAATATCTTGAGATAAATAACTACATTTCATTATATTCACTCATATACAAAATTTTCTTCCAAGAAGCTTAAAATTCCTTAAAACTTATCTCAAATTGATTCTTTGTACTCCTAGTCTTATTGTAACATTTTTTTCATACTTTTTTTCTTCTTTTTCTAGTTTCCCCTTTTTCTTTCATTCATCATTTCTTTCTTGACTAATCAAATGAGAGAGAATACATGCATTGAATTATTACAAATTTCTTTCACAAAATCCATCAAACAACTCTTACTCCATTTGTGCTTAGTTTGTTCAATAGAAGCAGATGAATGTTTGCTTTAACATTGACATATAGATACACCTTTCACAAATCACTTAATCAAGCAACATATTTCTATTATTGTACTTTCATACATCTTTTCAATAAAACCAATGGTCAAATTGATTCAAAAATGCAACAACTCCAATTTGGGATAAGAGTTCACACATTCCCCATTCAAAAACATCAAAACAATTTCCTGCGTACTTATTATTTACAAGCAAAAACTATTATCTCAAAAAGTTTCAAACTGAGCAAAGGATCAGTGGTAATAATAGTACTTTAAATATTACATATCTCTTTTATCCTTTACAACATTCCCTTGCACAAAATTATTTCATCAAAATACTTTTATACTAATTGAGAGGTGGTTTTGTTTTTTTTTTTTTGTGTTGTGGGGGAAGGGCACGAGACTAAAGAGAGATTGCGGATAATTTAATTCTTCTATTTTTATATCTCTTTTAATTATTAAAAACATATATTATCTTTTTTAATTTATCGAAAGCAATATCTTAATATCTAACCTTTCAAATAAAATACCTTGAAAGATAAGTGTCAATTATTTCATTAAATATGTCTCAATTTATCCTTATATATGACTATATTTTCCACATTTTCCACAAAGTATCCCCATTATCAATGCCCCTAATAAGAGACAAATTGAATGAGAGAGGGGGAGGGGTATTAAAGGTTGATAATTAGGATCAATTGGTAATATCATGTTATTTTGACTAATTTAATTAATTTCATTAATATAATCTAAATAGGTAAATATGTCGTATATTTAGGATTAGAGGGAGTTAGTGTAATCTAGTATATATATATATATATATATATATATATATATATATATATATATATATATTTAAAAAAATAATTCATGATAATCATAAATATCACATTGGAATAGGGATTAACATAATCATTACTTGATAACATGTCAAGTATCACTTAATATACTCATTGACTTCAAACATCTAAAAACCTTCATATTACCACAATATATGATATTTCATTAAATGCACGGGTAAACTACTTGTATTTCTTTAAATAACTATAAATATCACACCAGCGTTGTGATTTATATAACAATGGTTGGAGATAGAGTTTGACTCTTCTTTTTAATTAACAGTTGAGTTTTATTCTTTATCAAGTTAAAAATAAGTCATGTTAATGTAAATTTTAATTATCTGAAAAGATCAACTACTAAAAAGTAGACCAAATGAGCTTTCGGATGGAGAGGTGCCTGCGAGAAATTTATTTTTAAGTGAGTTTTGGATGGGGGATATTGTTGAGAGTTTGATTCTTCTATTGTTTTTATAAAAGAGTGAGTTTGATTTTCGGTTAAGTTATAAAATATTACTCCCTCCGTTCCTAAATATAAGACCTAGATAACTTTTTTTTGGAAAGATTAAAGTTGCGAAATAGGTTATTAAATCATGATATATTTGATATCTTTTTAGATTATCCATTAGCTTATAGGTAAAATAAACTAGTTTAAGAGAAAAAATTAGGTAAATCAATTTATAATTAACTTATTTTTTGCTTTTTTTAGGATTTTTCAAAAAAGTTATCTAGGTCCTATATTTAGGAACGGAGGGAGTATATGAAATCTATTTTTTTTAAAAAAATAATTCATTGGTATTAATTATAAATATTGCATCGGTACATAACAATTGTTAGATATTGGATAACACATAACAATTCAATGGTATATATTTTTTTTATCTTATTCACTTGGAACAAACATATCTTTATATTAAAACATTATGTGATCTTTCATAAAAAAAAAAAGACCATGTGCATCACACAAATAGTAAGCCACTTTGTCGGTGTATAACTTAATATATTCATTGACTTTAAACATCATATGAGAATATGAGTTTACTTAACCATTATTTGATAACTCATCAAGTATAACTTAATATATATCCATTGACTTTGAACATCTAAATACTTTCGTATTATGACAGTATAAAATATTCCATAAAAAAAGAAATACCCCTGCATTGCAAAGGGTAAAATACTAGTTATATCAGAAAGTGACACGTGTGTAGAAACGCACTTCCGAAACCTGCTCAGGTGTGAATGCAAGGGGTTCAAATACAGAATATTATACTCCCTCCGGTCCTAAATATAAGACCTAGTTGAATTTTTTTGGAGATGTTAAGGTTACGAAAATATGTTATTAAATTACAACATATATAATATATTTTTAGATTAGTCATTAGTTTATAGGTTAAATAAACTAGTTTAAAAAAAGTAGGTAAATCAATTTATAATTGACTTATTTTGCTTTTAAGGGATTTTTCAAAAAAGTCAATTAGGTCTTATATTTAGGACCAGAGGGAGTATGATATATTTGATTATTGATTGATAATTCTCATTGGGTACCTGTTTAATGCATTCATCATACAGCACATATTGAGTAACAAACATACGAAGCGGTTGGCTTTAAGGGCACGCCCAGTGCTTCAGTTATTTACACACACAGAGAGACATGTTAATGAAGCCATGAATAGAGAATGAGCATGTCAAACTCACTGGTGACTTTGACCAAAAACTGAACACAAGTATTTTTGTTAATGGAACGACATCACTTCGTTTATAAAGAGTCCATATCGTGATTAGTTAGATCCATATAACTTGGCTTAGCAAAAAGAAAAATAAACAAAACCATTAATTTGGCCCAACCTGTTTTGTTAAAATGTTTTTTTCTTGGGACGAAATCACTTCATTTATATACAGGCAAGCCTAATTCGAAACTACACATGTATGACTCTGCTTAAACATACAATTTCATCAGATATTTGAATGTCATGATCAGATAAGTCAGTTTGCTCTTCACTACAACAATGAACCCTTAAGTTTTATCATACAAGAAAAAAGAGCAGGAGGGTGTGGAAAAAGAATTACACTTGTACATGGTACATAACAATGGAGAAAGGTTAAAGTTTTAAATCAAGTTGCCTGCAATATTTCTTTAATATCATATCCTTGAAGCTGCACAAAGAAACATAAGTCGTATAACAACTGATAAACAGATTCGCTTTAAAAAAATTACCAACAGTATTTGCAGAGCAAGATGACATTTAAACACACGTTAATGTAAATATATACCTGAAGAAAAGTCAACAGTAGTATTACTCCTGAATTCCAGAAAGCATGGATGGTGATTGGAGTTAAAAGGTTGTGAGTTTGAGCATATGAAATCCCCAAAGCAGTTCCTGGAGGCATAACTTTTTGTTATTTTCTAACTACAATGGTTTGAGGAACAAGTACATCAACAACTAACAAAATAAACCATCTTCGCATCCACCAATCTATATCTAACCCCAAATAATCTCAAAAAAAATCCAAGAAACAATTAAGTGCATTTCTCCATTGCCAATTCTGAAGAACCATAATCTTCATTTATATAATACCTAGAACAAAAAGCTGTGGAAATTCTCCAGGAGTGAGATGCGCAAGAGCGAATACAGCAGCGCTAATAATGATAGCAACAGGCGTAGGAACCCTGCAGCAAAACCAAGCAAACATGAATCTTAGTGAATCAATATTGGGAAATATATTAATAGTTTAATAGGAATAGATATAATAAGACTTGATTAAGTGGGAATATATTGTACTCCCTCCGTTCCTAAATATAGGAGCTAATTAACTAATTTAGGGAGATTAAGAATGATAATTAAGTTAGTTTATTTTATATGTTTCCCTAAAATGACCTTCCACCACTACAAGGCTTAATCCTAACCCCTTACTCGCATCACTCATGAAATACAGTGGAAATCACAAACACGATTCTATACAACAAAAACAATTAAAACATTAGAAAAATCACTCTCCTCTCGTTGAAGAAAAGCTTGATTTCTATGAATTTGAAACTTATTTCAGAGTCAACTATGATGTTTGCTGGGTTTGATCAAACGAGTTTATTCTACCTCTACCTCTCTTCCTCTCTTTCTCTCTTTGGTTTTTGGGAGGTAGCGGAGATAATACATATCGATCCATAATCAGTTTTAGCATGATTGAAGGTTGGAGGCGCAAGGAGAATTATGAGCTGTGCGGTTGGTCTATGCAAGCATGTGAGGTGGGAAGAGGGGTTACATGTATAGAAAGGGCAATTTAGGAAAAGAGTTACAACAAAAAATTAGAATTAGCTCATGTATTTAGGAACAAATCAATCTCCCAAATTCGCACCTATATTCAAGAACGGAGGGAGTAGTTTATTTCCTATTTTTTTTTTCTTTTCAATTTTTTCTATTTAGAAGGGCCGGCTTGGCTCAAAGGTAAATTCGCTTGTAGTGGGGTCTGAGGTCATGAGTTCGAATCAGCCACTTTGTAAAAACCAGGGGTTAAGTGATTGAGCCTATTTTTATATATTTAAGCATGTGCAATTGAGCTTAATTAGTGAGGTTTAATTGATATATTTGATCATTTTTTGGAGAATTTTATTGCATATGCTTATATATATTAATTGGGAAATATTAGCCTTATTACTTGTATTTTAAGTAACCAAGGGTATTTTGGTCATTTTGACTATTTTGTGATTTTCCACATGTAGGGAGGTCCCACGTGGGCCCCACAACCCTTTGGGATAGCTTGGAGTGCAAGGATTTGGCTTGGAGGGAAAGGCAAAGGCATAAGACAAAAATTACCTCATTTGTCAAAAAGAAGGGATTTTGATGTTACTAAAAGGGGTAATTTTGGCTCCACTTTCAAATTCAAATTTGGAGATGTTGAAGGCCTCATTAAGGGCATTTTTGGAAGCACAAGAAAGAGGAGAAAAAGGAGGAATTTTTGGAGATGAACCTAGTCCACATTATGACCACATTCACCCACTTTTTACCTACATTTCCAAAAATACCCTTCCTTTCCCTTACTACCCCTCTTGGCCTCTTACATGTACACACACACTTAACCCATAGCCTTGGCCGAATTTGACAGCCCATAAACATCCCTAAACACCTCATTAACTCATCTAAACACTCATATAAATATCTTCTAGCTTCATTAATCATTTTACCACTCTATGTTCATCTTCTTCATCTTCCATTTTTCTCTCAACTTTCCCAAACCCTAACCACCATCTCCATTTCGTGATCTTCCATTCCTCCATGGATCTTCACGTTTTCCACCTTCCTTCCACCATCTCCATGTGTAACTAAGGTTCCTCTCCTCTCCTCTCCAAGGAAAAGTGCTTGATGTACACACATTTGGCTTCATGATCTTGTAATTTCCTCTTTTAGGTTTCAAGCTAGATTTGCAATTTTGCCTATGTATGACCTAGATTTAGGCTTGTATAGGTTAGAACACCTTGATTTTAGGTGTTTTACATGATTGTAGCTTGAAAACCGCTCTTTTGTGTTAAGAACATGAAAACCTAAGCTTAGATTTTGTAGTTCCATGTATGTATATGTGTGCGATTTGCTACCTTGTATATGTGTGGAATGAATTTGTTTCCTAAGTGCTAGATTTAGTACTTAGAGTTGCTTTTGGTATGTTCTTGGCTTAAAAGAGCTTTTGGCTTGATTAGGTTAGTTAAATGCTTGTAGATTTCTTTGATTAAAGAAGTCTTAAGGATTTAACTAGTTTAATTAAGTGTGACAAGGTTATGAAGCCTAATTCATCTAAGGCACTAAGTACTTGGAGAGAGAGGTAGTTTCTTATCTCATTTCTTCACTCTTACATTCGGTTATTGTGTGTTTGTAGTTGTTAATTTTAGTTTTAGTTAAATCAAAATCAACCTTCTTGTTTTGCTTAATTTGCGTGACATTGATCCTAGAATTAGCACGATATAAAACCTAGATTGTGGAAAAGACCTAATACTCACCACTATTCACTTAGTGGATTTGAGTTTAGAATTTTTGATTGACCTTTAGGGCGACATTTAGGTCAAATCATTAAGCTGCCTAGTATATTCTCTTCCCCAGCACCCTCACCAAGTGGAGACTAGAACTGGGTTGACCAATTTTTTTCTTTTTCTTGTTCCACAATTGTTTCTGGTTAGATCTTGGGGTTTACTGAACATATATGTACATTGAGTATGAATGAATATGAAGCATGGAGTATACCTAATTTCTTCAATCCATATGTTAAGAGAGTCATTCAATCACTGGGACCAAATAAACCACAAGGGCGCAGGTAGACCCCCAACATATATTGACAATTCCCAACATATATATGTCTAGATCCATATTTCAATGTGATATATGAATATCTAGATCCATATTTCAACGTGAAACTATTACTCCACCAAAGTAGAGAAAATTATTTTAAATTAGCTGAATTCTAGCAAGCAGCTAGACAAGTAAAAGTTAAAATTCTCATGCATTGTATTAAAATAGTTTAGAGTAAAAAAACAAGAGAGATTAAATAGGTAAATCTTTTGCTTAATTGTTCATCCAAGGATAGCTTTTCATATAGCACAATGACGTTATATGGTCCATGTAACTATAGCTGATCCTACCGATAAGAATATTGTTGTTCAATGATAATAAAAAAATGAGAGCAAAAAAAGGTCCTGGATCTACCCAAAACACTCTACTCCACACAGTTCTATCCATGCCATACTTTAATCATTATCCTATCATAAAATCTTCACATAAATATTTAAATCGCATGAATGATCTTTTATTTATGTGTAATGGCCCTATTTTGCCTTTCAAGTAACCACCCTGGACCATTGGGCACCCTAAACTAACACCAGTACAATTTTACCCTTGAAGTAACCTAAGTTGTCCAATTTTACCCTCTGACCAATGTAATGTTGACACGACACGTGTCAACGTTACATTGGCCAGAGGGTAAAATTGGACCAATTTAGTTACTTCAACAGTAAAATTGTACCCGATGTTAGTTTAGGGTGTCCAGTGGTCCAGGGTGGTTACTTGAAGGGCAAAATAGGGTCATTGCCCTTTATTTATAGATGATCACAAATGAACAACCCAAGCATCTATGGACAAACATATTTATCATAAATATTTTGAAAGAGAAAATAGAAGTCTGATTCTGAAATGAAAGGGAACTAAAATGGAATCAACTAAAAACCAGGGGGGGGGGAATACCACTTAGTCAAAGATGCCATAAAGAAGCCTCTAAACACAGTCTCCTCAAGAAGTGGAGCAAGAACTCCTGTGATGCCAACCAAGTAAGCAGTACTAGAATTCAAATAATAAAAAATTATGTTACACGTGAATCTTCGACTTAGAAGCTAAATGAAATAATTGATAAAATCATTGACATACCTGACATTTGATGTTCCAATCAATGGAAGCAAGCGAACTAGAGCATCTGTCTAAAAGATCAAATCATAAAAGCCAATAAGAAATTCCCACTACATCAAAGGTTCATGAACATTAAGTTCCAATAAAACCAGGGTGAAGACTAGTCCTCAAGTTCCATTAAGTTATAAACATTAAGTTCCATTAAATAGATTAAGATAAGTCCATTAAGTTCATGAACATTAAGTTCCATTAAACAGATTAAGATAAGTCCTTATGCAAGGTGAAGACTAGTCCTTCAAACCATGGGGATAGTTTCAATTAGAAAACATCAGATATTCTACAGAGCTTTTTATTTGAACATGTAGAAATATATCTAAAATCATAATAGGCAATTATTATTAAAAATTAAAATCTATGACGCAAGAAGTTCATCAGATACAATCCATTAATTATATCTGCATCAAAAAGAAATTATATCATGAAAGTTCTGTAAAATATTGACCTCTCTTTGTGGTGTATCACCGCTAAAGAATGACAAGGCAGCTCCTGTTAATCCAATGGCAAGCAGGGCACCAACAAGTCCAACACCTGCCCACAACAGCCATCCTTCTCGAAGACTGAAAGGTTTTCTCCAGTCTGAATCATTGTTTTTCACCATTTATATAAATTAGCAGCAATGGACAATATAATCCAATATTCTAGATGCAAGTTATTTTCAAATATTTGATATCTGATCAAATAAATATGTAGTAGAGCAATAAATTGCAGTTTGCAACCATAATTACACAGAGAAGGTACAAAATTAAGTTTTACGATGAAAATATTGGAGGGTGTTAATAGCAGGGTAGGACAGTAGGCCAAGCTGAAATTTCATGTATGAGTTGAGCAATGGTTGTATAACGGGGAAGTAACTTCTGGTTTTCTATACATAGTCTTTTACTTCAAATACGATCTTATTTGAGATCTCTAGGTACACTTCCAACAAAGGTATTTTCTCTATCTCTCTCTTTATGTTAAGTGGTGAACCTTATAAAATTAGTGATTATGAAATTAATAACATTAAGTTATAAGGTATAGTATTATTCATTGAAATTAATAATGCAACCGTTTTAAACAGCATCCTAGAAGAATTGAGTAGCTATAAATGAACATACCATATTTAAAGAAGTCTTCCGGGAGTTGGTATGTGCTAGTAATGCCATATAGAACTCCAAGGATGACAGCAGTTGTTATGCTGCCCAAAAAAAACCAAAAAGACGATAAAGAAGAAGATAATAAGTTTAGTAGTATGGAAGCGAGTTTGTTTTTCCACCTCCGAAAACAGAATTCAAGAAAAATTCGAAAGAACACCGCATAGTTTTTACTTTTTAGACTAAACTAGGCCTCTGGTAGCAACCATACGGTACAAACTTATCAGATATGACATGAAAACAAACTCTAAAAAGCATATGTTCTCAAGAAATCTAACTATGAACAAGAAAAGTAACCAGAGAATAATATATTCAATGATATTTAGGCTTTTGCAGAATACAAGTTGCCATGAAAAATTCAATAAAACATTTGTCATGAACAAACAAAAAAAAAACTCAAAGGAACTACTTATTTCAAAACTTTCCAAACAGATCCCAGAATTGAACAAATTGATCAACAGATTATTAAAATATCATGCAAACCTTTGATCCACAAAGAGTATCCCTGCCTTCTCATCTAAACTAAGCTCCTCAGGTCGAATCCCTAGATAAGGAACAGCCGTTGCCTCAACCAAACCTGTTAACACAAAACTGCCTGGGAAACAATTAATCCTTCAAAGTAAACAACAGCCATAATGCATTTAGACAAAGCAAAGACTAGTAAGACCACTAAAACAGATAATGCAACCCAACCTAGCTATACATCATTTGACATTATACATTAAAACATGATAGCTATAGTAAACACACCCCAATCCACATGCAAGAGAGGTAAGTGAAACTGTTTGCCACTCCCAAGGCACTTCCCATCGCCTTAGAATAGGCCATTTCTGTTCAGATTCCTGAAAAGAGAGTAGTTTAACTGAGTTATGCTTACATCAACTTTCATACATTGATGTAAACAGAGATACACCATAACAGGAATCCACTCAAAAGAATCACCCAAATATATAATTTAAGTGAATGAAGAAAATAAAATTAAGCTTTAAGGTCCATTAAAAAACATTCAAGTTAATAATTTTTAAAAAGTTGACGTTGACATTTAATATTTTAAAAGATAAATGGTAAATTTGCTCCATTTTATTATTTTAGGTGAAAAATTGGGGAAAAATATTTCCATACTAAAATTGATACTCGCTCCATTCCTAAATACTCCTTCCGTTCCTAAATATAAATCTACTTTGACTTTTTTTCTGAAAGTTAAGGAAACAAATTAGACCACTAAATTATAACATGTAACAAAAGTAATTACAATATATGTTAGTTTATAACTAGAATAAACTAGTTTTGAGGAAAAAAGATAATTTTGAACAATTCAAAATGATAAAGTTTGTAACTTTAATTTTTTTCAAAAAAGTCAAAGTTGGCTTATAATACGAAGAGAGTACAAGAGCTAGTTGACATTTTGTTTGGAGAATCCTAAAAAAGCTCAATAATAAAGTAATTTAAAATTGATTTTTGTAAATTATTTCTCTAAACTAGTTTATTGACTTATAAAGTAACATTTGATCTAATATACTCCCTCCGGTCCTAAATATAAGACCTAGTTGACTTTTTTGGAAAATCCTAAAAAGCAAAAAATAAGTTAATTTATAAATTGATTTACCTATTTTTTTCTCTTAGATTAGTTTATTTTACCTATAAACTAATGGATAATCTAAAAAGATATCAAATATGTCATGATTTAATAACCTATTTCGCAACCCTAATCTCTAAAAAAACAGTCAATTAGGTCTTATATTTAGGACAGGAGGTAGTACAAAATATGTTATGATTAAGTGATTCATTTTATTTCGCTTTATTAAGATTCTCTAAAAAATGAACTAAGTCTTATAGTATTTAGGAATTAGGTCCTATTATCAATTACAGCAGATAAGTACTCCTAATAAGAGAAACCAAAAAGAAACGAAATAATTGAAGAAATAAGGAGAAAAAAGTGAGAGGAGAAAGAATGATGAACCTGGTCCTGAAATTCACTGTCTCTAGAGCTGAAGAAGCAAACTGAAGGAACGACTCTTTTAGAAGCAAAATAAGGTGGTGGGGGGAACAAATTTGTACTTTTGCTGAGAAGAAATGGGCGGCTTTGTACTGCGAAGGTTGGGGAAGAAGAAGAAAGGTTGAATGATGATGATGATGAAGCAACACATGTAACGGCCATTGAAAGCATTGTGAAGAAAAAGTGGAAGGGTTAGTTAGTAGCTCACTTCTCAAAGATAAGGCCTGCCTGCGTAGGACTGCGCTGCTTTTCTTTCTTTTCCGCCCAACATGCTTATAGATAGATACTAATTACATACTCCCTCCTTAATGTTAGTTGGGTGTTTGGAGTTAATGTTTCTTTTCCCATATTGCCCATATTTATTACTCCCTCCGTTCTTAAATATAGGATCTAGATGACTTTTTTGAAATATCTTAAAAAAGCAAAAAATAAGTTAATTATAAATTGATTTACCTAATTTTTTCTCTTAAACTAGTTTATTTTACCTATAAACTAATGGATAATCTAAAAAGATATCAAATATGTCATGATTTAATAACCTATTTCGCAACTTTAATCTTTCAAAAAAAAAAGTTATCTAGGTCTTATATTTAGGAACGGAGGGAGTATATATTTTTAAGAGAGAGAAATACATAAGCATTAATAAATATGAAAGGAGTTGAGGGTAAAGTAGGAAAAAATGTCATTAAATGAGGAGAGAATGAGAGATGAGCTCTTATATTAGGGACCAAAACCATTCAAATTTTTGGCTCTTATATTAGAGATTGGAGGGAGTACTTATTATAGTATATGGAGTATATGCCCTGTCTATTCGTCATCGAGTATATGCTCTGATCATGTCTTACCCAATGGTCGGGTCAGTTATGTCTTAATAAGGTTGGTCCTTATGTAGCCAGACGATTTTTTTGCATAGGACTAGATTGGGTCATGACGAGCCAATCTATCTGTCGAGCTTTTGTGCATCCCTATTACCGACTCATCACATCACCCTCAGGTTAATTATTCATTTATTTGTAAAAATTGTGTATTTTTTTTAAATTCATTTTGGGAAAAAGACAAATAAAGTTCTCTGAATATGTATAAGGACAGCCAAGGTGCCTAGATTTCCAAAAGGGCAATTAAAGTCATAAACACTAAATTAACAAGTCTCTAATTATTAATGGGAATTGAGACATTGTTGTGGTTAATGAGATTACTGTTGTAGTTAATTGCTACACTCTAGTTGTTTTATGGATAATTCAGTGGTTAAATATGCATGTGATTAATTAGAATGTTGTAATAGATAATTTAGTGACTGTGACTTGGGTTGTCCTTTTAGAAAATTTGGCACCTTGATTGTCCTTTTAAATATTCAGAAAATTTTATTTGTCTTTTAATTTAGTTTAAGAAACATTATCAAAAAAAATTTAGTTTAAGAATAAGATTTTCTTATTTTTTAATTGAATTCATTAATTATATGAATAATGGAAATAAACTCAAACCATTTTTATGTGGGTCATCGTGGAAGATTGAATTTGGAGAAACTTCGTAGTCATACATGCTATTCTCATCAATACTTTTAGTCTTGTACCAAAATAAAAAGGTGGAAAAGAATTCTTAAAACTTTGATTATTAGTATTTTTATTTTGCTTGTATTGTGTTCCTAGGAGGGGAGGGGAGGGTAATTAAATTATCATTTTTATCAATTGAATTTGCAAGTATCACTGAAAATGTTGCTTTATAAAGTTTTAGTAAAGAGAATGTATGAGACTACAAAAAAATTAATTAATAACTAATAATTTTGTCATTATAATTTTTTAAATATTCAACTGTGAGATAAAAAATTAGAAAACATGTCATTGATGATAGTCTCACACTAGATTTATTTTTGAAAACAATTTATTCTACAATAAACTTATATAATAAATACTAAATAATAATTCTGTAACATTAAATAGGGAATCAATTAATGTGAACAAACAGATTAAAATGTTTAAATGGATGAATTTATTATTTAGCTTTCATAAAAAAAGAGCTAAATAAGGATAAAGTAACTCTTCCCTATATTATGAAATTTTTATTTGCTTACATTTCATCAGGATTCCCGATGGTTTCATGGCGATCCTTTGTTGATTGAATCACCTGGCCATGAGTTCGAATCCTGGTATGTATGTGCACTCATATAAATGCGCACATGTTTACTTGAGAGCTCCCACCACACAATATGAGGTACTTCAAAGTACCTCTTCTTTTTGAAGAAATCAATAAATAAGCTGGCTATATACATGGTTCACACATTTATTGCATTTTTTTATTTGGATACACTATAATGAATATTTGGTTCTTTTGTATTTTTATATATTTTTTTCACCCACATTTTCATTGGCATACCCGTGGCTGTGTTTGGTTTGAAGGGAGGGTAGGGTAGGAAAGGGTGTATTTTTGGAAAAATTAAGGTGTGGCACTCTAAAAGTTTCCTCCTCTCCCTAGGGGTGAGCAAACCAAACCGAAAACCGAACCGAATTGAATTCGGTTATTTCGGTTCGGTTATTTCGGTTTTCGGTTCTTATTCGGCTGTATAATTCGGTTATTTCGGTCTTCGGTTTTCATTTCGGTTATTTAAAAAATAATTCGGTTAACCGAATAACCGAATTAATTAAAAATAATTATAAAAAATAATTTAAAAAATATTATTTTATCATATTTTTCTTTAAATAAATTAAAATTTAGAGTTTAAATCTATAGTTTTTTTATTTCTTCTTTTAAATTAAAAATGATATGCAATATATCAAATATAAAATGTTGATTTTTATATATTGAAAATGAAAAAAAGTCAAATTTAATATAAAATAAAAACTTTTCGGTTATTTCGGTTAAAACCGAAATCGAACCGAATTATTTCGGTTATTTCGGTTCGATTACCGAAATAATTCGGTTTCGGTTCGGTTTTCATAATATATACAATTCGATTTTCGGTTTTAACTGAATAACCGAACCGAAAACCGAATGCTCACCCCTACCTCTCCCTATCAAAATTTCAATGTCATTCCTTCAAAATTATTTTATCCTCTTAAATATTATAATAGTTCAAAAATATCCATATTTAATTTTCTCCCCCTACCTTCCCCTCCCCTCCCCTCCCCTCAAACTAAACACATTCTAAGCGTGACCAATTTGCTGCGGGTTAGAATCCCAGTGTATGCGTGTGTGTATGTGTATGCATTCTCATAATTCCATGAGGTGCTCCAAAGTACCACCCTTTTTGGCTCCATTACTCACTTTATCTCAATTGGTAAAAATAGTTTTTCCTAATTCACTTAGCTTTTGGTTCTTCTAAAATTATTATACTAATCAACTACCAGTCAAGTCAACCTATTTTCTTTGGACTTAACTAAAGTTTTATATTATTACACTAAGATAAATTTAAGAATGTGATGTAATGTTCATAATTTATATACAAATAATACAACTTAGATATTTTAACTTCTATATATATTAATAATCTCATGCATATTTGTAATGTTATATAAGAATCAATACATACATTCAAATTTTGATTTTTAGAAATGATAACATTAGTGACTTGTTTACTTAGCTTGTAATAAATAAATGAGTTAGATTTAGTTAAATTTAAATGAACTACTGGTGAAACCATCATATTTTACAAATAAGCATGAAAAGTGGGACAATGAAAAGCAATACAAGATTCGACAATGGAAATTATTTCAAAAGCAGAGAATTGTTGGTGTTGAAAATATTTAATCGGATCCGCCCTCGATAAACCAGATCATTCAATTGTTAAAATTCTAGCAAGATTGTTCCAGTCAAAGTTCAACTTTCTAGATTTAAAGATTTATTTCTTTAGACTTTTAACATCTCAAAGTATTATATCTGAATTTTTTAATTTAGTCTGGACAGCTTAGATCCAAAATAATGAAGAGAAAGACCAGGTGAGAAGCTAGACTACTACGTTTTAGCATGAGCTTGTATGTCCTTTTTAAACCTGGAACCCTGCAGTGGTGAATATGAACTAATTTGTACAACTGTTCTTGTGGAGGATGACAAATCGGTGATATAAAAAGTCCCATTTTAACAGCCCAACATGAGCAACATTGGAATGGCCCATCAAGGAGTACCATTTTAATAGGAATCGATGTTTCTTGTGTGTGTGTGTGTTTGCCCACATTTACAATGCTTTACCCCTGGCCTTTTTATCATGATCAAGGTATCCCCTCACTCGACAAGTGAGAGACTAATCTCCCGCTGATTCGTAGGCACCTCAAAGGGTGGGACAGCTGGTCTGGGAGATTTAATGCTTCTCCATACCCAACGTCAAAGATCGAACCCAGACAATTGGTTAAGGGTGAATGAGTCCATGCCACTCAACCACACACCCCAGGTTTACCCCTGGCCTTTTGGTGATCACTTATTGAGCATGATCAACTTGCTGGACTGATTTGTCCTTTAGCATATTGAAAGGGATTGTTTTAGATTTCCCACCATTCTAATTTTTTGTTAATATTCAACTCTTAAATAATAAGTAAAATTGAAAAATGACATTGATAACCTCATACTGGACTTACTTTTAATGACAACTAGCAAATAAACCCGCGCAGCGTGGGAGCATCATTTTCATTACCGTTTTTAAATAGAAAGAGCATATAACAATTTCTTATAATTGTTGAACAATATTTTTGCAGAGAGATGTACAATGAAAATAAAATAGCAAATATACTAAAAGGTTTTTGTAGAAAGTCATAATGCTAAATTTTTTTGGATTGAAAAAATGCTAGGTTTAACAGATAAATTATGATGATGACAACTAAAAAGGTTCCCCACACTTCGCGAGGTTAAGATAAATATATGAAGGGCAAATTCATTCATGTGGGTGTTAATTAAAATAAAATACGAATAAATTCAATTAAGAGCGTGTATTCTTAAAAAAAAATATGAAACAAAGTCTCTTCAATGTGCCTACAATTTTCTTTTCTTCCACTGCCTTGCTTATTTCAACAATAAGCTATCTTGCTGAAATATTTCAAACAAACGGGTTTATTTCAGCATTTCATTAAAGAATCTCCTAACAATAAGCAAGTATAAAAAATCATTAACCTGATTTTTATGGCCAACACATTAACCTGATTTAAATATATTAAAAGTATCAGTTAAATGGGTCAATATAATATGCCTTTCTTAAATATCCAAATCAAACCAGCCCGTTTTCTAATAGGTCACTATAAAGAATAAAGAAATGGGTCAATAAGGTTGTGTCCTGAAGGGTGAGTGCGCGGACAAAAAAAAGGTAATAGTTATATTGACCCATTTCTGTCTGACCAATTTTTATACTGGTACAACAAATCACTCAAATCAATATCAGAAAAAAGGAGTTGTTGAACAACTTCTATTACTGTCACCAGAACATAATTCATTGAAACAACTCAAACCTCGGGGTTACAACAGACATAGCTAGATTTGTCTCCCGTGCGTTGCATGGCGGATTTTCTCGTTCTGTAGAGGTACATATAACAAAATGAATATAATATATATTGATGACAATTTCAAATCAATATTAGAGGTGACCCAAAAATATGTGTTTATTACATATATCGAAAGCACCAATCCCAGAAGACTATATCAGCTGCAATAGTCAATGAATGTTTTGATGCATGGAATGAACTTTTGTGAAAGTAGAGAAATTGCTTGATCTATTAGGTGTGAACCTCTCCCAAAAAATGGATTCCTGCAATAGAAATGAAAAGGCATATGAAGATTCAGCTATGATGTCTCCTTTTAGTTTTTCATGAATATAAATTTAGATTCTCGATAATAAAAATATATAAATAGCATATGATGAAGATTCAGCTATGGAGTGTTAGGGGCTTACATCATATCCAAAACTGAAGCTGGAATCGGTGGGAACCAAAAGGCAAAATGTGTAACAGAAGACCACTTTCTCAAAAGACTAAAATTACTTGTGATTCAAGTTTGTGAATACTTCTTTGTAAACCACATTAGTTGTGGTACAGACAACAGAACTTCTATCCAGCACCATTTTTAATCCCTCAATGCTCCTTACACGGGATAATGCCACATAAAATTGACCATGACTTAATACTGGTTTTTTCAGATAAAGACCAACTTTCTTCAGAGAGTCTTTAAAGAACCGACTCAAATTTCAACCCCTACAACATCATGGTTGAACCATACTCCAATTCTTAATTACTTTCAACCAAGAAATAACCTGAAACTTCTTACACAGTTGCATAGTAATGGAGTTCAAACACACACATTTGATCTTTTTGAATACCTCCTTCAATAGAATGAAACAAACTTACATAACCATGGAAAGATAAATTTTTTTTTTCACCTGTTTCAATTGACTTCCTTACTCTAATTTCAGCAAACTTTCAAAATTTTACTACAACAATAACAAATCTCTGATTGTATTTACAAATCATATCTAGTGTTTCCTAAAAATTTGGAAATCAAATTTCTGTTTATCACATTTTGCCTAACCAAAGATATGACTCTTGTTATATACCCAAGGAATGACTCTCTTTATGAAGCTGTAAAACAATCTATTGGAAAACAATAGGACCACTTATACCACATTAGAAAAAAAGCAGAACATGAGAAAGGAGCAACGAACTATAGCATGCATGCCCAAACTGATTCAAGAGCGACCCACTCACTAATACAAAATAATATGTGACATCTTGTGATTTAAAACTCACCCCTGTAAAGCACGCATGGAGTTGGGCTGAAAGAGATAAAATAGTCAAGGATAAGCAATCAAAATAAAAGATCTAGATAAGATAAAGAAGGTTTGGCGAATGATAAATAATTATTGCCTTCAACCTGCATCTTCTTTAGTGAAACAAAGATGTGGTGTGATCCGTATGACATTGTGACAAAAACACTTCTCACGTAGTACTCCCATATCTGAATATTGATGTGATCAGAACTTTAAGGAGATTGAGGGGTTTGTTTTGTCAGGCTATTACAATTTGGTATGATCCTATTTTTGGTTTACATCATTTGTAAAGATAGGGCAAAATGAGGATTCCAACACAACAGTTTCTCATAACACTTTTATTGAACATGGTCATTTAATGTCTTAGTGGATTTTTGCAAGAGGTATTCAACGCAGTGATATGCCTATCATGCTCAGGAAGTGATTGCTTCCTTGACTCTTTTGATTTGTTCTTTATTAAATGTTCTTAGCTGCTATAGGAGGATTGCTAATTCTCTGTGATTGTACTTATTTTCTCAATGAAATTTTCATCCACTCAAAATTTTAAAAAACTTTATTGATCAGTAAAATATATAATAGACTACACTCCTTTTGACCCCAGCTGAAATTTACGACCGAAGTTGGAAAATATGATCATTAGATACTAATCTGTTAATAAAAACCATAAGTGAATTGGATTTTATTGGTCATTATCATGATGCAACAATAAGAGCTAGTCCGGATAAAAAGTAGCAGTCAAATAGTTTTCCAGCACTTAAGAGAACTTCTGGTAATATAACAGATCACATTACCATCACAATAAAAGATTAAATTATTTGAAAAGTGGTAAAAGTAAAGCACATAAAAAGACCATGGACTGCCTCTACTTATAGCAATGAGCAACAGATTTATCAAAACACATATTCATCAAAATGTAATCATATGATATATAAAAGGCATAGTCCATAACATTTAACTTATGACATACATTCCAACAATATGTTTTTTTGCATACATTTCTAATCAAGAAACCAAGACGTGGTTTGGATAGGACAATTTCAAAACATTAAAAAAATGTCAGCATGGTTGAAACATTGAGAAATTAGAGATTCTTTGTGTTAATCTTTTAAATATCAACATAAAGTTTTAGGTCTAAAGAAGGTGCACATGTAACCTGTAAGGTACAACCTCATTTGCATTAAGATATAAAGATACTTTGGCATCTAAGTGAGATGGAGTTCAGTAATGGACAGACCTTTACCTTATCCACCAATAGTTGTTTTTCAGCAGCATCCTTCAAATCTAGGGACTTGCAACAAAGCTTTCTAATCACTAATGCACATGCAGATTTTGCATATCAAAGCATTCAACTATGTGTCAGAGAATTATAATCAATGAGTAGATAAAATGATTTCGAATTCTGCAAATATTAGAGTGTTTAACTATAGCCCCAGTTGTTAGAGATTAGAAGATTTTGATAAGAAGCTACCTTTTTGAGGGTGGGGGTTATGTGGTTGTAACTTCTAACTTCTCAGTATTGACCTTCAATGATATAAGGGGTGTCCTACTGAGCTCAAAGCATTCTGAAGGTAAATACCTGCAAATTCAGATTAATAAAAAATATTAAAAAAAGCATACATGTCAAGGAGATCTAGCTCATCAATAAAAATTGTGTAAAACAATGTAGAGACCATCTAAGCTTGTCCAAACAGCTTTGGTTTCTTTATCCCACTACAATAAGCAACTACATGAAAAAAATCACCCATTTCATAATGAAAAATGCACCCACGTTTTCCCCCCATGATCAGGGTTCATATCCATCATCAAGAACATAAAAAAACATATCAGAATAATTAAGTATACCCAGATACAGATCATCACAAGGCTCTCACCATCAATATAATAACAACAATTAAATTATCAAAATTCCTTTCTCCTTTCATTCAAGAGTAAACTAAAGAAATATAAAACATTAATTTCAGCATACCTATTCTGAAACATTAACAAAAAGATGGGAATACCTCTTGAGACTTGAGTGATATGAGATATGATTAAACCACCATGGTTGGACTAAAAACCCCACTTAGCTACAAATGCAAAAAGACACACCTTGTTAGCATTTCTCTTAATAATTTCATGTCTATTGGTACATATAGCAAGTTCAAGAACACTGAAAAAGCCATGAAAATCTGTGTCCTTTTGCATTTTGTGTCAACATACTGCACATACAAATTAAAAAACCAACATACAAATGATGACCAGTAAGAAAATAAGCTCTTCCCTGCAAAAGTAATTCATAATCATTCATTAAACAAACTAATAGGAAGAATACAAATCTCGTTGTTTGTTGATGTTAGATCCCATGTGATTAGCCAAAAACACCCCTCTCCTCATGAAGATCTATGATGCACACAAATTCAGCCAAAAATCGCCTTTTGCTACAAATGCAAAAAGAAAGGGGAAAATGTCAGAACATGAGCATAAAACACTCTTATATTAACCAAACAGGCATAAGAAGCACATTAATCAAAGAGAACACAACTCCTTTCTCAATAAAAAAGAGAAGGAAAAAATAAAGGAATAGACCAAAATAAAGGAATAAACCTCGGGGTTACGCACTGTCACCAAAGTTAATTATTTCTTCAACATCTTTTGCATATTTCTCTTCATCAGATCCAAAACTTCCTCCAGCAGACATATAGCATGTATACGCATATAGGTAAATAAAAAACACTCTCACAAGTATTTTATCAAACACTTGATACGCAGTAGCAAAGGGAAGTTTTTGGTGGTAGGCATTTTATCAAACACTTGGTAGGCATTTTATCAAACACTCTCACAAGCATTTCAACTTCTCATTGAAATAAAAATCAACTATACACAATCAGATATCATTCCATCTTTCCTTCATCATACTCTCAAACAAAAATACAAAGAACTAAACCCAAAAACTTTAAATTGAACCCTAAATATCTTACTCAATCGGTGCTTTAACTTGATAGGGGGAGGAAAATGAGGGAGAGAGTGACGAAGAAGTAAGAACCACAAGGAGAAAGAGTGTGGTGTAAGCCTTAAGAGAGGGACATTTTAACAAAAAAAAATTTGCATTGCCATTCCCCATCTCCCTCTGCAATGAAGGCAAAACATCTTACCAGAAACACCGCCGGAAAACACGCGAAGAGACAGGCAGCCCTATGAAGCTCTATGGCAGAAGCTAGACAACAGGAAAAAGAAGGGATTGGGGAACGACATTTATAGTTTACATGATGGTTGAATAGACAAAATCACCAACTCAACTTGCAAGCTTCTGGATTAAAGGACACTGACAGCGACAACACAAACCTACCATGATATTATCAATCTTTGACCTATAGCTAATTAGACCAGAAAAATAATAAAAGAAGTAAAAACCCCAAATCTAACAACAACACAACATACTCATCTGAAACTAATGTCTACAAAACATAGATATAGGAGCTAAACAACAGTGAAAGAAGAATTGAGAAGGAGCTTCCGGCACCAGATTTATATGATATAAGATTCCGTCCTCAATAAACTTATACTCCCTCCGTTCCTAAATATAAGACCTAATTGACTTTTTCTAGAAAATCCTTAAAAAATCAAAATAAGTTAATTATAAATTGATTTACCTAATTTTTTCCCTTAAACTAGTTTATTTTACCTATAAACTAATGGATAATCTAAAAATATATCAAATATGTCATCATTTAATAACCTATTTCGTTACCTTAATCTCTCTAAAAAAAGTCAATTAGGTCCTATATTTAGGACCGGAGGTAGTAATAAGTACTAGATTGGTAATTCCATGTTAGATCAACACCAATTAGAGTGTTCAAACAAATCATAATGTTCAATGGATGAATTTATTATTGAGCTTTTATAAGAAAGGTTAAATAGGGATAAAATTAGTTTTCCTCATCATATCAAGTTTTTGTTTATGATGCACCGGTATTATCAATGGTTTCATGGTGATCTTTTGTTGAATAAATCATCAGTCCACATGTTCAAAATCCCAGTACACATTCTTAAGCTCAAAGTACCCAAGAGGTACTCCAATCATTGCCAATCATTACCCTAAACTGGCTCAAAGTAGTACTCCAATCAAGTCCCAGTACACATATTCTTGAGCTCAAAGTACCTCTCTTATTGCCATTCATTAAGTAAGCTGGCTTTTTTTATATGTTTCAGACATTTCTTTCTCATTTTTGGATACATTAATCACATGAAGAGTGAAAAAAAAAACCTCAAACATTTTTAAGTACAAATGATTTTTAAACTCATATATATTTTAGACATTCTGGATTTGCTTATTTATTTTTCTTTAGTTTTAGCATCTCAATATTTTATACCTCAATTTTTTAAATTGAGTCTGAAGAGGCTAGACTATTTGACTTTAGCCAATATATTGTCCTCTCTTAGAACACACAACATTTTAATTATAAGTCAAACCACTACCTATTAAACCAACTTTTGTTGGCTATTCTGTACCAAATTTAAATAAAGTATCCACATGTGATACATAATCAATTGATCATCATCTATGCTTCCTTAAAAACTATCTAATTAGAGTATGAAGAATATCATACCCTAAAACCTAAGTTGTCTTATGGGTCTTAAAAATTCAGATATTCACATTATCTTATAATATGGGCCAAGATTTTGGGTGTAACATATGGAGTCCAAGCCTAATATAGATTAATGGATGTGCTTGGAAAAATTATACTGAATAGTATGTTCTTAATTTGCAAATTTTCGTTTGAATTTTTTAATAAATAAAATGTTAACTCAAACGATGAAATATTTATGAAAATATCATGAAAGAGAGTAAATTGAAGAATAATTCTATCTTCGTAAACTTGAACAGGAATGCTGACTTTAGATATCACATACTATAAACTTAATAACACCAATACTATATCACATTACCACAATAAGAAAACCCAAAAATGATTGAATACAACCGGCTCAATTAATTTTTTAGTTCAGAAAAAACAAGCTTATTTAATTTCGCTTTGATAAAAAAATCCTTCTTGGTTATAACTCGTGAGACTTCATCTTGGTTATATTTCTTCTATGAGACCTCTAATTAATTATCTCATTATCTAATTAATTATATTTCATCTTGATAGATAATTTATCCACAAGCATGACTGTTGATACGTTATAATGACGTCATGTGATCTATCTAATTGACCATCTAATTAAGAAAAGACTTTAAATACTCCCTCTAATCCCTAATATAAGAGCCCAACATTTGAATGGACTTAGTTCTAAATATAAGAACCCATCTCACATTCTCTCCCAATTTAATGAGTTTTTCCTACTTTGCCCCTTAATCTCTTTTATATTTATTAATATTTATGTATTTCTTTCTCTTAAAAGTATCATAATAATATTGGCAATATTGGAAAAGAAACATTAATTCCAGACAACCAACTAACACTCACATGTTCTCTTAACAAACTTTTTTTTGCGGTTGACTCTTATATTAGGGACCAGAGGGAGTATTCAAAATATATTCAACTCAAATTACTTTTTATATTTTTCATTTGTTAAAAGCACATAATACCTCAGGTCCATAATATGAGAGTCCAAATTTTGAATGGTTTTGATCCCTAATACCTCTTCTGGCCCTTATTACTCCCTCCGGTCCTAAATATAAGACCTAATTGACTTTTTCTACAAAATCCTTAAAAAAGCAAAATAAGTTAATTATAAATTGATTTACCTAATTTTTTCCCTTAAACTAGTTTATTTTACCTATAAACTAGTGAATAATCTAAAAATATATCAAATATATCATCATTTAATAATCTATTTCGCAACCTTAATCTCTCCAAAAAAAGTCAATTAGGTCCTATGTTTAGTACCTGAGGTAGTATAAGTCACCAACCGCCTCAAAATTTTGGTCCTTAATATAAGTCACCAACTAACATTAATTAACTCATTTATTAAAATTTTCCCAATATACCCTTAGCATTGGAAAATGAACATTGGAAGATGAGAAGAGAGAGAAATTGAAAAGACACATATATACTCATAAAGATGAAAAAGATAGTGGGCCATAGTAATAAATGTGAAAGGACAAAAATGAAAAAGACAAAAAAAATAAGACCAATTTAATGATACAACTTCCATTAACCACCATTCCTTGGTATGTACAATTTGAGCGGTTGACGACTTATAAATAGGACCGGAGGGAGTACAAGAATTTATCTCACATTCTCTCCTCATTTAATGCGTTTTTTTTTGTACTTTAATTGTCTTTCATATTTAATGTTTATATATTTCAACAATGTTTGTCTTTCATCTTTAATGTTTATATATTTCAACACTGTTTCCTGTTTATCAACAAAGCATGAGCTAAAAATTTGCCATTTACCAAAGTGGTAAAACATGCGAAGAAGCAGTACATTTGTCTCCCACAACTTACCAGTCATCTCTCTACAACACAAAGTGACAAAACACACAAACTCAGATCTGAACAACAGTCAACACACTTTCTCCACTTTTACTTTACCTTATTCCAATCCCTTTTTCACACACATCTCATTTATTATCACCATTCCTTTATGTCTGTAACACCCACATTACACATACAAAAATATTTTCTCCACACCTCTCATTGGATCCAGTGTAGTTTCTGAATCTCTCAGAAACTTCACTCTCTGTTTCCTCATCAAAATATCTCTTTCCCCTACAAATAGAAAGATACTCCCACATCTTTCAACCATTGCTTCTTTCCAACTTCAAAGGGTTGGTATGAAACCTCTTATCTTTTTGTTTTTCTTAATCTTTCTCTGATTTAGATTCATAATTCACATTCTTGATGTCATTTTTAGTAGTTTTTTTGTTGATGGGTATTTGTGTTTTCCTAGTTTTACTCACTTGGATCCATTATTTATGATCCCTTTACCATAAAGATTAGAGTTTGAGTGTTTCTTGTTTATTGTTTAGTACTACAAAAAGTGGGCTTTTGGATTAATTACTAATGCATCAGTTTACCATGTTTGTCCACAAGAAACATATGAAAGAACAAATCTTTCCATTGAGCTTCAGTGTTACACTAGTTAACAGATCGAAGCTAGATTAACATTTTATTTATGTTTAAATATATATTATGTTCTTAAACATGCTTCATGGCAGTGATGGACTGTTATTTCACATGATTCTTGATTTTCTTTTGTGTATATTTATATTATTTTCTTGCCAATCTTGATCATTTACTTTTTGATGCCTGACAATTTGGTCATTGGCTGGATCGTTTTCATTTGCAATTTGCTAATTTTATTCATTGAAGCAAGTATGCTGTTTTGCTTTTGAATTCTGGTTTTAGATCTCTACCCCTTGTTTAGCACATAGCCTTGATAATTTGATCATGTACATTTTATAAAAAAAAGATTATTTTTTTTGGAATCTGGTTGTGTTGATAATAGTTGATCTCTTTCAGGGACTTCATGGCAAAGCCTAGTTCAGCTGATGGTAGAACTAGAAGCTCAGTGCAGATCTTTATAGTAGCTGGTTTGTGCTGCTTCTTTTATATTTTGGGCGCATGGCAGAGGAGTGGTTTTGGAAAAGGAGATAGCATAGCTGTGGAGATAACTAAGAAAAATGTGGAATGTGATTTAGGTCCAAATTTAAGTTTTGATTCTCACCATGGAGGAGAACTGAGCAAAATTAAGGAGTTTGATTCAAAACCTAAGGCATTCAAACCATGCGATGCTCGTTATATTGATTACACTCCTTGCCAAGATCAGATGCGTGCCATGACGTTCCCCAGAGAAAACATGAATTATAGAGAGAGACACTGCCCACCTGAGGAAGAGAAGTTGCATTGTTTGATTCCTGCACCTAAAGGTTATGTGACGCCATTCCCGTGGCCGAAGAGCCGTGATTATGTACCATATGCAAATGCTCCCTACAAGAGCTTGACAGTTGAGAAAGCTATTCAGAACTGGATTCAGTATGAGGGAAATGTGTTCAGATTTCCTGGTGGGGGAACACAATTCCCTCAAGGCGCCGATAAATATATTGATCAGATTGCTTCTGTGATACCTATTAAGAATGGAACTGTGAGAACTGCTCTGGACACTGGTTGTGGGGTATGTTAGCTTAGCAACAAAATATCCCTATGACTTTTGTTTAACTAACTTTTCCTTATCTTGAATTTTTAGGATGGCAGTAATAACTTTTTGGTTTAATTTATATGCTTAAATTCATTTCTTTTGGGCTCAGGTTGCCAGTTGGGGTGCATATCTGTGGAGTAGAAACGTTATAGCTATGTCATTTGCCCCAAGGGACTCTCATGAAGCACAAGTGCAATTTGCTCTTGAAAGGGGTGTACCTGCTGTTATTGGTGTTTTGGGTACCATAAAGATGCCTTATCCATCTAGTGCATTCGACATGGCTCATTGTTCTCGTTGTTTGATTCCATGGGGAGCCAATGGTAGGAGTTCTATGCCAAAAGACAATATTCTTTGCTATTGATCACATCCTGCTTGTTTTTTATATCACATATTATTTCATTGTGGTAATATAGATTTGAAATTTAATTCTGTGTTGTTTATCTACAGATGGAATGTATATGAAGGAAGTTGACCGAGTTCTTAGACCTGGTGGTTATTGGGTGCTCTCAGGTCCTCCAATCAATTGGAAGGTTAATTACAAAGCCTGGCAGCGACCTAAGGAGGAACTTCAAGATGAGCAGGACAAAATAGAAGAGATTGCAAAGCGACTTTGTTGGGTGAAGAAATCTGAGAAGTCTGAAATTGCCATTTGGCAAAAGACTGTAGACTCTGAGTCATGTCGTAGAAGACAAGAAGACGATTCTCAAGTAAAATTCTGCAAATCAACTGATGCTGATGATGTCTGGTATCACTCATTCTTTTTAACTGTTTTATTTGCTGAAGTTCTCCTCCACACACACATCAATAATACTATTACATTATCTTTATTTCTCTTGGAACAGATTTCTGGTGATTAAGTTTCACTGAAATGTTTGATTGATTAGTTTTTGAAAGAGAATTTCACCTTGCCTTGAAATGTATTTCTGTGTAGATTTTTATAACATTGTTTGCTTAAAAGGTAATCAACTAAATGTATTGCTTTGCTGCAGTCCTATATAGGATGTTCATTAACTTGGAATCTTTTTTCTGTTCTCTAGGTATAAGAAAATGGAGGGCTGCATTACACCAAATCCTAAAGGCTCTGGTGGTTCTCTAAAACCATTTCCAAAGAGGCTATATGCTGTCCCTCCAAGAATTTCCAGTGGCTCTGTGTCTGGAGTTTCTGTTGAGAAATACCAAGATGATAACAAAGAGTGGAAAAAGCATGTAAATGCTTATAAGAAAATCAATAGTCTGCTCGATTCTGGAAGGTATCGCAACATTATGGACATGAATGCTGGCTTAGGTGGTTTTGCGGCAGCCATTCAGTCTCCAAAGTTGTGGGTCATGAATGTTGTGCCCACCATAGCCGAGAAAAATACTCTTGGTGTTATATACGAGCGAGGACTAATCGGCATCTATCATGACTGGTATTATACTCTAGAGTCTGACTACAGTTAGATATTAACCTGTTTCTTGATTTATTTATGTTTGTCTATTCTTGATCCAGGTGTGAATCCTTCTCTACATATCCTAGGACATACGATCTAATTCATGCCAATGGTCTTTTCAGTTTGTACAAGGACAAGTGAGTGCCTTCTTAGTTAACTGCCTGTTTGTTTGTTCTTCCTGGTTTTATTTGTTACAAAATTTATGTTTACTGTTTAATCATTATGGGGCTTTCTTAGTCAGAAATTCTAGATTAATTGTTACACGTGGAAAACTTCTGCTACTAGTAAAATCACTTCCATTGTTTAGATGTACTACACAAGTCTTATTTGGTTCAACTTAGTCTTTATGCTTGTTTATGTGCATTACAAGGTCTGATTTTCTGAACAATATCAATGGACGCTAGTAACTCGTGCTAGTTTATGTGCATTACTAGTATTTGCCACTACTATTCACTCTTGTGCCTAAACATGAGTGTATGATGAAAAATTGCAGATGTAATACCGAAGATATTCTTATAGAGATGGACCGGATCTTGCGACCCGAAGGCGCTGTCATACTCCGAGATGAAGTTGACACACTGGTCATGGTTAAGAAATTAGTTGATGGCATGAGATGGGATGCTAGACTGTTTGACCATGAAGATGGTCCTCTTGTTCCTGAGAAGATACTAATTGCTGTCAAGCAGTATTGGGTTGCTGGGGGAAATTCCACATCAGCTCAATAATCATTGAAAAATAAAAGAATACCATCTTGGTCTCAAGCAGTTACGGCCTTTCTGTATACCACGCCTGATAGAGGAGTGCATTGGGTTGTTATGCTATATGCTCTAGTGTCACTCGGCCAATTTTTTTTCATTGTTACAAGTTAATTTATTGATGGATAATGCATCAAAAGCTATTTATCTAATTTCCTAAGTTGTGGTATAAGGCATTTATTTTTGGTATACCTTTACTTCTGTTGTTGTATAATTTAAGGTTAACATTTGAAGGTAATAACAATACTCTAAGAAAAAGGGAAAATATGCGAGTATGATGTAATGTGCTATCATGATATGGGAAAAAAATTTCTCTCATTTTCTCTTCACTCTCTGTCCACTAGCCGTTTTAATGTTTTATTGTTGTTGAATAAAACGTAGAGGGAAAATCCAGATAAAGTACTCGGAATATAGAAAAGGACGAGGAAGGTACTTAAATTTGCAAAAGATATTAGGTATTAAGACCTGAATTGAATAATGATATGTTGCATAATAACTCAAATGTCCTCCTCCTTAGAACCCACTTCTGATTGACACTTTCATAGGTATTAACAAACATGCAATAACAACTTTATCATAGTTATGAAAAACTTTAAATTGTTTTATACAACTTTCATATTTGTGAATTGATATGTTTCTAGGAATTAAAATCTATATCATTTTGATTAACATTAACATTACCTTTGTAGGGATTAATAACTTTAAGAAAAGCTTTAATAACATCAACATAGTCAAACAATACCTTTGAATAACGATTTAAATGTTTCAAATTTGTGGATTTAAAATCTGTTAATGGCTATGATGAAGTTGTTAATACATATCATGAATTCGTTAATCCGTATGAAAGTGTTGTTATTTTTTTTTACCAACTAAAAGTGTTGTTAATTGAAAGTGGGTTTTGAGGGGTAAGGGGTTAGGGTGGGTGGGTTGTTGTGAGGAGGAGGTCATTTGAGTCATTATTTGACATTTCATAATCTCAATCCAGCTCTTAATACATGAGATTCCTTTTGCAGATTTGAGCACCTTCATTGTCATTTTACGTATTTAGAGTATTTTTAGTAATTTTCCCACATGTGAACCATTTATATTAAATATTTTTGAAAGTTAAGTTTTCAATATTTTTATGTGAAATTCTCTTTTAGCATTTTATCTTCGATTATTATAATTACATATTTTGATAACTATTGCATAAAATATTAATCTGAACATTAAAATAGCATCCCTTGCAAATATAGTTTATTAAACCAAAAGACCATTGATGGGGTTTATCAATAACAGAGGATAATGCATATTTTAGAGAATCTGTGCTAGGCTAGAGAATAACTCGCTGGTACTCTCAAGAGTCAAGAGTACCTAAGAATTCCTCGCTAAGGCCATTCTTACTGAGAAAAGTCTGTCAGTCATGTTTTTTTTATCCATGATCAAGGTATCCCCTCACTCGACAAGTGAAAAACTAATCCCCCACTGATTTGTAGGCACCTCAAAGGGTGAGACAGCTGGCCTAGGAGATTTAATGCTTCTCCATATCCAACGTCAGTGATCGAACCCCAGACAATTGGTTAAGGGTGAATGAGTCCTTGCCACTCAACCACACACCTCAGGTTTCTGTCAGTCATGTTTAAGTAGTGACATAGATAGAGTGAGTGACTGAGACTTATATGAAAGAAACTACTATAAGCAAAATATTGATAGAATAATTTGAGGCACTTGTCTAATTACTGGGGTTAACTTAGTCACAATTAAAATTTTCAAATAATACTTGAATTAAATATAAAAAATTTATATATAATATTCCAAAGAATAAGGAGGAAATCAATAATCATAGTAAACTTAATAGTTAATACCCTTTTCAATTTGTTTTTAAATATATTAATATTATTAGTTTCTAATTGTTTCTAACTTTCTCCCAAATAACATGATAAAGCTTATGAATAATAAACAAACAAGAGAGGAAGAGTGTGGCTAAATATTATATATGGTTAGGTTAAATTGGAATATATTATATGATAATAACTAACAACAGTAATCTAATTAAATTGGGCAAAATAATCTAATATTTAAGAGTGGAGAAAGTATATACTAAGATGTTTGGAATGGACGATGTCGCCCAATGATATTGCGTTTTAGTCAAGGTTCGAAAAATCGGACCGGGCATCCAACCGGACAAGCTACTGGTTCAAGGGTTATTGGTTCAACCGTGGTTCAACCGGGTCAAACCGTAAATAATAAAATAATACTATTTAATTGTCATATATAAGAAAATAGATAAATAAGATAAATTCACAGGGACTTTTTGCAATTTTTCTCTCTATTTAATAATATATGGGGATATATGGATTATATGCTAAACTCAGGGACTATTTGGCAATTATGACGTGAGCCCATTAGCCCAAACCCTAATATTTACTTCCATATATAAACTAATCCTCCCTCTCTCTCTCTCATTTGAGTTGTCGCCACTCACCCAACACTCCATCTATCACCTTCTCCGCCTCCTCATCTTCACCTCCTTAAACAAAAACACATCTCTCTCTTTAGATTTTCTCACGTCTAAACACACTCATCAACAAGATCAACCTTCTCCATCTCTTTTTCACTCTTCGTTCCTCACTTTCCTTCCTCACTTTCCTTCGTTCCTCATCTCCGGCGAGTACTAGCAGCATTCGACGACGTGTCTGGCGGAGCAAAACACAGTGCCGACGAACCAGAAAGCATCTAATTGGATGACCCGTATTTGGTCGGTTCAACAGTTCGAGGCCGGTTCGTGCGAGTCAACCCGGGCTAACTCCGGTTCAACATTGCAGGCGGTTGAACATCAAGATCGGACCGCTTGAAGGAGCGGTTGCAGGTTCAACCGGTCGGGCCGCCCGGTCCGATTCGGGTTTTCAAACCTTGGTTTTGGTGGCAAAATGTGTTTTCAAGTCCTTTCCTTCAAGATGGGAGGATTAGGAAAATCTTTTTTATTATACTAATTTTTTTCTTTTTCTACTTCTTCCAGATGCATAAGGGTTTCTTTTCTCACCATCATTATACTTGGGTTAATCTTGTGAGGAAAGACTTCCAAACTATTTTGATTTTTTTAGTCAATTTAACTATTTTTATTCACTATCATGTAGTGAGGCATACAAATGATCAGGGTACGTACATATTTACAATTTTGCACACTCCCATAGGTACGTACATATTTACAATTTTGCACACTCCCATATCTTGCCCCCTAGACTAAATAAGAAAAATCTTGGCTCCAAAAATTTCTTAGAGATGCATGATTTTAATCCAAGTCCAATAAATTGTTCAAATTATAAGGCCCAACTAATAATTTTTTTCTTAATGAGTTAGTTCACTTTGGAATACTGGAATTCCACTTGAAAATATTTTTGTATTGGGCGCGTTGTAATATGCATCTTCCAAAGAAACGCTACATAAACTATTTAAATTGATGATCCCTTATACCATTGACCAAAATGCCTTGCAACATGAATCCACTGCTTCAGGAGTTATCTATCACTTCACAGATATAACTTTTTCATCCACTTGATCTTGTGAATAACTCCTTAGTGGTTACCAAATTGATTTTAAACAACAATGAGAAAACAATCTTAATTGACCCACAGTATTCAATAAATTGTGTTGGGTTTGGGCTTCAATTCACCAAGAGTGGACTAAAAATAAATATATTTTTCCACAAAGCTTTAATAAATCATCATTATTTCAATTAATGCAACAATAAGTGATAGATCAAGTGAATAAAAAAAAAGTGATAGATCAAAGTACATGGAAACCCACCATGGAGTTCATTGTTTGAGGAGTTATATATCATCTCATTGACATCAGTTCAAAGTAAAACTCTCTTAAGGAGTTCATTGTTTGAGAAGTTCATCATCCACTTTATCACATGAATAACTCCTGATGGATGGCTACCAGATTGATTCTAAATAACAATGAGCAATCTACCTCAAATGACCCATGCTATTTTATATTTATATAATAGCCACACTTGGATGAGGCTTGGGAACTAATTCATCATGGATCAATTCAACCGGCCACAGTGTTTTAAAATTTCATTTTTATTTTCCGGGACAATGCTTAGGGGCATCTTAGAATAGGGACATCTATGGATTGCTTTAGGCCTTAGGGTGTAAAATATTGTCCCGTTCAACATTAATATCACTTATGAAAAGTCGTTTAAATGCTATGTTCTTCGCTCGGTTGAGCCCAAACTTTCGCCAAAAATTTTTAATTTGTACAAATTTAAAATCATCATTATTTCTTTTAATAGAACACCAAAAGTAATACCAACAATAAGATTGAGGTGAAAACTCACAAATTTCACCTAGTTTTACTTAAGCACAAGAACAACACCGATCAAATATTGTTGTAAAACATTCCATTGGCTTAATTAATGACTCAGTATTTAATAACAGCCTTCTCCATCATAGACGGTGGCTTCACACAAAATTACAATCTCAATGGAGCTGGCCAGCCAATCTAAGTCAAGCATTTAGACTTGCCCCCCCTCTTCCTCTTGAGGGTCCCACCATAATGCTCATAATCTAGCAAATCTCAGAAGGGACCCCTCTACGTTAATTAATTTCGGGGCCAATTTCCCATACTCCATTGTACTAAAGCCACGATAACCACCGGGGTCCGGGGACACTACATCCTCATCTAGTTTTGTTCTCATTTTCTCCTTTAATGAATTTTTGTCATTTGTTCAAACCTTTCCACATGGTTTAATATCAACATTACTAGTCATCAATTTTGTTGTTACTACTATGAACTTCCTCGTGTGGACGAAATCTATTTGTATCAAACCCACATTGATTTATCACCAAGTTTTCAGATGAGGTCATTTTTAAAATACAGTAATAATCAGTGATGAGGAGTAGTGCCATATGCTGTTATGGTAAGATGTGGCTTTCATGATTTTGACTTGTTTATGATGGAGATAAATAATGAGCTAGGGTTGTCAGCTGATATGCCACCCTACTACCCCTCCACTTTCCCCCACTTCCCCCATTTATTTTATTTTGGTAATGAAATCCCACGTTAAATAAGTGACAATTTGAGGGGGAAACAATTCAATTTTTATTTCTTTACAATGTTTCAATGATGTAATACTCATTGGTAAAAAAAATGATGTAATACTCTAATTTACACTTTTTTTTGGCCAACTCTAATTCACACTTTTAAACTTTTAAATTTTTGAAAATAGTATAAAAATGAAAAAAGGCACATTTTAATTCATATGATATCACAATATATAAGTCTTGAAAATTGAAGGAAAGTAGGAGGCACAGATTTATTTTTTTTATTTTTTTTGGGGGGGGGGGTGACATCCCCCCAATCCATAATTCATAGGGTCTTGTAAGATTTGCATCCTCAAACTTTGTCTATATTCTTAATTTCTCAAGGAAACAACCAATATCAAGGTGCTATCTCAAACCCATACAAAGTCCCGATTCCATTAATTAACTACATTGTGGTACATATTGTTTCACTTGTGCCTTTCTTTCTTATGTTTATTATTAGCACAAACTTAATCTTACATCCATCTTCACAATTTGTCCTGTTTGAAACGAGTCTACTTCAGATGGGTTATGTCCAATTGGGTTACTTCAAAATATTGTATAGGCAAATCAATAGTTTCTGATATGATGGGACTATAAATTATCTAATCAAGATGAATCAAGAAGTGCAACATCAAACATGTTTTCACTCTTCAGTAAATGTCACCGTTTCCCTTCAAAATAGACCATTCATAAGGGCTTTCCATATGGTAGCTCAACTTTCATTTCCAAATCATAGAGGGAATCTATAATGCGTTTGCCAAACATAAAAACGGGTTAAGCAGCAAATTTTTCCAAAAACCTTGTGTGGTGTATATATGTATGTATGTGTGTGTGTATTAATTTCAATACATTTTCTCATAAAACACTTCACACTAAAAGTGAAAACTTGACTATCAATTAGATTTCTAGTTTATATTAACAGCCATTTGACTTAAAGTTTTTAAGTGAAAGCTTAAAAATAATCACTTATTTAACATTTGGGAGTTCATCACATTCTTCACATTTTATGATGAATAGTGTGATCACTAATTTCTTAGTCTCCAGACAGTGCATGGGAAATAATGTAATCCATGATAGTGCTATCACATGAGTGCATATTAATTAATTTTTGTTTAAATATTTTTGGTTATAATGTAATTCTATTGATTTGAAAAGGAAGATGATGCAGATGAAGCAAGATTTCTATATAATTCACAAAGAAGTGAAAAGTGTGATGAATCATGTAAAGAAACACTATAGTGGTTCCACTATAAGTCGTCATATAAACTTCTTGGAATTTGTGTCCCTCATCAACCACTAGTTCATGTTAATGAGGCAATTGTTGATAAGGGAGACAAGGATTTTCAGCCTTAGGGTGTAATCATGGTTGTCAAACTCCCGAGTTGACTCTCCGATTTTACCGTTTTTACGACACTACCTAAACAAAACGTGTCACGAGTCACATAAATTTTCAGTCTTTAAAAATTCGGTAGAAACTTACGTGTTTACATTGTGAATTCACCGTTTTTACGTTTCTACCTTACAGAAAATTGTGCTAATTGCTACTAAACTCATTTTAATTATTTTTAATTGACAAAATTCAATGAATTTAAATATGGATTTCATAGAAATTTATCTATTGAGGTTGATATAATATGAATATTGATATATCTAAATCTACTATATGTATTTAAAATAAATTCAAGCCAATTTATTATTATTTTTTGTATTCTTATTTAATTATATAAAAGAAATATATGTTTTTTTATAAAAGTAAACTCTTACGAGTTTACTATTCGAGTCTACCGATCCGAGTTTACCTTATCTCCACGAGTTTACTTAAACTCACGAGTTTGACAACCTTGGGTGTAATGCTCTTTGAGTTAATGAGATCTAGTACTATTAAAAGATAAGGAAGAAAATTTCCCATGAAAAATGCTGTTAATTAAGTGTCAATTTGGTCATCAGGTCATGGCCCACCTACTTAACATGGAGCATATACAAAAATCTACTTATAGAGCTCTACACCTACAGGGGTCAGGCAGACATTCATCCATCCTTATTAGCTTCTACGATCTGATTCTTGCTACAACCATTGATTGTGTAATAGCTTCACACAAAAATCTCCATTAAAGTTTTCCTATTAATCAACTTATGAGTTTTCCTTTTCATATCTTCTTGTCCCTTTTGTCCTTGAGAAAGTTCTCACAATACTAATATTCCCCACTATCCAAGGTTTCCAGTGTCTTTTCCTTTTTCATGTTCTTTCTCTCATATTTATTCTTGGAATTATGCTCAAAGATTCAGCAACTAAGGTTACCATAACATCAGCTGCTAACCGCAGCCTCCATCACTTGCATAGTTTGAAGTCTGAGAGAAAAAACAGTCACCTCATTGAAGTTCCCCTTTCATCATCATCATACTTGGAGAGAAATGGAGAAAGTTTTGAGAAAAAACTTGCAGATTCAAGCAAAAACTTCAACTCTTCTTCCAGCAACAGAGAGTGTGATCTTGTTCACTTGGGAAAAAAGAAGGGAGAAGAAGAAGAAATTGGGGTGTTTTCAGCTGAAAAGTACTTCAATGGAGTGATGGAGAATAGTCCTAGAGTTTCAAATAAAATGCCTGCCAGAAAGATTCAGCATCATTATCAGCAGCCTACCTCTCCTAGTCAGAAAGAAAAACAAGAAGCAGATCTAGAAGAACCCAGAAAGTGCAAAGTTGTCTCGAGAGGAACTCCCAGTGATCAATCTGAATCAAGTTGGAACAGTCAAAGCTCATTACTGAAAACTGCTTTAAGAAATTCTTCAATAAATAATAGAAAAAAGGTTCAGGGGAGAAGTCTCCTAGCTAGTCTTGGATGCAAATGCTACTGTTCTGATAAGGATTCTGTTGATGTCAAAAGCACTACTTCCGGAGAAATCAGCTTCAGAAAAACTGCTTCTTTCAGTATAATTCATGCGAAATCATCAAGTCCAAAAATATCCTTTGAAACTGCTTGTTCTGGTTTAGAAAACCAGCTAGTGAATATGAAGATGCAACCAGAATATCAGGAGGAGGAGAAACCAAGGAAACCATTGGAGGTGTTTGGTTCACCTATATTGGAAAGCAGAAGCAAGTCCTTGAGCTTTGATAAAAGGCTCACAAATCCTTCTTCATCATCTTCATGGAATCATCATCATGTTGCAACAGCTCCAAAATTAGAAGAAATAGAGTCAGAAGGTGGGAACTGCATCAATGATGCTGCTAGTGATGCAAGTTCTGATCTTTTCGAGATTGAGAGCTTCACAGGAGCCAAACCAAAGCCTTACCTTGCAATGCAAGCAACCGATGCTGCAAACTCCGGCTGTGTCACCCCTACAAATTGTTATGCACCGAGTGAAGCGAGCATAGAGTGGAGTGTGGCCACAGCTAGTGTAGCAGAATACTCAGTTTTATCAGACTGTGAAGATCAAAGATCAGTGGCTGACATGAGGAATATGCAAAGAAGAAGATCTGGCAATCTTTTGGGTTGTAAGAGTAATAAAGCTGTGAGAGTTGCTGGGGATGCCCTCGTCAGAAATCAAAGATCAATTCCTAATGTTCCACATAAGACAAAGATGACAAGTTTTGATCCAGGACATGGTGGCCAACATGCTTATGGTTCACAGCAGTTAAGGCAGAGGTCGCACTCCTCGAATGCTTCACAACTTCTTTACGTTTAGCAGAAGGTTTTGGTTACTTTTTGTGATCTTACTTTATGCTTTTTGTAAAATGTTTTATGCATATTTTCCTTTCGGAATTGTATGTACTTTACTTGTTTGAAACTTCTATGGAAATTCTTGGTTTTTATCCATGGTCTGTGCATAAATAGAAATAAATATGGAAAGTGAAATAAATGAGATTAAATATTTCTTTTACCATTTTCTCATCAATATACAAGTGCCTAGTTGTATGGTTTTACTTTTATGAAGGTATTCAAATTGATATGATAATCATGATTAATGAAAATCTGAAGTGTACAAAATGGATCTTGAATTCTTATAGGTTCAGTTCAAAAAAAAAATTCTTATAGGTCTCCCTCCAGTACTAAATATAGGATCTATAGGCATTTTTTTTTGTTAAACACCGGCGTAATCCAGCGCATGTCGACAACCAACATACGAATTCAAGGGGTAGTAATGTTGTCTCGATAGACGGAATTGTCCACTCTCCTAATGAGATGACTTATAAGGATTCTAACAAATTCTCATGCTTGCGGAGGGGTGAGTTCATTTACCAGCTTAATCAACTAGTAATTGGTTGGGAGAAATGAACTTTGTCTTGAATATAAAACATCTTTCTAATTTTTCCATAAATAATTCCTATTGATGTTCCTCAATAATAAACATCTTTCTAATATATATATATATATATATATATATATATATATATATATATATATAGTGTCTTGGTAATATTAGGATTTGAGGTAATATTATAAATAAAAATAAGAATAAACTTATTTAAAGTTAATTGATACTTTTACCTCCTTATTTGAGATGTTTAATTTAGTCAATATATATTCACACGGATCAAACATATGCTAGGTTTCTTTGTTAGTTCAAGAACATCACAACATCCCAATTACAATTACAACTATAGTAATCAAATGAAGAACTCTAAATGCCTTTTTTTCAAGTTACACCAAAGCATACTACTAAAAATTTCCAATTGAAATAGATCTCAAATATTGAAAGAAGATACAATGATAGAGATGTTAAGTAGAGAGAGCGTAGAGAAGTTATACAATGGAGAGAGACCCGTAATCATAAAATTAGCAGGTACAAATCAAACATCATTCACGATGTCTTGACCAGACAGCTTTTGAGAGACCAACTTTTCTATTCTTGGAAGACACTTATTTTGGTGTTCGCTCCTAATTAAATCTTCAAATAATTCTATGGATATCTATTAACTCCTCTTCAAGGCTAATATATCCAGTCAGCAACATTTCCTGCAAACAATGAAAAAAAACACAATTCGAATTGCGTCCTCAATGACACTGTCTTTAAGAGCTATTCCACGACTACCGGCAAAAGAAATCATGGTGTTCCCCAGGATTAAACGAACTCTTCCTGTAAAATAATATATAAGGAGACAGAACTACGTAAGATAATTTACTCAGTAGGCTTAAGAAGAGCCAGAGGAGGAGAGAAAAATATCCAGAAACTCAAGGCTCCCTTCTATTTAGTTCTTTTTGGGCACCTTATTATTATAAAACACAAGGATGGAAACCACGTTAATCCAGACAAGTTAATGTCAATTAATTCACCATGAAACCATTGCCAATTGTTTTGAACGTTTGGAAGCAATAATAGATCAGTTTTGAATATGAGGCATTAAAGACACATTAATGCCATAAAGAATTTTCAATATGGTATCTGTTTGTGGCTTTGTACGTTGGAGATCATTATACAAATCACCAATCAAAGAAATTACAGAAATATAAAGTAACCAAATAAATCTGTTTGCATCCAACATTAATTTTCACAAGGCTAAAGTATATTTTTGGTCCCTTATGTTTGCATCTAGTTTCAATTTAGTCCTTTATGTTTGGAAAGTACACTTTTAGTCCTTTTTGTTAACACCGTTAGTTTAACTTAACGGAAAATGTCAACTTAACAATTTTATATGGTTATTAAATACTAAAAAAATGTTCAGATTAAAATATTTGAGTGTAAATATTCTTATATTTTCAAAATTTATCATTTTTTGTCCAATTTCATTACAAAATAATAATCTAAAATTGTTAAGTTAGCATTTTCCGTTAAGTTAAACTAACGGTGTTAACAAAAAAGGACTAAAAGTATACTTTCCAAACATAAAGGACTAAATTGAAACTTGATGCAAACATAAGGGACCAAAAGAATATTTTAGCCTTTTCACAAAATATTGGCAAGTAAAAATATCTTTTTATTTTTACAAAATAAAGCTTCTCTTAAAGGTGCACAATTTACTTTTAACTTGCACATAAGGAGGGGTGGAGGATTGTAATAAAAAAAGTATAAGTGTAATAAAAAAAGGTGGAGAATATTAGCCGGATTTCACCTCTAGTGCCCCATTATTGTGCAAGTTCATTCCCTCTTGGATAGTAATCCAAATTCACTTATAATTTGAAACCACAATCACAAACAATGTGAGACTTGTTCCTTATGACACAGCCACTGAATATTTCCAACAACTTATATGAAGGATTTAGTGGGAGTATTTGTCAAGAGAATAGCGGCACAATTATTTGAATCACAAAATATTAGAGAGAAGCCTAATTTGGAGAAATATCTCCTTTGATTTTCAATAAAAAAACGTTGATTGGTGAGAAAGACGCCACTAAAAGAAGAGATATTATTTATGCATTGCATATGAATGATGGCGGGACTTCAAATAGATATTTTCAACGACCCATTAAGGTAGCCCACAAGATTACAGTTAGCCTAAATCTTCAATCATATTGATCATTTTCCTAAATAACCTTCAAACCGAAAACGATAAAAAAATGAAGAAAAGGGAATATTTTAAGGATCGATGTGAGCGAACAAGCAAATAGCATACTTCTAACATAGCATACTTCTAACATAGCATATTGATCATTTTCCTAAATACCCTTTGATTTTCTGCCATGATATATAATGAATGGAAAATCATGAAGAACTAAAATTTATTGTGTATGTTAATTAATGATGACAAACTTCAATACAAAGTTTGGTTACTATCAACTCCCGCACACACACAAAGAATAGAATTTTTCAAGACTGAGGCACACAAATAGAATGTCGTTACGGTGACATGCAACTAACAACAACTAAACCTAAATGAGCCAAAAGCAATGAAGCATGTGAAGCATTCAATTCCTAAACTAACTAATGCATTAGGTGACCTATCTCCTTCAAGATAATAAACACCGTACCATATTCTTGTGTCATGATCAAACTAGATGTTTAATGAGTTAAGGCTCTTAAATATCCAGAAATTTACATCAAAGAAGCTACAAACATCAGGAAGGTTTTTTGGATCTCAAAGACCCCTGAAAGTATTATTTCATACCTTTGTTATTCAAATTTAATGGGGATAAGTTAACAGGTTAAGTAGTGGGCATGCTGACAATAGGCAATAGAGCTACAAAATGTTACTTCCAGTGCATATAAGATCTAAAATTTAAACTTCCAGGTGTTGGATACTCCTTCTAGAAAACTTGATAGGCATTTAGGAACTTTCAATCTAAGCCACATCATCACACATTTAACAAGAATTTGATATAATGTGGCATTCATTATGAAGTTCAAACACCATTTTATCTATTCGTTAAATTTGATAATGAAAACTACAAAACAGTACTTCCAAGGTATGTAAGATAAACAAACTTCCAGGTAGGGGTGTTAATGGGATGGGACAGGATCGGGACACCCTCGTCCCGTGTCCCGTCCCGAAAAAGGCTCGAGACTGAGTTTTCGTCTCGTGTCCTGTCCCGTCCCCGGGACGCACGGGAAAATTCCCGATTTTTTTTTGAATTACTTTTTATAAAATTATTTACTTGAAAAAAAATTATGACACTTTGTGTTAGTAAAAAACAAATAAATTAGTTCAATATTACTTTTATAATACATTTTATACAATATAATAAGGTAAAATTTTATTATGATCACATTTTCCCCAAGAAAATGTCATGTACACCCAAACATGGTATATATAACACATGCATTTTTCTTAAAAAAATTATATAAAGACATATATATTTGTACTCGGGACGGGACGGGATTGAGACGATCGACCCCGTCCCGTGTCCCGTCCCGTCCCGAAGAGAAATTTTGTCCCATCCCGATTTGTCCCGTCCCGAAAGTTTTCGGGACGAAAATTTCCTGTCCCAAAATGCCTTGGGACCGGACGAGACGGCCGGGACGGGACGGGAAAATTTGAACAACCCTACTTCCAGGTATTTCATAGCTCATCTTGTAAAACTTCATGTGTAGTTAGTTGATGGTATTTAGGGGTATTTATTATGAGGGTTTCAAAAAGGATTTATTACTAGTAAAAACTTCAATAACAATTCTGAAGCTAAGTAGGAGTAGGCAATAACAAGTTGTTCTGTAGGACAGTAAGAAATGACTACAGTTCACATGTTCTTGGGAGTAATTAAATTCCTTGAGATTTCATTTTAGTTTTCCTTTTTTTAACTCTTTTGCATTGATGGTTTTTATGTTGATGACATCAATAATAAGTTGAATTATATAATACAAATAATATATTATTATTTCCTAGCGAAGAATCAGACAACGCTTTTAAGTTTTGAGCAATAATAAGGTGGGATAACTAATTAGAGTTTATAAAAAAAGAATAGTACGCCTGCGGCCTATTAAAATTAAAAAAGTTCGTCTGGGGCCATCAAAACTTTTATCAAATGAAATTACTCTTGAATGCTTACAAATTAAACTTTACTTGCAAGTTGCAACCTTGAACTCAACCAACTTTTTCAGTTAAAAAAAGAAACTCAACCCAATTTGGAATCTCATAGAAAGGGAACTAGAGCTCTGAGCATCTGTATCCAAAATTATATTACGAAGACTCTTAATCCAAGCAAACTCAAGGCCAAGCATTAGAGCTCTGAGTTCTGCCCCAAGACTGTCACCATCCTGAAACTTGAACATGAAACTGTCATGGAAGGCATCAAGATAATCCTGTAAGACACCACCACAACCCGACCCTTCCGCTGGAGAAAAGGAGCCATTAATATTAAGTTTAAAACTACCTTGAGGACGGGGGACCAACGGGCAAGAGGATCTGAGTGTAAACAACCATTAATATTAATTATATTCCTCTAAGCTTCATGGACGCTTGAGTTAATAAATGATATAAATTTAACCAAGGCGAGATCCTATGAAATTTCCTAATCAATTAATTAGGTTATAAATTCAAAATTTGTCATTTCTTAATCTGTGTAGCTATGTTCCACGAACATAAGGTGTATAATATCATAGAAGCCCAGGAGGTTATTCACATCATGAAACATTTTAGAAAGAAAAGGGGTTGATGGAAATCGAGATTGATCGTTTTTGCAGCGAGTTCTAAGGGAATTAAACTTACATGATTATGTTGTTAATGTTATAGAGAGGTATGTTAAAACTGTGAAAATGCAAATTATGTGGAATAATGGAGAAAAAGGGAGCAATTTACTCCTATAAAAGTTCAAGGTAAGAAATATCTCATTTATTCTTTGCCGATGATTTGATTTCTGATACGGAGCAAGCAACTATTGTTAGAACTTGCCTTGATGTTTTTTGTGAAGCTTCTCGAGAAAGAATGTGTAAACACCCTATTTTGTCCGGACCCCACCAAATAAAAATAATAAAAAAAAGTAAAAAGTAAAAATATAAAAAAAACGATAAGAAATAAAATAAGATATGCTCTCTTGATTATCTTTTTAAGGCAAACATAATTCAAATTGTATAAGAGTCAAATGTGATGATTGGAATAAAATGGAAATAAATTATGGTGATTTGATTATAATCATATTGATCAATAGAAAAGAATAATCACAATAATGTGGTAATCAATAGAAATTTGATTTGATTGTACTAAATAGGAAAGTTTTGAAATGAATAAGTTAATGAAAGGAAATAATGATGCACTCATCAAATTTGATTGAAGGCATAAGGGGGCCACATGATTGCAAAAGAGGAAGTAAGGAGAATGGTTTTGCTTGCAAGAAAAAAATTCCAAATAGACATAATAATAATAGGAAAGATTTTAAGTGGAAACCCTAAAGGTTGTAGCCTATATAAGTGAGAGCAAGAGAGCACAAAGGAGGATTTTTTTGGTGGAGGAGGATTTTTTTTGGAGGAAGCATTTAGAGAAAGGCTAGGTTTTTAGAGCAAAGAAAAGAGGCAGTGAGAGGCTCCAGAGAGAAAAATATTAGAAAAGTAAGTGACATCCTTATTGAAATTTTCCTTACCCTTCTTTTCTTATGCCAATGAAAGTCTCTTGTGAGACAGAGACATCCATAATTTCTCTAATCTCATTTAGGGAAAAGGTGACATAACCCTCTAAGACAACATGATTGTCTCTTCACCTAGCCAATATTTTGAGATAAGTGAAAATCTTTCTTGTGCTCTCATTCTTCTTTGAAAATATTTTTTTATTTTTTTACAAATGCCCTCATCGTTTTTCATGATTTTACAATTTTGATTTGAAACTTTTGCAAAAAAGTTGAATCATATTTTATCTTCATGCTTCATTCATCAGTTCATTGAAATTCAATATTTTATTTTTGTGTGATATATGATTTACCAATCTTTGTTTTTAGTCCATTTTAAAATTGTGAAATCTCTTTCATAAATAAAAAATAATAAAATGAAATATCTTTTATAAAAGAGGAAAAATGTGCTGAATGATGTTCATACCGTGAAAGATTGAATTATCTTTTCAGGTTGAAAATCGATTGTTTCTCAGAGAGATTATCTCCTCAGATGATTCAATCAAAATTATGAAAAGTGTTTTCCTCTTAAATATAAATATAAATAAATATGCATTTTTCTAATAAAAAACAAACCAAAAATAATATTTTTCTTAAATTTTAAAAAAATATTTCCTAAAAAGCACAAACCAAGTGACACGCATTTCTACCCAAATACGTGGACTTTGATCCCTTAAGGGTACGTAGGCCCTAGGTCAAATCCTAGGTCAAGTCTAAATATGTAAAAATTATTTTTCCCCTTTTTGTTTTATTTTTATTTGTATTTGTATTTATTGATTTATCTTGGTAATTTAAAATAAAATTAAAATTAAGATTATATTTATTTTTAAATAACTAACATAGGGTAACCGTTTTCTTGAACGGGTGCTGTGGAGTGTCTAACACCTCCCCCACTCACAATCGACTCCTGAACAATTTTTTAGTTTTTATTATTTTCAAAAGGTTTTCCAAAATATCCTTTTTTAAAAAAATTTGGTGGCGACTATATTTTTCCATCTTAATTTAACATAATTTTTCGAGCGCTACAGAGTGAATAATGGGAAATCTAGATTTTTTTCTCCAAAAACGTTAATCACACAAGGGTGAATGAGATTAGTAACTTCATGGGCTGTATGTAGGCAGGCGTGCAAACTTCGGAAAATATCTTGGTGTCTCATTACATCATAAAATGGATAACTAGTGGAACTTATGATTATATTATAGAAAAGGTGCATAGGAGGTTTCCGTCATGGAAGTCAAATACTTTATCCAGTGTAACTAGACATATTTTAGTATAGTCAGCTAATTAAATTGATATGTATTGTAGAAAGTTTCTATGTGCTGAGGGATTTTTTCGATAATATTACATAATTTAATTTACTTTACCAATATAATTAATTTAGGTAAATATGTGTTGTTTTTTTTAAATCAACAAGTCTTATATTTGTGAATGAAGAGAGTGCTACTTTTCTTCATATTTTTTTCCCCTCCTTGCATGGACGTTGGATAGGTAGGATCGAAATAAGTGTCGTGTCAAGTAAGCAGAAAAGGGAAAAAGAAAAGGAATTTTTTTTTTCAAAATTAAGGATTATATTTAGTAATAAATAATTATTGAGTCACAGCTGTAACAAAGAGGAAATAACTGTTATTTTCTTTAAAAATATTTGTGGCAGCCTAAAAGTGAATATTTAAAAATTGAAACAAGCTTAAAGCGAAGCCCAACAGTTTTAATTTCCTCCAAAATTCTTAGGGCTTGTTTGGTTGTATGAAGAAAAGGAAAGTGGGATGAAAATAATTGAAAAGTTAAGGGGTAATATGATCATTTACATATATTCCGGGCCCACAAATTTTCTCTCTCCATCTCACACTTATCCTGGGGCCCACAAATTTTACTCTCAAATCATTACCCATACTTTTCATCTCTTACCCTTTCCATTTCTAATTTTTAACTTTATTTCACACAACCAAACAGACTCTTATTAAATCCTAAGATATTCCAACAACCCGAATTCTCAAATCCTAATCCGAATTCTCAAATCCTAATTCTCAAATCCTAATCCTAAAAAGAATTCTCAAATCCTAATCCTAAAAAGAATTATCAAATCCTAATCCTAATCCTAAGAAATATGACATGTGGCAATAGGGCATCAATTACATACTTCTTTTTTTTTTAAATAAAAAAATAGAATTATGTAATTGATACCATATTGCCACATGTCATATTTGAAATTTTTTTGAAGTTTGAAAATGACAACTTTTTTTAATAACCAAACTTATTAACACTTTAGTCCTTATTATAAGACACGAACTACCCATTTATCATATACGACCAAATAATGATAGTTTGGTATTAAAATTCATAATAAATTTTCCACTTTTTCCAACTTCACCCTTCATTAAATGATGTGATTCACATTTTCAATTTTGAATCTCCATTAATAACATGGGTAAAGTGGAAAAAACATTTGATGTAGCAATTGGTGACTTATATTAAGGACAAAAAATTGTAAGTTTATGACTTATAATAAGGATCGGAGGAAGTATAAGACTTCAAAACAAGGGGAGATATCTTAGGAGGTTTCCCTATTGTGGGTCTACATTCTCGCGAATCAGATTATTCGGTTGCTAGTAGCACCAAATAACGATGAATAAATCCAACAAAAAGGAGAGATCAGTCACACCTGATATACGGCGGATGAAATACGGTTGAAATACCTTGAGAAACAAAAAAAGTATTTATAGGTTTCTTAAAATATGATGCCTAGAGGCCTTGGTTTCAGTGGCGAGGGATTTGAACAATAATGAGCGATGAGTTGACACCACGTCACGAGTTCAATTTCTGGGAAGGGCATTCCTTAGAAGAATGCCTCAATTGAGGTCCTAGGTAGGCAATCTACGGCTGGGATGAAGCAGGTGTCCCTGGAACATAGTCTTAAAAGGTTGTCGCCTTGTCGGCTCTTTAGTCAGGGGTAGGTGGAGGCGTAGGTACTCTTCTACCTGGTCCATGGTCCCGTGGAGTTCTAGTATTCGTTATCATCTCACTAGTCAACTCATTCATTATAGTAGTTATGGTTATAGTTATTTGATTTTTACATTAATATTTTATGAAATAATTATTATGTTCAAATATGTCATTATCTTAGGAAACAGTCTAAAATATATTGTTTATTTGTAATTTGCAATATTTGCTTTTTGAAATTTATGAATTTATCATTTATGTGTTGGAAAGTGTAGTATTTCAGATAAAATCCCATACATAAATATTTGCAAATCAATCTAAGAGTTGGAGTGATAGTAAATTGAATTATTTTGGGTACCTCACCAATTTTCAACTTTTTATCATAAAATAATTACTAAAAAAATTAAACTACATGGTTTATTTTTCTTAACACTCGTGGATCGTAGAAGAAGAAAAATATACTACTTCCGGTCCTAAATATAAGACCTAGTTGACATTTTTTGGAGAGATTAAGGTTGCGAACTAGGTTAATAAATTATGACATATTTAATACATTTTTAGATTATCCATTAGTTTATAGGTAAATCAATTTATAATTAACTTATTTTGCTTTTTTAGGATTTTCCAAAAAAGTCAACTAGGTCTTATATTTAGGACCGGAGGAAGTAGTTAATTACACACCATGTTGAAAAACTTTTAACTTTATTATTGGTGAAGTTATTGGTTTTTTTTTATCAGGAGAAGTTATTGGTTTATTCTTTCTGATTTGTGAGAGTCGCAAATCATGGTTTACATATTGCAAAGTGTTGCCGCAATCCCATATAAATGTAACACTGTTAACTCTGAGATATTCATGACATTTCAGTAAGTTTATTTAATTTTTGGGCCCTTATTTGCATATTGGTGCATGTTTTGGTTTAGAATGAATAATTTGTGCATTTGATTATGGAATGCACTTTCTTGCTCAAATATATATATTTTGATTACATTTTAGTGTTAGAATTATTTTTTGTTGAAAGAGTAGGGAAACATCAAGTGGAGATAAGATGCATTAGGAAGGATGGCAAAAGAAACTTCTTGGAGTCTGGGCTAAATTCTGAAGCCTAGGCTAAATCGCTTCCAGGAATCAGACAAGTCACATGGCCTGGGCTAATTTCTGAAGCCCAGGAGAAATCACTTCCTGGAACCAGAGGAACTCACGAAGGTCTGCAGAGCCTAGGCTAAATTCTGAAGCCTAGGCGAAATACCTCTCTGGACAAGAACAACAGATTTGCGAACATCACAAGGCCTAGGCCAAATTTTGTGGCCTGGGCGAAATTTCATCAGATTTGCAAAACGCATAGTTTTGTTAAATTGAAAGGTTGGAGGTATTTAAGGTGGAAAATGCAAGACCCTAGGGAGCTCTTCGACCTGGACAGAGACTTGGGCAATTGTCAGGGCACAAAAACACTCTTCCTTGGATCTCTTGGCATTGGGGTTGCTTGGGGATTGAAGATTGAAGGTTGGGAAATTGGTGAAAGCTTTGAAGGACACTTAAAACTCCCTCCTTTTGGTTTTCTCTTCATCTCTCTTTACTTGTATGCATTTGACTATGGATTCCTTTTGGGGTTGTAGTTTTTATTTGAATATGAGTAGCTAAACCCATTTATCTAGGATTATTTTGAACCCTTGTATGGAGTAACTCTTTAAAACTCCTATCCTTTTGTGAATGTATATATATGTGTTTATTTTACTCTAGCCCTAATGCCTCTAAGTGATTGATCACCATTTAGTTGATTGGTTCATTTGACTTATGACTTGAGAGAGCTAGGTTAAGTGTAGAACTTGAGTAAAATAGTGTGAGAACTTGAAGTTTGCATGACAAATGAATGGTTTTGTTAATAAGATAGACATATACTTATTAGCCTCACATAGCCACAATAGGGTTGAAACTTAAAAATTGGGTTTTATTAATTGTGACAAGAGATTGCATGATTAATGGAATTAAACACTTGTTCTTGACTCGACGGAGCGTTTACAAGTATTTTAGAACCCTAGGTTAACACATATATAGACATAAAAGCAATTAGGAGAGGAGTTGATTAAAGGTTATAAGATACAAGGGGGATAAATAATCATAGGTGCCAATTAATCCTTGAAAAGAGCAATTTGCCATTATTGTCCAATTTTAATTTTAGAAATCAGTTTTTACTCATCAAATCACTTTTATTGTTAGCTCAACTTAATTTAATCATTAAGCCTATTGTTTGACCGGATTTGTATCCCAATCCTCGTGGGAACGATCTCTACTTATCATTTTATTACTTGGCGCGACCCGTGCACTTGCGATGCGAACAAGTTTTTGGCGCCGTTGCCGGGGATTTGGAAACAAATCCCTTGGTCAACCCCAGACTTGGTTGTTAAATTTCGATTGAGCATAATATATATCTACTTAATTTTTCTTTTCTTTGTCTACTAATACTTTTGTTAGTGCAATCTTTGTGTTGTTCTTCCTCTAGTTGTCCTACTGGTTTATGCAACCAGTGCATCCAGACAGTTTGGAAGTAGTTCTGGAGATTGAAAACTTCTTTGACGCGACTGACACTGAATCTGAGACTATGGTTGATGATGAGTATGATCGGGCTACTGTGAATGACTTTGCTACCAGAAACATGGGTGGTGTTCAGTCTTGTATTAGGATGCCAGAGATGCGAGCTCACAACTTTGAGATTAAGCCGGTCATGATTACTATGCTTCAATTGCACGGTATGTTCCATGGGCTTCACAAGGAAGATGCAAACAAGCACTTGTTGTATTTCTTGGAAGTGTGCAATTCTTTCAAGAAAAATGGAGTTCCTGATGATGTTCTTCGACTCCGGCTGTTTCCTTTTTCTCTGCAAGGAAAAGCTAGGGAATGGTTTGATAATTTGCCAGAGGGATCCATTGATTCTTGGAATGTTCTTGAGAATAAGTTCAGAGCAAGGTTCTTTTCTGATGATAAGTTTGTTGAAGCTAGAGATGAGTTTCTGAGTTTCAAGCCATATCCTGATGAACATCTCTATGCTGCTTGGGAAAGGTACAGAATGCTAATGAAACAGTGCCCTAATCATGGGGTAGACAAGTGGGTCATCCTTCAGATCTTCTGTAACCGCATTAATCCTCAATCCCAAGCTATGCTTGACTCAATGACAAATGGAGGATATAGACATGTCCCTGTTAATGAGATGTTCCGACTGCTTGATCAACTAGCTGCTAACAATTCTCAGGGTACAGACAGACGTTCACAGCCTCTTACTACTTCAAAGGAAGACGTCACTTCTTCCTCACAGATGGCTACTATTCTTTCTGCTATAAACAAGCGTTTTGATATGCTTGAATCGCAGGCTCAGAGAAGTAAATCTCAAGGTGTTCATTTTGTGCATATGACCCCAATTGTGTGCGATCAATGTGAAGATGTTCATCTCCCAGACCACTGCCCTCTTTACATGGCTTCTGAGTCTGTTAACTATATGGGGAAGTTTCAGAGTCCTAACTACAACCTTTACTCCAACACTTATAACCCAGGGTGGAGGAATCATCCAAACTTTAAATGGAGTCAAGGGCAAGCTGTGAATCCTTCGTCTTCTTCAGGTGTTACGCCTTCACACCCACCGGGTTTTCAAAGTCAAACTAAGCAAGTACCTCAAAAAGAAGAAGACTCCAAAATGGACAGAATAGAGAAAATGTTGTCACAAATCTTGGCAGGGCAAGAAGCTGCGAGAATTTAAATTGAAGCTAGGCTTGCGGGTCATGACACATCTATTAAGAATCTTGAGATACAAATGGGGCAACTCGCTTCACAAGTGAATGTGTTGTCAAGAGGAAGTCTCCCTAGTGACACAATTCCTAATCCAAGGAATAAGGGAAAAGAAGAATGCAAGGTGATCACTCTAAGGAGTGGAAAACAAGTTGATAATGAGCCTAAGCCTCAAGGAGTTAACAAAGAAGCTCCACGTGAGATTGTTCTTGATGAGGATGCCACTGTTGATGAGAACATTCTAGTTGATGGAAGTATCTCTAGGAAGGAAAATGTTGTTGAAAACAAGGACAAAGTGCAACATAAGGATGGTGGTGATGACAAAGCGAAACCACATGAGGCAAAGCCAAAATATGTGCCTCCTCCTCCTTTTCCTCAAAGACTCAAAAAAGTACCAGGATGATGGACAATTCAAGAAATTCTTAGAAATGTTCAAACAATTGCATATCAACATTCCGTTTGCTGAAGCACTTGAGCAGATGCCTAAATAAGCAAAGTTTTTGAAAGATGTGTTGTCCAAGAAGAGGAGGTTTAGTGAATTTGAAACTGTTGCTTTGACTGAAGATTGTAGTGCTATTCTAAAAAGAAAGCTTCCTCCTAAGTTGAAAGATCCTGGGAGTTTCAACATTCCATGTAACATTGGGAATAACTTCAAGGAAAAGCTCTTTGTGATTTAGGGGCAAGTGTTAACTTGATGCCCTCTGCTGTTTTTAATCGATTAGGCTTAGGAGAGGCAAGACCGACTACTGTGACACTACTCCTTGCTGACAGGAGTGTATCTCATCCTAGAGGGGTCATTGAAAATGTCTTGGTGAAAGTAGACGAGTTCATATTTCCGGTTGACTTTATTGTTGTTGATTGCGAAGTGGATTGGAACATTCCGATCATACTTGGGAGGCCATTCCTTGCTACTGCTAGAACCCTTATAGATGTGGAAAAAGGTGAAATTACTTTAAGGGTCAATGATGAGAAAGTGAGTTTCAACATGAACCAATTGAAGTTCTCATATAATTCTCCTCAATGCGCCTATGTGGATGTACTTGATTCTACTACTCAAGAAAGGTCTTGTGCTTCATTGGTTAAAAATCATTCAGAGACATTGTTAAAAGAACATAAAGTTGTTGAAGATGATCATGGTAAGGAATTGATGAAAGTGTGTGATACGTATGGCCATGCAAAATTCAAGCATTTTGACCCATTAGATGTGCACAATGCATTAAACACTCCGCTGCAGTCATCCAGTAAAGATGTACCAATCTTGGAGTTGAAATCATCTTCTCATCAATGTGATAAATTGGAAAAATGTGGTCTCAATGCTAGTGAGAGTGCAAGGTTGTACAAGGAAAATACAAAGAGGTGGCATGGCAAGAAGATTTTAGCTAAGGAGTTTGTGGTTGGGCAACAAGTTCTCTTGTTCAACTCTAAACTGAGATTGTTTCCGGGGAAGCTCAAGTCTCGTTGGTCAGGACCGTTCACTGTGGTCCAAGTTCTTGATCGTGGTGGAGTAGAGCTTGAAAATAATGAAGGACAAAAATTCAGGACCAATGGACAACATTTGAAGCATTATTGGAGTGGTGAGATAGATCGTGCATCAGTCTCACTGCCCCTTTATGATCCCTCTTGAAGCAGAGAAGAGTCTAGCTAAAGACTATAAATTTAGCGCTTATTGGGAGGCAACCCAAGTTCTCAACTTTTCTCTTTTATTTTGACTCTTGTGTTATTTTAGTTTATTTTGGTAGATTTGCACTTGTTTTTCTCGTTTTGTAGGAAGAAATATTTCTCTTGATACTTGGATGACTTTTGATGGGGAGTGATGGAGCTTACATTTTTGGAAGGCAAGAAGAGGTCTACAAAGGGGAGTATTCACTTTCTCATTTTTTTTACTTGTTTGATTTTGACTTGATTCACTGGTTGTGGCTGTGTTGGATGTAAGTTGGGGTGATATGAGGCTTGAATTATGAGACTTGGTGTGATTTTTGTGATAGGGCTAGTGATGGAACATAAATTAATTTTTGTTGATGATCAATGGTATATGTGATGATGAATGACTTTGAATAGTGTGATTCAACTTGCTTTGAATGATTATTAGTGTGCATGATGAAGGAAAGATGAATGTTTGCTATTAGGCGTGAAAGGGTGTCAATAATTGTTGTTGCTTGTTTGACATAGTTTTTGTTGATTTTGCTGGTGTCTGCTGGTTTTCTGCTGCTGATATAAACCAGACACAATAAAGCCTAGGCTTAAACAAATAGCGCCTAGGCCGTATTTTGATCTAGACACTCCAGAGGTCAAAATGGCCTAGGCCTCGCAAGTTTGGCCCAGGCTATATTCTCTGCAGAGTTCAGGGTGATGTATTGCGAATGTGATGAAGCCCAAGCCTAAATGAAATGGTCTAGGCATTCTTAACTTAAAAAAAAAATAGAAATCTGAATAAGCAAACATTTCCTTCTATCCCTAATCCTTCGTCCAACAAGCACAAAACCCTTGCCCCAAATTACTTTTTGAGAATGTAGTCAAGGTGCATGTTTGCTTTGGGTTAGCAATGCTATTTGGAGTTTTGGACTCAGATTGAGACTTGAACTGTAATTTGCTGGTTTAACTAGGAGTGAATAGAGACATGTGTGCTCATGGTGTGTGATGGAAGCCCCTGTTCTTCACTTGGTGGTTTTGGGTAACTGTGGCCTCTCATTGTCCATGAAACCTAATTGATTTTGAGAATTTAATTGATGTTGGTCAATTCTGAATTGGATACCACTGATTTTTGGTGATTCTTTCTTGATGATTTGGTTTGAATGCATACTTGACCACTATTTTGTGATTACTTGATGTGGATATCTTTGATGGCTCACTCTTTTGCCCCTCTCGTGCAATCCCCCTTCTTTTTGTTCAATTGCATGAGAGAAGACCTTTAATTTCCCCTATTGACAGTGAGGACACTGTTAATTTTAAGTTTGGGGGTGAAGGTATTTTTTATCAAGTGATACTTGCAGATATGTCATGATTCCTAAACAAACTTGGAATCTTCACTTGTCATTTTTGTTCCACTACTTGGTTTAGATTGATTAATTATCTTTTAAGTTGAATGTATGGTCCAATGATAGAAGGTTGCTTAGAGTATATGCCTAATAAGAAAGTCTGGTTAAGACATTTGGATGTGTGATTTGACATTTAGGACACAATTTGATTTTCTGAAAATTTTCACATATTTTCAAATAAAGTTTTGCACAAAGTTGGAGATAATTGGGATGCCTAAGTGTGGAGATTTTTTAGCATTTCAATATGTATTTTCTTTCTCATTTGAGAAACTCTAGAACCTATCTTGGAATCTCTTGAGATTGTGTGATAACTTCTGCATACTTTTGGAAAATGATATGGGCGTTCGTAAAAATGCGTTTGAGCCTTTCAAGCCTACCCATGCAATTTTCCCATTTGCTTCCCCCTTTGAGCCTTTAATTGAAAAACCATGTGAATATTTTTTTTGAAACCCCAATAGACCCTAACCTTTATAGCCTGAAAAACCATGAATTACCTTGATCTTGAGATTATTGATTATTGCATTAATGTGATTGATGGTAAGGAATGGTATGATGATTTGGGTGTGAACATGATAGTAAAAGTGGGATGAGGAATGTAATGAAATGTATGACATTCAATAGGTTGTACTCCAAAGTCATTTTAAATTCAGCTCCTTCCCTATTCAAAAAAAAAAAAAAGAAAAAGAAAAAAAGAAAAAAGTATATATAAAAAAAAAATAACAAAGGGAAGGAAGTTCCAATTCCATTAAGATCTGGAATGCAGCCAAACTAATTTGTGATAAGTTTGGGGGGAGTGGTTGACAATGTGGAGCAAAGTAAAAAAAAAACAGAGAGAGAGAAAGAGATGATCACATATGCATATTATTAATGATCTCAAGATATTTGAATATCCCTTATCCGTTCTTTTGTAGCTCAACCCCTGGCCACATTACAACCCTATAAAGTCCCATGGATTTTAAATTTATGTGGAAAATCTTGGTGGAGAGAGAGAAAGAGAGTAGGCATATGAAGTTTCGATGTTGAGATAGTTAAATACATATTGAAATGTTACAAAATCTTTTATACATTGGCTGAAAAATTGTTCTTTGACTTCACACACACACTCACACTTTGAGAACTGCTCCTAATGTATGAATCATACATCCCTATGTATTCCCTTCTTTTCCTATTTTGCATATCTCGGTAGCAACCAATGAGGGCAATATCATACATGCACAAAGTGGATAATTTAGCAATCTAAATGTTTTACTACTTGTTTACTCGAGGACGAGTAAAAGTCCAAGTTTGTGGGTGTGTTAACTCTGAGATATTCATGACATTTCAGTAAGTTTACTTAATTTTTGGGCCCTTATTTGCATATTGGTGCATGTTTTGGTTTAGAATGAATAATTTGTGCATTTGATTATGGAATGCACTTTCTTGCTCAAATATATATATTTTGATTACATTTTAGTGTTAGAATTATTTTTTGTTGAAAGAGTAGGGAAACATCAAGTGGAGATAAGATGCATTAGGAAGGATGACAAAAGAAACTTCTTGGAGTCTGGGCTAAATTCTGAAGCCTAGGCTAAATCGCTTCCAGGAATCAGACAAGTCACATGGCCTGGGCTAAATTCTGAAGCCCAGGCGAAATCACTTCCTGGAACCAGAGGAACTCACGAAGGTCTGCAGAGCCTAGGCTAAATTCTGAAGCCTAGGCGAAATACCTCTCTGGACAAGAACAGCAGATTTGCGAACATCACAAGGCCTAGGCCAAATTTTGTGGCCTGGGCGAAATTTCATCAGATTTGCAAAACGCATAGTTTTGTTAAATTGAAAGGTTGGAGGTATTTAAGGTGGAAAATGCAAGACCCTAGGGAGCTCTTCGACCTGGACAAAGACTTTGGCAATTGTCAGGGCACAAAAACACTCTTCCTTGGATCTCTTGGCATTGGGGTTGCTTGGGGATTGAAGATTGAAGGTTGGGAAATTGGTGAAAGCTTTGAAGGACACTTAAAACTCCCTCCTTTTGGTTTTCTCTTCATCTCTCTTTACTTGTATGCATTTGACTATGGATTCCTTTTGGGGTTGTAGTTTTTATTTGAATATGAGTAGCTAAACCCATTTATCTAGGATTATTTTGAACCCTTGTATGGAGTAACTCTTTAAAACTCCTATCCTTTTGTGAATGTATATATATGTGTTTATTTTACTCTAGCCCTAATGCCTCTAAGTGATTGATCACCATTTAGTTGATTGGTTCATTTGACTTATGACTTGAGAGAGCTAGGTTAAGTGTAGAACTTGAGTAAAATAGTGTGAGAATTTGAAGTTTGCATGACAAATGAATGATTTTGTTAATAAGATAGACATATACTTATTAGCCTCACATAGCCACATTAGGGTTGAAACTTAAAAATTGGGTTTTATTAATTGTGACAAGAGATTGCATGATTAATGGAATTAAACACTTGTTCTTGACTCGACGGAGCGTTTACAAGTATTTTAGAACCCTAGGTTAACACATATATAGACATAAAAGCAATTAGGAGAGGAGTTGATTAAAGGTTACAAGATACAAGGGGGATAAATAATCCTAGGTGCCAATTAATCCTTGAAAAGAGCAATTTGCCATTATTGTCCAATTTTAATTTTAGAAATCAGTTTTTACTCATCAAATCACTTTTATTGTTAGCTCAACTTAATTTAATCATTAAGCCTCTTGTTTGACCGGATTTGTATCCCAATCCTCGTGGGAACGATCTCTACTTATCATTTTATTACTTGGCGCGACCCGTGCACTTGCGATGCGAACAAACACATTCAACATTTCCCATAACAACTAAAGTAGTTATCGAGGAAGCAGGCCTTCGTCAGAGGCATTGGCTTGAGGATGCAGCTAGCCATGTGATAAGTAATCGGCTAATTATGCTATTTATTACAGAGAAATAAATAAATGCCATGAAAAGTATGATCTTATATAATAAATACAAAAAGCTTGAAAAACCTACAATGAGTTGGACTATAAAAGTATGATATATAATGCTCCATCAAATGCAAACTTCAATAGCTGATATGACCCATAACACTTTCATAATCTCTAAAGCTTCTAGGTCATTTGTTATAATGCTGGCTTGAATTTGAATTTTGGTATCTTTCCTTGATTTAATTGGAATGTTCCTCGTCATTCATATAAAATCAAAATTTTAACCGTTTAACTTTCTTGAAATTCACTTATACAAATTTTCTCCATAAAACCACAAATGGAATTTGATTGAATATTTCTTTTTTTGTTTAGGAATAAAATCAAAACAAGATACCAAAGCCATCAAACTAAGATCCTAGCTAGTAGTACTGCACAATGTATAGAATATAGAGGTAAATAAATGAGTTATGCTCAAAATTTTCCATGCTCATTTCATGTAAAGCACAATTATTGTATTAAAGTGATACTTTAACAATCATTTCAGATATAAGAAGACTTGCTCTAAGTCATCTTTTCATTTGCGCTTTGATTTTCAAGATAATCCCATTTTTGGCTCTGAAAGATTTCCAATAAGGATGATGTTTTTTCATGGTGAAATGATTTCCCCTCTTTTTGTGTTCATCATGCTATCCTGCCAATGTTTCAACTTTAGCATCGGAGGAGACTGTGGAGGGAAGAGAATTGCACATACAATTACTGTTGGCCGATCAGGTCAATTCAAAACAGTTCAATCAGCAATTGATTCAATAAAGAGCAACAACGCTCAGTGGGTGAAAATTCACATACATTCAGGCACATACAAGTACGCAAAATATTATTTAACATAATTATATAATTGTTTTTCCTTTCAAGTTGGTTTTTATAATTTCTTCTCCGTACAACCAATACTAGAGGGTATAGGCGGGGGGCTGTATAACACTCCCCAATTTTTTATTTTTAACGTATTATTATATATTTTTATATATTTCTTTATATATTTCAATCGAATGTATATGCTTTTTCTATAAGACAGTATGTACTAATTAAGAGCCTAAATCAATAAATGAGATCCTATACAATCTATGACCGATCAGAGCAATACTTTTTCATTTTTCTATTCAAGTATAGTTGAAGATTTAACGCCATGAGATCGCAAAGTTATTGATGTGTGTGTATTTAGCGTCTAGTATATAAACAAAAGAGACATTCTTGTTGAACAGTGAGAAGGTGCAGATTCCAGTAGATAAACCATGTATCTTTTTGGAAGGAGAAGGCAGAGCGGTTACCACAATCACGTACGGTGACAACCAACAAACAGATACAAGCGCAACATTCTCATCCTCTCCAAACAATATAGTTGCAACTGGAATCAGCTTCAAGGTCAGTACAGTACGCAATGTATCATGTTACATTGTAGAGCCAAAATAAATAAATAAATGACAACCTGATAATTTCTGTCACTTTCACATCCAACGTCAACATAAATATAGACTAACTTTTATCAAAAAAATATAGACTTCAACTTATTATTTCTATTAATAATGTCATTTTGTCTGATTCAAAAAATATTATTTTGGGCAGTCTGTCGTGATTACTCACTTTGACTTTTTTTCTAGATATGCTTGTTTGATTAACTAGCGATTTCTTGCCATATATTTTCATTGATATTTGCAAAATATGAAATATATCTGCCAGTAATTAATAGTGAAATCATGATCTTAATTGTCAAGACTTATTAATCACAATTTCACAATTTGAATTTATATTTTGTTATAAATATTTTGGGAAAAACCCACAATGTTCTGGACTTCAATCCATCCATGTAGTTCTGAGAAAAAAAAAAAAAAATCCATCCATGTATATGAGTAAAATGTAGATCATAAAAAACCATCAGGAGAATAATGAATATATTACGATAAATTAGTCTAAAATTATTGTTTATGTAGAACTCGATTGATGTCTTCGATAAATCAGAATTGGAACAAATCGTAAGTGGAAAAGAGGTGATACGACCAGCTTTGGCAGCAAGAATATATGGGGATAAATCTGCATTTTTCGATTGCGCCTTCTTTGGTTTTCAAGATACACTTTGGGATGTCCAAGGTCGTCATTTCTATAAAAATTGCTACATTCAGGGTGCTGTAGACTTCATCTTTGGCAGCGGTCAATCCTATTTTGAGGTTATACTCTACTCTAAATAAACTTTGGAGTATGTTATTTTTTCTACGTTATTTTTAAAAACTTATGAAGCAAAATTTAGTTGAAATATGTTCTCATTAATTTGAAAAAAAAATATTTCTTAATGAATATTTTAAAACATTAAAACTAAAAGTTCATGTTTCAAATACAAAATAAAAAATAAGAAATTCATTAGACGAATTAGAGAAAACAAAAATATATATGCGTTCATTTGAAAAAGTTATATGTGTGTACAAATATAAATGTATAGTAATTAGTATGTTTGAAAGGGCATTTTTTTTTTATTTTCCCGCCACTAGAAAGGGCATTTTTATCCAAAAGATAATAGATTTTTTTAGCAATAGGTTACTTTTTTCTTACAACTTCATATAAAATTTTATTTTAAAGAACTTTTTTTTATAAAACATCTGTATAAACTTCTACACTTATCTTATTAGTCTCGAATGATTTTTGTTTTAGCTATTTTTTATAATTACTTCAAAAATTTAACAACTATAATCAAGCATTTCGTCATGTACTTTCAATATCAAATTGTTTTAAAAACGTTATATATATTTGTTTATCAAATTTAAGAACATCTTTTAGCTCATAAATTTAGAACCGTTGCAGGTTTTCTTGGAGTAAAATATACACGATCACCTCCCATATATTTTTCCTTAATTACAAAAATATTCCCTCTATTTTGAAGTTGTATGCAAACCTCCTCAAAATTGAAATTCATGTTACACATCTCTCCTATTTTGTGAGATTTCCTTTACATCCACCCGAATCAATAAACGATCCTTAAGCTTGACTTTCAAAATATTTTTGGATAAAAATGCCCTTTCTAACATACTAATTACTATACTTTTATTTTTGTATACACATATATCGTTTTCAATTTTCAAATGAACGCATATATATTTTTGTTTTCTCTAATATGTCTAATGAATTTCTTATTTTTATTTTTATTTGAAACATGAACTTTTAGATTTAATGTTTTAAAAGATTCATCAAGAAACTTTTTTTCAAATTAATGAGAACATATTTCAAATAGATTTTACTTCATTGTCTACTAAAAGTTTGCAATATATAATTGATTCAAATTTAAAATTCAGAATCACTAACCACATATTTCTTACTAGATGTAAATTATAAATTTTGTTACAAATTCTAAACATATTTAACCAAAGACAGACATTTATTAAAAGAAAAACTTGAATTTTGTATAAGAAAGAATACGTTCAGTTTTAATAAAATTGTGATTACTTAATATTATCCTATCAACATACATTAGGTAGATAAGTACTTAAAACATTAAAAAAATAAAACTATGAAAAAGTTCAAGTTTTCAAAACAATGTTAGTAGAAAACGTGCTGACAAAACTAAAAATACTTATGATTTAGAGTTTTATTAGAATAAAGGGTAAAATGGAAAATAAAATATAAATTCATATAAACCAGACAATTAGATTAGTTTGGCTGAGACTGTTCTAACTTAACCACAAGTCTTGTGTACGAGACATTGGTATGTAGCATCTTACGTGCGAGAGACAAGATACTAAGGAGAAATCCAAAAAAATATGAATTCAATGTGAAAAAAAAATGTTTTTACAATATTTGTAATGGTGTTAACATATTAGACTAAACTATATATTTCCAAAATAGAGGTGACGCTGGTGTAATAAAAGTAAATTATATATGGGAGGTATGTGTATTTACTCTTTTGTATATAAAATATATGAATGACTTCATATCTTTTTATTCTTATAGTTCCTTTGGCATATGTGCAATAAAATTTTAGACTTGGAAAATAGGTTAAAATAAATAAATAAGTTTATGTTAGAATTCAAAAATTGTATAATAAATCCACTACAGTTTTCGGTAAAATCACCTATACTTTTAAGAGAATACACGAATTACAACTTTCTTTATTGATTCGTATAAATTAGTTATAGAGTACTTATACTACTCAATAATAAGGTGGAACATTCATTTTTTTAGCCTTAACTACTCACACCCTCACCATACACTCACAAAAATTTGAACTCACAACCTCATGATGATTCAAAGATAACTTTGAGCTTACACTAAATATATGATAAAAAAAAATATTTGGAGAAATAAGAGAGTAATTTTAGGAAGAACATATGGCAACATTAATTTAATAAATTCCATGTAAGTTTTCATGCTAGATTAAATTGTCTGAGTAGATGTACATTAAAAGAGCATACAATAAATTAATGACATGGTACTTCTGGTATATGAAGTATCCGAGCATATTATAGAGGATTATAATGAGTACATTTCAAGTTCAAGTTTAATAAATGATATATCATTGAGTTATTGTTTTTTGTCATAGAATTGTCAAATGAACGCGGTGTTGCAGACATCAAAGGCTAATGTTGCTTATGGTTATGTAACGGCACAAGGGCGAAGTTCAAAACATGATCCTAGTGGCTTTGTATTTAAAGGCGGGAAAGTTACAGGAAGTGGACAGGTTTTTCTAGGGAGAGCTTATGGCCCATATTCAAGAGTTATATTTCGCGGAACATTTCTTGATTCAGTGGTATCTCCTCAAGGATGGGATGCATGGCATCAGAACCAAAATGTGTAAGTTCGCCTTTTTCAAAATATTTTATTTGGAAACCAATGATAAGAAAAGAAATAGTACTACTTATTATAAATAGTGATTCATTTTTTATGTATGTGTATTCAGGGGTAATTTGATGTATGCAGAAGTCGACTGCACTGGCCAAGGGGCGAACCGGAACAAGCGAGTGCGTTGGGAGACGAACATCGCTTCTCATCAGATTAATCAGTTTTCGAAGTCAACATTCATAGACCAAGATCATTGGCTTGAGAATATACCTCATAATTAACATATTTTAAAACTTTCTAGATTGGCAAGTAACTCTTGCCCTGAAAAAGATGTACGTATTTGTATTTGCATGCCAAGAAAAAAAATCCATAATGTAATTCGTTGCTCCGTAATAATGGCATCACATAAGTGTCATCCATCAGTAAGACCAAATGTCATGACAATTAATACATAATGTTTCGGCGAATTAGTACAAAAGCATTTTTTGTGAATGTCTTTACGTAGAATATGAATCTGATGATAACCTAAAGTCAATTTTGGAGAAGAAAGAAGCTTTATATATCTCATCAATCTATATTCATCATTGGAATAGGTTACTAATTATCTAAAAAACTACAACTAAGATTTTATTTAATTCTTTATGTTCAATGCAAAAACCCAAAGTAGTATCCTTCTTGGGAATTAACTGGAACTGGATTTACAAAATGACTAACCTTGGTCTTAGAATCCTTTCTTCAAATGTAAATCCACTTTAATTTATGTGTCGTCTTTTTTAGAATGAGGATTACAATATAAATGCATGCTTGGAGCAGAAGACCTTGCATATTATTTTTGTACATTTCCTGATTAGTCTTGGGTTGCAGATGCAATATCAATTTAAAATAGAGGATTGCACATGTAATGCTCTGTCGAGTCCTCTCATGTGGAGTCAATTAAAATACTACTACCTAAGCTAACTAAAGGCATGCATAGATATAAAGTTGGGTTTTGTGATTTTTGATCAGTGAATCTAAATGGCTTATTTTTGGGATTTTTGATTAATAAGAAAGAAATCAAAATAGATTTGAAAATCACAAAAGAAATAGACCTTATTGTGATTTTAGACCAATTAACCTAGTTATTGACTTGGGAAGGACGACATCGTAACTTGCATTATAAGGCAGTAGTAATCGGTGTAGTGTCATATTTGATATATCCTTCAAGAAATTTAGACCAAGGGGATTAGTGGAAGCTACCTTTGGGTATCGTTCAATTAGAGGAGCTAAAATAAAACTGATTACCTAGTAACTATGTGCAAACTTGAATTAAGGAGGGAAAAGTCATTGATTGCTATTGAAAATTGGTGTGAGATGTATATTTGTTTAAAAGCAAATAAAATTGGAAGAAATGGAAATTTATAGGGATGAAAAATGCTTTTGGCCAGTGATTGAAGATGACTATTTTAGCTCAGTTAGTTTGTTTTGGGAGTCAAGTTAAGTGCTAACTAGCTAAATTACTGAACCCCATGAACTCATGGGTTCAAATATTTATTTAATAGCCACTCATTTAACTACAAATTGCTAAACACTTTAGCACATTGAGTTTCTCTAAATTGCTTAAAATACTGAACCTCGCCAACTGAATTCACCAACTGACAAGTCTAACACCTAATCTCATGATTCTATTTGATTATTTAATTAGACATCATCAAGTATCTTAGAGTGAGATTAATTGTTAGCAAGGTATTAGTCTCAGTAACAATTCATCTCAATCAAATTATCTACCATAACCATAAATAAGTAGATAGAAATCAATTGAATCACAAAGAACACACATATATATGACCTAATAATGCTTTTAGCCTCTGAGTCGGGTTATGTATATGAAATGGATTTTGGGCATGATTTGAAACCCAAAATATTTTTTTTAACTGAAGCCCCAAAATATGGTTGATAGTATGCAAAAATGCAGAGTTTGTGTCGGCCTCGCCACAGCCTCCTATTGGTTTTGTCCGAATGGGTGGTTTGCCACCTCTTTGCTTCTCTGTTTTGCTCCATTCCTCAGCCTAGGCTCCTCTGGATTGGTCCTAGCCACTCTGCAAGTGAAAGAAGGAAAGAACAAAGATACAAAAGCTCTAACATTCACTTAGTGCAATTCAAATATAATTAAATCCAATTAATTATGCTTCCTTTTATCAAACAAATTGGGAGTTAGTGAAAGATGATGTATTCTGAATGGTAGGATCTTTTTGGACATCTCGCTACTTGCTCACATCTTTGAATAAAATCAATATCTTTTAAATTCCAAATTCAGAGCATCAATAACGTTTCAGACTTAAGTCCAATCAGCTTGATCAATGTGCTTATAAAATAATCTCTAAAGTTATATGCAATTCATGGAAAGGCCCCTTACCCAAATTGATTGCATCAAATCAAAATTGGTTCATCGAATTCATTCTTCAGGAAAAAAGTGTAAGAAATTTGCTTAAATCAAATTGGTTTTTCCCCAAAAGTTTCCATAGAATTTCATGGTCTTTCATTGTAGTCACTTTGGAAAAAAATGATTTTTCTTCAAAAATGGATTTATCTGATTTTTTTGGCCAAAGATTCATCTGATTGGTCAATGCATTTCAACAGTCTAACATCAAATTCAAATTCATGAAAGAACGATATAATTCTTCCTGGAATTGGAAGAGTTTGTTGAAGAGTGCTGATGCCATTATCAAAATTCAGGACTGCAGAGAAGGGAATGGTTCTACTATCCCTCTAAACCACTCTTTGTGCGTAGTCATTCTATAATGGTGGCCAATGAAATCAAGATCAACAATTGTGTCTACTTTAGGCACAATCAAAGATCTAACCATGCATTCTAATATCTCTTGGAATCTCATCCTATGGAACTCCTCACTAATCATTTCATTATACTTTCCTTAGATTGCACAGAGAATCTTGGCTTATGGCTTATTTCCTTTATAGATTCTTATAATCAGCTCACTTGGAAGCTTAGTCATACAGGTATATGTCGACACTGCTCAAGCAGGTTGTGAACAGTCTTTCTCACTGTCTTTATCCTCAACATTTTGATAACTGAATTTCAGATTGAAAGGTAGAATGATAGGTTTAAAAAACTTGTTATATTTGATTAAATGTAAGTTATTGATTGCACCATATATTTGCATATCTTTTCATGGCCAAATCCATTGAATTAATGCATGTTTTGATGATAATTGTACCTAATTAGCATAGATTCTAACTATTGCTTAAGTTGTTGGAATTTGTTCTAGTTAAGGGCAATTTTCTCATATTTAACTTGATTTATTGTCATTCATCTTTTTGAGAACTTTGTGATGCTACTTCAAGTATTAATCTCTTGTAGGTTAATGGAAGAAAACACTCAAAGAGATCAAGGAAGTAAAGCACAAGAATGAAGAAGCAAGGAAAGCAAAAAAAGGGCAAAAAAGGAGGAAATGATCAGTTTGGCGCCCCCGGGAGCCATCTGGGTGCCACCTGGGCGCCATTACAGATTGGTGGCGCCCTAGGCACGCCCTTGGGCGCCATTGGTGGGCGCCACATGGGCGCCACTCTGCAGCCAAAAAATCAGCTTCGCGAATTTAGGGTTTCTACACCCTATATAAGCTTCCTAACACCCCCAAGCCTCTCTTCAAGCCCCATTTGCACGAAAATAAGGTGGCTATGCTAGGGTTCACTTAAAATCTCTCAAACCCACTCATTCTTCTTCCATTTCCATGACATTTCACCACAAATCTTCCATATTTTCTTCTTCATTTTCATTCGCTCTTCCATTTTCACCAACCTTCTTCTCCATCTCACCCCATCTCATGTCAACAACTTCTTGGGTAGATTTTGGGCGAAGTTCCTCTTATCCTACCATGAGAGGCTAAGTTCTTGGTGCTTTGGTGGTGTGAAGATGGTCAATTACTTCAATGGGCTTCATAGGGGAGTTTATCTTGTTCCATGCTCTTTCATTGTATATTTGGGATATGTGGTTGCAATTCTTGTGTATTTTGGGTAGAGACATGGTTTTATCTTTCTATTTATTATGGATTGATATCATATGTATTGGATACTATGTTTGTATGTCAAATGTTATGGATTTCCTTATTTCCTATGTGAATTGATTCATGATGCTTTACATGCTTTAAGTGGTTGCTTGGCTTGAATAGATAGTGTCTCAATTAGGTTGTTGTGGTTGCACTTCCTTGACAAGGATTTTGACTTACAAACTTGTTTCTATTACACATCAAGTGGAACCTAACTCTAACCCTAAGTAATAGCTAGTTTTAAGTGGTTGCTTGATTAGCTATTAATTATTGTTGGAGGACCCATAGTGGTTGCTTTGTGATTTTCTAACAGACTTGATGAATGATATAACTCCCACGATCTTTTTAAAGAAACAATTGAACCATTGTATTACCACCAAAGCCCCTTTCCATTTCATTGATTTAAACCTTCACAACTTTTACTTGAAAATACCAAAAACAATCTTTTATATTTCCTGAATAGTTTAGTTAGACAATTTATAAAACCAAACAAAAACCTCCTACACTTTTACTCATTTCAATTGCATTTAGTTCATCTTAGGGTAGTTTAGAAGACTCCTCAAGAGAGACGACCTGAGGTTGCGCCACTATGTTGCAATCCTTGGATATAAATAAAATTTGCATTTAACCACAAGGCGATTAGGAAATGGTTAAATCAGTTATACAAAGTAGTCACTTGTTTGTCTAGTGCTAAGCTCATTTTCTTTGTTTTTACATGTTTCACAAGTAGTCTAACAGTTCAATTTGTTGGGCAATAGCAATAGATCATGACCATGTCCAACAGCATTGCAGTGAAAATACAAATAATTTCAAAGCATGTGCATATAAATCCAATACATCTTCTGATATTATTGTGCAAGAATATCTAGAAGACTACATAGGCATGCAGAGTTCAGTTAGATATTTGATGAACACATTCTGAGAAACTAATTAATTACTCTCGCTTGCACTATAATTTCTTTTTTTTTTGAACTGAAGCTTGCATTATAATTTCTTCTTTATCTTCATGTGGTGTACGTGTTGTTGTTTGCCATAGTCGTGTTCGACACTGTGATCAAATTAGCATTCGTATTTAATGAGTATTGGTAGCAGTCCAGGTATGCCCGATTTTCTTACACTGTTGAAACAAACAGAACTTGTTATGAATGTTTGATGGGACTGTTAATATGTGAAAGTAAAGACCAAGGTCTATGAGAAATGCAAAACTACACATGATAATTTACCAAAAAAACTACACATGTTAATTTTTAAAAGGTACATCTAGCACGATGGTAATTTTGAGGGTGTAAAAATGACAGTTGTAACTTAAAGAGACAATTTTACCATTCACATTAGATATGATAAATGTTAGCTAGAATGAGATGCGGGTCCGTGTTTTACTTGTCATGGCTAAAATCGGGCATCTTGCACTAGGCAGCATGGTAGGTGAAGTAATTTTAGGTCTTTATTTTCTGAATCTTCACTTTGTTTCATTAGTTCATCTTCAAGCTTAAAATGAAAAACTTTCAATAATTCCCAGCTCAATAGAGGAAATTACAGCTGAAAATCAACTCTCTTCTCTTATACTCCTCTTGTAAACACCCTATTTTGTCTAGATCACACCAAATAAAAAATACAAATGAAAAAATTGAAAAATGAAAAAAAAAGAAAAGATATGCTCTCTTGTTTCTTTTCAATCACAAATTCAGTCAAACATGATAATTGACCCTAAGTGATGAAGTGAATTGGAAATAATTAAGGTGATTTGATTATGATCATAATGGAAAATATCGATGAGAATAAACCAAGAGAAAAGAATGATTCACTATCATGTGGGACAATCAATGAAAATTTGATTTGGTAAGTTAGGAAATTCGAGTAAAAAGAGAAATTTGTATTGGCCAATCAAGGTTCATAATAATAATAAATTGCACACAAGATGGAATTCATACGTGTGTCAAGGGGAATGGTGCATTGCACCAATCAATCATCAGATTTTCAAAGAATGAAAAGGCAACATGATTAGAAAAAAAGGAATGATTACATTAAAATTTGAGGTGCATTAGTTAATTCATTCTCTGGCTTGCTGTCACGCCCGAAATTTTAAACTGGACCGGCACGAAGTTTAAGGTATTTAAACTTCGTAAGCCATTTCCATGAACCAATACTTCTAAACATTTATCATTTCGTATTAATGCATACAAAGATAAATACACAATTTGAATGTATAGATAAGTATTATTACTTACAATAATAACAAGAATCAGTTTTCTTTATAAAGCTAATTATACCTTCCTTCGTCTTAAAGCACGAAGTGTTGTTCCACATTCTTCAATCTGAAATACAAAATATTATATAAATATCTGCAATCTCTTTACACTGACTTCGTATTTAAATTTCCAAAAAATAGATAAATATATAAAGATTTGGAAAATAGAAACCTCAATAGTTTATAACCATACTTGTATTTGAGAGTAAAACTCAAAATCGCAAAATCAACATCATAAAGTAATCCCTTTCAAGGTTTACAAAGTAAATATGAAATCTCATCTTTGTGAAAAACTTGTTTTCTATAGAGGAACTGACACAAGCGAAATAACAGGCGTGGACACACAGTCCACGAGGGTAAATCACCAGGCGTGACACGAAGTCACGAAAACAGGTGTGGACACACAGTCCACGAGGGTAAAATAACCAGGCGTGACACAAAGTCACGAAAACAGGCGTGGTAAAACCACAAAATAGGCGTGGCAAGCCACGAAACAGGCGTGACACGAAGTCACGAAAACAGGCGTGGTAAAACCACGAAACAGTCGTGGTAAAACCACAAAACAGGCGTGGCAAGCCAGGAAACAGGCGTGACACAAAGTCACGAAAACAGACGTGGTAAAACCACGAAACAGGCGTGGTAAAACCACGAAACAGGCGTGGCAAGCCACGAAACAGGCGATTTGTGTCTAGTTCCTCTAATAAAAGTATATATCGTAATAAATAGATCAATTTGAAATCACATATCAAATCTCATCATCCGTAGGACTTCAAAACGTTTTTGAAACATGCTTGATGCCAATATACCAAAAATCATAACAAATATTATGGGAAAACGATAACTCTATATCAAATAGTTTATAACAAAATACCTCAGTATGAAATTTTCACATCAGTGTCTTTAAAACTTTCAAATCAGTTTTATCCACAATTATAAAATATACTTTGAACAAATATAGTTGAGAATAAAAGAACAAAATAAATTCTTTAATCATACAACAAAGAAAATATAAATTGGTTGGCAACCCATATCCCACCACCCATGCCAAGAGGAAATAAAACTAAGGAGAACCAAAAGAAATTTTTAAACACAACTCATAATTCCCTATTTACAGCTTTTCTACATAAGCTTCAAAACTTTTTGATCCTCTACATTCTATATTGTACAAATACATACAGATTGTTACCAATCATTATTCTTTCTTTGCCACTCTTTATCCATATTATTCAACTTTCATTAAATCTGTCCAAGTATGATGAAATAGATTTTCAAGAACAACATTTTATCTTTCTATTGCTAGAACCTCACTCAACTTACAACTTTATTCATCTTTTCAAATTTGATTAGCTAGTGTAGAAAACAAATTATGCAGATCACTATCATTCATATAATCAATCGTATTTAATTACAACTATCAAATATCGAAAAGTACCTTGGTTATATTTACAACCACTCAATCACCTATAGTCAAATCAAATTTTCAACACTTTAAGGTAAGTATGCTTAGTTCTTTACATTGATGACTCAATTAAACTAGATTTTCAATCAGTTTTGCAGAAGTCAAGTAACACTTATCTTACATACAAGCATTTGAGATTACAAAATCTCCCATCATAATGTAAAACATAATAAACTTGACCCCCAAACAGCAACACTGCCTCAAACAGTAAACAAAAATCTCCCCTTTCATTGAACACATTTTAAAGCAACACAACATGAAACAAGGTCCACTTTCAGTTAGAACTTAAATAAAAAAGAAAGCTGAGCATTAACAAACAAAAACAGAATTGAAGTTGCCAAACACTTGAAAACAAATCACAAGTAAAATATCACTTATACTTCAAATCAGCCTTATGGACTCTCTTTTGAACATAATCTATAGAATTCCATTAAACAGAATTTTCACTGCACACTAGGCATTCATTCAACTAGAACAACACCATTCACATACAGGGCAATATGGAAAATATAACTTCAAAAATCTGTAGTGAAATTTCAATCTTTAACAATCACTTCCTAAATAATTCAGGCACCATAATAAAGTTGAAACAATTATTTGAAAGTCTCTAAACTCAGTCCAAACCAACATGTATCTCTACTAATCCAACTTCATTATACAATAACTTAACAAACCACACTCTCCATCATTGCTCTATAATTCCATAATTCATTCAGCCAATGCAGAAAATAAAAATATAATTTACTAATCTAATTCCATTTCTATCCCTTATCACAATTATCAAACATTCAAGCCAAGAACAAAATTTTATATCATGATAACCTCTCTATTATAACCATTCAAAACCCAAAGCATCAAATATCAATACCCAATCTCAATAACAATCATCATATCACCCTCATTACAACACCAAGGCAATTTTCTAAACACACATACAACTTTCTCCTCTCTTGCAACACCCAAGATTTAACTCACCTTGTACCCCCACTAATCACTAGTTCACAATAATAGATATGCTCAAATAAACCTGTAGAAATCGTCAAATACTGAAAATAGAGAATAAATTTCAGAATTAATCATGGATTCTATCTCATTTGAACTTTTGATGAAGACAAATCCCAAATCTGCCGAATGCTAGGGAACCCACACCATTAGAAACACTTATTAACCTTAGGAGATCCAAACAGAATGCTCAAACAGTATGAGATTTCAGAATTTCGAAAATCAAACTAAACTCTAAATTTTTAACATCTAATTTCGCCCAAAATTCATTTTAACCTAAAATTAATCAATCCTAACCCATAGACCATTTAAAAATCACCTTAACTTGGTTTTAAAACCATAGATTCGAACTCATTTAGCCTATGATTCGGATCCTTCAAGAACCCTAATTTCTAAGCAAAACTCAACTTTGAAACAGTGTAAGAATAAAAAGAAGAGAATGATAAAGGTTTACCTAGGTTTGTAAGGCTTCAACAGATCCCAAAAGTCGCCTAAAATACACCCCAAATCGCTGACCACATGGGTTCTACTTTCTTCCTTCAAAGCGCACATCCAAGGGAGAAGGAAAGAAAAAAAACAAGAGGAGATGGAGGAAGCCACAACAACTTCTCACCACCACCGTCGACGGCGGCTGCTCCGTGGCGGCGTGGGGCAGCGCCGGAAGAGGAGGAGAGGTTGAGAGGAGTGGAAGAATCTGGAAAATGATGAGAGGAAGGGAGTATGTCCTCCCCTTTCTTTTTTATGCGTGTGTCCTGTTGTTGTTGTTGTTTTTTTTTATTATTCTTATTATTATTGTTATTATTATTTTAAGGAAGAAGGAAGGAGATGCTTCTAGAATAAAAAAAGAAATGAAGCATGTTAATTGGTTTACCTACTGCATTTGACCATTTTGCCCATCCTTATCTTTTATTCACTTTCTTATTTTCTACTAGACTAAAGATGAACAATAGAATTTGTTTAACCTTTCAAGATTTCATATATTTTCTTGCATCCAAATTATGTTTAGACCTTAAGAGGATTTTTTTTATAAAAATTTCAAACAATAATCTAATCTCTAACTATTTTCTTTAATTTCTATATGAAAAGGCATACTGATTCCTTAAAAATATATTTATTCTCATTTATTTATTAACAATGATTTTTGGTTCACTAATGACATCCCTAAAACCGAAAATAAATTCCTTTTTATCCATTATTTAGAAAATGGGGTGTTACACTTGCAAAACGAGAAGTTAAATTAAAAAAAAAATAAGAAGACTTTTAAGACTTTAATTGGCAAACCCTAGAGGAAGTGGGTGGCCTATATAAGTGAGATTAAGAAAGCACTAAAATGGAGGGATGATTTTGAAAGAAGAGGTTATGTTTTCTAGAAGAGGTTTTTAGAGAGAAAAGAAAAGAGACGATGAGATTCTCTTTGAAGAGACTAGGGAGACAGTGAGTTATAAGCGATACCCTTATTGTGAAATCACTCATCTTTCTTCTTTTATTATGTCAATGAGTATATCTTATGTGACAAAATTCAACAATTTCTCACATCACATTAAGGTAGAGGTGACATAACTCTTCTAGACACAAAACAATGTCTCTTCACCTAAGCAATATTTTTAGACAAATCGAGAATCATTTTTTGTGAATTTATGCTTCTTTGATAGTGTTGATTTTTATAAATGCCTCACATGTTCTAACATCATTTTTCGTAATTTTACAATTTTAATTTTGAGATGTTTTACAAAGAAGTTGAATCGAGTTATAGGCTCATATTTTCACTACCTATCCACCTCCTCGGGAAATTCAATCAAAATTATTGGGAAAGTCTTTTTCTTACATATGAACGAGCATTATCTCCCGTGCTCCGCACGGAAGCAAAAAATTACTTATTTTGATTTAACCTCGCAATACATAATCATACTTAAACGTACACTGTAACATACTGTTACTAATTCTTTAATTAACCTAATATATCCCTTTTAATTCAATTATCTCTTTACTAACTATGATAGAATAAGGATTTCCATAATAATAAATGTCCTATCATAGTTAGAAAAAGAATTTACTAATGGTTAAACATTATCCATGATAGAAAAGAATTTCCTAATATAACCTGAACACTATCATGGATAATTAATAGCTAACCATGTTAGAAACGATTCACCTAACATGGTTAGAAAAGGAAGTAAACTAATATCAATCATTAATAATCATCTAGCTATGATAGAAAATACTTTTCATATTATTACAAAACTATCATAGTTAGAATAGTACTTTGCTTATATAATAATCCATAATCAACATCCCTAAGTCTATTTTTCATTTTAATAAGAAAACATGCGGAAGCGAATGCAGACCTATACAAAATGGCAATATACAATTCAAAATAGTCTATATAGCTTCTAATACCTAATTCCCTTTCCTGTTGTCTGCATCTGTGCATGAATACCTGCAAAAATGTGAGTAATCGTGGAATGAGACAATTTGTCCCAGTAATCACCGCTTAACTCACTATAACAGTGAGATGTGCTGTAGTGAGGGCATCTAAAGGGTACCACGGATATAAAAACCAGTAATGTAATATATATATATATATATATATATATATATATATATATATATATATATATATATATAAAGGTTTCTTCCATGCTCACTCAAGTCCAACAATCACATCCAAACCAAATCAATTCATCATCTCCATACTCCAATCAACTAATACTACCACAACAACTCTCACACTCACCTACAGATGCATTGTGCCATCACGGTGCATTCAAGCATCTAATCTTCACTATATGATTTGACACTGTGTCCCTCTCCATAATGAGGGGACAATTTCCCTCTCTGGCAATCTCCAGGGAGGGAACCCCAATTTTGTTTCCATTGCAGAATGGGAACGGTTGGGCTCTCAAATGCCTTAACAACCGTAGGGGCAGTTGGGCTCTAAAATGCCTTAACAACCGTAGGTCACTTCTCTCAATAAGTTGACCTATGATCCCCGATCCAATCAATCCGAAAAAGATCATCACGCGATGGTACATAAATATATAACAGTGTCATGCAAAGCTCACCATACCTTTCAATATATCAACCAACACCGATGATATTTCCCTACAACACATCTTTCCAATTTTCTGCAATCCCAATATGCAATCTTTTAATTCACATCCATAATCCTCAATTTAACTTTCCAGAATCTCAATTTTGGTATTTAATCCTTTCTTTCCACACAACTTTCAACACACATTCAATACTACCTATGTCTCTCATATCCTACCCATAACAAGCACCACCAACCAGAATGTATCAAATCTTTTATACCAAGATATTCGTGTTTGAAAGGCACCCAATAGCCTGTTTTGTATAAAAATACCTTTTCAAAGATAATATATATATATAGAGAGGGTGAGAAAGGATTTTAAAAATCCCAATTAACGTCACCCTCAATGTTATAGCAAGGTTAAGCGTGATTACCTGTCGCCCTTAGCATTTCACAGCCTCGCCTTACCATTCCTTGTAGATTCACCTATTATTACATAAAAGTAATAATATTTGTAAACCAATCCATTTTGCGAATATATATAGCGTCTTTCTTGTATCGTATATTACTACCCAATCCCTTATTTTCTTATATTATCATATCATTGGTAACTCCAATATTTAATCAACTTAGTTTATTAGAAGACATTACTTTCATTAATCACATTTTAGCTTTACTTTAACAAACAAGTTGATTTACAATTAAGGAAATAAGGAACATCAACTTCAAGTTACGATGTAAGGACTTTACCCTTCAAGAATAACACTTCACAAACTGACATAAATCATACATACAACACCATAAACAAGTAAAATTCTCCATACTATGTTAGAATCTCAAAACAATAGATCAGCCCCCTTAAAATAGCATTTAGATTCAAGGATATCAAAATCAGCAAATATATGTTAACCAACTAAACAATACACATAAATAAAACTCTTTACAAATTCCAATCTTAGAGAACATCAATAAATTTCAGATTTATGCAAGATATGACAACAATATGTTTCATCTTCATTGCAACTTGACCAATCAAATACTTCTTCCATTACCTAACCGAATTAAATTGGGCAACCAAGAATACCTCATCACAATAATTGATAAATACATCTCATCAAAGTTAACTTATTAATCTTTAACTAGAATTGAGGATATTTTCATGTCAAGAACTATTCGGCCAATTGCCGAAAAGGAAACAAAGAATTCAAAAGTCACAGTACAAACACACAAGCTAATCCATTCTAGTATGCAAAGTACTAACAAAACATAACATTCACTTTATTTTCCATAGCTTAAAGCATTTGGCATAATAGACCCAAGCAACTCAATTAAACACAACTTCAATTTAAATCAAAACCACCTCACTTGGTCTTGGAACATAAAGAATTAACTTTCCAAATCCCTTCATTTTCATCTCCAAAGTAAACCATATGTCATCAACTTATCCTACCATCTAAACTCTTCAAAACCATTCTCATTTTCCTTAGCTAATACTCCATACATCCCAAAATCCTTGAACCCATTTCCCTAATCAATTCCTACTAAATCAACATAACCAATTTCATTCTTACAAAACACGGACTATTACTTACTCACTAACAAATCTATTCCCATTCTCCTTTGATCATTTCCAAAGTCACATACATATCTAAATCAAGCTTTCAATCAAACATCAAATATTCAAACTTCCCTAGGCTTGCAAAACTTTTATAAAAGATTCAAATTGTTTCCTAAATTTTATCTTCACCATGATGCCATTCCAAAATCTGTTTCAAGTTATACTAAATCATAATGGTTGGAAGTTCCTCTCATTTATCTTACTAAAAGCAATAATATATCACCCACCATCACTTATTCTCTCCAAAATCAATATCTCTTTTATACCCATATTAGCAGCCTTCAAAAATAGAAAAATAAAAGAATCCTCTAGCTATTCCGTAAGGCCAATCCACCCATTAAAACAGAATTCCCAATAACTATGAAAACATCACAACATCTATGACCTTGCTTATCCATAATCTATTTCAAGCATTTTCCCCAATGAAAACAGATTTACCAATCAGACTCCATTTGACCAGAAACAAGACAAATTTACATTTTACATTTCAACAAATCCAAAGCAATCACAATCAGCACATACTTCCACTTAAATAGGATTTCACAACAACTAACTTTAAAGCATTTGCACTCCCATCCTACATCCTAATCGGGCTCTCACTCAAATGTTTCTCCAAATCGCAGAAACTGTAAGGATAAGTAGAGGAAACTCACCAAAGCTCAAAACTTTGATTGAATGCTACCTATAGTGTTGTTGCCGCCTTAGTTCGCTGGAAATAGCCACTGGAGACGAGGAAGGCAAAGAGGAATTCGAAGGAAAAGAAAAGGAGGGTTAGGGCTTGGAGTTGATATGAGGAAATAGATAGGAATATAAGAAAAGAGACTTACTTTATCTTGTTTTTGGCCTTGGGTGCCTCGTCTAGAGCTTCCCGCCACCGGAAAAGCTTCGACCGACGCCAAGCTTGCCGGAAAAACAAAGAAGACGATGGAAGGGAGATGAAATCGAAGAAGATGGCGAGAAACAGTGAGAAGCACAAGAAACCAACGCGATTTCGAAGTTTTAGGGAGGAAGAGGAAGTGTGGGAGGCCGCTGGATGAGCCGAGGGGAGGAGGACGATCGGAGCTTGAGTGAGGGAGGAGGCAGCGGCGGCTAGGGCTCGAATGAAGAAGGAGATTGAAGGAGGTGAGTATTTATATATATATTTTGGGGAAAATTACAACAAACTACCCTATTATTTATTCTTAATTATAGTTTTAGCCCAAAAGTTTGTACATATTATTGTTTCCATTTCTTTCCTTCATAATATTATCTAGGTTTCCCAATACTTTTCATGAAAGTTCCGAATTCCAAATGACTCATTTAATTATATTTCTTTAAATTCTAAAGTAGATAAGGTTTAATATGCATAATGTAACACCCTCCTAAATCATATAAAATTATAATAAATTACATTTACACTCCAAAAATCCAAGTCGTAGTGACAAATTTAAATAAATAGAAAAACATTTTAAAGCTTTAGGTCCATGACAAAATTAATATAACTTAACGTGCTTACTCCTCAAGTATCCTCCCTTGCTTATTATTAGATCCTTCACCTAAAAATGTTAATGATGGGGTGAGATCGACATCTCAGTAACTACTGAACTATCCTAACATACACAAGCAAATTATATATAATTACAATACAAAATTCATTCTCATATTCGTCCGTACAAATCAACTCTTTATCCATCTCAATTGACCTCTTAATTCAAAAACGATTCATTCACATTAATATTCTTTAATCATGCATAAATGCAATATGCCTCCCTTATATCACCTCCACCCTTATACCGCTGACAGGAGCCATAGGCTAACATATAGTCCAAACAGAAATAAATATAATTAACTAGATTATTCCAAGCTCACCAGTACATGAGATATACCCTGCCAAAGGTATAGAGCTCAAGCATGGACTATGACTCCCCTCCTTAAAGAACAAATATAAGGAGTTGTCACATGTCCCATAACTTCCATGCAATCCCTGGCAAAGGAAGGCATAGAAGAAAGGGCCCTGACAAATACCACTACCACCACTGTGCACCGAGTGGTGGCATACCACGTGGTAATAAAATTCACCATACAATTTCTCCTCCTTTTCCTCCTCTAATCACTATCCCATCACAGATGCTCATGCAATGACAGATATATACATTCACTAACAACTAAATATTCTTTGAATATACAATATCACATTTTACTCTCAAACACAATATAATATCATCATATAAGCAAGCATGCTTGAAAAGAATTAAAGTACTCATTATTCACATATCACATATCAAAACAATAACAACAAGCATGCTTGAAAGGGAACAAACTAATCAAGAAATTCACATTTTTAAATTAAGAGGCAATCAGTAATCAGTTAGATTATAATTATCCATAATTTACAAGCATACGAAAGAATCATTCAGAGTTACCTGGTGCTCCTTATCTCACAGGTAATCAAACACAAGTCACTCTAAAGCTCTTACTAAGACTCTACAATGCAGCAATATAAATATATTAATATGTGGCTTAATACCATTTAAAGGTATTCTAATAGAAACATACCTAAAGCTAGCCCTAATTATACGCGCACACAGTACTCTTTAAATCTTGGGTAAAACATTATTAAATAATAAGTTTCATCATTTAAATAATACCTTTTTTTAAGGAAGCATATTTATTAGAATATATATGTACATTTGAACTCCCTTAAAGAAACATTATTTGTGAATACCCTTGGTAAAAGAGAGGATTAGATAATCAGTGTTTGGTTAAAACAAATTTGTGTATAATATAAAGGAACATTAACGAAATTACTAAAAGATTTCGGTCCGAAGATATCAGTACCAACATTGATTGAAGAATAGTTGAAAAAACAAAAATAAATTTTATATGGTAAAAACTAATAATAGAGATATGGTGGCATAAAGCTTGAAAATAGTTGCCCAAGCAAACATAAAAAGTGTGAAGTGATTGGTGAGTGTAGTTAACACTTGTACTGTGTGTGTAATGAAGTGTAGTAAAGGATGATGTAGCATAATGTAATAGTATTACAAGAAAAAGTTACCTACACATGGCCACATGGGACAAAACATGTACTGTGAGAGGGAAGAAGGCAATGGACTGAAGGAACAAAAGCAAGATGATGATTGAAGGAATTGTGTGCGGCGCAGTGATGAAGTAACATTAAGGGTTTTCAGTTTTCACTTTTCACAATTGGGCTTTTGTCAAATGGACTATCAATTTCATTTTTTTATAACATCAAGATCATCATTCTTAATCATCTAATTATCTATTATAATTATACACCACCAACTCTTTTATTAAGATCTAACTAACTAGGCAAACATTATTTCTTTTTATTAAAAGTTAAGAATATCTCATGACCCTATAATTTACCATTTTATTAAGTTTTAAGTCTATTTATTACTTCTTAAAAGCCCTATTCTTAAATAAAAATTTTAAATGTCACAAACTCAATTTATTTATAAGGTATTAAAAATATGGGATGTTACACATAAATCATGTAAAATATCATAAAATTATTCCTAAAACTTCAAATTTCCTAAATGACACCTCAATAATTGTGTATTATTTTTAATTTGAAAATTGGGATGTTACAATTTTCCCCACCTTTTAGGAATTTTGTCCCCAAAATTTACTAAACATATCACCTAAAACAAGGAAATATGCAGTTCAACTTTGTATTACTCATATCAACTCTAATTATTTCACCACTCAACACCATCTTTCACCATTCATCCTTAGTCAATTTATCGATATTCCACCAGTTCTTATCCTGATTCCCTTAACTAATCCTCATTTACTAACTACCCTAACCTCAAATTACTTGTATTAAAGTCCAGCTTCATAAATGACCACAACCTCCCTATCAACTACATCATCAAATTCATGGTTAATTACCTTCAAGTCTAATAAATCAATATAAGATGTTCGCCAACTTCCAACCTAACACATTACCCTTTACTAGTTTCTTGATCTGTTTTGTTCAACCATAAGCACAACTTTAAAATTTATCACTATTTCAATTCCTTCCATTCTCATCCATAAAAGCCTAATGTCAACACATCACCAAGTCATAATATCTCTCCATACCAATACATTACTCTAAGTCATTAACCCATAATGTACAATTAAGTAATCACCCTAACTTCAACTCAAAGCATAAATTCCTAAATCTCATTCTTCCAGTCAAATTTTCGGTTACTCATCAGTTCATGTCCATAATATAGTGTTCTAATCCTTAAAATCAAAGCTCCTCTCAATTACCTCTATTTCAATCCACACAAGAAAAACTAGAAGTATAACTAAAATTCGATTCATAACCACCATAAATTCTACTACATTAGTAGATTTATGAATAAATCTGTCAAAATCACGATACGCCAGAAATAGCAAGATCAATTCTACTACATAAAACAGAAAAACACAACACTTCTTGCATTCATTTCCAACCAAATAGATGTATAATTAAGCATTTTACATCAGCAACCAAAAACAGGAAAGTTACAGATTCTTTGAAGAATCAGTTTTCGCCATTGAAATACACAAGCTGCAGGGATAAACATGCATTCAACCCAATAAGTTAAACAATTTCCAACAGCATTTTGACTGTACTTAGTGTTCCTTTAAACTAAAACCAAAGCACTACATTGAAGATCCATTGAACCAATGCTAACCGAATAGAACAAATGGAGAGTTTACTCCTATGAAAATCATACATACATATAGACATTTAAGTCATAACCAAAATATTACTTTAAGATATTCAAGCACATTTTAACTCAAGTATTTCCCCTTAATGAACTTTAACCTGAAACCTAAATTTCTCCAATCAATCATCAATTCATAGTTGTCACTTCAAAACCATCAATCCATATTGGTAATAATTCACATTCACATATTGATAACAATTCTCAACAACACACCAACATCACTAATTCCTCTTCATCATGGAGCAATTCAACCAACATATCACTCACGATTTCCTTCATATTCAAAACTTCACCAATTAAATTTCCCTTAAGCTAAATCTCTCTTTTCTTCTCTTTTAACATCACCAACATACAAAAATAAACAACAAAATTCACCGTTCTCATCATAATGTGTAACATCCTAAAAATTTAATACAGGATTAAAGAGTGTTTTGAGAAAATGATGAAAGGAAAAATTAGGAATTTTGGAATTTTTGGAGATTTTTGGAAATTTTGAGTAATTAATGTGCATATAATTACTAAAGAAATGAAGAGTTTGAAATAGGAGGGAATGGTAAAGCTAAAAATATTTTGAAGTTTAAGAAGATTGGAGGCTGGTTTAAGTGGTTTTAAATCAAAATGAGTACACTATAGCAAGTTTAGGCTTTAAATATCCAAAATCACCCTTATTTCCCCTTAAACAAACACGGCCTTCCCTCCCTTCCTTATCTAAAACTGAAACTCCTCTCTTCCTCTCCTGCTCGCGCGGTCACTCCTCACTTCCTCATCCATTGTTTTTCTTTTCTTTCCTTCCAAACTCAACCAATCCGACCTTATACCTCCATAAAGCTTGCTCATTTCGGGTTATATCTCTCTCTTCTCCATAGAACCATGAAGCACGCGGCCGATCTGTGCGTGTGTAAGTGATTTTCAGTTTCTTCTCTTTCTCCGGCGGGTTACACGGCGGCGGCGGCCATATTTTCCGGTGAGCTAAAGGTCTGATTTTTCTTGTGATTCTCATGTTGTTCTTCCTTCTTCAACTTCACAACACAATTTTCTTAGTTCCCCTTCCTTTTTCCAGTTCGGCCGGCGGTTTGGAGTTGTTTTCGGCGGGTGGCAAGGTGGATCCTTGTTCAGTCATTTTCATGTGTCTTCCTCTTGTTTCAACTTCATTTTTTCTGATTTCCTTTCCTTTCTCTTGCTCAAGCTCGGCCAGCCACCTAAGGGCCGATTCCGGCGAGTTCTGGACGGCGGCCGACAGTAGTGAAGCTCCTTCCTGCGTTCTAGAACTCTGTAAGCTTGATCCTTGCCTCTTGTGAAGTTAATTTTGTGAAATTTGGTCTTTTTGATGTTAGGGTGTTATGGAAAAATTGGGACTTTAGGATTTATAAGTTGTTATTATGATTATTCACTGCTATATTGAAGATGTTTGGGAAGTATTGAGGTTTATTGAAGTTGAAAAAGATTTTGGGGATTTTTGGAAATTGTTATGGCTCTTTGAATTGTGGTTTTGTTAACGAAAGAAGATTTGAATGAATTAGTTGTTGATAAATATTTGTTAAGGTTATAATAAGATGTGGGAAGTTGATTTTGATTGAATTGGTGTTTAGGAAGGAATTTGGAAGGTAATGGAGCATTTTTGGACTCTTTAAGTTAGGACTATGTTGGTAGAGGATGTTCTGGAACAAATTGGTATTTATGTAATGTTAGTTGAAGTTGTTTGGTGATGTTGGAAGGTTGGTTTTAGAGGGATTGGTGTTGTAAGGAATTTTTGTTAGTTAAAGTGTTAATTTGGAGTGGTTTTGGTAGATTAAAGGTTGTTTATTAATGTTGGAATGTTAATGTTGATTAGATTGAGGTTTGAAAGGAAGATGGAAAGTTAAAGTATTGATTGAAAGTGATTTAGATGTTTTAAAGGATGGTTTAGTTATGGTGGGTAATGTTATAAATTCTTCAAAGATGATTAAGGTTGAAAGTATTGATATTGTAAAGATTTGGTAAAGAGAAGTTGGAAAAGGAAAGGATATGGATGTGGTTTTGGTATTGAAGTATTTTTATACTTTTAGTATTAATGAAAGTTATTTAAAAGGTTGAGTTAAGTCACTTACAAAGTGTCTTGACCCATTTTTAAATTGTGGCATTATTGTAGACGGTGATCTTTCAAGCGGACTTTGAAGATAACTGTTATCTGCCTATATCTGCTGCAGTGAAGTTTAGCAGGTAATCACGCTTAACTGACTGTGATACTGAGGGTGATGGTAGTTGAGGATTTTCTAACATCCTCTTCTACTTATTTATATATATAAATAAAATGAATTCAGATTATGTTATACTTAAACGTGGGCTATAGGGTACCATTCATCTGAACTGTACTTTATATAAATTCATATTTATATATATTCTTTTGTATGTTGCATGACACTGGTTATTAGTACCGTCGGCCGATGTAACCTATCGATTTGCGCAAATCGATAGGTTAATTGTACAGGTTCCTCAGATTGTAAAGGAACCAGAGATGTGTACACTTTTTATAGTGCTCCCTTTTTCAGGGACGTTTTCACTATTTAAAGTGCTCCCTTTTCATGCTTTCAGACTTGAGACTGGGCACAGTGTCAATCACGTTTATTTTTGTCTATTGAGAGATGGTTATAATTGTTCTGTATATATGTGTATATGTTATGTGGTTATGCAGGTTTTGAAAACTGTGGTACCCTGTAGACACTCCACTACCCCACTTCTGAGTGTCACAGTGAGTTATGCAGTGATTACTGAGACATTGTTTTGTCTCACCCCATTCCCTTTATTTTTTACAGGTGATCATGCCCAGGGGGAGGCGCAGAGGAAGGGGAAGGGGCCGTCTGGCCCATACTGATATAGTAAGTAGGCCAGAGGTGACCTTTAGGGACATATATCGCCATTTCACTAGGCTGCACCAGCTTCTGCATATATGAATGTTGTTTTGAGTGAATTTTATTGTATATGTGAACTGTATGACTTGTAATGTAACTTAATGTAATGTTTTGGTTGTTATATAACATTGTTCCTGCTACTGTGATAGTTCAGGAACTACCTTGACTAATATGTCAAGCTTGGTTGATGTATATTCTGTTTTCCAGGTGATGAGAACTTGAATGAATGTATATAGGAAAGTCGGTTTTCCTAATATGTTGATGTGGTAGATGGAGGATGTATTGAGTGTGTTATGTTTTTCTGTGTGTGTAATCATATTAGATGGGCCCCGCTCTAATATGGTTTATTTTTAGATAGTTTGGTTAGTTCTTTTTCTAACCATGTTAGGTGATTCTTTTCTAACATGGTTAGATTTAGGTTATGATATTGATTGTGTGATTCATTAGGTGATGGTGATTCTTTTGCTAACTATGTTAGAGGATTCTCTTTTCTAACATAGTTAGATATGTAATCTCTTAATTATAGAGAAATTCTTTTGCTAACCATGTTAGGTGAATCTTTTACTAACATGGTTAGACTCCATTGTTTGGATTAATTTGATTATTAGTTGAGTTAGGTATTTTACAATTTTATACTAGTAGGTGGTATTTTACAATTTGGTATCAGTTTTATGGTAAACGATACCCTGCCTGTTGCATTGCATATAGAATGGCGATATATAAACCTCTTCCTTCCCTTCCTTATTATTATGATCACTAATTCTTTTTATGATTATTATCATTATTCCCTAGGTGGGTGGAGAAGAAGATAGTTATAATCAATTCCAAGATTCACAACAATCTATACCGGCACAAAACTTTGGGTCGGAGTTTGTGAATCAGTTGAGGGATGTGATTTTGGAGACAATGGAAGAAAGGTTACAGAAATTTAAACAAGATATGGACCATCAGCATCAAAGTGAAGGAGAGTTTGAAATTGGCCATGAGAGTGAAACTCATGGGACCCAGCAAGAAGTTACCCAAGAAGACCGTGCTGTTAATAGAGTTTGGAAAGATGTGTCTAGGCACAATCCTGGTACTTTTGAAGGGGGTCGCCAACCTGAAATAGCAGAAGAATGGATCGATAGATTAGAGACAATTTTCCAAGCTGTTGCCTGTAATGAGTACCAGAAAGCCAGGGTTGCTATCTTACTTTTGACCGGTGCTGCCAAAAGATGGTGGAAGTCAGCTGGGGGTATGGATGATTCCATGACTGTGTGGTCTGAATTCAAAGGAAAATTCCTTGAGCATTACTTTCCCATTACAATCAGACATGAGAAAGAACTTGAATTTAATAAATTAATGCAAGGCAATATGCACGAGGATGAATTTGTTGCCACTTTCAATAAGTTATCACGCTATGTGACGTACTTACAATATAGAGATGATCCCGAATGGAAGCATACTCAGTTGATACAGAAGGCTAGACCTGTGTTGCGGCCATATCTGTATGCTAGGCCGTTTGTTAGTTTTGAGGATTATTGTGAGTATCTTTGTCTTGTGGCCAGAAACCTGAGAAGTTCAGGTACCTTGGATCGCGTTGATAACCAGTTTAAATCTACTAGCTACTTAAGGCCTTCAGGAGGTATCTCAAAAAGTCACAGTGCTGGTACAAGTACTTCTGGAAGTTCTGGGAGAAGATCTCAAGGCCAAGGTCATACGCAAGGGTATAACCAGAGGGGTAGTTTTCGCAGACAACACCAGGGAAGATCTGGACAGAGAAATCAGTTCAGGGGTGGCAGAACCCAATCTTTTGGTGGTAGAGGTCGAGCAGGTGCTATTCAGGGGTCTCATCAGGAGTCAGCTGCCTCAGCATCTAGCGTGGGAAGTCCTTGTGTTAGATGTGGGAATTTTCATGCTGGAAATTGTTGGAGGTGTTATAACTGTAATGAGTTGGGCCATACCTACAGGTTTTGCCCTAAGCTAGAGCAGCGCATTCAGGCGAGTCAGAGTAGTCGCCCTATGGCTCCTGGACGTGTGTATGTTACCACAAGAGAGGAGGCCACAGCGTCTCCTAATGTGATTCAAGGTATGGTTTCCATCCGAGGTCATAGTGTTGAAGTGTTATTTGATTCTGGTGCAACACATTCTTTTATTTCCTATGACTGTGCTAAGAAACTTGGCCTTACTCTATCTGCATTATCTTATGATTTGAAAGTAACTACCCCTAGTGGAGCTGTGTTTGTAACTGCTCACGTATGTAAAGGCTTGGACCTTCAGTATGAAGGTCGAGATTCCGTGATTGACCTTGTATGTTTACCCCTTAAAGGAATAGAGGTGATTATTGGCATGGATTGGTTGATAGCCAATAATGTCATTTTGCTTTGTAAGGAACGGGCTGTGAGATATGCGGTAAATTCTTTAACTGTTGGGGGTTCCATTGGTTCATTGTTACTATCCGCCACACAAGCTGAGAAGTGCGTGCGGAGGGGTTGCCAGGTGTTTGCTGTTTTCTTCTCAATTAAATCTGAGGAGGAGATTAGCATTGAAGCTATAGATGTGGTTAGGGATTATACTGAAGTTTTCGCTGATATTCAGGGTCTTCCACCTGAGCGAGAAGTGGAATTCACCATTGATTTAGAACCAGGTGCTAGTCCGATTTCTAAGGCACCATATAGAATGGCTCCGGTGGAATTAGCTGAGTTGAAGAAGCAGATTGAAGAATTACTCGAAAAAGGTTTTATTCGACCTAGTGTGTCACCGTGGGGAGCTCCAGTCTTGTTTGTTAAGAAAAAGGATGGTAGCATGAGGTTGTGCATAGACTATCGTCAGCTGAATAAAGTCACAATAAAGAATAAATACCCGTTGCCCAGGATAGATGATTTGTTGGATCAGTTAGTTGGGGCTTTCGTGTTTTCTAAGATCGATTTGAGATCAGGTTATCATCAGTTAAGAGTTCGGGTAGAGGACGTTCCTAAGACGGCCTTTAGAACCCGTTATGGCCACTATGAATTTTGGTGATGCCTTTTGGTTTGACCAATGCTCCTGCTGTGTTCATGGATTATATGAACAGAATTTTCAGGCCATATTTGGATAAGTTCATTGTAGTATTCATTGATGATATTCTGATTTATTCTAAAAATGAAGAGGAGCATCGTGAGCATCTGGGAATTGCTTTGAGAGTTTTGAGGGATCATCAACTTTATGCTAAGTTGTCTAAATGTGAATTTTGGCTGAAAGAAGTAAAGTTTTTGGGGCATGTGGTTTCTTCCGAAGGTGTTGCGGTGGATCCTAGTAAAGTTGAGGCGGTATTGCAGTGGGAATCTCCGAAATCAGTAACTGAAGTAAGGAGTTTTGTAGGATTAGCTGGTTATTATCGGAGATTTATTCGTGGTTTTTCGCAAATTGCCCGTCCTTTGACAAATTTGACCAAGAAAGATCGCCCTTTTGTATGGACGGAGCAATGTGAAGCAGTATTTCAGGAGTTAAAGACTCTTTTGACTACTGCTCCAGTTTGGTTTTGCCAGATTCGTCTCAACCGTTTGAGGTGTATACTGATGCGTCATTGATGGGTTTGGGATGTGTGTTGATGCAAAATGGCAAAGTAATAGCTTATGCCTCGAGACAGTTGAGACCACATGAAGTAAACTACCCAACTCATGATTTGGAGTTGTGTGCAGTGGTGTTTGCCTTGAAAATCTGGCGTCATTACCTTTTTGGAGCTCAGTTTGAAGTATTCAGTGATCATAAAAGTCTCAAGTATTTGATGGATCAGAAAGAGTTGAACGGTAGGCAACGTCGTTGGTTGGAGTTGCTAAGTGATTATAAGTTTGAAATCAAGTATCACCCTGGGAAAGCCAATGTGGTTGCTGACGCTTTAAGTAGGAAATCGGCTCATGTCTTTGCAATGAGTCTTGAGGAACAGGCTTGGTTGGAAACTTTACGTGATATGCGAGTTGTTCCTGGGGTGGAGCAGGCTATTTTGAGAGCGGTAGTAGTTGATTTTGACTTGTACACCGATTTGCGAGTATCACAGGAGAAGGATGACAAGTTGAGTAAGATTCGAAAAGAATTGGAGGAAGGTTCAGTCTTAGATTTTGAGATTGATGGTCATGGGATTCAAATAAGTAATAAGCACTACTCAAGCAGTATTCAAACATCAAAACATCATAACTTCATTCATCTCCATTTGATCACCAATATGTCACATGTTTTAATTCCTCTTCCATTACTTTCATCTAAAATCACATTTTCAATCCTTTAACATCACATTAAAATGATTAATAAACCTATCACACCATCAATCCAAGAACTAGCCCAGAAACTTATTAGTCCTTCTAATCTCCTAACTATCACTTCCCGGCCCCTTGTAATAGAAACTTTGAAAGATTTTTCCTTCCTAAATCTCAAATTGCAGAAAATTTCTAAATACACATGCAAGCACAAAACATCAACCATCTTTCTAGAAACAACTTGCCTATAAATTCTTTCCTATGAACCAGCCCACAATCACCAAGATAAAGGGAAAGCATCAGACATACCACTCCTTGAACATAAGAGAAAAAGTTGAGAGGCTAAACAAGGGTTTGGAAATCAATAAAATAAGGTAGAACTTCTTGCAAAGAGTCCCACCTAACCAACTTCATGGATATCTAATCAGCTTTCATGCTGATATTTCACATAGGGCAAAGGTGCTAAAATAGCCACCGTAAATTTAAAAATGGGAAACTATAACTCTGGTAAATTGAAGGGGGCAAAACTGTACACTGTAAACTAAAATGGGGCAAAACCATACATTGTAAACCAAAATGAGACAAAAGTAACCTCTCTGTTAGGCCGAGTTAAACAGCCATTTTCTAGACGTGGGCTCCACCATCAGTAAATGACATGTCAATTCCAAAATTTAATGTGAAAGCTAAAATGCATCCAGTTGAACCCTAAATCACTAAAAACGAACTCTAAACTGCCAAATCATTTCGATAAGAAACCAAATAGACCCCAAATCATGTGAAATTCACCTTACTTCTTCGTAATCATCTGAAAAAATAAAGTCTCATAAAAAAATTAAAGTCTCATCAACATATTGCACCATTAAATGTAGGGCGAAGGGGCAAAAATAGCCACCATAATTTCCAAAATGGACAACTTTGGCACCCGTAATTTCGATGGTGCAAAACCGTTCATTATAAACCAAAATGAGACAAATTTAGCACTCTCAAACAGAGGTGTTAAGTGTAACATCCTAAATTTTTAATTATAAAATAAATTAATAAATACTCCAAAATTTAATATTGCAAATGAATTTAGAAAATTCAATATTTTTGTTTTTTTAAAGATCTGTAAGGATAAAGAAAGAAAATAATTAAGTATTAAATTTAAATTTAAGAATATTTATGATGATGATATCAAGGCATCATTTTTTTTGATAAAGATATCAAGGCATCATTTTAGGAAAACTTTATTTAGAATGCTGAAAAATATTAGAATTTAATTAACATAAATAATTATAAAAATGTTAAATTTAAAGAAATAGAGAATTGGAAATAATATATATGCAAAACTTGAGTATTCTTTTTGTAATTATCTTGTGAGCCCTAAGACCTAATAGCTCATCTCTTATAAACCTAATTCTCTCTCATGTACAAAAAGTGTGTTTTAAACCTAGTGGGCTTCTTTTGCAATTTTCTCATTGGGCATAACCCTAAGTTTTCCCTTTTGTACATATATTCATTTTCCTTCCCTTTTCTCTAGCCGTCACACGCACAACATAACATTTCATCTTCATCGTCTTTCACGTTCACTTTCTCCTTCCACCATGAGTTTCAATATTCCCTTTAACATCACTCTCTTCATAAACCAAATTCCCACTCCTTTACTGTTCCGGTTTCATCTTCTCCGTTCGCTGTCCTTTATCTCCGGCGAGCTCAGCACGGCGGCGGGTTCATCTTCTCCGTTTGCTGTCCTTCATCTCCGGCGAGCTCAGCACAGCGGCGGGAGTTTATTCGGCGACAACGACGGCGGAAAGGGTTGGGACCGATTTAGGTAAAGCTTTTCTCTTCCTTAACCCTTCGATTCTCCTTGCTCTCTCGGTTCTCTAAAGTTCCTCACCATCCCAGCGTTGTTTTCCGGCCGAGCTTGGTGGACGCCGGCGAGTTCTTGTGACGCAGGCAAGATTCAGTTCAAGTTGAGGTGAGATCCCTTTCTTCATGTTCTACCCTGTTCTTCTCAGATTTGAGCGACGTTAATTAGTTTATATGAGTTATTTTTAATTATTTGTATGTGTTGAATTATTGCATGTAGAAGTTGGTTATTGACCCTTGAGCACGTGGGAGCTTACGTTTATTTGTTGTTTAAATGCAAGGAGGTAACTACTTAAACTTGTTTGCGTGTGTGTGTATGTTGGTAAGCATATAGGTTAGTTTATGAATTCATAATCTTTATTACATGCTTTATGAGAATTGATGATTTGTTTGGTGCACACCGGTTAATATGATTATAATTATGCCATTCCGGAATGAGGTTCCCTGTAAAACCCCCAGGGACTAAAATGAATAAGATAATATTGTTACATGTTCAGTAGGGTTGTTAGTCCCTTTGAACCAGTTCAAGCGAGGGTATATCGATCATCGAGTCGTGAGTCCCTATTGAACTGAGATATTACGGTGTGTTGTGTTTGATTTAATTGTTATTATTAATGTTTTAATATTATTATTGATGTTTTGAGTTGCGATGTTTGAGTTGTGATGTATCCGTATATTTGTGTTGCTGCAATTCATGATAATTGATAGTCACTTGAAATTAGCATAGGTAATATGTTCATGCAACACAACATGTAACACACACCACTTTACACATTATTATCACACACCACCTTGCGGGCATGCACATGCACGTAGTGCAAAAATGTGCGTAAGCGAGTGGTAGTAGTTGCGATTTCTGGGTCTACCCCAATCGTTGTTATTACAGGTACTAGATCGGGGTAGGATTGAGGGGAAGGATCTGGAGACTTAAGCATCTTTAGATTTAATGATTTGTAAATATGTTTAATTTATTTTCCATGGATTATTGTATGTCTGTGTATAATTTTAGGCTGGATAACTGTAATTATTAATTAAACATGTTTATGTGCTTATCTGTAAATGATGATTGTGAAAGAATCTAATCAGTTATTACTATATTTATTTAAATATCCATGTTAGTCAATTTTTATCTAACATGGATATCTCACATTTAATATTTTTATATAAATGATTGTTCTATTATTAATTTTATATTCGACATTAAAATAATTTATTTTAATTTGTTTATTTCCAAATTATATGAAAACTTTTTCTAACCATGATAGCTTATTTGTGACTAAAATTATTTTTCTATCATGGTTAGCCTATTAACTTGTATTTTTACGGAAAATAGGAAAATATTATTTTTTAACTATGTTAGTCATCATTATAACACAAATTCTTTTTCTAACATAGTTAGTATTGTAATTATTGTAGTCAATTAAGTTAAATTCTTTTTCTAACTATGTTAGCCTTTATTATCTTAACTTATATTCTTTTCTTTTCTAACATAGATAGACTTCAATTTAAATTAAGAAGAAGGAAAAAATAGCGTAAAAATGGTAAAAATGATTATAAAATTTTAGTTGTTACATTAAGTTTGACCGTTAGTTGACTGGGAATGGTGATTTGGCATGATGACATGGCGAAATAAGGAATTATGTGTCACATTGCATATGATATGACAAAAAAATAAAGATAAACATGTCATATTGGGGCCCATGCGAATAGATATGTTAACTAAAAATAAAAAAAACAACTTGATGCCCCAATAACAAAACACACTATCATGCCCCAACAAAACACAAACATAACACACTCAAAGTGCCAACATGTTCGAACCTTAGTAACCATCGGACCCAAACCCAAACCCTAGCCACCAACATTGAAACCCCAACCACCATCGGACCCACGCGAGCCATCGGACCACTCGACCCAGGTGACCACTCGCCCCAGCGAAGCACTCGCACCAGCGGACCACTCGAACCCATTGGAGACTTTGTATGGGGTCTGGGTTGCTTCGTGGTACCTGGTAAGGGGTATGGGTTTCACGCAGGAGAGCAAATGGAGGTGGGGATGGTGATTTCAGCGACAAATTCGAAGGTGAGTGTGGTGAGGATGAAGGAGCGATTTGGAGCTAGGGTTTTGTGCTTCAATTTGGGGATTTGGTGATGTGTCAGGGCTTCCCAACGTGGCTTCACTTTACTTGCTGACTGTCATGCCACGTAGGCTAATGAATGTGGGCCCCGCGCAGAAACACACGTCTGTTAGCTTCAACTTAACGGCGTGGCTAGATTTGTCCCATTTTGGTTTATAATGAACGGTTTTGCACCATCGAAATTACGGGTGCCAAAGTTGTCCATTTGGAGAATTACGGTGGCTATTTTTGCCCCTTCGCCCTTAAATGTATGACACATCATTTACTGATGGTGGGGCCACGTCTGAAAAACGTACGTTTAAATTTACGATGGCTATTTTTGCACATTTGCCCAATTTTACACCATTTTGATTTACAGTGTACAATTTTGCCCCCTTCAATTTACCAGAGTTATAGTTGCACATTTTTAAATTTATGGTGGCTATTTTTGCACCTTTGCCCTTTCACATATCACCCTAATACTTGACTACAAAAGAGAATTTATATTGCTTAAAGCTTGCTAAAATGACATTAAAATTCAGAACAAATATAGCATTAATAGTCAAAGTACAACAACCATTTCCCATCCAAACATAATATATCCATTTTCATCCACTTAGTTTATCACATCACCATACGACTCAAATTTATCAATAATGACATAGTTTAACAAGCAAACAAATCAACCAAGAACTAAAGTCAATTACATCACCACTCAAATAAGGTAGCAATAAACTTTATGATAGTTTTAACATTAAAAAGTATGATAACAAATAGCAAATTTTGCTAATGAATTCACAAAATCCAATTTAATTCACTGCTAAAACAAACCCATGAGCAAAAATTTTAATTTTTACAATTTTTTTTTAAACAACCATCAATATCTTTGTTATTAACTAACAAAAATTCACTAAACTGAAATCAATTCACATTTGTAACTACAATTTACAATTGTAATAGGATTTCAATTAAAAACAATCAAACAAAAACAAGTAGATTCGTCCATTAACCAAACAATCTAGCAACTAAACACATGATCAACCAAATCAACAATTCTTATTTCATATTGTATTCATTATCAATTGTTATTTTCGAATTTCCTTAATCCTATAACCCAATAAGGGATCTCATGATGCCTCGACTATGATTATGGCCGGCACATAACTATATTCGAGACCCCAGAGAAGCATCCTTATTTCGTCATTCTTCCTAAAATCTTATACATATCAATATTATTTTGTTATTCTTTCTATGTTCATCTCAATCTCTCCACAATACCTATTCAATCGCTCTTATCACTCTCTCCCCACCACGGGATGAGTGATATTCCTCTCAAAATGCCAGATATTCATGCACATAAGGAAGGGAATAGTAAGAATGTATATTGTCAATCTACATGCAATGCAGCACAGTCCTAGTTTATCGTATACCAAATACTGATAACCAATTTGTAACATATTGTTACTAATTCTCTAATTAACCTAATATATCCCTTTTAATTCAATTATCTCTTTACTAACTATGATAGAATAAGGATTTCCATAATAATAAATGTCCTATCATAGTTAGAAAAAGAATTTACTAATGGTTAAACATTATCCATGATAGAAAAGAATTTCCTAATATAACCTGAACACTATCATGGATAATTAATAGCTAACCATGTTAGAAACGATTCACCTATAGAAAAGGAAGTAAACTAATATCAATCATTAATAATCATCTAACTATGATAGAAAATACTTTTCATATTATTACAAACCTATCATAGTACTTTGCTTATATAATAATCCATAATCAACATCCCTAAGTCTATTTTTCATTTTAATAAGAAAACATGCGGAAGCGAATGCAGACCTATACAAAATGACAATATACAATTCAAAATAGTCTATATAGCTTCTAATACCTAATTCCCTTTCCTGGTGTCTACATCTGTTCAAGAATACCTGCAAAAATGTGAGTAATCGTGGAATGAGACAATTTGTCCCAGTAATCACCGCTTAACTCACTATAACAGTGAGATGTGCGGTAGTGAGGGCGTCTAAAGGGTACCACAGATATAAAAACCAGTAATGTAATATATATATATATATATATATATATATATATATATATATATATATATATATATATATATATATATATATATATATATATATATATATAAGGGTTTCTTCCATGCTCACTCAAGTCCAACAATCACATCCAAACCAAATCAATTCATCATCTCCATACTCCAATCAACTAATACTACCACAACAACTCTCACACTCACCTACAGATGCATTGTGTCATCACGGTGCATTCAAGCATCTAATCTTCACTATATGATTTGACACTGTGTCCCTCTCCATAATGAGGGGACAATTTCCCTCTCTGGCAATCTCCACGGAGGGAACCTCAATTCTGTTTCCATTGCAGAATGAAAACGGTTGGGCTCTCAAATGCCTTAACAACCGTAGGGGCGTTCGGGCTCTAAAATGCCTTAACAACCGTAGGTCACTTCTCTCAATAAGTTGACCTATGATCCCTGATCCAATCAATCCGAAAAAGATCAGTACAAACAATTGTCGATTGGCCAATCGACAGTTATCATTGCGCGATGGTACATAAATATATAACAGTGTCATGCAAAGCTCACCATACCTTTCAATATAAAAGATTCAAATTGTTTCCTAAATTTCATCTTCACCATGATGCCATTCCAAAATCTGTTTCAAGTTATACTAAATCCTAATGGTTGGAAGTTCCTCTCATTTATCTTACTAAAAGCAATAATATATCACCCACCATCACTTATTCTCTCCAAAATCAATATCTCTTTTATACCCATATTAGCAGCCTTCAAAAATAGAGAAATAAAAGAATCCTCTAGCTATTCCGTAAGGCCAATCCACCCATTAAAACAGAATTCCCAATAACTATGAAAACATCACAACATCTATGACCTTGCTTATCCATAATCTATTTCAAGCATTTTCCTCAATGAAAACAGATTTACCAATCAAACTCCATTTGACCAGAAACAAGACAAATTTACATTTTACATTTCAACAAATCCAAATCAATCACAATCAGCACATACTTCCACTTAAATAGGATTTCACAACAACTAACTTTAAAGCATTTGCACTCCCATCCTACATCCTAATCGGGCTCTCACTCAAATGTTTCTCCAAATCGCAGAAACTGTATGGATAAGTAGAGGAAACTCACCAAAGCTCAAAACTTTGATTGAATGCTACCTATAGTGTTGTTGCCGCCTTAGTTCGCTGGAAATAGCCACTGGAGACGAGGAAGGCGAAGAGGAATTCGAAGGAAAAGAAAAGGAGGGTTAGGGCTTGGAGTTGATGTGAGGAAATAGATAGGAATATAAGAAAAGAGACTTACTTTATCTTGTTTTTGGCCTTGGGTGCCTCGTCTAGAGCTTCCCGCCACCGGAAAAGCTTCGACCGACGCCAAGCTTGCCGGAAAAACAAAGAAGACGATGGAAGGGAGATGAAATCGAAGAAGATGGCGAGAAACAGTGAGAAGCACAAGAAACCAACGCGATTTCGAAGTTTTAGGGAGGAAGAGGAAGTGTGGGAGGCCGCTGGATGAGCCGAGGGGAGGAAGACGATCGGAGCTTGAGTGAGGGAGGAGGCAGCGGCGGCTAGGGCTCGAATGAAGAAGGAGATTGAAGGAGGTGAGTATTTATATATATATTTTGGGGAAAATTACAACAAACTACCCTATTATTTATTCTTAATTATAGTTTTAGCCCAAAAGTTTGTACTTATTATTGTTTCCATTTCTTTCCTTCATAATATTATCTAGGTTTCCCAATACTTTTCATGAAAGTTCCGAATTCCAAATGACTCATTTAATTATATTTCTTTAAATTCTAAAGTAGATAAGGTTTAATATGCATAAATCATGTAAAATATCATAAAATTATTCCTAAAACTTCAAATTTCCTAAATGGCACCTCAATAATTGTGTATTATTTTTAATTTGAAAATTGGGATGTTACATACACAACCTTGAATACATAAACTAAACATCAACATTAAAAATCAATTGACATGTCGAACATGTTAGCTTTGAGTGTTCGCACTTGTTCTATGTCTGGATCCAAAGTTACACTTGTAGCATCAAAGTACGACCAAACAACAGCACACCCAATTAAGTAAAGCAACAATTAAATTAATTTTATTGCGTCGTTATAAAACTCATTCATTCTTCTAAATAAATTAATTATACAAATAAATACCTGATTCTAAATTGTCCTCCTTTACAACATAACATACATGGACAAATGGAAGATTGTCAATATTTACCGCGTCTCTCAACATTTTAGCAACAACATCAACCCAAGCTCCTCTCAAGATACACATACATTAAATTGCTATTACCCCTGTGCCAAAAAGATAAAATCATATATGAATTCTAAAATGCCAAACATTGTTCACTTATACATTGAGAGGAATACTACCATCCACAAATTGGGTCCCAAGTTCCCAAAATAACCTTAATCTCTTTTTCCTAAATACTATTGACCTTTGTCTTCTGTATTGATGAAACACAGACAAGGAAACCTACCACATCTGTTAAGTTTAATATAATTAGACTATTTCAGATTTTGCAATCTTTACATTATCTTCTTCTATATTTATCATTGACCCTAACTTTAAAGTTAATTCTTCAGTCCTAAAAAAAGTCTCAGGACCCTAATCAAATTAATTCCTACCAACCCCATTCTATCAAAATCAATTCACCATCTTCAAATCATCAATTCAACACACAATATTTAAGATAAGATATGTGTGCAAGTGATAATTTTTGAACCAACTATCGAAAATATTTTACCCTGTCAAATTAGAACACTGCATTGTTAAACTCATTTGAAATTTACTTTTCATTTTGTGAAAACTACTCGCGGTAGATAGCAATCGGGTAGGTAGATTTTAATAGTAAAATTAATTGATGGGGTTAAAATGAAGAAATCCACATTACCTAAACAGGAAATAAATTACCGTGAACCAACAGCCTGCACACCGTCGCAGTCGATCTTCTTCCATGATAGCTATGCCGCTGGCCACGCAATCAACGGTATCCCATAAAAATAACCTTTCCTCATGCTTTGTGGTAGAAGATTTCCAGAGAGACAAGAGAGATCACATAGAAGTTGATTGGAATGACGAAGATGACGAGATTGAAATAGTTCGTTATGTTTCTTCTGTGGATCTGCCTCATCAAAGATCGACGATCACATCGTCGTCGCAAACCATGGTGTCGCTGCTGACCGACAAAACGACAGTAGCACTAACGCCCGTTTTCAATGCCCTGCCACTCGGGGTAGTTGGAAATGTGAAGAGTAACAACAGCCACGAGGAAGAGGGAGAAATGTAGTGTCGAGTGTTTGATAAATGAACAGGACTAAGATAACCTTATTCAAAACTAATATACAATATCTAATAAACATATTGAAAAAAGTGGAAATTAATAACCTATTAAAGGCAAAATGAGGTCTTGGTAGTACCAGCCAAAAATATCTGCCTTTATAAATGGTTATTATATGCCTTTATAAATGGTTATTATATTCAGATCATACTTACATAGAGAATATATATAATTTATTGTAAATTTTGGGTGTTCCATTCTTTCCTTTTTTATATAACATTTGGGTGTTCCATTCTATTAAGTACTCCCTCTGGTCCTAAATATAAGACCTATAGTTTACTTTTTTAAAAAATTCTAAAAAAGCAAAATATAAGTCAATTATAAATTGATTTACCTAATTATTCCCCTTAAACTAGTTTATCTAACCTATAAACTAATGACTAATCTAAAAATATATCAAATATGTCATAATTTAATAACATATTTTGTAACCTTAACATCTCCAAAAAAAAGTCAACTAAGTTTTATATTTAGCACCGGAGGGGGTATTTACTAAAAATTAAATCTATGGTTATAACATGAAAACTTCTCTTAAAAATAATTTATGTATTTTAACATAACATAATTTCCAAAAAAACTGTATCAATAATGTTGGATATCCATCCGTTATCTCAGATTCTATCATATTTTTTAATAACTGTAACGTGAAAATCCATTAACAAAATATTTTTTTATCAAGTTGAAAAAATAACATAATCTAGGCACTGAGCATTCTGATCTTTAACTGTTGAATCCTTGTACTTGCTGTATCAAGATCTAGGTAGGAAGCGTCGTAAAAGGACTGAACCAGAGGTATTCCAATCAAAAAAATAAAAATCAAAAGAAATAATAAATATCACTTTATTTCCCCAGCTAGTAATTCGGAAAACAAAACAAACACCCAATTATTGATAAAACAAACTCACCAGATTCAAGACTTCCTAAACAGGCAACATAACGCAGACGAATAAATGGGGCCATATCGTTCAAATTCGCATCCTTGATAACCTTTTCCACCACATCCAACCACGATCAATGCAACACACACATAACTATTTTACCTGACCTAAAAATATAACAATACAAACATACACAAAATTAACAAACCATACAAAATACTAAAATAGCAAGCATATATACTTACCCGCCAGCCTTTTTCCACCTACACGATAGGAGAATGCGTATCTCTTTATCCCAAAACCCACTATTTTTTACTTTAGAAATAGGGAACACATACTATAAGAAGCCAATGACATCTATAAAAAAATCATAACTACCCATTTTCTTCTTTAACTAGCAAATGACCCCGTGCGATGCACCTGGACATTTAACTTTATTTTGTGGAGATTATCTCCCGGTAAAAATATTAAAATTATTTGTTTTATATTATTTAACTTAGTCGATAATTGAGCTCTCTATCCCTCCCTTCTAGTCCAACCCCCCTTCACCCACAATAAAAAAGAGCCAAATTCTCCTAAGCATCCTTGATTAAATATTGTTGGAAAATTTATTACTAATGGATACTAATGTATTGGCTAATATGCTTAGACTGAGAAGATGCGAGATATTTTATCACCATAAAATTCAAAGCTAACATTGACAATGACAATGATATTTTGAATTGAAATATTTAAAATCCAATCTCATTATCAATATGTTAATTGATCTTTGAAAATAGTAATATTTGAATTTTAAATTTCATCTCATGATTTATGCATCAACTCACTTGCGCAATGACAATAATTGCTAGTGCTACTATTAAATAGAAAAAACATGATATATAAAATTATCAATTCCTATTAACAATCACTTCTACATTCCCCCTATATTTGCAAATAGCTTTAAGAAATTCATAAACATAACCGCCCATCATCTCATACTTGTAAAAAAATTGGGTGAATCTTCTTTTAAAAATATCCACCCACATTTTTTTAGCATCAATTCACCAACATTTATATACATATAAAAACATGTCAATCATCATTATGTTTTTATCTTTAGTTAATTTCATGCAAAGTTTAACTCCTATTGTAAAGAATGAACTAAGATTTAGTTATTAACACACTTTTGTAGAAGTTGTGCTTTTCCTTTTCTTCTATAACACCTTTTAAAATAATGTTGCTACTCCCTATCTCCACGTCATTTACTCTTTTATTTTATTGAAAAATATATTTATAATCTCATTCATTGTCTTTCTCTCCCTTGAAAGAAATTAGTTTTTTTGTAAATCTTATCCACGATTTCTCTTAATATCCCATGTTTCACTTGATGATTTTTCTTCTCATACATTAATGCATATATTATCAAAACATTAGCAAAAGTTTACTTAGAGATTAAAGAAATAAAACTTTAATTCAAAGTTTATACATGCTACTTCGTTCAACACTACCTCAGGAAAAATTGCAAAAGTTTACTACTTCAACCTAATCATATATCATCAAAACAATAGCAAAAGTTTACTCAAAGATTAAAGAAATAAAAGTTTAAGACGAATATGACCCTGTGTGATGCACGGGTAGTGTTATATAAAATGATTATATGTTTGTTTTTTTATTCTTTGTTGAGTGATTCAAGGAATAACCATCAGCTTATATTATGCACATTGACGAAGGTGTATATGAGATATTGCATCTTTATGGTTTTTGTATCTTCTATCTCTAATATTACCTGCAAACATGAAGAATTTAGCATGTATGTTTTATTTTTAATTGTGAAAATACTGTATTTATGATGAGATAACTTTTTAAATATAATATGTAAATATACTTGTTATGAATAATGTTTTGGAATGGTTTTGTGTATACAACATTTGTGGTTATATTTGTTGGCTTCTTGTCTTTGTCAATGATGAGAACCTTCAAACCTACAATTGGTTTGACTCTTAATAATGCAACGTAGAGCTGACCATGTGAGAAGACTGAGTTGGGCAAGTATAAGTCAACATTATTTATTGATTGACTCTGGCTTTTATTAATTGTCATCGCAAATGAAGGTATGATTGGAAATTGACGTCTGTTCATTTTGAAAGGGAGTTTTGAGTCAGATGGATTCATATCCGATCCATTCTATGTATGAGTACCTCATTTCCAATGCTGGTCCCGTTCAGTGCTATGGATTTGATGAAATGTTTTCCCAGTATAGTTATGTGAAGTCCGGTTCTATTACATAATCCAACTGCATGGTCAATATTTCTGATCAAGATTACTGACACTCCAACCTTCAGTTGAATCTTGTGTGGTGGAACTTTTAAAGAATTAATAAAATGAGTATTACTTAGAAATATTCGTCAATTTTTTTTTTCAAAATAAAAATTAATATTAATACTTACAATTTTATTTAACACTATTTAAACAGTTTAATTCTTTATTAATTCACCAAGTAAAATATAATATATGGTTGTAATTACCAATAATATTTGTTATAGTCAGATATTTAAGTCATTTGTTTTTTATTTGCATTTTATTATTTGTCATTGAATTAATATATTTCTTCCTTCGTAATTATTTTTAATATTAGTAATTTACTTTGATATGTTATTTTTATCATATTGGTTTTTCCAAATCAATGAATATATTGTAAATTTAATAGTGAAATTTGTAGAATGACATACAACTCATATAAGTCAGGTTTAATTAATCCAAACAAATGACAAACGACACATGGGGGATAAGTTTTGCAGTTTATTATTCTTTAAATGCTCTTCTGCGGTTTCTTTTTCTTTAAATGTTCTAGTTATGACCTGTGGCAAAAAAAAAGCTCTTGTTACAAACTTACAATCATTTCAGAGAACGACACGTGGAGCTGCTACACGGGCTTTTATAAGTTATTTTGATTTTGTTATTCCCCTTTCAAGGCGTATTGAAGCCACTGGGGCCCATTGACCAAAACAAAATCAAACTTAAAACTTCTAGACCATTTAGAAACCCATTAAAAAACTTCACCCTCTTTGGTGATTTGTACATGTGATTGTCAGAAACGTTAAACAGTGAAAACATTTTCTTCATGCTTAGCTTCTTCTTGCTCAGAAAAACATTTTCTTTATACTAGAAACCCAGAGGTGGTATTCTTTTCTCTATTGAGTGAAACATGAAGAGAATGCTAGCATATTTTAAGTGTTGCCGGAAAAATCCTTTTGACAACACAATGGTAGAAGATAGAGGGAGAGAGGAAAGAAATAATCTGATGTGGCGACAAGACAGAGGCGGACACTACTATGGGACATATTCTATGGTAGTAGGTCAAGCCAATGAGGTTCTGGAAGATCTCAGTCAAGTGGTCTCAGGGCATTTGGCCACATTCGTTGGAATATACGACGGCCACAATGGAGTAATCGCGGCTTCATACACTCGGGATCATCTCTATAACAATTTACTAGGTAACTGGATAAAGTTAGGTGTAAATGCATGTTTTGTACTTAAAGTAATTAGTTAATTATTAATGGATGAGACACAATTATGTTTATTGTTAGTTTGTGATTCAAAGGCATCTGTAAAAGACTAGACTACAGGAATTCCTGTGTAAACAAAAAAACAAGTTAAACAGAAAATACATATTGCAAGATTAATAAGTTATCTTGGAAAAACTTACCAGATTCCATAATTCCGGATGAAACAACATATCGTAAATGAATAAATGGACATATATCGTCCAAAGAAGCATCCTTTGAAATGCGTGGATGTCACCCAAGAGGGGGGGTGAATTGGGTGAGGGAATAAAACTTTTAACTCTTCTTTTCGAAAGACTGCTTGTGCTTGGTGATGATATTAAGAAGTAATGGTATGCACAAGTCAGTATGTTATGTGATGCAAGATAGAATGTTTAATTGTAAATTTATGCACACATAAATTTATCCTGGTTCGGTCACCCAGACCTACATCCAGTCCCCAGGCTCCACCTGAGATTTTCAATCCACTATTCTTGTTTAAACCGGGCACAAGAGAAGCCTTTACACTTTAGGTTTTACGAACACGGGTTCACCTAACAACCCACAGGTTTTACAACGGGTTCACCTGCAAACCTTACAAACGCAAGTTTTACGGGCTAACTTGCAACCTATGGAGATTTAGAAAACTTCTAAATGCTCCCCCTTACAAAATGTAAGATTACAATTATGTTCACTCTATGAACTGATTGTGCTAAACACTTAAGCTCAAACTGACTCTCTCTAAGAGTGGATGATGTTACTCACTTAAGTACAACTGAATCACTCTCTAAAAATATTACAAATCTGGATCTGAGAGTAGTACAAGATGAGAGGAATGTAGAATACAATGTTTCAGACAATAGGCTCGATTCTTCTCTCTTACTTTTCTTCTGAATGTAGATGTTCCTTTTATACTCGGCTTCAAAGGCTTGGGCGGCAGGTTGAATATGACCGTTTGAATGTAGCCGTTAATCCCAAGTTACCGTTGTGAAGTACATCTTCATTAATGCTTAGCAGGGTTGACTTGCTTTATCTCTGAAAAGTAGTCCTGACACCTCTGCTCTGACAAAAGCATTCTGACTTCTGAGTATGTGATGTTTACTCTTGTACTCTTGCTGACGGATGATCATCATTCATCCGCAAGTGGTAATCTTGCTCCGCAAGTGTTAAGCTCTGAGTCCCAATGTCAAGAGTCTTTCCATCCGGAAGCTCATTTGCATCCGGAAGCGTGACCATGTTCTGCACATACTGGTTAGTCCAACATAGCAATATATATATAAGAATTATACATGCTGTGGGAAGCTTGTTCGCTATGGGGAGTAGTTTACTTAGACTGTGTTCTGATTTGGTCTATGATGTATCCGGAAGCATTCTTACATCCGGAAGTAAAACCACTGGATGAAGGATTTTTGTTCACTATAACTCACTCTCGCTTAGTGTATTTCATTCCAACACTCAGCGCTAGTCACTAAGCTATCGGAAGCACTTTCACTTGACGTAGTGAACTTACTGACGCTTAGGGATATGTTTCTTTTATCAGCCTGTGTCAGTCTAAATCCAACAGGAAGTAATTTCACTTGACGAGGCTGATTCACTGACGCTTGGGGTCATTCTATTCTATCAGTCTGCGCCAGTCTAAATCTAACAGGAAGTGCTTTCACTTGGCGAAGTAGACTTACTGACGCTTGGGGTAATATCTATTCTATCGCTCTGAGCCAGTCTAAGTCTAACAGGAAGCAAACTCACTTCCGGTTGAGTTATAGCTTAGTCTTAAGGTTTGTGTACCTAATTCTCATGGACTAAGTTATTTCCCTAGTGATTTTCTTGCTGACGCTGGGGGATGAAAACTTCATCCGCATGCGCAAGTCCTAATCTATCCGGAAGTAAATCCTCATCCGGAAGCATTCTTACTTGGGATCCTATGTTATCCTACTGCTTCCTAGGCACTTGGTCTAATCCTCTATATTTTAGTCTTCATCAAAACTTAAGATTCTAACATCCTTAATATCAGCATTAAAGAATGTTGAAAAGGTGTTAATTACAAGAATTGATATGAATCCTTCCAAAAATAAATGGTCATTCAAGATACAACAAAGACAATTTCCTATAGTATTATCTTTTGCAATGACCATTAATAAAAGTCAAGGTCAGTCTCTCAAGAAAGTTGACCTTTACTTGGAGAAACCTGTTTTCACTCATGGCCAGCTTTATGTTGCTTTTTCACGTGTTCGCAGCATGTGGGGAATAAAGGTTGTGTTGGGAAAAGAAGATGAACATCACGTTCATACAACAAAAAATATTGTTTATAGTGTGATCTTCACAAACATTTAGCCACAGATTACGTAGATATCATCATCAGCATACTGTTTCTATTTTGTTCTGTTGAGGTTCACATTTTATTTTTATAGCATATTTACACAAACTGAAGCTACTTTGTTTTTTTTTGTTATAGCTCCAATATCCTTTTTGTTACACTGCACAATTTTTGTTGCTGTCTATATAACGAAACATCAATTATGCTTTATTTTAAGTTAATATAACGAAATATCTTTTTCGTGCAACGCACGTGCAACACACGGGAGAAGTGGCTAGTTTGAATAATGGAGAAAAAGTTAACTTGGAAGTTCCAAGGAAATGTCTAAAGAGAAAATCATGGTTACTACTCACTCGATCCCTCTTTTAAAATTTTGAAATTTGATCTCAATTGGTCATATCACCCATCAGTGCGCAGTACAAATATCAAGGAGTGTTTGATTGATGTTGCATGGAAATAGTAACATTTTAGAGATCTTGGCCAACGACCTATATACTCGTTTATATATAGTCATGTGTTGATGATTAAACTGCATGGAGAATATGGAGACTTAGAGTAGAGGGAGAACTATCCCTCTACTCTAAGATGTATATGTTTTCTGAGACTTCGATCTGTTACTACATTTCTGGGATATGTTTTCTACTTTTATAATTTTATTTTTTCCTCCAATTATATGTGGTTGGGGAGACGAGGGGTGTAAAGTCCCACATCGGCTGGGGAGGAGAACGAAATGTGCTATATATAGGCCTGGATACCTCCCCCTCTCGACGCGTTTTAAAACCGTGAGGGGTGAGGATTCCCCAAAGCGGACAATTTCGAGAGCGAGGCGCTGGGATGTTACAGATGGTATCAGAGCCAGCTCGAGTCGATGTGCCAGCGAGGGCGCTGGGCCCCAAGGGGGGTGGATTGTAAAGTCCCACATCGGCTGGGGAGGAGAACGAAATGTGCTATATATAGGCCTGGATACCTCCCCCTCTCGACGCGTTTTAAAACCTTGAGGGGTGAGGATTCCCCAAAGCGGACAATTTCGAGAGCGAGGCGCTGGGATGTTACAAGGGGAAATAATAAAACAAAAGTGTAGCTAACCTGATTTTCTGCGAGACCCATCTGAATAATTCCCTCAGGATTCAAGATATGGTTTTAAGGATTTTTCTCGTATTCTTGCCACCTCAGGATTCAAAATTATGCCTTTGAATCACAGATATGAAGAGGAGATTAAGTGTGCGTGAGAGGTGTTAGCCAGAGAGTAGTAGAACATCGTAGGATTTAAAGGAAGAAGATGAATAAGAACGATAGAGAAGAAGTTATGATTTTGTAAGAGAGGATTGGTTGGTGATGCAGTGAAGCTAAGGGGTATGTATACTTAAAAATCCTACAATTTTCTCCTTAGTGCAACGAAAGTGATCAATAGAAGTTCCTTTCTTTGAAATCCAAGTTCCTTCTTAGTACATAACTTCTGTTGTGAGTTAAGAGAGAGACTGACTAACCGAGTGTATGTGCCGAAGTGGCAAGGATCTCGCAGCCTTGAAGGAGGATATAGAGGTCCCAACCATGGAGGATGTTCCTAATTCAAATGCATATAATTCAGATTAAATTATATTACATAATTTGCGAGATTTTTTTAAAATTGTCTAGATCTCGCAACAACATAAAACTCAAACTACAAAAATACATAACATAGTATATCAGCTGAGCCATTTTTATATTAATCAGCCAACATTCTGATCTTAAGCTGCTGAATCTTTAGCCTTGCCGGATCGATCTTTAAATTAAGTAACCAACATTCTAATTTTGAGTTGCTGAATCTTTGGGCTTGCTGGATCAACATCCAAATATGAAGCATCTGTAAAAGACTGGACTACAGGAATTCCTGTGTAAACAAAGAAACACGTTAAACAGAAAATACATATTGCAAGATTAATAAGTTATCTTGGAAAAACTTACCAGATTCCATACTTCCGAATGAAACAACATATCGTAAATGAATAAATGGACATATATCGTCCAAAGAAGCATCCTTAATGCGCATTTCTTTATCCCAAAATCCACTATTTTTAACTTTGCAAATAGGAGACACATACTGAAGGAAACCAATCACATCTGGAAAAATAAGAATTATAAAACAATAATAAAAAATAACTAAACTTCAAACCAAGTGGGAAGGAAATGTACCAAATTAGTAAGCAAAAGCAGTAAAAGATACGCAGACTAACAAAACCAACCAAATAAACAATCTTGGGGCATCTCAGAGGCAATTAATTGAGCCGGAGTCCATATATCATAGAGAAATGAAGGGAACATTCCGACACAATCTCTGAGATTTATTTCCTTGGCAACTTTCAAGTGATATTGCCTTTGGATTCCAAGACCACCATAATCGACTTTATTTAGGTCTAATTATTTCAATTGAAAGACCCGGAAAAAGCAGCCACAAAAACCTCTCATGACATCCTGACTATCCAATTACAAAATCATCTTTGATGCCTAGTTAAGAAAAAATGTAAAATTAAGTTAAACAGGTGTAAGTAAAGTGGTTGGCCAAAAAACAAAGGTGTAAGTAAAGTGGTAAATATAAAATAATCACCTTTTCATCATAAACTACAACGTCAATTGAAGATAAAGTCTTCACTGAGGGTAGTCCGTCTCCTAAAATCTCAACATGTTCTACAGAAAAAACCCTATATATCTTTACAGCTACTGAGAAAGGAGGAGAAGCAGGGTGAACCATAGAGAGGAAAAACATATAAGGAGAAGTCATTTAGGATAGAGCAAAGAAGTACAATGAAATTAAAGAAATACAAGTACTCCTATATATAGACTCCACATGACTTGGGTAGTCCGCAAATTCCGCAACATACATGAGAGTATGAGACTAGTTCATGCAATTGTATATATGGGGGGTAAAGATACAGTATCTTATTAATTTATTTTTTATTCCAAATACACAGTATCATGCCTACCTTTCACAATAGAACATCAATTCAATGCATTAAGTACGAGTGGCCATTATGTCTTGGCTTATGAATAGGAATCGGCCAAGTGAAATAAATTATCAGTCTAAGCGGCTCGCAAACAAAATGAACATAAAATATAAGATGACTGAAAAATGGCTAGGCTCTATCAACTCAGCTTGAAAGTTGAGATTTATATGATATATTGATAAGTATAGATTTTCATAAGAAATAACACAAACAAAAAATTAATTACTCTCTTATAATTTAAATAAATATTTTCTTAAAACCACAAACTAAGTGAAGCGCATTTCTACTCGAACTATGTGGGCTTTGATTCCTTAAGGGTACATAGATCCTAGGTTAAACCCTAGGTCCTCTGATAATGTAAATATTATTTTGTTTTTTTCGTTTTTATTTTTTGTATTATATTGATTTTTTTTGGTAATTTAAATAAAATTAAAATTAAGACCATATTTATTTTTAAATAAGTTACTTAGAGGTAACCGTTCTCTTGAATGAGCATCGTAGGGTGCCTAACACTTTTCCAACTCACAATCAGCTCTCGGACCTTATTTGGTTTTTAAAGATCATTATTATTTTCAAAAGTTTTCCAAAATATCCTTTTTAAAAATTATGGCCAGCTCCATTTTAACCAAATTTTTGGGTGCTACACCTTAATTTCCATGAGCTGCTTCTAAATTGATCTAAAAAAATAAGAAAAAGAGATTATTACCATGGTGCTAGGTGCACCTTTTATAAATTATCATGGTGACCATTTTAAATTACAAGTGTCGATTTTGCACTTCTAAGTACCGTGGTGTTAAGTGCAACATCTTAGAAGCTATCATTGATGTAGTTTTGCACATTTGCCCTTCCTTGATATGCATGTAGCAGCATGTAACTTTTGCTTGTTGGCGGGACATCACCATTAAATAACACTTTTCTTCTGCTCCAGTCCTTGTTCAATACTTTTTCTCTATTTGATTTGAAAACACTCAGAAAACTTAGGTGGTGGGGGCCTATGAACGAATTTCACTGCTGCTCTAACTTTACTTTTGTTACAAAAAATAGTATTTACATATTCGCATAAGTTTCGTTATCACACTGAAAATTAATTTTTATCTAGTACTTGTAAATAAATATGCATGAACTTTTTGAGCTATAACACTCATGAGGGAAGAAAGCTACTAACGATGAACAACAGTCGTTTCGTTGTAATAAAAGAGAAAAAAAATTGTGGAAGACAATTTTGAACTTTTTGTAACAAAATGTTTAGTTACTTCACTGATATATATAGTCTTAAATACAAGTGGCATTATAATCATATATTTTCCATAAAAAACTTAGCAATATCCGTTTAGTAGGGTATCCATTGCACAAGTTCGGATGTTCTTTGTTCTTTGATATCACAACACTAACCACTAAAGTGGTATGACAAGTGAATATCTAACAATAATTTATAAACTATACCACAGCCTCAATTTTTAATGGCTACTTGTTAAAACCCATTTTGGCTCCATGAATTATGGTGATTGTCATAAGAAAGATGATCAGAATATATAGCTAAGTTTCTGGGAACTGAACTGATTTCACACATTTTATATGAATCTCCTTTTTTGGGTCTATCTTGTCTCTATCAAATAGAAATATTGCAGACAAGTAGGCATGTTATGACACCATAACAAGATGAGAAAGCAAGCTAAGCTAAACTACTTAAAGTCATACAGTTGCTTATTTATGTTGTTCCATTTGTCCCCTACTTGATATTGATGGAATGGACACACTTTACTCTTTGTGGTCACAATTGTTTCATCATTACAAGCCTACCAATATAACATCACTTTGTCCCTAACATATAATGTAAGTTTTCTACTTCCACTATTCATCATCATCTTCATCATCATTTTAATTTTTCAGAATCCTTCTCTATGGAAACCCCACTTTCTCTAGCCACCGAGAGTTTCTCTTATAGCTGGCTGACAAACTCTAAACCCTCGTTGGACAACTTGCTTCCCGAGCCACCTAGAAGGTTACCAGGTCTTAGTTCATATCAAAATTTCAACTTTGATGTGTCCAATCTTCAAGCATCTTCTCCTATTGCTCATGCTGATGAACTTTTCTCGGATGGTCTTATTAGACCTGTTTTTGTTGATACTTTAAAGGGTGAGTGCAGTCATAATACTAGAGATTCCACTGAAACTACCAAGTCAAGTTATTCAGTATCTTCAATAATCGTTTCTGCTAGACCTGTGGGAGTCCATAGTCTTGGACTTCCAGGGAAACATAGATCAACCAAGAAAAGATTCATAGATTCTGTCCGTCTTCTGAGCCGACTTTGCTGCATCTTAGGATGGTCAAGGAAAAGTACTAAGGTTGGTAATGTTGACAAGCCAGAATGGGAAGGAACCTCAAAACCAATTGGAACTTACCGTGATAATGAGAATTCAATTTATGAAGCAGTTCTTCATTGTAAGAGATCAATTGGTATGAACAACTATGCTTTTAAGTGTTTTTCCTTTCATGTTCTCATTGTTAGTGGTGATCATGAAGTTCATGTTTTATTTGCTTATATTTTAATCTCCAGAGCATTAATTCATCCGCTGAAGATGGGAAGAGTGCCGTATGGAAGAAAAAGAAGAAGAAGCATATCAATAAAGTTGACCTTTGCATCATCTTCTCTCTTGAATGTTTCATAGACACATCCTCCACGGCCAACAATCAACTTTTGCTGATAGTAAATAGAATATATCCAAATCTGTCTCAACCTTAGCTTATTCCATTTCCTATATATATGATGAATTAATTATATTTTCTTTACTCTTGATTATCATCAACGAATGAACTTTTAACATGTGGTTTATGAATTAGTTCTGGATAATTACTAACTATAGATGATGAATAAAATGGTCCATTCACTTCTATGTTGAATGTTGCATCAAACACCAAAGCATCATATCGTTTTAGAATATTTTAAATGTAAAAAAGGACCGAAATTATGTTTACATTTAGGAGGATGAAGTTTATGGAAAAACCAGAATTATGACATTTTTCTTAGGTTTAGATTCAAATCCAGGTTTATGGAAATACCTTTAGGTTAAGATATCATTATGGGAACGAAAGGAAAATACTCGAAATACCTTAGGTTAAGATATCGTTATGAGAAGGAAAGGAAAATATGTACATATATTTATATATTAAATTAATAAGCTAAATATATACAAACTTCTCTTCTTATATTTTCTTCAATCAAAATATTCCGTATATATAACTATCACCAAATTAAAAAATTGAATTTTTAAAGGCTCCATCAAGAGATGACTCTTATGTTCAAATTGCATTTACTCAAAGCGAAAACACACACACACACACCTCAATTGGGTTGTTTGATTTATTTATTTATTTTTTTACCGAAATTGGGTTGTTTGATTAAAGGCTGTATTTCGGCTAGTATCAAGTTCAAGTTTTATCAATGGAGGTACAAAATACGTCTGGGTAGTTTCTAGTTTTTCAACTGATACCCAACCCATTTTTTATTAAAACTACTGAGTAAAAAGTAGGTATGATATAATTTATTTCAAGAAAATTATTTGACTATATGTGTGGTAAATGATAAAAATGACTGGAACTAATTAAATTTCCATTTAAAATAATTTAAAGTTTAAAATATTTAATTATTAATTAATCTTCATTGTTAGTCTAATATATTTAAAATTCATATTGTAATAAAAAATAAAATTCATATAATTTATATTTTGTTAATAAAAAGTCTATTGTTAAAATGTGAAAGAAAGCTAGGGAACGTATGTGGGAGAACACAAAGTGGGCAGAGAGAAGAAATGTGTGAAGGAGCATGTATGTTGAGCATGTGGGAAAAAGGGGAAGTTTAAATATATTGTCTACCAGAAAAACATGACTTTGCTTTTGGGATTCTTGTCTTTGTAAAGTAATGGATGTAGAATTGAGACATATCAGCAAGTTCTTGTGAGAGATAATTGAAACAAGCAAGACAAGACGAGGAGGCCACAATGGACAAAGGACAGACAATCCTACCACAAACCTTCATTGGCGATCATGATACTCCCCTCTAATATCTCTATTTATTCAACTACTTTTCTCCCTAAGTTCACTTCCCTCTCTAATTTCTTCTCATAGGGTATGCTCCTCATAGTCAAATCGAAGTCTCAAAAGCTATGAAGAGTTATAGTTGTCTTTTAAACTGAGATTATAATATAAAAATATTGGAATATATAGTACTCATATAAAGTCATATTAAGTAGTAGAAGGAATAAAAAATGCTTTTTATTTCATGGATGCAAATATTTTAGGAAAAAGGTTTGGCTCACTAACGATTTAAGGGCAGGACTCTTAGCTTAAGGTACATTGGGAAATTATAAGATTTTCATTAGATAAGCCTAATGTCTGTTACCCTTAACTGTGGGCACACCATTTTAAGTAGTCAGATATTAGTTGCGTCATTAAAAATGTGGGTCCCACATTAAGGCTAATCGAAGCTAGGCCTATCTAACATTTACCGTATTTTAAATTTCAAGTTTTATTTTTGCACACTCAAATTTATCTTAGTTCCGGATGCACTTTTTATATATTATTATGTGTAATTTTGCACATTTATCAATGTTCAAACACTATTTGGTACTGTCCACATAATCAATGATGTCAAACATATTTACATAAAAATGTTTATACGTGTTAAAAATGTATTGTAATAATAAGTTGGGTTAAGGTGCATTTTTAGTACTCTAGAATATAGCAAAGTGCACCTAGCGTAATATACAATATTGTGGTCCATTTGTGATAACCAAGAATTATTTTCGTAGCTTATTTAGTAACGACGTTAAATAAGTTAAGTTTGACCGTTATGTGTCAAATTTTGACCGTTACATTGTGGGGTAAAGGAGCATTTTCAGTACTCTAGAATATAGTAGGAGCACCAAACATAATATACAATATTTTAATCCATTTATGATAACCAAAAATTATTTTCATTGCTTATCTAGTAATTGGTTAGCTAAAACTCACTTTTGTAAGATAAAATCTGATGTGACATAATGATGTAATATATGTATGTTGAAATGTTAATTTAACGAACATTTATTTTAACTTTATAACTATGTAATAAGATAAAAGTAACTCTTCTTCTATTACAACATAGAGCCATTAATTCAGGTCGAGTCAGTATGGCCAACCCGTTTTAATTCGTGTCGAGCCAGTATGACCAACCTGTTTTAACTCAGTAAGGTCAACCTATTTAGTTTATAATTCTTTGCTTACTTTTTTTATATATGTAAAATACTAATGACTTATTAGTTTATACATGCATGATATTAGGATATTCTATGGATCTTTATAACTTTGTAGTGTTTATAAATTATTTGAATCTTTGAATAATATTGTGATTTAGTTGTTTATGGTGTTTAAATATTGTATATTATGTTTGGTGCTTCTTCTATATTCTAGAGTACTGAAAATGCTCATTTACCCCACAATTTAGTGGTCAAAATTTGACACATAACAGTCAAACTTAACTTATTTAACGTCGTTACTAAATAAGCCACGAAAATAATTCTTGGTTATCACAAATGGACCACAATATTGTATATTATGCTATGTGCACTTTGCTATATTTTAGAGTACTAAAAATGCACCTTAACCCTAATAAGTTTTGTTTCAAAAACGTTACCAGTTTCTGCAAAGATATGACATATTATAGATCAAATTTTTATTTTTGCTTAAAGTAATGTCCTATTCAAACAAAATAATTTATTTATAAATTTTAAAAGCTAATTATTGTTCATTAAAAAAAATGTTTTATATTATTGATATGAACCTTTGGAAACATGACTGATTTCAATTTCTTAATCAATTATTTGCCTCCCAAATTGAACATGTTGACCCTTAAAAATATTGGCTTCGGTGTTTACAAACATAATTAGACAAAAGAGTTCGTATAATGTCACGGTATAAATTATCCAGATAATGGTCTTATATTTTAATTACATCCACATCTCTAATTCTCTCCCTCTGTGCCAAAAGTATATTAAAATGACAAAATGATATTTCTGATAATTAAATAGTAAATGATGCTTAACAAGAGATTATGTGCGAAAAAGTTGTTTTGGTCTAGCAGCAAAAATTAACTAAAAGAAAACAACCAAGTTACTTATCGCCTATAGGTTCAACTAATGAAAGGGTGAGAATGTGTGACCACGCGGTACAGTTTCAATCATTAATTTAGGTGTGCCACATTGTTTTGGCTACAATCGCCCTATAATTGTGTATATATCCTTTAATGCAATTTCACAGCAATGTCATTTATGGATACTTTAATAACTTACGGTTCTTGTTATAAGAGGTCTCAACATTTTTAGAAATACCACTAAAAATATATTGGAATAATTTATTATAAGTAAGTTTAATAAATTTTTCTGTTTTTAATTACCTTTATTCAATTATCATACACATTTTCCCATCCTTCCTTTCTTTTGATAATATACACGAGTAAAAATGGAAAACATGCATTTCTTACTTTGAATTTTGCATGTTAGAACTCTTTCTGGGAACAAAAATGTTTACATATTACCTCTTATGCTTAGGACTAAAGGAAGTATCTCATGTCATCTAAACTTAAATATTTGGAAATTTTTGAATTGTTTATTTTCAATCATTTAAACTTCCCTAAATAGTTGCCCCTTAAAATCTATTACTAATTTAGATCATTCTTGGATTATTTATATTATTGGTTTATTTTTCAAATTAAAATTTTCCTACCCATTCAGTTGACTATAACGCACATATTTTTAATCAAAATTAAACAAATATTTAAATTTTCATTTTTTATAGATATCTAAGTTTGCATTTTGATAAGTCACACAAATTTGAAATTAAACCGTGTAAAATCAATTTATATTTTTATTCCACTTTTCTCTCTGTTTAAAAAACCTATAATATAATGCTTCTTGGCTGTAGCGGAGTGTTTTATGTTTGCTGGAACAAATTGCTCTATATTTCTCTGTTTCATTTACTTTTTCTTGATGCTTTCAAAATTTCTTTTCCACTTCCCACCTCTTGACTTAAGCTTCAAATACAACTCAATTGTGGCTCAATAAACAAATTCCAACAACCTACAAGCAAGGAAATCTTTAAAAGCCAAAGTTGATAAAGAGGGTGATCTATTCACATTTAAATCAAGATTTTGAAGACTTCAACCTAATATTCACTTGACACATTTTGCCTATCATATTTACATCATAATATGTATGAATCCACTCAAAACAAGTAATAACTATAGGAAAATCTGCTAAAAGGGCACGAATTTCATGCATGATATTAAAATTTATGAACATATGAAATATTATTTTCTAATAATGAAAGAGTTACTCAAACAAAAAATAAGTTTTTGGGATTATTTTCTTATTATTGCTAAATTGCGTTCAGCGGATAAGGAAAAAAATCTTACATTTGAAATCTAGTGAAAATCTAGAGCTATTGAGGACAAAATGTCTCTACATTCTATTTGCATGTGATCATAGTTACATTGCCCATCTCAATTAAGGTTCCTTTTCTAATTTCAATTATGATACTAACAAATCTCAGAGTAAAAAATTAGTCATTGTCATGTCAATGTCATCGTTAATATATATGATCATCCCAAAGTGTTTTAAGTTAAAATCAAAGAGCTAGTACAATTTTTAGGTCCATATCATTATATACCCAACATAGCTTTTATTCACTGATTGAGAAAGGAGTAGGGGCCAGATCTATGTATAAATATTCAAAATCAGAAATTATACATTTCTACATATATATATATATTGGTTTTAAAATTCATTAGTTAGGGAAAAAGACAAAAAAATATCTCTAATATTCAAAAATAACATCTGAGTCCCTCAAACATTAGCAATCACGCACTAAATAGTCTCTAAGGAACAATATGTGTGATTTTCAAATATTATGGGAAAAATAAAAGGTGGATTTAAAGGTATCGGTTAGAGTATATTGATAATATCATGTTATTTTAATTAATTTAACTAAGTAACTAACATCTAATTAAATTAGACAAATAGCTAGGTCATATATCAATTGCATATTGTTACATATTGTTATTATTTATAATCTATATAATTATTAATTTGTTAAATATATTTAACGGAGTATTTATACTTTGGGAAAAATAATTAGAGGTCCCCCACAAGGGAGTTAATACTGGAAAAATCCCAAAAGTTGAAAATATTAATGTAGGGTCCCAAGGGACCTCACATTAATATATTTGAAAAGTGAAAAGACAGTTTTGCCCCTAGTCATAAAAAAAATTTACCCCTCCTCCCCCCACCCCACCTCCCTCACCAGCCTCCCTCTCCAGCCACCCTCCCCCTCCAGCCCCACCCTCCCCAGCGCCCCCCTCCCCCACCCCCACCCTCCCCAGCGCCCCCCTCCCCCACCCCCACCCCTCCAGCCCCCTCCCCACCCCCACTCTCCCCAGCGCCCCCCTCCCCCACCCCCACCCCTCCCCTCCCCTCCAGCCGCCACCCACCCTCCCCCCACCCCCCACCCCTCCCCCCTCCCCCTCAAGCCCGCCCCCCCTCCCCAACCTCCCCCCTCGAGCCCGCCCCCCCACTCCAGCTCGCGAGGAGGAGTGGGGGTGGGGGGCGTGGAGGGAGGAGGGTAGGGGTGGGGTGGGCGGGCTCGAGGGGGGGTTGGGGGTGGGGGGGCGGGCTCGATGGACTCGAGGGGGGGGCAGGCTTGAGGGGAAGGGGGGAGGGGTGGGGGCGGGCTTGAGGGGGAGGGGGGAGGGTGGGGGGGCGAGCTGGAGGGGAGGGGGAGGGTGGGTGGCGGCTGGAGGGGGAGGGTGGGGGTGGGGGCGGCTGGAGGGGGGAGGGGGTGGGTGAGGGAGGAGGAGGGGGGAGGATGGGGTGGGGGGTAATTTTTTATTAAAGGCTAGGGGCAAAACTGTCTTTTCACTTTTCAAATATATTAATGTGAGGTCCCTTGGGACCCTACATTAATATTTTCAACTTTTGGGACTTTTCCAGTATTAACTCCCTTGTGAGGGATCTCTAATTAATTTTCCCTTATACTTTTATATTATCATATCATATGTTACTTTATATGTAAAATATAAAGTAACATGTAATCTAATAATAAGGAAAATCAATGGGCTCCATGCTCAAGCAAAGATCAAACACTAACTTTGGTTAAAGTTGGATGAGTCTCTTACCATTCAATAAAACGCCCTTGGTTAACCAGATCATATATTTAAGAACACGTGAGTATCTTTTATTTAATAAAAACCATGTCTTTTTCATTAATATTCCATCTAAACTTGCTTTTCAAGATAATCAATCAAATATATTTTAAAAGGTTAAAATTAAAAAAGTCATTTCTATCATTGTTGATCACACATTCTGACTTATATTCAACTTTACATCTAGAAAGCTAAGCCAGACACTTCTTCCAATCCAAACATACCAATCTCCTAAGAAACACTACATTATACAACTCAGCCGATAAGTTGGGTAAACATAACCATGTCGCAGTGCGCTTCTAATTATCAGCGTTACAATGGGCTGGATCGGCTGCTGCAGCTTGACATAGGTGGTGCTGGTCGTTTGGCTTCTGGTTTAAGTTGGTTTAGACTTGGATTTCCTTTCATGCTTTAAAAAAGGAAGGATTAAAGTTTGGTCTCTATTTTGAGCTCATTTTAGGTGGCTCCGTGGCACAACACCGTATAGAGAAGAACTTCCAATTCTGGGAAATTCATTGCTCGCAACAACACCTCTCTCTGCGTAAAATGACAAAGGAAAATGCTTAGAAACTTGAAATTTAGGATGTTCGAACAGATTTCGTCGAGCAGGACAATATCTCTGCCATAAGCTATCTCCAATATTTATTTTGGAACTGTGCGGCCCTCCCTTCCTCTTCTCATATTCAATTTTCTTTTCTTCATGCCACACTTACTTTTTGTTTTAAGACATTGAATTATAGTACTTTATTAAAATTTTACTCTAAAATATTTATTTTGGAACTGTGCAACCCACTTGATAAGAACATTGATTGTAGCTAAAGAAGAGCATTAATTTAACCAAAAAAAGAAGGGCATTTAATTAGGGTGATGTGAACGTTTTGAAATATTTGTCTGAGGTCCCAAGCTGAAAGTTCCAAGGGGGACCACGAAAATTGGTCAAAAAAGGGGGGCCCACGAAAGTATATGTGTCTCCACAAACTAATCAACTAATCGTATCCATAATTGTTTCTTGGGTTAAACCAACTTTTGATCCCTATAGTTTGGTGTGATTTGGGTTTTAGTGCCTGAAGTTTAAAAGTGGAGGTTTTAGTCCTTGTAGTTTACACCAATTTTGGTTTTAGTCCCTATACTTTCAAAGAAGAGGTTTATTTGATCCTTCAAGTTTCATCTTGCTCAAACAAATGGTCCCTATAGTTTTGATAAGGACTTTATGGTGTTAAATAAGCTGACATGTCAGCCTTATTTGTGATGATGTGGCAAGCTTAGGTGGGAAAACAAATTATAAATTATAATTAAAACAATTAATTGATAAATCTTTTTCTAACCATAATAGGTTATTTTTGCAACTGAAATTATTTTTCTATCATGGTTAGTCTATCAATTTATATTTTACGGAAAATAAGAAAAATTGTTTTTCTAACTATGTTAGTCATTATTATAACATAAATGATTTTTCTAACATAGTTAGTATTATGATTATTGTAGTTAATTAAGTTAAATTCTTTTTCTAACTATGTTACTATTAATAATGAGTGAATTCTTTTCTAACATAGTTAGTAGTAAAAAAAAATTAGCGTAAAAATGGTTTTATAAATGTGAATGTTACAATTTATTAAGTTTTTTTTTCCCCTAAAAATGGTTATAGTTAGACTTCAATTCTTTTTTGTTACAATTTTCATTAATTCATCTTTTTCTAATCATGATAGAAAAAGAATTTTTTTCAAAAAAAAAAATAAAAAATAACCTTGGTTTTTTTAAGATCTTCTTCGAAGAAGCTAAAGCCGTCAAACTTCTTCGCCCAGATCTCCATGACGAAGACAACTGAAAAGTGAAAAATAACCCACTGAATCCAAAAGATAAATGTTATATAAAATATGAGTAGTATCAATACATAAGGAAAAAATCTACATACAAGATTGAAAGAATGAAAAATTTCTCTGATTTCCCATCTTGGGCTTGGTTCCTATTATAGACTCGGGTCGATAAGATAGGAAGAGATTTGAAAATTGAAGTTGTGGCTGGGAGGAAATTAAAACTGGGCTCTTTTCTAAAGGCCAACAACTTACCCTAAGAAATTAATAATTGATGGCAAGAAATGAAGAAGATTTGCCCAAAGTGTAGCTTTGTTATTTGAAGCTCTGTACAATGGATTCGCTGGTGGTTCGTCTGTGCATGACAGTGCTCAAATTCCGAAACAGACTCAACAATCTACAAATCCACAGATTTATTATTTTTCAGAAATTACAAGTTCATTGAAATTGACAGTGATTTTTTTTAAAAAAAATTGTTTGATTATTTAGGTTCTCTTTAGGGCGGCGGAAATGGCCAAGCTCCGGCGAGTGGTGCGGCGGCGACTGGGAAGAAGTTTCACGGCTTCAGCTTCTTCGAAGAAGATCTTAAAAAATTAAGTTTTTCTTTTGAATAATAATAATACTCCAATAATTAATTGTTTTTAATTATAATTTAAAATTGTTTTTCCACCTAAGCTTGCCACATCATCATAAATAAGGCTGACATGTCAGCTTATTTAACACCATTAAGTCCTTATCAAAACTATAGGGACCATTTGTTTGAGCAAGATGAAATTTTAAGGATCAAAACCTCTTCTTTAAAGTATAGGGACTAAAACCAAAATTGGTGTAAATTATAAGGACCAAAACCTTCATTTTTAAATTTCAGGGACTAAAACCCAAATCACACCAAACTATAGGGATCAAAAGTTGGTTTAACCCTTGTTTCTTAATGGAACAAAGTCATAATATGTTATGATCCTTCTAAAAAAATCGTATCTAAAAACTGTTCAACAATATTTTGAAATATAAGGAAAAAATTATCTTCTTTTATTTTGTCAAAATTAGAAATAAATCAGTAATTTAAGGACACTACTCATATCAAGTTTTAATATTTAATTTGATAGATGGTTCATGCACGTAATTATTAGGGGTCTTCAAATAACGGACAGGACCAAACTAATTATATGCCTTATGTCCTGTCCTATATAGTTATCGGGCTTACTTTTTCGGCTCAAGAACGGATCATGTCCTGTTTAGCACGGAACCGAGATCAGGTCAAACTGACCACAGGACCACATGACAGACCATATTGGTCCCTAAGTTTTTTTGGTACAATAAGATAAAAAGGTCTCCACTCCCCTTTCCCCTTCAAATAATAACTAATTAAACTAAATAAAAATGTATAATAAACTAATTTTTTAAACTAAATAAGTAATTAACAAAGTATGAAATAGTGTGATAATTGTGTTAATTAATTAAAATATTTGTAAGTAAAAATAAATGATTGGGTCGGATCATCCAATTGGTATGAAAAATATGCCCGGATCATTCTTCTCGATGGTTGGGTCAGTCTTGTCCTAACATGGTTGGTTTCGAGCTACGTTGTGACTGACTATTTTTGCATAGAACCAGATCGGGTTAAGAATGAGCTATCGGACTACTGAGCTTATGTGCAGCCCTATACGTAATAACAGAATTACAATACATTTTTTATGCTAAAGTATGTTTTTTGTCTCTTAACTTAGAGATAGTCATGTTTCAATCCCCTATCTTTGAAATGTGTGTTTTTTATTCCTTAACTTTGGACAAAATCATGTTTTAGTCCCTTAAACTTTGAAAGGTGTATTTTTTATTCTTTAACTTTGGACAAAGTCATTTTTAGTCCCTTAACTTTGAAAGGTGTGTTTTTATCCCTTTACTTTGAGCAAAGTTATGTTTTTAGCCATTTAAAAAAGGTTGAAGTATGTTTTTGGTCTATTTACTTTGGAGAAAATCATGTTTTAATCTTCTAACTTTGAAAGATGTGTTTTTTATTCCTTAACTTTGGACAAAGTCATGTTATAGTCCCTTAACTTTGAAAGATGTGTTTTTGATTCCTTAACCTTGGACAAAGTTATGTTTTAGTCCCTTAGCTTTGAAAAGTGTGTTTTGGTAATTTAACTTTGAAAAAAGTTATGTTTTTAGTCCTTTAAAAAAGACTTAAGTATGTTTTTGGTACTTCCCCCTTCAAAGTTATGAGATTAAAGCATAACTTTGTGCAAAGTTAAAAGACAGAAAACATGTTTTAACTCAATTTGAAATGACTAAAAACACTCTTTTCAAAGTTAAAAGAACTAAAAGATGACTTTGTCCAAAGTTAAGGGACTAAAAACACACTTTTCAAAGTTAAAGGACGAAAATATAATTTTATCTAAAGTCAAGAGACTAAAAACATATTTTAGCCTTTTTATGACTAAATAACTTTTTTTATATAATTATAACCAGAATAATCAATATTACTTAATGAAAAAGAGTTATAATGAAGTTAAAATTTAGGTTTGAGAGGAAGGGAGGAGATTGGAGATTCTCAGTATATTAAAATATTGAAGTGGTAAAATTGAGATAGAGGGAATGCAATTTAAATTTTGATGGCCAGTGGAGGGAAAATTAATATAGTGAATCTCACCTTCCCTTTTAAAAAAATACATTCACCAATCCTATCAAAATATAAATAATTTATTTTTTGAATATATATTTTTTCACAAAAGTAGATTAAAATAGATAAACTGAAATTTATGGTTTTAAATTAAAGTACTGAATATTCTTGATTACAAAAGATCATTGATCGCAATATTATTTTGAAATTCATTTTCTTCTTGGATATAAATCATTTTTTCATGTTTTTATTGGTTCATTATCTTTTGTTTCTTTTTCTTGTTCCCTTTTTTATTTGTCAACCGATTGTATCTTATCCTTATTCCCTTGGCTTTTTGGTCACGAACTCGTGGCTTCCAACTTAATTCTTAGGATGATAATGGAGCTGGCACAATGTTTTATATACTTTGGAAGATTTTTCCCAATTATACACATTTTTCTTAATTAAGTTCCATATATTTAATCTCATAACTTAATAGTAAAAAGTTATATTTGTCTTAATTATCATCTACACATATGCAATAGTATAATACTTCCTCCTTTCCTAAATATAAGATCACTTTCCCTTTTCAACTTGTTCCTGAATATAAGAACACTTTCTAATTTTTCCCAAGTTTTTCCCAAATTAACTCTAATAATGTTTATCTATAGTAACAAGCAAGAGAGAGAGAGAGAGAGAGAGTGAGGATAAAAGATTATTGTTAGGATAAATTAGTAATATCATGTGTAAATAACTAACTTAATTGACATCCTTAATCTAATCAAATTAGGAAAGTGATCTTATATTTAGTAATGGAAGGAGTATAGATGAATGTCCTTGTTTTCAGAATTTTAATTACGTGCATTAACCTTCTCAAGTAAAATATCATGTTGACCAAAATAATGTGATTATAGTTAGAAAAAATAAGAAAAATAATTTACTAATGTCAAAGTGTTGATAGTATATAAAAAATGTAGTAATAAAGTTTATTATTATTTTTTCTGTAAAAATATTCAATGGCTCGAATGTGTGTGTGCAAATTTGATACTAAACTTTGCCCTAAAGAGCGTTTGTGTTACAAAAGTTTCGCGAGTTACACCAAAAATACCCAACTTGTGGATTATGTGCAATTTTAGACTTTGCACTGGAGGGAATAAAATTTAAATTTAAAATACTCTTATATCCCTAATTACATTATTATTCTTCTTCAACTTCTCTTTACCTTTACCACTACATTACCAATATCTATGAACATGCGTCATGCGTGTAGCTTGAAAGTTCAGATGAATGGGCAGAGACAGCCCATTGGACTTATGAAAGCCATTGCATCTCGGGCTCAGACTAATTGGGCATTTGCATCATTGGACTTATGAAAGCCATTCGTCAGTCTTTGGGCCTGTCCCCAGCGTTAAAGTTTTATATGTTTAATTAACTTTTACCAAAAATACCATCAAAGTGTCGGTTATTTCATGGAATATAAAAAATTAGAATATGGTTATTTTAAGTAGAGGTATCTAAAATAAGTTAAATATAAATATTTTAATATAATATGAAACAAATCATAATTTTAGGAAGGAATTAAATAGGGAAAATGACAAAAAATGACAAAAAATGACATGAATTTCAAAATCCTATTGGATATTTTCACTAGTAAATGTTTCTACTCAACTAGTTACTCAGTCTACTTAACTAGTTAAAATAATTTTGAAATTCAAGTGGTACTAAATTAAGATTTTCCCGATAAAATATATAGAAGTGAAGTCAATTCAAGTAAAAATAAAGATATATCTTATATCCATAAACTAGAAAGGAGTGCGATTATCTAAATGGTAAGAAATATGTTGAAGTATAAATATTGATACTTTTAACTCTTTAATTTAATTTTATGGTAAATGATGACTCGACAAATTTAAATAAGTATATATTTCATAATATTTCAAATACATGCAATCAGTTATTGTCAATATTTGAATTGTAGCATAAACGAACTTAGTACTGAGCACTCTTGGCCAAAATAGGCTTTACCCCTCAAGTATGCATGGAGGGTGCATATCTATCTCGGAAGTATTTTTGGTCCCATATTTGCTCCTAAAGTATGCATGTGGATCATATTTGCCCTTTACACTTAATATATTAATGGTCAAATATGATCTTTGGTACATACTTTAAGGGCAAATATGACCTTCTTATATACTTATGGGGCAAATACGACTCTTTATGTATACTTCAAGGGCAAATATGATCTTTGGTGCACATTTCAAGGACTCATTTGAGCCAAAAAAATATTTTAGGAGCATATATGATTTTTCTTGTGTACTTCAGGAGCAAATATGACCCTTAATCCGCAAAAAATACATGAAACTTCCGGTGATGTCAAGTCCAGTTCAATGATGAAATAAAGTCAGGAGTTATGCAAAGCATAAAATGATATCAACGTTTCAAGATTTTTAACAAGGAAAAGGTGCCACAAGCGAAAACATAATTTTTTTTACTAGTACATCTGTTAGAATCCAAGCATAATGTATACTCAAAATTTACTGTAATAAAATAATTCAATTCATGCACATTCAAGTCAGATTTTCATTTTCAAATCTTTGACACAGTGAAATTCAAATTCTAGTTTATACAACAGCATAGCGATTTCTACACTAGTTTTTTTATGGATCGTACTTAGGTCCATTGTAATAGGTCCAATCCAACCAATTCATCAATCATTTACTGCCACATGGAAGATACACTTATAGAATAGTTCACGGCGTTTAACAAAGTTAACTCTCTTTCCGCCTTTCTCCCACTTTCTCTCTGTTGCATCGTCCTTCTCCTTCATTTTCTCACACATATATGTCTCTAATAATCCTTTGATCTTTATCCAAACACAGCTTTATTCCCCATCATTCATTTGTTGATGGACCAGAGGTGCATACGGACAAGGCATGAGAGAGAAGGAGCAATACGCAGATCAAGAATAGAAAAGTAAATGGATTAGAAAATTTCTACAAGAAAGAGATAGATAGGACAAAAGTAATAAATGAATGAATATAACCCTCCATGGGTGATCGATGTAATGCAGTGATGCCCTCCGAGTGCAGTGAGGTGTGACGCCCTCCGATCACGCGTCCTTGACGAGATAAACAGTAGCTTTTAGGGTTTTCAATTTCAAAATTGGGAAAGTAAGGACAGGCGGCGATGTTACAGTGTTGATTGTTGAAAATATGTGAAATCCACGTGGCAGTAGATGATTGGTAAACTGGTTGGACTGGACCTATTGCATTGGAGGTAAGTTTTTTTTTTCCTTTTTTTTTATTAAGGTATTCACACAAACAAAAATTTTAAGATGAGATTTCCAAAACTGGTTTAATCCACAGATAAATTTAAGCACAACCCCTTAGTTAAATAAAGTCTGCGATGTTATATTTAGTGAAACACCAATCTAGACGTAGTTTCTCTTATCCTTAGCAACTAAATATATTCTGAAATCCAATATTACAAAATAACAATATAATCTTTTGCGTCTCTTATTAGAAAATTTCTTCAACTTGTAAAAATAAAATGAAACGAATGTAATATTCCACAAAAATTTAAAAAATTGGTCATCCGTTCATAACAATCCTATGAATTGACATGATGCAAAAACAAAAATATAGTGTGTATATACAACTTAATATTGAAGAGTAAATAAGAGAAGGGGTAATTGTTGCTCTCAACTCTCATTTGAAGGGTTTGTGGTTGTTCCACTCCACTCTCTTAATCTTAGCACCCTATTTGTTGAATGAAAATAAGAGAAGTGAACGAGAAAGCTAAAGGTTCTATCGCTCGCTGCAAATGCTTTTAATCTGCATAATTTTGCATGGTTTACAGCCTCGTTCCAAATTCCTTTTAGTTAGAAAGGAAAACAATTCCCACAAAAAATAGTGGGAATTCAGTTTCCCTCCCTTGATGGAATTTGCACAAGACCAAAAAAGATCTGGGTTTAATTTAATAGTCATTTACTATATTGAATCTGGCAACATAGAGCGTTCATGTTGTGACTTGAATGTAAGGGTATGAAAGAGGCAAGGAAGAACTGGAATAAAGGATAAGAGATGATTATTCTTCTTCTCCCTCACTCATTGCCTCACGTATATCGAGAAGAAAATATGGTTTACCGGTACCGTGTTTTTATCTTTATCTCTTTGTTGATGCTGAATAATGGGAAAAATCAAATCAAAGAGAAATAAAATAGGATGCTAGCAGGGCTTAGTGGATGTCTACTAAGCCTGCCATTTCAAATTTAAACTTGTAGGGCGAGCATAATTGGCTTGCCTAAATTACAATATTATTGCACTTCATTCTGGGCTAATTGGGCTCAAATGTCACAGTGCAGGCCCACTTTGACAAGTAGATTCTAACATTAAGTCTCTCACTTCTCAACGTTGACGATCTTTAGCGTTGAGAGGTAGTGGTTGAGCACATCCAACGTCTAAGATCACACATGACGGTTCACTTTCCCATCCATGTCGCTTTTGAACTATGTCTTGAAAGCTATATATTAAAGCGATTAGAGTGTTGATCATGCATCAGGTATTGATAAGCTCCATAATTGCACACACATTTCATATGAATTTTCTTATTTATCACATGTTTTTGGTAAATAAATAGATAGAAATATAACAATACTCATATTGTAAAGAAAATTATAAGAAATACATGTGTGTGAGATTATGAGTTGAAATTGCTTAATTTTTCATATATATGTGTTGAGGAGCTCATCACCATCCCTTTCTAGTTAATGTGAGTATAAACAAATGGACAAGTATAGGTACATCAAAAGAATGGAAGCAATAAACAAAAAAAGAGAAAAAGGGAAAAAAAGGTTCGTTGGAAGTTAACCCTCAGCTAATGAACCGCGAATCTACCCAAAAATGCACTTATTCCTCTAATTTCTTCGCTTGAGATTCGCTGTTAGCAAACGAACAGCCAACTTACGAAAAAGGGGTTCGCTGGACGTTAGCACTCAGCAAACGAACATTGGAACTCTGCGTTTTACACTATTTCCACTCAAAATTTAGGATTTAAAAGAGACAAAACAAAGGGTGCTCGACATTCTTCACTTCTTGGACTTCTTGGGGAGCTTTGTGCTGTGCTAGGGCATGGAATTTGGTGGATATCAAGTTGGGGTTTGAAGTTTGGAAGAGATTTTGACTTCACACTTCAGTTCTTCTTCTCCATTCTCCTTCCCTCACTCATGTTCAATGTTTATGATATTTTTCTGTATTTTTCTTTGTGATTCTTGAACATGAGTAGCTAAACACTTTGTTTTAAGATTATTTTGAACCCTTGTATGGATTAACTCTTGATTCTTCCTCTCCTTTTGTGATTAATGTTATATATGTGTTAATTTTACTCTAGCCCTAATACTTCTAAATGCTTGATCAACATTTAGTTGGTTTGTTCATTTGATTTATGACTTGAGAGAGTTAGGTTAAGTGGAGAACTTGAGTGAAATAGGAACTTGAAGTTTGTATGACAAATGAATGGTTTTGTTGATAAGATAGAGATATACTTATTGACCTTGCATAGTCACATTAGGGTTGAAGCTTAAAAATTAGGTTTTATTAATTGTAACAAGAGATTGAGCAATTAATGGAATTAAAAACTTGTTTTTAACTCGACGGAGCGTTTACAAGTACATTGTGAACTCTAGGTTAGCACATATATAGTTATTAAATGCAATTGTGAGAGGAGACCATTTTAAGGTTAGGAAATACAAGGGAGATAAATAATCTTAAGTCTCAATTTACCCTTGAAGTTGGAGAATCACTTGTTTAGAGTTTTGTCATATTTTTATAGTTACTCTTCACTCATGATATTTGTATTACTCAAATTGAGCGAGAGTGCGATAATCTCTACTTGACCGGGATTTGGAACCAAATCCTCGTGGGAACAATAGTACGATACTTTACTTTCAGTTTATTACTTGACTTGACTCGTGCACTTGCGGTGCGAACAGGTATCATTCGTGTTCTCCTTTGCCTTTGATTATTTTTGCCTTAAATTAATTGTTTTGTTGTCTTTTCCCTTTCCTTTTCAACTATGAGTGTGTCAAACACTAACCTTCATATTTTGAATATCCTTCTAGGAACGAGAGTTCTTCCTCCTTCACGATCTATCGTCCTCAAGTTGATGAGTGATGATTCCCCAATTTTAGTTAGATTTGATACATATTTTAATATATTGGGACTTATTAAGCTAAATTAAAAATATTCAATTAAGATATCGATATGGGGTAAAAGGTCAAATTTAGCACTAAACTATTGCCAAAAGTTTACCCCACATAAAAGTGAATTTCCTGGCTCAAATCTAGCACTGATCAAGTACAAATTGGGTGATGTAGCAAAACCGTCAATTCTGACGGGTTTGATCGTTAAGTTTGACCCGAGTATGCCACGTCACCCCAATTAAACCACGTCACCTGCCACATCACCCAGTTATGCCACGCCACCTGCCACGTCATAATCACATATATGAAAAAAATTTAAGGTTCAAATTTAGCATTCAAGTATTAGTAAAGTTCACCCAACATAAAATAACAATTTTGAGTTTCAAATCTAGCACCCATCAGATACAAAATGGTTCAAATGTAGCAACTACGTCAATTTTTATGAGTTTGACTTTTAATTTTGACTTGATTAGATCATGTCATTTGTCACATCGCCCTATTAAACCTTGTTAGTTGCCACATCATCACCATCTTCACTACATCATCACCACATATCTGAAAATAAATTTCTGAAACCCACATCACCCTATTACAAATATTGCAACTTCGTGAACTTTTCAGGGTTTGACCATTAATTTTGAACTGATGTAGCAAGTGACATGACACTTTTATATTTCGGCTAAAATATCATATTCCGGCGGTTATAGAGCATGCGCGGCAGCGTTACTTAGATAGAAATATAAAATATTAACATTCCGACATATAAATAAGCGCCACAACATAATAAATTATTTTTAAAAGTGTCATGTCACTTGCTACATCAGTTCAAAATTAATGGTCAAACCCTGAAAAGTTCACAGAATTGCTACATTTGTCATAGGATGATGTGGGTTTCAGGGATTTATTTTCATTTATGTGGTAATGATGTAGTGAATATGGTGATGATGCGGCAAGTAACATGGCCTAATAGGGCGATGTGACAATTGGCATGACCTAATCAGGTCAAAATTAAAAGTCAAACTCATAAAAATTGACGTAGTTGCTACATTTGAACAATTTTGCAACTGATGGGTGCTAGATTTGAATCTTAAAATTGTTATTTTATGTTGGGTGAACTTTACTAATACTTGAGTGCTAAATTTGAACCATAATTTTTTTCATATATGTGGTGATGACGTGACAGGTTACATGACATAACTGAGTGATTTAGCAGATGACGTGGCCTAACTGGGGTGACGTGGTAGGTGACGTGGCATACTCAGGTCAAACTTAACGGTCAAACCCGTCAAAATTGACGGTTTTGCTTCATTTGACCCAATTTGTACTTGATCAGTGCTAGATTTGAGTCAGGAAATTCACTTTTATGTGGGGTGTACTTTTGGCAATAGTTTAGTGCTAGATTTGATCCTTTACCCTATTGATATGATATCAAGTTGGTGCATTACTTAGCAGAATCTCATAAAATATTTTCAATTAAAAAGAAATGATTGTGTATTAGGTGAAGGAATTATTAAGCGTCAGTGAGGAAGGTGCTTAAGAAATCTCTTACCAAGGCTAAGGCCAAATTGAAGACCTTTAAAAAGAAAAGGAGAGGTGGAAGATGACGTTGAAGGAGAAGGCCATATTGCTGAAGAAGGAGCAATACTAAACCAAGGCTAAGAGGAAGCTTCTGCTGAACGATGTAGCTTCATTCAAAGAGGAGGTTTCTGTCAAGACCAGATTGCTTGAGGTGTACAAGAAGGACTTGGGAAAGAAGGATATTGAGATCGTCAAACTGCTGGAGTAGGAGAACTCTGTGGTTGCCAAGGTGCACATGCAAACCAAGCGTGACCTAATGCAAGAATATATGGACAGGAAGCACATGGGCTGGAAATCTAAGATTGCTACTATAGAGCATGAGCAAATATTTAGCAGGGTTGTGCCTGTCATTATTGTGATTGGTGATCACACAACAGTAGTGGTGGTCGATAAAGTTGCCACTGATATGCATAGGTCCAACACACAATTCTGAGACGGTAAAGGAGACAACAAAAGCAATCACTAAGGACTCAATCGAGGAAGAACAACACATCACACAAGAGGATGTCACCCTATAGCCTTTATGAATTTAACCTTTATTTCACCAAGCTTCTGATGACCCTTGTTGTTTTGTACATGGATGGTACATATATGTTTATCATCACATGGATTGCTTAATTTGTGAATACTTTGATTTGAAAGAATTTCTTTATATCTATATGTCACTTTGTGTTCTATATATTTATTTTGGTTACATTTATAGTATGTGTTGTGTACGTTTACTTTGGGGGCCCGGCGTAGTTTGTTAGGTTTGACTTGCGCCATAGTCCTCACTAACTTAGGAGTCGGGAAGTTGATTCGCCGTGGTTAACTTAGGTGTCAATTAATCCCTTCATTAAGTCATGATGTTGTTAGTCATATAGAGTAGTTAATAGCGATGTATAGGGTGCCAAGAATTTGTAGCAATGACCTTTTTCGAGCTTGTGTTGGTTCCCTAACATGGAGGCAAGTCGGGCCCGTGCAATGTGCCTATTCCTAGTTCCTCTTAAGAAAAACCACTTGGCATGTATTGGCTTAAGCTTCTTGCATCAGGGTTAGAAATACAAATAATAGAAATAGGTTAAGATGTGGAAACTTGACAAGGGGATGCATGGTGTTTGTAGCCTTCACCACACCCTGACCAATTTACCCATGACATTGGTATGAAGATGACATCGAGCATGACTCATCCATCACCACCCTCATAGTTAGTAATTGTTCTAAAATGAATTAAGCAATTGAAATCATACTAAAAAGTTTGCCTTGATGACATTCCAATTTCTCTCAAGGGGTTTTGTTTTCCTTGGATGTCTAGTAGTTGATATGCCCTTGGCCTTGTGATGCTAATGACCTAGTATGAACCCTCTAAGTCGGGTTCAGTTTGCCATCTTTGTTTATAGGAGTGTTTGCAAAGACCTTTCACACGACCCAATCCCCCACTTGAAAATGACATTCCTTGACAATCTTATTATAGAATCTAGTAGTCTTACTTTGGTAAGCGGTTATTCTGATTTGAGCTTGCTCCCTTCATTCATCTTGTAGAACACATAATCTTGATATTTTTTGGAAAGTTCTATTTCAATTAGGATTACTTAATTCGTTGATTGAGTCTTCTCCAACTGTTTCCTATTCTTGATAGATGACTTCCCTAAGAAATCCTAATACTAAAAGGAGCAGTAAAACGTCATCATCATTATCCCACTCATCATTTCCAATTTTTGAAGGTGATTCCCTTACTTTTATGAGGTTCTTATGCCTCAATCCTTTGCCATTTGCTTTGGGCATTCAATTTTGGAAATCCTCTCTCCAATAGGATAGTTTTAAGTAATCTTTTATGTTGTTACATAAGGAGGGACTAGGAAGCAAGAAAATCCTTACAAACTTTTTTCTCCAAGCAATATTTCCTCAATTTCTGGAAACTTTTCTCTCTGTTAGGGTATTCTTGTTCTCCAACCATTTGCTTTTGGCTTTGAGCACTCAATTTTGACAATTATTCATCCCCAAGCATGGTTTATAATCACTTATTATAGAAGAGATGAAGGAGCGCGAAATTAAAAATCCAAATATCATTCTTTTTTTTTTGACCAAATATCATTCTACACATTCTCTTAAATTCTCTTCCACCCATTCTATCTTCCATTCCACCCTGTCACCTTTTCTTCATGGAGCATCAAGTACAACTATCTTTGGGTGTTCTCTCCTTCAACATGATGAATTAAGTCTGTTGATACTCTCTTTGGTGATGAGATGATTTGAAGCAAACATTGAAGGCACTTTGGTTGTTTTATTAGTACAAATTATGTAGTCTTGAATTTCCATCTATATTTTTGAGTATTTGTTCTTCTTATATTTGAATTTCGTTTATTGAGATTTTAGACCATGTATTGTTGGATTTTGGTTGCACATGTTGATGTGGTTTTAATTTAGTTCCATTCATCTTCCCAAATTAACATGTATGTTAAATCTTTATTAATTTTATTATCAAGCATGGCTGTTGAGTGATTTAATACATTACACTTCATATAATTGTGTTTCTTAGGGATTGATTAGTGGTTTTGAGTTTATTGATGTTGAGTTTTTATAACTCTAGTTAATTTCATTAATTGAACAGCCTAAAGAACTAAATTATTACCTAATCAATGTGCTTGTATAAGTGATTGATTGATTTATTTGGGGTTGAGTGGTGTTTTCATTAACCTATTTCTTTGAAAAGACCAATTGTATTTACTTGTATAAGTTTGGTCACTTACCTCTTAATTCCAAAAAATTGTGAAAGATATGTTTGTTGCATGTTATCACTGTTCAAAGAGTATCCCAATATCATCATGCATTCATCCTCTATTTTTACTTGCTTCCATATAAATAAAAGATCATTGTGGTAAAAAAGTATAAATAAAAAACCCAAAAACATAGTAGTAGTTTAGTGACCTAGATATTCTTAAAAACCCAGGATTTAATTGTTTTCTTACATTCACTTATTTAATTTAGGCAGTTTCTTCATAAAGAGATGATCCGGGATAGCACCTTATTTCAATCCTTGGTAATTCATTTTGTATTTGAACCTTAGGCATATAAGATAAGGCTCAAATGAGCGGGCCTAACTTCTAGGCTAGCTCTTGGTTGTTTTTCTCCACCTTGGTCCTTGGTAACAGAAGGATGGTATCCTAACTTCTATTGTAATCAAAACCTTTGAACCATATATGAGTGAGAAAGGGGTTTCTCCAACCGTTATCCTTGACATGGTTTGATACGCTGAAAGCATTGTAGAGAGCTCTTCTTCCCATATATCCTTGATCATGGTCTTATTGCTTCATTCTACTTGCTCATTCGATTAGGGTTACATGGTGTAGAGATCTTTAAGTTAATTTTCCATTTATTGCAGCATCGCTTGGATTTTTCCCAATCAAATGTGACTCATTGATGAAATGTGACTCATTGTTGCTGATTATCTCCATCCAGAAACCAAACCTGAACACCATGTTTTTCCAAATAAAATCTACCACCTCTGGTTCTTGTATTTGGGCAAATGCAGCTGTCTAAATCCACTTGGTAAAGTAGTCATGACCATGAGTTGAAAGACGAGGTGTCCAGGTTCTTGAGGGAGCTTTCATCATCTCATGATGGGTCAAGCTACGATGAAGGATGAAACTAACTGTCAGGTGGTTGTTGTAAAGTGGTTGAAAATCTTTGACACCTCTCATATCTAGTTACCAAGGTGGTGGCATCTTTCTACAATGTGACCTAGTATCATGTTTGAGTGACTTGTTTTATTAGACTCCTACTTCCATTGTGATCACGCAATCCCCTCGTGGATCTTCTAGTAGGGGAACAAGAGATTTTTTTGAACAATTCACCCCTTACGTAGAATCTGGCAGATTAAACAATGATGTGCCACTCCTCATTCTTGTCAGGTGGTAAGTTTATATGTATTTTTAAGAGTGTAATAAAAGTTTATGGGTTTGAAAACTACTTGACCATAAGCTTACTTGACATGATGTAATGAGTATGTGTCAATTCAGTATGAACATTTAAGCACCGTTAAGAGCCTACCATTAAATGTGTTGAAGTTAGTTATGAAATATTATTTAATTGATATTTAAGATACCCAAAAGAATTTATGGATATTTATAATCATTTACCAAAGAAATTTGATAATTAAAATATCCTATTAATTATGCTTTATGAGAAAAAACTCTGACTTGCAAAAATAATCTATAGTATTAAATTCTTCCTTTTACATCATATATAGACTCAAATTTTCTATTGGTTATATTATAATTAAAATACTCCAGTATTGTTCATATTATATAAGATTAACGAGAAATGGGGAGAATATGAGATCGTGTAAGAGAAATGTCTTGAGTTTGCAAGACCGAATTTCTCAACCTTTACGTAAGACCCGTGCCTCAAAATGAAATCCCTTTTCATAATTTATATAAAAAATTGACATTCTAATATTGATTGATTAACTAATCACATAATAAGTTATGACCATTATTAATAAGTTTGCCCAGCAAGTAATCTAACAATTCACAACATAATATATTATAAAATTTAATTAATTAAAAACCATTTAGTAAAATTATATATGTTGAAAACTATATACAAGCAAGCTAGCAATTATTTTCCTTGAGAAATTTATGTAAAATAATTTTAGAAATCTGTGATCTTACTCCTTGATACTCCCTGATAATAATTTTGGAAATTAATTTAATTAATAGGGATACTATTGGATATCGCTTAAACTTTAAGACAAATTATATTTAACTTTTTTAGTATTGAGAATTGTTAGTTGTTGCATGCCCGGAGTATAATAAAATAATAAATGAATACAGCTCAATGATGTTGCATCAATGTTTGGCGTGATCTGATCTGTGGATGAGTGTGAGGCTCAACTAGCTAGGCACTGGAACAGTTGTAAAGTCGGCGATTACCACTCCCAGTCCCCATTATTCGGCACACCTAATTTCTAGACTATTACTACCGCTATCCCCATTGATAAGAGATACTCCCTCCGGTACTAATGTAAGAGTTAACCATCAAAAAAATATTTATTAAGAAAACATGTGAATATTAATTGGGTGTTTAGAGTTAACGCTTCTTTTCCAATACTGCTCATATTTATTATGATACTTTTAAGAGAGAGAAATGCATAAGCATTAATAAATATGAAAGAGAGTTGAGGGTAAAGTAGGAAAAAATGCATTAAATGAGGAGAGAATGAGAGATGAGCTCTTATATTAGGACCAAAAACATTCAATTTTTGAGCTCTTCTATTAGAGACCGGAGGGAGTATTTTTTTAGACAAAAGTATACTTTTAGTTCTTTATGTTTGCATCAAGTTTCAATTAAGTCTTTTATGTTTGTAAAATATACTTTTAGTTTTCTTTTTTGTTAACACGGTTAGTTTCGTTTAACGCCAACAATGAGTTATTAAATCTAAGTGATTATTTCATAAGTAAATGGGGTTAAAAAAGAGACAGATTTAAAATATAAGAATAATTACACTAAAATATTTTAATTTATGCATGTTTTTTCGATATTTAATATTGGATTAACCATTTAAAATTTTAAGTTAGCATTTTTCGTTAAGTGAAATTAACAGTGTTAACAAAAAATGACTAAAAGTGTATTTTCCAAACATAAAAGATTAAATATAAACTTGATGCAAACCAGTGTTGTAAGAATCGGACTGGTTTGTCACGCCGGTCAACCGTCGACTACTCAATATTTCAGCTCAACGGTTATCAGTTTGATCCTCAATCCGACCATCGGTCTCATGACCTGAAGCCCTGTCCAGTTTGCCTTTTGATCCAGATTTTACAACATTATAAGGAACTAAAAACATATTTTAGCCTTTTTTTTAAATGGTTTTGTCTCTAAATATAAGATGAGCTCCCTCTATTCCTAAATATAAGATCACTTTCCTTAATTTGAGTAAATTAAGGAAGTTAGTTAAGTTAGTTATTTATACATGATATTACAAATTTATCCCAACTATTTACCTTTATCCTCACTCCCCCTCTTTTGCTTGTTATTATAGATAAACATTGTAGTGTTAATTTGGGAAAAAGTTGGGAAAAGTTAGAAAGTTATCTTATTATTAGGAAGAAGTTGAATTTCAAATGTGACCTTATGTTTAGGAAGAGTCTTTTTCAACTTTACCCAACATCATTCTATCTAATCACATTCTCCTTTTTTTCCCCAAGGGTATCCACCTGCGTGTCAAGTGAGATTAATCTCTCGATGTTCTTTTTTTTCATAACAAAATCTCTCTATGTTCTAAAGTCCTATATAAGGATAAATAACTGACATATGAATTTAATTCATTCACAAGGCTTGGGGTCATAATTCTCTAATCCAAGGTTCAAAAAATCGGACCAGACATCCAACCGGGCAAGCTACTGGTTCAAGGGTTATTGGTTCAACCGCGGTCGAACCGGGTCAACCCGGAAATAATAAAATAATATTTAATCAAATATTATAATAGTCAAAACTAAAAATAGTAAAAATGTAAAATACATCGAGAGTCAATATAACATCTACTTCATATGGACTTACAATACTTTCAAGTTCTGTCAATAATAATAAACTAATACCTAAAAAGTAATTAAGTTCCATCAACACACATTCATCTTTCATCAAAATCATCATCCATATTAATATCTTCATTGATATCAGCATTAGCCTCTTGACTAGTAACAAAAGTATCATGATCATCAGGAACAACGTTCATAATCAAATGAGGTGATTCATGTATATTTACCGGGTCAAACCGGTTTGTTCCCGGTTTAGCGGGTTTGAGCCGGTTTTAACGAGCCGAACCGATCTAATGCCGGGTTAAAGATGAGACCGGGTTAATACCTAGATCGGACCTATTTGGCCGCCAGTTGGCTGTTTAACCGGTCGGACCTCCCGGTTCTATCCGGTTCTTTGAACATTGCTCTAATCATATTCTTTTTTTTAATATATTCTCTAGTCATATTTACTTTCATACTCATTTATAATTATAATACTATTATCACATTCATCTCTCTTATATGTTCAATCATAAATAAGGGCAAATTTGACAAAATAAGATTATTTTACACACATTTATATCTCTCAACAACTTCCTTAATATATACTCAAAAATAACTTTTATATAAGGACAGAGGGAGTATTTATTCTCTCAACTTCATAATTCCTTTTACTTTAATTATATTACATGTAGCTGTGAATTTAATCATTACGATTAACTTTAATTTTTTTGTACAAAGATTAACGTTAATTGGCATTAGAATTCTCTGCTTGTCTATCATCACCTTTTCGCTCCATCAACCATTGGATCAAATACATTAACTCTAATTACTTTTATTAAAATAAAATTAATATAATAATACTTAAAAATTATTTAAATAAATTTAATAAGCTAAAAAATAAAAGTAAACTATAAATTTATAATAATGGGTAAAGATACAAAAATGGTAACGAACTATTACGCTAGGAATACTCATGGGAAAAAACTGTTTTCGATCTCAATTCTGGTAATGAAAAATAAATTTTGTTCTAATTTAGGTAACGCCGTTAAGTTTGACTGACTTGACCGTTAAAATTTCATTTGACATGTTTGTATATTAGCTTACCTAGCAGTTAAATGAATATACAGAAAATAAATTAAACCGAATGTTATTGTTTAATGATTGAAACCAAGTACATAATATAATTAATAGTAGATCATAGACTGGTTCCCATAGAGAGCAACTATTGGGCTTAAGGCCCGAACCCTAACTACAATGTTTAAGAGAGAACTACAAGAAAATTGGGATGTTGTAGTGGGTGAAATATAATATGGTACACGTAAGGTTTTAACTTTTAACCGTGACATTTACCCTTTATTGCGGTTTAAGGAACATCGATACAAAACAACATTTTGCGGTTTATTTCACTCGCGATACAAACAAAAAAAAAACACGACATGTATTCACGTTGTAGTTTTTTTAAATGTAATTGTAATCTCAAAATAAAAAATATTTTTTAATGGAAGCTTATGTCGCACCTTAACTGCAACATAAGCTTCGGAAAATAGAAAAAATAATATTTATCGGTTGTGATACATACAAAAATTTATTATTTCTTTTTTATTTTAATTTTTCAGTAGGATTTATGTTTTTCATATTTATTACTTATAATATCACTTGATAAATATTTGATGGATAATTAAATGAAAATAATGGTGAAAGAGTATAGGACACCTAGTAGAAAAAATAAAAAAGTGTATATTAAATAGTTTTTTAATTCAAGTGTATATATGTCTCACTTCAAAATAAAGCGTAAAATATGATCTTGCACGTTTAAAAAAGGACCTTACTTAGGTCAAGTTCATCCATCCAAGTTCTCCATTTCTCCAATTACTGACCGTTAGATTGAATAAGTGGTTGTTATAAATGGACACATGTTACTCCTATATTAAAAGAACTTGAGAACTTGGAGAAATGAACTTGATGTAAGTTTTTCTCTTTAAAAAATATATTTTTGGTTCGTGTATGCTGCACGTCATCAAAACCCAAATATGTCACACAAGAATTGTTCCACATATGATCCTCAACATCTAATGATAATCATCAATATGTCTCACAAGAATTGTGCCACATAATATTTTTATTTTAAAAAATTCAACTAATCAATATTGTGCGACATAATATTTTTATTAAAAAATTATAAATAATTAATATGTCTCACAATTCTTGCGCTATTTTTTAAAAGGGCGAAGACCCAAAAATGATACACAACTATTGGTCAAGGAACAAAAATAGTACATAACTATTCTGAGGTACAAAAATGATACCAAACTTTTACCATGTGATCAAAAATGATATTTTCACTAATATGACAATAATATTAGACATGAAATGTCCAAAATGCCCTTATAATTAAATAAACTTTTACCGGACGGCGATTAATTTATAAGGGCATTTTGGACTTTTCATGTCTAATATTATTGTCATATTAATGAAAATATCATTTTTGATCACATGGTAAAAGTTTGGTATCATTTTTGTACCTCGTAATAGTTATGTACTATTTTTGTTCCTTGACCAATAGTTGTGTATCATTTTTGGGTCTTGGCCCTTTTTAAAAAAATTAAAAATTAGGAATATGTTGTTTCTTGAGACGCCAGATTTTTGAATACAAGTCGTAGGGTGTATTTTCATATTTGCGACATGCATCTGAATTAAAAAAATCTAGGCTCTCTATGTCATTATTTTATGAATGAACCACAATATATGGTTTCATAGTAAAAAAAAAAAGCATTGTTATTATACCTAAAGATTTGAGCAAGTTGCTGGAAGAGGATGAAGTGCAGTCAAATATGAAGGACATAGTTCATCGTTCAATTGGAACTATTTGATTGAGGAAAGATGGATGTGATATCGACTTGAACAATTTTCCAGAGGATGAATATGATGATGAGTATGACAACCCAGAGAAAGAGAAATCAATTCTACAGGTCAATGTTTAATCTCTACTTTCCTGACTTTTAATTGGAATGAGTACATATATAACCTTTTTATTCTTAAAAAAGAAATTATATATCGTCATTTAGTAAATAAAATGTGACACTTTTTTATACAATTGGCGTATGTTTTTGTTTATTGTGCAAACAATGACATATGCAATTAATTTTTTTAGTTTACAAAATTCATAGATGTCGCGGTTTATAAGTTGAAAACCACGACATATACTTTAATGATGTCACATGTCTCTCTTCTGTGACATTTACTACGCGAGTACATACATCACTTTTTTCTTGTAGTGGAGAAGACATTTATATATGTAATATTTGGTCTCTTAAATTTTCCTTAATTTGTTTTGTTCTCATAACCTTCTATTCCATAGTTTTAAGTACTACTACTACCTCCGGTCCTAAATATAGGACCCTAATTGACTTTTTTTTGGAGAGATTAAGGTTGCGAAATAGGTTATTAAATAATGACATATTTGATATATTTTTATATTATCCATTAGTTTATAGGTAAAATAAACTAGTTTAAGGGAAAAAATTTGGTAAATCAATTTATAATTAACTTATTTTGTTTTTTTAAGGATTTTCTAGAAAAAGTCAATTAGGTCTTATATTTAGGACCGGAGGGAGTATTATATATGCTTACAACATTGGTCTCAATAGTTTATGTAATGTCTGGAGTCTGGACCATTTTATATTACTACTAAAGATATAAAAAATTATGATTAAAAATTGGAGGGATTAAAACAAAAATTAATGCAAATTTGAAAGTTAACAAATTGTTTTAACTCTTCATAGATTATTTTCTCCTTTCTGTGTAGTAACTAACGTTTTCTTCAAGCGTATAACTTAAACTATACAAACAAACGAATTGTATCTTTGCATAATGAAAATGAACTTGTTAGAAACTGTAGCATATATGGCTGGTCTTAAGCTCCGTTGGAACAGTGTTGTAGAGAAACTGATCGAATATTAAAACTTAGGTACCGCATAATACTTTTTGAACTTAATTGCCATCATTATAAAAAAATACACACAAACAATCCATTTTCATCTAAATACATGGTTCCTGCGAGGAAAAAAAATAGTAGTATTCTAGTGGGATGCAAATCCTGATTATAATGATTTATGTTATAGTAATTCTTTATAAACTAATCATGAAATGATTTTGGAACTTCAATGCATATAATTAAAGAGTGCACATGAGAATGTGGAGTTCGCTGAATTGCGGATCCCGCTAGCATAAAAAGGTTCATTCACTCTCTCTCTCATACACGCTCGGACATTTCACCTTCCATATAACGACAATTCTTGAACAAGTGCATGAAATTCAACACTACTGTATGTGCCACATGGTCTCATATGATTGGTCAAACTATGTAGTGAGCCTTAAGCAATTTGCCTACTTAATCCTTCATTTGCCTCCCTTCTCATTCCCTCTGTTTCATTACTTTCTTCGCCTTTACTTTTTTCCATCACTATTATTACCATCAATTTATTCTATCATTTTCATATCCCAGATCTGAGCTCTCCTTATTTTTCAGCCATGGCTGAAAAGGTACACTTCCTTTTGATCCATTCGATCATCTTTTTTTTCTTTCTTTTTTGGTTTGATCGTACTTAAATATGAAATTATGAGTTATATAAGATGGATCGTGATCATGATCATTTTATTCCTTCCTGGTTATTATTTTTAGGTTACAATAATGAGGCTCAAGGTTGATCTACAGTGCACTAAATGCTACAAGAAAGTCAAAAAGGTTCTTTGTAAATTCCCTCGTAAGTTTCACTCTCTCTTTCTAATTTGCTCACTAAATTTAGAGTGATATTGATGATCAAACTTGTTTGTGTTTAGTTTGGAATAATCACACAAAATTGAGTTCATCTTTGTGGATTTGTGTGGTTTTTTTATTTTGTGAACAAGAGAAATTCGAGACCAGGTGTTCGATGAGAAGCAAAACATTGTGACGATTAAAGTGGTGTGCTGTAGCCCAGAGAAGATAAGGGATAAGCTTTGTTGTAAAGGCTGTGGTGCTATCAAGAGCATCGAAATTGTCGAACCGCCAAAGCCCAAACCACCTGAGCCCGAGAAGCCCAAGCCCCCAAAGCCCAAAGAACCAGAAAAACCTAAACCAGAGAAACCAAAAGAACCGGAAAAGCCTAAGCCCGTGCCTGTGCCTGTGCCCGTGCCCGAGAAGCCCAAAGAGCCCGAAAAGCCCAAGCCCCCGCCCGAGAAGCCTAAGGAGCCAGAAAAGCCCAAGCCTCAACCACCGCCTGCTGAACCGGAAAAACCGCCTGCTCCAAAGCCCGCGCCCCCACCACCTGAGCCGACACCGCCACCAAAGCCCGTAGAGCCTGGCCCACCGATGGTCCCGGTTCCAGTAATACCACCACCGGCACCTGTCCCAATTGGAATGTGTTGTGTTCCATGCTACGAAGGACGGCCTGGCGGGCCATGCTTTGAGGGTTATGGTGGGCCTCCACCATGTTACGATGACTATTATTATGGGAGGCCTGTTTATGATAGCTATGGTGGAGGAAGGCCTTGCTATGTGAGCCGTTGTGATCAATATCTCAACGAAGATAACGCAACAGGGTGCACAATAATGTGAGCAAAAGGCTCATTGATGTGGTCTTGTATAAACAATAATCAATAATGGTATACCTATATAGAGTTATATGCATGAGGTGGATCCTCATGTGTCTAATTAAATTTACGCTCTTTGTTTTTTGTAATAATAATACAATTGTTAACAGTGTTTCATATATAAGGGGGGAAAGAGGTCACAAAAATAAGGGTTACTTTCATTTACTGATGAGTTGTTTATTATGTTTCACATTTGTTCGAATAAATAAAGCATACTTTGAGGGAATTCCGATCCAGTTGAACTATTGAGTGTAATTTTGTATTTTCGATTTGTATTCTCATAATATATAATAATATATACGAAAAAGTGATAAATTGAACAGAAAAAGGGAAAACATTATTAAAGGTCACATTCTCTCAATTAAAATTAAAAATAATCACTATTACTTGTGATAAGATTTGATATAACTTTACTATATGAAACAAATGAGACAGTGATGTGTGTGCTTTTATCATTTTCAAAAGTTTACATTATATGTTAATGTCGTAAGCCGATTAATGTACACAACAATGGAACAAGTTTGGTGGGAAAAGAAATATAGAAGCCAGGTGATGGTTAGAGATTTGTCCACGTTACGTAGAAAATATTTATATAGCATTGTTTTATTGGTGAAAAGTAATGAACTTTCTAAGAGCGCATTCACACGCACTAATATGTACTTTTGAATTAAGTCTACATCATCAATAATAAAACTAATCATACACAGTTTTTTTTTCATCCTTTTCTAGCTTCTTTTTATTAATTTGGTTCATAGTAGTTATCATCACAACATATATTCTTGTTATCTAAGTATCTCTAGAATCTACAAATAAGCAACAAATCAATAAAACACATAAATCTCGTCCCCCAATTTTCTCCATCTGTGGCTTGGTTGGCGTACGCGTTTTTGTTTTGTTTCCCAATATTGTTTCAGGAGCCGCCATTTTTTAATGTTTTATTGCATCAAGCCGTAACTATTCATAAGCCGTTTCAATATCTATCAAAAGACATTGTGGGGTATTCAACGTTGAATTCTGTAATTCTTAATAAATGTAGTAGAACGGCTGTTGGTTGTGCATTCAATTTCTTTAGTGTTTTAGTCAAACCTCTACATTCCCTTTTGTCTAATAAAGTTAATGTAAACGAAAATAATACCCCAAATAAATATGCCTATATAACATGGTGTGTGTATTTCGCTTCTTATTCTGTGAAGACTGTGTTTAGAGCTTCTACATGGAGTCTCATAATATTTTTTTTCTCTCAATGTTACACCCTGCCTCTCCTCCATTTTCAGTTGCCATAAAAATAGATAGGCTTTACTCTGTTGAACATGTAGAAGTGTTAGGTGAAGGCTTACCATCAGTGAAGACTCTTTCTTCAGTGGACGTTGTGGTGTATGATGAAAAGGTAATAGATATAATTTCTGTTTTATCTATTTCGTCGACCTTATACAAGTTTGTTCTTTTACGAGATGACAAATTCCTCTTTTTTTTCTGTTAGGGCACAAAGATGATTTTTCGTCTTCATACTCACGAAATTATGGATAGATTAGTGTGGCTGTTATATCCAGGCTTCACATTTGAGCTGATTAGACCTAGGGTCGGTTTTGGAGGTCTTGGAATAGCTAATGAATATCATTTGGAGGCTGATAAAGATACTCATCTTAGGGATTGTCTTGGGGTTTTCCCTCCTTTTCCTTACGAGATCTGGACTCCAGCTCAACTTACCTCTAATCAAGTGCCTCGTGATAGTTTGTTTGGTTTGATATTATTTGAATCTTTTGTAATTTGTTATTCCATAATCATAATAGTTATTTCTTTGTTTTTCTTGCTGATGTTTTGTCTTTTATTTATTACCAGATGTAGTTGGTTTTTTACAATATATATCACCTATTGGAAAAGTTAAAAATAGTGGCTTCTGGGATAAAGAGTTGCGCATTCTCCTCTCATGTAGGCGGAACAAGGCTGGTGGGTAAGTAGCTGCGACTCCCAGTTAATTTTAATTAATAACTAATGAATTGTTACCGTTTTATGATTTGTGTTTTGAATTTTTCAGTTCAGGCAAATTAGTTATGTGTGTTTTACGTGGACCGTGGCTTGATGTGCTGGAAAAGGTTGTTAAGGATGCGAATCTGAATGATGTAGCACCATTTATTCACATTCGTTATGTTGTTTATTCAGGAACTCTAGATTCTGGTATGTTTTTTGAATTTTGTTCAAAACAAATTTGGTTTTTTGGATAGGGGTCAAATTTCTTTCTTTAATATATCTACATAGTGTCCTTTTTGTAGTTTGTACTATACATTCTGATAATATTTTGCTCTTCTGTTTTAGGTATTCCATTGGTGGAGTCTTTTTACGATGCATCATGTCTAGATGTTGATCCACCAAGTTCCAGGATTCAGCAGTTGAAGATCAGAATGCTCAGTGTTTAGATCACTTTGATGTATTAGGCAGTATTTGTAATATCTGATCTCCCATGTCTAAGAACTGTGTACCTGTTTATCATGTTTTCGCAGAAACATCTATGTTATCTTAATTTATGCTTTTGATTAATTTTAAGTGTGGTTTTTGTAATATAACTAATGAATGGTATGACGGTTTATTATGTAGTTATTGCAATGTAGTCATTTAATATTATGATTTTAAATCCAGTGTTTAGGCTTGAATAACCATCTACTATATTACCCTTAATCTATTAGTAATTAAAATAAAGGATGTTATTCATGGTTAATGTGAATTTGTTTTTTTAAATTTTATTAACATATATGAATGTTTTCAATTTAAAGCGAAAGAATCAATTTTTTTTCCGTCACGGTTACAGTTTTACTTTATGCACAGTTAAACAGTTTTATCTTTTATATATGTTAATTGTGTGTTAATTTTTTTTAAAAATTTAAGACCTTTTTTTTTATCTTTTATAAATATTAATTGTGTGTTAATTATTTTAAAATTTAAGTTTTTTTAAGTCGGTCTTCAATAACGTATTTAGGGGTGCAAGGAGTATGTCGAAGTGTTTTGGTTGCTACATTATTTATCGGGTTTCTTTAAACTAATCATGTTGGCAACCTTTAAATTTGTTTTGTGTTTTGATGATGTTTTACCATTTATTCTCATATGACACTATGCCAACAAACCAATAAGGCATGGGTACGCAAATATTAAATGGCATTCAATTTGCTTCCAATGGCACTGTTATTTTACCAATCATTTCAGCGGCAATGCAGATATAAAGTCATGTAAATTTAATTAATGATGGAGTATGATGACTTCGCCTATGCAAAAAGGAACAAATTTATTTATAGGAACAAATATATAAGATAAGAGTCTATGTTTAGTCTGTGATGTGTAATATAATAATATTCTTTTATTAGTAATCGATCATGACACTATGGTAACGGAAAAATGGAAGGCCATTTATTATGTTACCTATAAAACTTTTAGTGGACAGCCATGTGAAATGAACATAAAGTCACAACTACATTTACTAAATCATTTAATGATTTGTTTATGGTGGAACCTGTTGGCTTATCAACGTGTGAATGCAAAAGGAGTGGAAAATTGGTTGATAACAAATATATATGATAAGAGCCTCTAAAATATGATTCATGTGTATTTCGAGTTCATCTGTCGTTAATGCTATTAAAATAGAATAATGTTACTCTTAAAACTTTTATAACTATATTACAGTATTAATCCGGAGAAGAAGAATTCACAACTAAACCAATAATATTAGTTAACATTTGAGTTTGAATTTGGTATTTGTTTTTTTTTTATAATTTAGTCATACAATACTATGTCAACAGACCCATGAAACATGGGGAAAGAAATATTAAAGGCCATTCAATATGGTACATATGAAATTTTTATTTTTCAACACCATCCATGTACACTTGATGCGAAAAATTAATGCCTCCTGTCATGATAACTTGAAATTTGACATATTACTATTTTATTCATTCCCCTACCTGTACATATTTACGTGAGAGTAATTTCCATTTAATGATTCCCTGGGCGTGAGTTTTGAACACTATCCTATGACAAGGAGATATGTGTAGGTGTTGAAATATGTAACCTCTTGTCTCTTACTCCCTCCGGTCCCTAATGTAAGAGCTAGCCGTAAAAAAAACGCTTCTTAAGAAAACATGTGAATGTTAGTTGGGTGTCTGGAGTTAATGCTTCTTTTCCAAAATTGCTCATATTTATTATGGTACTTTTAAGAGAGAGAAATATATAAGCATTAATAAATATGAAAGAGAGTTAGGGGTAAAGTAGGAAAAAATGCATTAAATGAGGAGAGAATATTGGGTGAGCTCTTACATTAGGGACCAAAACCATTCAAATTTTGGGCTCTTACATTAGGGACCGGAGGTAGTATTATTTAACTTCTGCTTCTGTCGTGTACATTAAACACATGCGTGGCATTGGAAATTATTTTTGCACTTACTATATACGCCGGTTTATCTTAGACCTTGGTTCTTAGTTATATACTTCCTCCAGTCCCTAATATAAGAGCTAGCCTTCAAAAAAACTCTTCTTAAGAAAACATGTGAATGTTAGTTGAGTGTATGGAGTTAATGCTTATTTTCCAAATTTACCCATATTTATTATGATACTTTTAAGAGAGAGAAATATATAAGCATTAATAAATATGAAAGAGAGGTAGGGGTAAAGTAGGGAAAAATGCATTAAATGAGGAGAAAATATGGGATGAGCTCTTACATTAGGGACCAAAGTCATTCAAATTTTTGGCTCTTACATTACGGACCAAAGGAGTATTGTTTTAAGAGTTAATTAAAAAATCGCATATAAACCATTTTCCAACAAGTTCAAATTTATAAACTTGTCACTTCGTTTAATTTTCCAGTGTCACTCAACTAGCTGTTATCTGCCATCATTTTACTTTTAAAAAACAATATTCACTTTCCCTTACATGTTGATACCATAAATATGTTACAATTAGATCGTCTGAAAATTGCCAAGACAAAGCGTGTTCTACTTTTTTTAAATTTATTATTTCAAATTCTGTTAGTACAGGTAGTTGGCATCTCATTTCATCCTTAAATTATTTATCTGTTCGCGTTTCTTAATACATTTATGAGTTATAGGTGTGGCAGTTGTTTTCCATCCTATATAATGTAGCCTTACCAGCGTTAGCATTCATAAAAAATTATCGGTTCACAAAGAGGCAGAGAGTGATAGCATTTTGAATTTTATTTTATACCCTTAAGAAATCATGGAATCGTACACCCTCCTTAGTGACATAAATTCGAAGCGCGACATGTGGTCTATTTTGGTTAGGGTTCAGCGTAAATGGAAAGTTTATCATAAAGAAAATCCAAGCGACTTATTTTATATTTCAATGTTGTTGATCGATATTGAGGTTATTCATGTTTTAATTTTATTTTATTAACATTTTATTTTATAATATACATACGTATTCCTTTTATTTTAGATATTATGTTATTTTTAAATCTATAATTATAAATTCCATTTCTGATTGGAGTTCAATTCGTAATCACTTATTCATGAAGGGAAACCGAATCCAAGCAGATGTAATCTCACCCCAGCTTCACCATGAGTATGACACTTCAATTCAAGAAGAAAGTGTGTATGAGTTTGAGACGTTCAAAGTTTCTCGAAATGGTTATAAATATAAAGCTACTAATCATCCTTACAGAATAACTTTTACATCGAAAACTTTTTTCGCTCCTGCGGATGCTGGTTTGCCAAAATATTCCTGGGACTTTTGGCCTATATCCAAAATTCTTTTCCTGTCCCGTGATGATGAAGCTGAGCACCTTATTGGTAATATTTTGTTAAATTAACATTTTCCACAAATTAGTTGTTTCTTACTAACACAAATTTCAGATGTCATAGGAATTGTCAAATCTCTTAATGAATTGGAGCGTTTTGAGATTGGAGGCCAAACTAAGCACATTCTGCGCATTAATTTGTGTGACAAACAGTACGTATTTTTAAAATCTGTATTTGAATCTTAATCGCCATTGAAATTTGATCTTGATGTTGGAAAAAATGGGATAGACCATTTTACATAAGTGAATTTTATTTGCGGTGTTAGGGTTTAGGGTAAAGAAATACATAAGCATTAATAAATATGAAAGAGAGTTAGGGATAAAATGGAAAAAATGTATTATATGAGGAGTCAATATAAGATGAGCTCTTACATTAGGGATCAAAATCATTCAAATTTTGGGCTCTTACATTAGGGACGGGAAGAAGTACTAATCAAAAGGAAACTAAAAACATTAAAAGACTAAGAAAATAATTTGACTCCAACGGGCTTAAACTCGAATTTTACATTTTAATTCCAAGATATTTATAAAAATAACAAAAACTTAATTGAAATATGTTTATGTAATTGATAGCCATTAATCAAGAAAATAAAAATATTAAAGAAGAATAGAACTATACATAGTAACTGCTCAAATCTTTACTGTTGTTACCACCCATACTAAACTCTATAAACTTTTAGTACCAAATCTCTGAGAGTCTTTATTTGCTAATGCTTCCTATTCTATTTATATAGATATAGATTGCTATCTTCAGAGAGTCTTTATTTGCCAACGCTTCCTATTCTATTTATATAGGTATAGATTGCTATCTTCACCTCATCTTTCGTAAATAGTATACTAGAGCTACGAACCTTCATAGAAGTATATTCAAAGTTCCATTCACATCTATCTTCTCATTGAGAATCTATTAAAAAAACCTTCTCAATGTGAACCACTAAACCTCCATCATACCTTAATCTAAAAAAATTTACTTTCCCCACATTTAAATTATACTTTCTTATCAATAATTGCATTCATGTGAAGAAATTTGACCTGGTTCTTCATATCAATTAATGATTGTCACTCGCTTTTACGTGATTGCATTTAAGTAACATAACTCTCTCATCAATGGTTATTTAAGTGTACTATTTTCTCTTATTTTACTTAACAATATACTATGAATTCCTAACATAATCATGGTCTACCAACAATCTTAGGGCATCTACTATAATATCTGTATATTTCCCTTCTGCCAAGTCATCTAGATGCAGGCATGAATGAGGTCAAAATCGGGGGCAGGGAAAAAGAACAAAACAGCTATACGTTAGACTTGGGGTAAACAGTATATCAACGTGAACTTGCACGGTCTGCAATTGCGTCTTTTCTACCATAGTACAAAGTTCGTTCAGTTTTTTCATAAGTTCTTCCGGCACTGTTTTGCTTCAAATCGAACGAAACCCATTCATTTAATCATGATTCCAAACTAACACATATATCCATTTCTAACATAAACATGGTCTACCAAAAATATTATGCCATGTATTATGATATCTGCATATTTTACTTTTGTCAAGTCATCTGGCTGGCTTCATGAATGAATTCAGAATCGAAGACAGAAGAAAGTACAACAACAACTATGCATTGCACTTGGGTTGAACTGTATAAGAACATGTATGTTGAAATGTCTTCACTTGGCTAATTTTCTACCATAGTACAAAATTCGTTCAGCTTTTTCAAAAGCGCCATTAGTGCTGTACTGATTTGAAGCATATAATACACATTCATTTCTTCATATCTCCAAACGTACACACGTCTTTATGCGTTATGCGCAAGTATCTTTTCGAAAAAATATGATAAGAACGTCTCTACCTTTTGTCTTTTCCTTGCCCAGTCAAAAGCTGTTTCGTTCATTTTTTTGCATTCACATGGCACCATGCTGTACTGGTGCCATTAGCGCTGTACTGGTTTGAAGCATACGATACGCATTCATTTGTTCATATCTCCAAACTTACATATGTGTTTATGCGTCAGGCACAACTATCTTTTAGCAAAAATGTGATAAGAATGTCTCTAGCTTTTGCTTTTTTCTTGCCCAGTCAAAACGTATTTCATTCATGTTTTTGCATTCACATGGCACCGGGCATGGGCTGCTCAGTTTGTTGGAGAAATCCAAAGTTCATATCTTATCTCTATGTTAGTGAATGTCTACTGTTGGTGGACACCAAACGGACGAGTCAAACTAAAATTAAACCCCCACGAATGACTATAATATTATCTAATAAGTACTCTCATGAAAGTTTGCAACTAAATATTGTCCAAAGACATGCTACCGACGGACTTTTTTATCTGATCATCCACTATCACCTAACAAAAAGGATGATGGTACATTATCTGATGACATGATCACGCTGATACGTGTTTCCAAGAACATTCTTACAGCATTCAAGCCGTGTTAATATATAAAACCAGAAAAGGAATATACATATATATATATATACTAGGTATTTTTTATGAGTGATTGTTCGTGAGATACACATGCATGGTTATATTATATTATAGTTATAATAATTGAACATGGATTGTTGTTATGAGAAAGAGAGTACAGCGAAGGAGATGACTAAAAGTCGGAACTGAGCGGGAGATGCCAAGAAATAACTAGGGTGTTGTTTACTTTGACGCGTCCAAATACATCATAGTCACTCATCTGTGACGTGCAGTGGCTTTTCATGATCAATTTCACATTTATTTCGTGTATTTCAACCTAAACTTTATCAGTTATATAGATTGTTAATGTTAATTACAATGTCACACGATTTACATATTCTCTTCTACTAATAGCTAAAGCAAGTCATGAAAGAATAGAAAATAACCATTGATCGGGAAGGTAGCTAAAAAAGAAAGCGTTCAAAAGGACCTCCAGAAATATATTTCATACCTAGACGTTCAAAAAGAAAACATATAATATACAGTTTTTCAACCTCTTTTTTTACTTTTTGAGTTTTTTTTTCCTGGTAAAACTCACTTTATTCACTTAAAAAAGCTTACTATGTAACATTTAATGGTGTGTCTTCAATTATTAAAATCTAACACCAAAAGTCAGCCATTCCTATTGGTGGGAAAAATTAACACTTAAGGCTTGTATGTGTGGAAAAAATCTAAATAATTAATTAAATCAGTATTCCTCATTTATATATAAAATAGTAAATATATTGACATAGGTAGCTTATTAATTGTTCCTTAAATTTTTGAAATATTACTATTTATGCATATCTAACTTCCTTATTTAATTGTCCACCTATATTGATTTCCATCATTAAAATTTTCACTCTCGCGTCTATATATATATTTGCATCTTTTATGTAGGAAGGCACTTCACATTCATCTTACTATCGATCCTCTTCTTTCTATTTTGTCATGGCAAATATACAGTCCCAGCCTCTGTCTACATTAACTCCACTCGTAACAGATGCCGTTGTAACTGTTAAAATAGACAAGATTTATAATCGTGAATTTGTGTGGATTATTGGACCAAGACGATCTCCTATGAAAGAGCTTACCTCAATTGATATGGTCGCCTTCGATGAGGAGGTAACTTTTCACTCTTTGTTCCTCCATTTATACTTCATTTGAATTTTTTCCAAAAAATGAACACCCCTAAAAATTTGTGTACAGGGATCCAAAATGGTAATGAAATTAATGTCTGAAGATGCAAGAGATATTTTCATGAATGATTTAAGAGAAGGATCATCTTTCGAGATATCTGCCCCTATGATTGAAACTGGAGGTGAAGGACTTGATAATTGCTTCCATATAGTTCTCCATGCTTCTTGTAGACTGAAAAAGATGACCGACTTATGTGTTTCATTTCCATACACCATAAAAATACCGTTTGAAATTGAACAAGGAAAATCTTGCCCAAATGAGTTTTTCGGTACGTCTATATTTATATATTCGTTTTCATATAATTATATGATCATGCTGAACATATATATATTATAGCTCATGTCATTATTTTTAGATGTAGTTGGGTTTCTCTTTGAAATTTCACCAGCTGAGAAGATAAAATCAAATAGTTTGTGGGAGAAACAAATACAAGTTGTGCTAGGCACATGGGATCCTACTTGTGGATGGTATTTATAATTTTGTCCTTTCAAAGTTAATAAAGTAAAGCTTTGTTTAGTTAACGTTATTAACAACTGTTTTAACCATCAATTAAAGGATAAATAAAAATATACTCTGTGTATTAAGAGGAGCTTGGATTGAAGCTGTTTCAAAGAGTTTAAACAGGGTGGCTGATATTGAAAAACCACCATTTATTCATATACACTATGTTGTTATGGAAGCTCACTCATCATCATGTCTGTATTAAGAATATATATATTTTATTTTTTTTAATTGAACGCAAAGTAATCAATTAAGTATTCCACAGGTTGTGCAATTGTTTCTTCATATTTTGACGCGGCCTCCGTTGACATTGATCCAAACATACAGGAGATTCAGGAGCTCAAGCAAAATATGTTTGATATGTCTGTTGCTTTTTAAGTGTATGGTCTATAAATATATTAAGCTTATTACATCAAAGTTGGCTGTGAGAGTATTAAAATATTATTTGTATGTGAAAGGTTATATATTCCAATCAGTATCTGTAAGGTTAAATTAAATATAATGTAAACATTTGTCTTGAATTCCAACACATCGAAGTTGAGCTCCCTGTGCGTAGCACGGGAGTGTCTACTCGTTATTATAAATAGTTGAAGACTCCTTTTGTTCAAGCTCAAAATAATTATTCCGTTTGGTAAACTGTTTGTTTTTAAAATAACATACATCAAGTATATAATCAGTATCCATCAATAAATATACCAATTATGAAGTAGAAAATTAAAGTAATAAAAATAACTGTTAAAAGTATAGAACTCATTTTTACAGTCCAAACAACTGAATGAGAATAAATATATATTACATAAATATAAAAAATGACCATAATATAGTCAAATCAGAACTTTGAAGTTAAAAAAGTGAGAGTTAAAGTTAACTCTGTTTGTCCCTTAATATAGGTGTTACTTATTGGGAGTTTATGTTATTTTAAATATAGGATATCAATCCATTATTACATTTTTATTTATTACACTATCTTAGATTATAATTTGATATACATACAATTTAATGTGTTATATATGCGTAGTTTAGAGGAATCGTGTTGCATTTGTTATAACTAAGTAATTTATCTCGTCATTTTAATCTACCTAATTTAACAATTGTAAATCTATTATATTAACCACCAAAATAGTACTTTATCAAGAATATTTCAGAATCTAAAACTCCAAGTCCAAATGTTAATGAATTAACAGAATTTTTCAACTCATGATTTCAACATGAGGATTTATTTAAGGAATATAATGACTCTATTGTCCTAACCAATGTAAAGACGAATTTCTTTTTGTATTGGTTTAATACTTTTCATTAGTTTCAATCATTTATGACGTGTAATTTTAATACTATAATTGTGTTTCTTCACCAGCAACATCCCTTAAATAGGAAGGTTTAATAAACATATAGTTGGTCTAACTTTGTCATGTCTTGCTAGATCTCTTAAGAATTGAGTTGAATACTGAAAGAAACGTTTGTATTGAGAAGGAAGACAATGAAATCTAAAACTAATACTACCCCTAAAAAAGTCATTAAAAGCGCTCGATTTGGGGCACAGATACATGCATTTCATGAGTGCTAGTACATTCGGCGCCAATAAAGGTTTTACACGCACTCATAAAGTGCATGTAAAGGCTAGTGTTTGCATGTGCAAAGCGCATGCCAAGGGCGTGCAAGGGGAAACTTTGTAAATTAAAAATAAAATACATTCCCCCAAGTTTAAAGAGCGCTTGTAAAGGGGCCATTTGCATGCGTGTTAACCTCATGAAATTCATGTTATTTTAGCACATTTTCCTATATTTTTTACAAATTTTGGATAAACTCATACTTGTTTTGAAGTGATTATAATAGGAAAATGTGTCAAGTTGACATTGGAGTAAAATCATGGAATTATTGATTTACATGTGAATATTTGACCATCTATTTGTCAACTTTGGCTTGGTATAGATCTTATTGTTTTACAGGTTGTTGATGTAAACAAGTGGACCACATTTGAGTTGCATTTGGAGGAGACTTGAGGTGGAAGGATAGAAAAAAACAAGCTAAAGAAAGCTGAAAATGGCACCAGGCTACAGCCAAGAATCTCAGGCAAAAATGGTTGGCTGCAGCCAATTCATGTCAGAACCGATCTCGCTACAGCCAAGAAAACAAAAAGACTTTCTTGGTTACAGTCAACTCAGTGATAAAAAGATGCAGCACAATTCAGCTCGAAATATGAGATATAAATAGACCCAAAAACACACTTAAACGAGGCTCTTCGACCTAGACTCAGCTGGGGGCGATTTTAGGGCACACAAATACTCTCTTCTTGGGTTCTTTAATTTGGCTTTGTGTTTGCTTGAGGATTGAAGATTGAAGGTTGGGAAGTTGGTGAAAGCATTGAAGGACACTTAAAGCTCCCTCCTTTTGGTTTCCTCTTCATCTCTCCTTACTTGTATGCATTTATGACTATGTATTCCTCTTGGAGTTGTAGTTTTTATTTGAATATGAGTAGCTAAACCTATTTATCTAGGATTATTCTGAACCCTTGTATGGAGTAACTCTTTAAAACTCCTATCCTTTTGTGATTAATGTATATATATGTGTTTATTTTACTCTAGCCCTAATGCCTCTAAGTGATTGATCACCATTTAGTTGATATGTTCATTTGACTTATAACTTGAGAGAGCTAGGTTAAATGTAGAACTTGAGTAAAATAGTGTGAGAACTTGAAGTTTGCATGACAAATGAATGGTTTTGTTAATAAGATATACATATACTTATTAGCCTCACATAGCCACATTAGGGTTGAAACTTAGAAATTGAGTTTTATTAATTGTGACAAGAGATTGCATGATTAATGGAATTAAACACTTGTTCTTGACTCGACGGAGCGTTTACAAGTATTCTAGAACCCTAGGTTAACACATATATAAACATTAAAACAATTAGGAGAGAAGTTGATTAAAGGTTACAAGATACAAGGGGGATAAATAATCCTAGGTGCTAATTAATCCTTGAAGAAAACAAAAATTATTTGATACTATTTTACCATTTTATTTTTAGAAAATAGCTTTTACTTGTTTGACCTTCAAATCATTTTATGGATAACTCAACTTAAGTTAATCATTAAGCCTCTTGTTTGACCGGATTTGTATCTCAATCCTCGTGGGAACGATCTTTACTTTCACTTTATTACTTGGCGCGGCCCGTGCACTTGCGGAGCGAACAATGCGCTTTAAGCGTGTTCAAATGATTTATTGTTTAAATCTAAAAAAAGTCATTTGCATACGCTTTAAATGCATGCAAATGAGTCCTTTGTAAGCGCTTGAAGCACGTGCAAGGGGAAAATTTTTAAATTAAAATTAAATATTTTTCCTACACTTAAAGCGCTTGCAAAGAGGTCTTTGCGTCTTAAAGCGCTTGCAAAGGGGCCTTTGCGTGCTTTTTAAACACGTGCAAAACAGAAGCTTTTTAAATTAAAAAATAAATTTTTACCCATGCTAAAAGAGCATGTATTCTTGTGTTTTTTTAGTTTGGTTTAAACTTATATATCTCAAACTATATAATTCACCATATGCAAAATTCCAGCCAACAGAGGATTAGAGAATGCATATACACTACCTAGTGAAACTAAAATAAACATTTATACACTCCACTAACTTGAAACTAAATCAATCATTTAAACAGTTGTATACGCCACCACAAGTTTTACAAGTGAAACTAATAACAAAAGCATGACTCTATTTTTTCTAAACTTATATAACAAACAAATGCATCTTCCTTTTGTTCTATACATACAACCAATATCCACAAACCTAAGGATATTGAAGATGATAAAGAGCAAGTGTGTTCATTTACTTGCATCATTCTTCAATGAGTGCATCATTCTTTTGCCTAGAGTGGTGACACAATTGTTGTCACCATACATTAATACTGTTTGGATAAAATCGTGTCCATGACAATTAAATTTAAATTGTTAGTTAAAATTCAACCACACATGTAAGTATATACGGAAAAACCTTTTTGACATATGGAAAAGTCTAAAACTTACTTTAGTTGGAATAACTATTTGTTCATGAGTGATGGCATGAATTGCATCACATAATATACACAATCATTATTGTTTCGTTGGAAAGGGTACTACAACAAAAATAAAATATCAATCTTATTGTAAATTAAAAGACATTTTATTCAAGTGATTGTTTTAAGTTCTTGAATCAACACATGTACAACCTGAATTTTCTGTCAAGGATAAGCATCTTCTAGGTCAGGATTTTTGGGATAACCCAAATCCATCCTTGACCTACAAACAATGATCATACTGAAGACGAGAAAAATGAGATAAATTGGTGTGAATGCATAAAAAAAAGTAAAAAATATTTATAAACTTTAGACATTCAAATAATGTTGATAATAATTTACTAATTGATTGATGAATCTCATATCCTGATGACGATTATTAGCACAATCCAAAGTTGTAGAAATTTAGTGTAATTTTGAACTTATGATATTGTAGGAAACCAAAATCGCTTACTTTGAATGTGACATACTGAATTTACATGCTGATTGGTGAAGCGCCTAGTTTTCTTTGACGAACCACACTCATAATCTCACGTCTATATCAATCGGCTTGACAATATCCTTGTCATATAAGTTCCAAGTCAATGAATGTGCAGCAACCTCCTGCCAATCAGTTGATTTGCGAAATCGACCATTATTGTCCGATGGGAGTTAGGGGTGAGTGATCGGATGACACGAGGAAGAGCCTCTTTGTGCCCACTCTTCCCTTTAGACTTAAAGGCTTCGTTCTATAAACAGGGTAAACAAAAATGTCAAATAGTCTTCCAAAACAAATAATGCTAGGTAGCGTTAATGAATTAGTAAATAATTACCTTCAGAAGTATTGGAAGACACAAGAAGGAGGAGCCACTTGTCCCTTTTTCCTTCCTTTGGCAAGTGGGCTTCAAAGACTTTTTCATCTAAGTCCTTCCTGGCAACTTTGCACCTAATTAGGTCCCTCATTCACTTGTAGATTAATTATGAATAATTGATTAACTACATGTGATATAGGGTCACTAAAGGCTTTAGAGCATGCAACAAAAGCAGTGGTAGACTAAAATCTACGGTCATGCCATCAATGGGATGGGGCAACGATGTAGCATCGATGAGAGGGGCATCGATAGACACCCTAAGGGCGTCAACAAGGAGGGGCAAGTCATGCAATATATTGTTGTCATCGTGGAAGACATTCGTGGTGGCAACAACATTAAGGATTGAATAATCGAAATATAGCTTGCACTGTGACACGCCCTACAAAAGAAACTGTTCACTTTTAGTTATGGATTGACTCATTAATGACACTATTAAAATTAAAAGTTTTTAAATAGGAAGCACATCAAGTACCTCATGAATAGGGACTCTTGGCTTTGTACAACTATAGTTCTCCCCGCACGGAGAGTAAGAAGTTAGAGGAACATGAGACTGCTAGGCTAAGGGAGATTAACCTTTGATCGTAGGCTATCAGTTGATTAATTTGTTCTTGCATGGGATTAAACTAGCTTAGGCATCAAACTGGTTCTTCAGGATATTGGCAGTTTCACACAATGAAGCATTTTCTTCTGCCAGTGGTCCAATTTGAACTTTTGACCCCTTGACTTCTTCTCTTTAAATAATTATGTGGTTGTGACCCTGGAACCTAAGCTCTAAACACAACTAGAATATTTAGGGTCGTCGAGTGTTAGGCCAAGAAAATCATCGTAGCCCCCGGCAGGAATGCCCTCAGACACCTGCATGCATTAGTCAGACACCTGTTGAGTATGAAGAAGACGATGAGAGGGTTTGGGTTTAGTGGTGGGGGCACGAATGAGTTTGGGGTTTTTGAAGAGAATATTTCGAGAAGAGGAAGAAGAAGACTTTCAAAACTTAATGAAAATTAGGGTGAAACTGATGAAAATATTGGAGGTAAAACCCTTTGCACACACTTTAAGCTCATGCAAGGGCTAGCTAGCCTTTGTACATGCTTAAAGCGCATCCTGTAACATTCTGTTACTAATTACTTAATTACTTAATTAACCAATAATATCCATTTTAGATCTAATAACATCTTTACTAACTATGATAGAAAAAGGATTTCCATAATATCAATGTCCTATCATAGTTAGAAAAGGAATTTCCTAATGATTAAATATTATCCATGATAGAAAAGAATAAACTAATACAACACAGCTGTTATCATGGATAATTTATTGATAACCATGTTAGAAAGGATTTGTCTAACGTGGTTAATAAGCAAAACTAATTGATATTAAAAATAAATAGATATATATACATGCGGAAGCGAATGCAGACCTATAAATTGGCAATATATAATTCTAAATAAACTATATCATCTCTACTACCTAATTCCCTTTCCTGAAGCTTGCATCAATGCATGAATACCTGCAAAAATGTCAGTAATCGTGGGATGAGACAATTTGTCCTAGTAATCACCGCTTAACTCACTATAACAGTGAGATGTGCGGTAGTGAGGGCGTCTAAAGGGTACCATAATTTGAAATCAAATATAAATATATATACACCAAGTCTTCTTCCTCATATGCCACTCAAATCCCTTAGTCATTTCCAAATCAACTAAACTTTATCATCTCTATCTCCAATCCAACCACCCTACTACCACAACTCTCACACTCACCTACAGATGCAATGTGCCATCATGGAGGCATATCCAAGCATCTAATTTTCACTATATGATTTGACATTGTGTCCCTCTCTATGATGAGGGGGCAAATTTCCCTCTCTGGCAATCTCCAGAGAGAGAACCCCAATTCTTTTTCCATTGTAGAACGGGAACGGTTGGACTCTTCAATGCCAAACAACCGTAGGCCACTTTCTCTCAATAAGTTGACCTATGATCCCCGGTCTAATCAATCCGAAAAGGATCATCAGTACAAATAACTGTCGATTGGCCAATCGACAGTTATCATCGCGCGATGGTACATATATATCAGTGTCATGCAAACCTCACAATATCCACCAATTTCAATCTCATTCAATATCACAATCTCAATCAACATCAATATCATACATTCTTAGAATTCCCTTCAATATCTCCAAATTAATAGTGTTTTCCACAACATAACTCTCAACAATCTCAACTCAACATCTAACCTTCTTTTCTATCTTCATCACCTCTTAAACCACTACCCAACACTATCCCTATATACATTTCACGCCATTCCAGATCAATGGCCACCACCAGGCAGGATAATAGTATATATAATGTGTAAAAAATCTTTTATACAAAAATAATCGTGTTGGAAAGGCACCCGATAGCCTGTTTTGTATAAAAATACTCTTTTAAAGATAATATATATATAGAGGGTGAGAAGGGATTTTACAAAATCCCTAACTAACGTCACCCTCCATGTCATAGTAAGGTTAAGTGTGATTACCTGTCGCCCTTTAGAAATTTATGCGATTTCTCAACCTTTCTTTCTTGATTCTCCGAAAGTCTACTTGCATCCACTCCTATAATAATATAAAGTAAAATGATAAATTAATATCATTTTCTACAACGTAATATTTATCGTCTCTCTTGTATTCGTATTACTACCCATTTCTCCATTTATATACCATGTCTTAATAAACCACCTGAAACATAAACACATCCTTACAATTAAACCAATTCAATAAAACATGTGCTTTGTCAATAACCACATCCTTCCGCTAAAGAAGGAATAGTTTCCACATCACACTAAATCTCATTCCATGACAATTGCGAAATCAACACACAAAGCTTCATATTAAAAATTAACTGCGTTATAGTCCAAACATCAACATGCATAATTTCCAATTAATATAAAACATCACATAACAACATAATGAGCCAAATTATTAAAATCAATTTCCTTCGCTAAGGCAGAATCTCAATGACATCCATTATTGAAATCACATGTTTGGTTCACTAGGTTAAAAGCATAAAAGATTTTCGCAATTATAATATGAACAGGCCTATATAAATTTGCTTGCAAAACAGAGAAGTCATACACATACTAAATCAAACTTAGAAAGCCAAGTCAATTATCTGCACACACACACACACATACACATTGAATTCCATAATTTCAATTTCTTGTACGATTCATATCTTCGATCATAAAGTGAGCTCAAAGTTATAAAGAAACTCAACTAATCCACTAAGCAAGACAATTCACAATCCACCATTCAATTCACTTATGGTCACATCCAATATCTTAGAACAACTTTACTTTCATTCCCAAAGTAACACATTATTTCATCAACCTTTCCTACCATCTAAAGCCTACAAAAACCATTCTAAAGTAAGACACAATTTTAAAACCACTCTCATCTCCCTAAGATTAATGCTCCCTACATCTCAAAAATTCTTGAACCAATTTCATTATTGCACAAACACAAACTATCTATCACTTCCATCAACTCTATTTCTATCATCATTTAACCGTTTCAATAGTCTCATACATCTTTAAAATCAAACCACTTCAAACAGCCCTATTTAATCACAAGGAGACGTAAATCAAATTCTTAAAGTCAATTAAAACATACATAAATGGTATATTCTATACTTCTTTTGCAAACCAGAATTTTCTTTTAAACCTTTTAACAAATACCTTAAGTGCAGCGATATTCCAACAACGGTTATTAACTTCTCTATTATCAATAACCTTGCCCAATGGTTTCCAATCACCACATGCAACATAGACTTTTATTAAAGCTCCAAATCTTGAAACAAATATGATACTTGATATAAGATATTTGATCACAAATACATCAACACCAATCCACAATTTGAAACAAACTCCTTCATTGCTCCCTAAATCCATTTGGCTATTAAAGAAATCATAGCATAAGGTTATAAATACACTTTGAACATTAACAACTTCAAATCACTATTCCTCTTTTCTTCCTTACCACAAACACGTCCCAAAATAGTGCAGCAAATAATTTAACCTCTCACTTCCCTCCATCAATCTAACCATACTAACCCAAATACTCAATAGAGTAGAACAATCATAAACCAAAGAATTTTGGGCTTCCCAATAACTTCAAGGGTTCCCAATATCATGGATCCACATTCATAAATTTTCTTTTACTCTTCTCTTCTGCCAAACCGATTACACACACAAAGTAAAGAACCACAAAATTTCTAATAATCATCATAATTGTTCAAACTATGTTACACCCTACTCAATCGCAAACTAAACATATCAGGTCATCTCAAAAATGCAAATTCAAGACCATAACTTTAAATAAACATAGTATCCAAGAACACATAATCAAACCAAAAAGCAAGAAGGCAAATCAGTCCACTTTCATTTATTCTACTTAAGTCACAAAATAAAACACTACACACACATACACATCTAGAACAATTTGAGAAACACAATTCAAATCACGAATTCCCAAAAGTTAGGGTTTTGCATAAACTTCATAAACCACTAATCAAGCTTCAAATCATCACTTAGAATATCCAAATTCAAAGCTTAAAACATTCTTTAGATGGTTTTAAAACCCAAAACTCAAGCCCTAATCTCGGCCTCCCCTCTCTACACATGAAAAAATGAAGGAACAAGGTAAGAAATTGAAAGAGGAAACTCACCATAACTTGACTCCAAGGTGGTACGGCTCAATGGGATCCGCCGTCGGCCGGAAATCACCGGAAAAATGGCCACCGCCATAAGTGGACGAAAACAACAAAGAGGAGAAGGGAAAATGAGAACCCACCATGGAAAAAGCACAACTCAAGAAATATACTACAAGTTCGAAGCTTAACCTTAAACTCACCGCTGTCCGCCGTTGGTTCGCCGGAGCACAAAGAAAAACAGAGAAGAAAGGACGCGAGGAGAGAAAAAGGAGATGGGTTTCAGTGAGGTCAAAGAGGGAAGTGAGGTGGACGGCTTTGTCGCCGTCGTCGCCGTCCGGTGAACACGCAAGGACGGAGAGGAGGAGGGAGATCGGTGGATAGAACTGAGGAAGAGGAGAAAATGAAAAATGAAGGGGGGGGGGGGGGGGGGGGGGGTTCGGCAGCTGCAACAAGAAGGAAGGAGGGAGTGTAGTTGTTAGGTTTTTGGGGTAAATTACAGAAATACCCTTCTATTCTTATTTATTTACTTTTCGATTTTTGAATCCAAACTTAAATCAGATTATAAAACTATTCCATATATCAACTCACATATTTTCTTCAAACATATTATCCATTCTCTAGAGTATTTTACATCAAATTTTTAATTTAAAACTCAACATCTAAATATTTTTCTTTAATTTTCTAAAGAAAATGACATGTTATTTTCTTAAAACATATTTATCCTCATTTACTTATTTACAATGCCTATTAATTTAATAATGACATCCTAATATCTTAATTAATTCTCAATTATTCCTAATTTAAAATTTGGGATGTTACACATCCAAAGACTAGTTAGCCTTTGGATGCGCATAAAGTATGTGCAAAGACACCCTTAGCCTTTGCACGCATTTTAAGCACATATAGAAGTTAGATCTAGCCATTTCCATGCGCTTAAAGAGCGTTCAAAGGATACTCATATTCTTCTTAAATTCAAAACTTAATCAAACAATTTATATCTAAGAATTATAATGTGAAAATTAAGTTTTTGTATTAATTTATGTATTAATGAATAAATTTATATTTGACAAAACATGCAAATATTTTTTTAAAATTTTTTTATGAATTTATGAATTAAGTTTATGTATTTGTAAATAGTCAAGACAGGAAAGGTAACATTTGAAACAAAATAGTTATCTTAATAAATGTAAAATTAAACAATTTATTTTTCAAAAAAAATAACCCTATTTACACACCCTTAAAGCGTATGTAAAGGTTTCAGCCATTTCACGTCCTTTATGCACTTGGAAAGGCTTGCACTTTAAGAGCATGCAAATTGATCCGATCCATTGAGAAATAAATAAATTTTTTTTATCCTTAACATGCGCTTTAAGCGCTTGTAATTATTTACCTACGCTTTCCCCGTTAATGAGCGCTTGCAAATAATTCAATTGTAGTAATGTAATGTAAATAATTCAATTGTATGATAATATGATAGGGTAATGGACCTAATCTGCCCCCCAAGTAACCACCAAGGAGCACTGAGCTCCCTGAACTAACAACAGGCCCGTATCTGGATTCCAAGTAACCAAGGTATTTAAAAACTACCCCGGTTGGACGGTCAACAACATTTGACAGTTACTATGCCTATCTGACTACCACGCGAGCACTTGCTCTACCACCTCTGCTTGCCACGTGTGAAAAAAATTAGCTGATGATTACCAATTAATATTTAAAAAATTGGGAAGGTGTATGCATCCACAATAAGTCAGTGATGGCGTCTTGTAAGGGGAGAAAACCAGAAAATAGTCTTATCAATAAATTATTCTTTATAGACAACTTTGTGGCATCGAGCTGTTATCCATTGGCATCATTCATAAATGCCTTTTCTAAACAAAACGACGTCATAGACAACGACATGCTGACTAATGCCATTTTTTTCATTATTCTTTCACTTGATTAAAACAGTTTGGGATATCGTAATAGATAATAGATATACTCCCTAGTCCCTACATTCAATTGTGAGGGAAAAATATTAAAGAGCTATAATTAGTATTGATTTAACCTAAATGTCGTCCTCTAGGTCAATCAAAATTCAATACAATACTAAACACACTAGTAGCTAGTGGTAGTAAGGGTCTTTTCACAATCTAGGTATGTCTTGCAAGTTCAAGTAGATATAGTCACACAAATTAACAATGAAGAAGGTTGAGGTTGATTTTATACTAAAACTACAATTATATCCTAACAAAAACTAAACTAACCGAATTGAAATGTAAAGAGATAGATGAGAAATAACCTCCCTCTCCAAAGTACTTTGTGCTTTTGGTTAATTCGGACCTCATATACTTGTTACACTTGATATAATCTAACTAAATTCTCAAGATCTCTTAAATCTAAGAAATCTAAAAGAATTTAATTAGGTTAACCAAGCCTAAAGCTCTTTCAAGTTTAGTTCATACCTTAAGCAACATTAAATTCTAATCAAGAACTTAAGAAAATTAATCATTCCACAAACACAAGAGGAGTTAATCACACACAAATGTATCTATGAAACTACAAACATATAAGCTTTAGGTTTTCATGAACTAAACACAAAAGAGAATTTGTGAGCCAAAATCAAATAGAACACTTAAAGCTAAATGTCCTAACCTAATGTAACCTAAATCTAGGAAAACATTAAGCAAAAAGATAAGTCTAGCTCACAAACCTAAAAGATTACATCAACAAGTACATGAGGCCAAATATGAAGATCTACAAGCACATTCCTTTGGAGAGAGAGATGATGAAGCTTAGCCACACATGGAGAAGGTGGAAGGATGGAGGAATTGCGTGGGAATCATGGAGGAAGGTAGAAAAATCACGAAAATGGTGGAAGAATGGTGAAGGAGATGAAGATGGAGTTGAGAGAAATTGGAGAAGAGAGAGAAAAGTGAAGTTGGAAGTTATGTCAAAATGAGGTGGGTTGTTAGGTTTATGCAAGTGGGAGTTGGATTAGTGAGAGTGATTAGGAGTTGATGAGTTGTCAAGTGGTGGTGGTGAGTTGTCAAAAAGATATTTTGATGGTTAATGGAGGGTGTTATGTGAAATGGTGTTTATGAAAGGGAAGGAAGGGTAGTTTTGGTATTTAGGTAAAAGGTGAGTGAATGTGGTCCTAATGTGGTCTAGGTGCATTGTCAAAGTTCTCTCCTTTTTCTCCAATTGATTGTGCTCCCAAAAATGCCCTTAATGAAGCCTTCAACTTTGAATTTGAAGTTGGAGCCAATTTTGAAATTTGAATTTTGGGCTCCAATCCTCTAGTGCTTGCCTTTCCTCCAAGTCCCTCCTTTGAGGTGCCAACTTGGTTTCATTTTCCCTCCAAAAATGCTCTTCCTTGCATTCCAAGCTTGTCCAAGGGTTGTGGGGCCCACGTGGGACCCCCCTACACATTAAGACACACAACTAGTCAAAAATGACCAAAATACCCTTGGTTACTTAAAATGCAAGTAATTAAGCTAATATTCTCTAAACTAATTCCAATAAGCATGCGCAATAAAATATTTCAATAATGATCAAATATAGCAAATAAACCACACTAATTAAGCTCAATTGCACATGCTTAGAGGGATAAATTTTGGTCCAATCAAATCCCCCACACTTAATCTTTGCACTCCGGGCAAAGTCATGTAAAAAGATTAACTCAATCATTAAGCATAGTGAAGGCACTTGGAATTGTCATAGCATACAAGTTGATCTTTTTGAACCTTTCCCTAAAGCATCACATGGGCCAAATCTAAGGATACAAAGCAAATGCAAGTTTAGCAAGCAACTAGAATCAAGGAGGAGTGCCAATTGAGATTTTTCCTCACCGGATTAAGTGTTTAACTCATTCACTCAAGTTAGGAAAAATGCCTAACTAGGGACTTGTGATCACTCTTTGGCTCAATGCACTTAACCTCTCCATAAGCTTGTAATAGCTCTAAGTTCTCCACCCATTATTATGCATGGCACAATCAAATCTAGAGGACTTTAGGGGTTGAATGGAAGGCTAATAATGAATGATGAATGATGGAAAGTAATAAATGACCAATGATATAAACAAGTAATCACCACATATGCATGCAACACAATAAATCCAAGTCCAACAAACATGCTACATCTCACTTTTTTTTTCTAGCACTTTGTGCTTCTCTCATTTTTTTTTTCTTTACACTCCTATGCCTTTGGCATCATAAACACTTTGTGCTTTCATTTTTTTTTTCTATTTAAGCCTTCGGCCTTATTTGTTTTTCTTGACCTTTGGCCACACTTTTCTTTTCTTTTCCTCATCAATGTGGCTCTCGGCCATCTTTTATTTCTCACATATAGCATGCTTTTCACAAGATACAACAATACAACACTAATATAAATGCAAGCATATGCTATAGTCACTTATTCACACATTGGTCAAGGTGGTAGAAAAGAAAAGTGAATGGCCCAAAGGGGTTAAATCAAAGGATAATATTTGGTTGGCTTAGTGTTTGGGTCATGAGGGTTTAGAAAGAAACGCCCCTTTCATTTTCAATCATGTCATGCATTGTGATCTTGAACAAGAGCTAGGACAAGTTCTAGGAGGTCAAGTAACTATTAGCCCACTCAATTCGGTTGAAGGCTTCTCACATTTATAGCTTACTCTAATCAGTCACTTCCTCCTCAAGAAAAGTTAAATGAGAAACTAGCACCCTCTTTATACCTTAAAAGTGCCCCATGCAATGCCCTAAGTAATCATTCCAAAAATTCTACTTACACACTAGAGGACAATTCCATTTGCTTTCAAAAGCCATAATCAAGGCAAATTTTCAAGAAAAATCATGCCAATAAGTCCAAAAATCAAGTGTGAAAGCTTTGAATTAAACCACTTTAAAGCACATAATACACCTCCCCCACACTTAAAGCATGCATTGTCCTCAATGGACCAATCAAATCAGGTAGGAAGATGCATTTTAAAGGCAAGGCAGCAACATAAAAGGCCGGGCAGTCCAAGCATACAAATGGCCTATGCATGTATTATTTACAAACAAACACTAAGCAACACTAAACACAACCTAAGCACATGTTTATATAATTTTTTTCTGTTTTTCTAACAACCTATAATAACATACTAAAACATAAACCTAAACACAATCCTATTTTTTTCTACTATCAATCATCTTCCCCCACACTTAGAATAAAAACAATTTAAAGCAAGTAAGGGAAGGAAAGAAACAACCTCTTATGGAGGCTTCAAGTCCTCCTTAAAATGTTTCTTTTTGGGGCTGTTGATCAAGTTGAGTTGGCCACCTCCAATATGGAAACCTTTGTGCTCTTCCTCCACATAATACTTCTTAAACAATTCGGCCCTCTTGTGGATTGGGAGCGTCCAAGTGGAACTTTTAGTTGTTACTTCCTTCTTCCTAACCTTTGGCCTCCTAATTCTTCCATAAGCTTGTAGTGTCATGAGCAAATTGTTCACCTTCTTGGCAAGGACATCAAGAAGTGTAGGCTCACACATTGTCTCTTTCAAATCTTGGCCTTTAACCTCAATGTTCCTTTGAAGATTCTTCAGCCGAACTAAAAGCCTTTTAATATCCTCCTTAGTTAGATTCCCATTGAAGAAGTCCAATTCCTCCTTTGATGCATCACAATCCAAGCTCCTTTTTAGTTGCCTTTCGGCCCTCATCAAGTCCAAGCTTGAATTGTCCATCTTAGAATTCCTTACAACATTGATCAAACATCCTGCAAAAGATATCAAAACAATCCAGCAAAGAAATCTAAACAGTACAACAATTACAAATGTCCAGAATCAATTTTCAAGAAGCACTAAAGTGAGTGCTTTCAATATCAAGCAAGTATGTACTTTGTATGAAGCTTGTCCCTGCAAAAACAAACCAAAACAATCCAGCCAGCAAGAGATATAAACACAGTCCAGACAGTGCAACCAATTTCCAGAATATGTCCAAGAAACACTAGAAATAAAGCTTCCAATTGCCCTTGCAATTTATGATGACTTCACAGCCAAATTCAAGCTCAATAATCAAAGATTCAAGATCTTAATCCCTGAAAAGAAAACACAAAATATCCAGCTAGCAATTACAGATTAAACAGTCCAATTATCCAGCAAACTCAAGCAAGAAAGCACAATAGCAATGCTTCCAACTTCTCTTCACTCTCTCCTCCAAAGAATGAAGGACAAATGTCAATGATTTGGCACAAGGTCAGCCCTGTACAAAGCACTAAAAAACAGCCACATAAGTGGTTAATTGAGCCCTGCAATATGGTTAGAACAGCCCTGCAAAAATCCAGGAAAAACAGCCACACAAACAGTCCAAATATCACACTATTCCGGTTAGAAAATAAAGGCAACTAGAGCACCTTTTGGACAGTAATTTCTAACCAAATTTTCCAGGAAACACCACAGTCAAATAGAGCAATTCAATAACTTTCAAACAAGCCAAAAATCGCTCAAAACAGTGCAGGGCAAGGGCAAACAGATTGGCTCTAAAATCAGCAGTACCGAGTGCACTTTCCAGAAAAACAGGAAATTCAAAAATTCACTCCGGACAGTAGACAACGAATTTGTAGGCAAATGATATATCAAATTAAAGCTTGAATCTTCTAGTTTTACCAGTTAAAACAGTTTCAGAAAATTCGTTGTGAGTCAGTACCAGTTTTGAAAACACTGAACCTTAAATTTCAGGATGCACAGAGCAAGGTCCAGGAAAACAGTGCAATTTCAAAAATTAATTCCAGGCAGCACAGAATGCGTTAAGGTGCATACAATATATCAATAGAAAGCTTATAACATGTAGTTTAAGCACCTAAAACAGTTTAGCCAAATTCGGTACAGATTGCTCCCAGTTTCCAAAACAAATTCGCTGAAAGTACAGTGTTGTCCAGACAGTTTCCAGCACACAGGACAGATTTCAACAATTAATTCCAGCAGTTATACAGCGAGTTTCAAGGAAGTAAAAATAGCTTTAGCAAGCTAACATCAAGCACAATGTCCTCCTAAAACAGTTTTTCCAGATTCAAAGTACTTAATTCACAAGAATAGGAACTAGAGCCCTAAGTAAACTAAGCACTTCACTGTTTTTCCAGCAACTTCCAAATGTGTTTCAAAAATGTATTTGGCCAACTAGAGCAGCCACAATACCAATAAATGTCCAGCCAAATGTGCACTTAACAGTAGGCAAACCAAGATTTATCACAATTATGCTCAAGTGCACAAACAAACAAGTAACCGAATGTAAGCAAAACCTACAACAAATTAAAGTTGTGACTACTACACCTAAAACTAGCTAGAAACAACCTAAATCGGCAACGGCGCCACTTGATTTAACCTAAATGTCGTCCTCTAGGTCAATCAAAATTCAATACAATACTAAACACACTAGTAGCTAGTGGTAGTAAGGGTCTTTTCACAATCTAGGTATGTCTTGCAAGTTCAAGTAGATATAGTCACACAAATTAACAATGAAGAAGGTTGAGGTTGATTTTATACTAAAACTACAATTATATCCTAACAAAAACTAAACTAACCGAATTGAAATGTAAAGAGATAGATGAGAAATAACCTCCCTCTCCAAAGTACTTTGTGCTTTTGGTTAATTCGGACCTCATATACTTGTTACACTTGATATAATCTAACTAAATTCTCAAGATCTCTTAAATCTAAGAAATCTAAAAGAATTTAATTAGGTTAACCAAGCCTAAAGCTCTTTCAAGTTTAGTTCATACCTTAAGCAACATTAAATTCTAATCAAGAACTTAAGAAAATTAATCATTCCACAAACACAAGAGGAGTTAATCACACACAAATGTATCTATGAAACTACAAACATATAAGCTTTAGGTTTTCATGAACTAAACACAAAAGAGAATTTGTGAGCCAAAATCAAATAGAACACTTAAAGCTAAATGTCCTAACCTAATGTAACCTAAATCTAGGAAAACATTAAGCAAAAAGATAAGTCTAGCTCACAAACCTAAAAGATTACATCAACAAGTACATGAGGCCAAATATGAAGATCTACAAGCACATTCCTTTGGAGAGAGAGATGATGAAGCTTAGCCACACATGGAGAAGGTGGAAGGATGGAGGAATTGCGTGGGAATCATGGAGGAAGGTAGAAAAATCACGAAAATGGTGGAAGAATGGTGAAGGAGATGAAGATGGAGTTGAGAGAAATTGGAGAAGAGAGAGAAAAGTGAAGTTGGAAGTTATGTCAAAATGAGGTGGGTTGTTAGGTTTATGCAAGTGGGAGTTGGATTAGTGAGAGTGATTAGGAGTTGATGAGTTGTCAAGTGGTGGTGGTGAGTTGTCAAAAAGATATTTTGATGGTTAATGGAGGGTGTTATGTGAAATGGTGTTTATGAAAGGGAAGGAAGGGTAGTTTTGGTATTTAGGTAAAAGGTGAGTGAATGTGGTCCTAATGTGGTCTAGGTGCATTGTCAAAGTTCTCTCCTTTTTCTCCAATTGATTGTGCTCCCAAAAATGCCCTTAATGAAGCCTTCAACTTTGAATTTGAAGTTGGAGCCAATTTTGAAATTTGAATTTTGGGCTCCAATCCTCTAGTGCTTGCCTTTCCTCCAAGTCCCTCCTTTGAGGTGCCAACTTGGTTTCATTTTCCCTCCAAAAATGCTCTTCCTTGCATTCCAAGCTTGTCCAAGGGTTGTGGGGCCCACGTGGGACCCCCCTACACATTAAGACACACAACTAGTCAAAAATGACCAAAATACCCTTGGTTACTTAAAATGCAAGTAATTAAGCTAATATTCTCTAAACTAATTCCAATAAGCATGCGCAATAAAATATTTCAATAATGATCAAATATAGCAAATAAACCACACTAATTAAGCTCAATTGCACATGCTTAGAGGGATAAATTTTGGTCCAATCAAGTATATATTTTAGTCCTTATAAATTTTACAAATTTCAACTATGTCCGTATAACTATTTTATTTTCATTTTATCAAGTTTCTGTGAACTTTTACGAGGTTGTTGTAATAATTTTTCCCTTTCAATTCTCATAGTTTTACCTAACTTTTACTCAAGTTCCCTTAATTGTATTTGACTAAAAAAAGAAAAATTTAAACAACCTGCTTAACATGAGAAGGTGAAAAAAATAAGACTTGAAGAAAATGAAAAGAGACTCACACATAGATCATTAGCAATAAAAGAATTAACAACTAAATCCCTTAAAATTATCAGGCTTCTGTCTTGCTCCATGGGACATGTCTATGTTCAAATCAAATTGTCTAAATAATTGTTAAAGCCACTATTTGAGTTGTTTAGAACAATTTTGTTCTTATTTTTTATCCTTCGTTAGATTTCTGTCTTTCCCCTTTGTTGGAATATTGACATAAAAAAAACTTGTTCTGCGAGACTTTTGCAGCTGAAGGTAATCCATGGCCAATGTAGCCCCACCAAGATCAACTATTCAGTAAATTAAAATTCATGATCATACTTAAAAAATGCATTGCTCAGCTATTGCCATAATCCCAATATTTTGCGTGGTAATATTGTCATACTGGCTTTAAGTGCAAAATGAAAGTTCAATTATGTCATATTCTATTTTTATAAAAAACGATAAAATGATATTAATTAATAATTACTAGAAAAGTAAAATAGTTCTAACAATATCCTGAAAAGAAATATTGAAAGGACTAAAATGATTAGCGGACAGCAACTACATAGATATACAAGAAATGGACTGCGTTAATAAGGCGGTGTCATTGGCAATGATGTGTTTAGCAGCTGATGGTGCCCAGGCCAGATGCAAAAATAAAAATGCAATTATGTCATATTAATTCCAAGATAAAACCTAAAAAATGATGCCCATGTTGGATAAATACTGTACTTAAAAGTAATAATGAATATAGAATTTCTACTAAACTTATAATAAACAACGGGGAGACTAAAATTATAAATAACTTTTGTCATGTCATTTTATCTTTAGAAAGAATCCACAAACCACAACCTCCCTCGAACTTAAGAAATAATATAAGAAAATAGAGAAATCTTCTAACTGATAGATAGACAAAGTGATGACCTGTTTATGACTGTATTGTCATCTTTAGTCAAAGAATCTCATTTTATAAACGAATAGGTGAATAAATATGTCTATAAACTTATAAGACATTATTGTATCATTTAAAATGTATGATTTATTATTATTTATTTCCTATCAAGTGCCATCTAACTCTGTTTCTGAAGGTGTCATGTAGTCAGCAAGTTTATTTGCCACACGGACATTTGACATGTAAGTAATTATTTATTTTTTTAATCCGAATTATAAAAAAAATTGTTAAATCCAAAAAAGTCGACTACTTATTTACTTATTTATTAGATAGGCATGACTTGATTATTTATTTTCTTATATAATTAACTCAATGATCTTAAATTAAAATAAAAACGATTAGTTTGAAATTAAAAGGAATAAGGATTAGAGTAAACCTACAAGAAAAACGGATTAGTGAATCTGAAAATGAATTAAAAATTAAAGCCAACAACACCATTGTCTGCGCGGCCGACTGTTCACCAGCATCATCGATGCACTCACCATTCAGAACCCCAACGCCCACCTTCGATATATAACCATTAGTCGGGACATTATCATTAAAACGAGAGGTATGTGTTTAACATTATTAGGTCCACAATTGGAACTTTTCTAGTTAGAGTCTTTATTTCATGTTGATCATGAATCTTCATTGTCAAGTTGGTTGATTGAATAAGCGATATGTCACGTTAATTAATCAATTAGATACATGGATTAGATGTAATTGCTCTAGGTTAATCATTTAGAACTTGGATTAATAAATTCCCAAACAATAAGTGGAGATAGGAAGATTGCTAACCATTGAATAACACTACAAAAAGCTAGGTGTAAGGGTAGCGTTTATTTTTGCCACTTACCGGTGTTTATAAATGTCAAAATGATACTACGGCATTCCTTACAAATGACAGGAAATTCAGCATCGCAAAGTGATTTTGCGTAGTTTATGTAACATCCCAAATTTTAAATTAGAGATAATTGAGGATTAATTAAGCTATTAGGATATCATTATTAAATTAAAAAGCATGATGAATAAGTAAAAAGGGATAAATATATTTTTAAGAAAATAATATGCTTACTTCTTTAGAAATTAAGGGAAAATAGTTAGAGATTGAGTTTTAAATTACAGATTTTATTGCAAATACTTTGTAGTCTACACATTATTTTGGTGAAAAGAAATATATAAATTTAGTTAATGTGGAATTGACTGGGAGATGTTGAGTGATACATGGGGAGTAGAGATGATGAATTTGAGTTGATTGAGACATGACAGAAGGATTTAAGTGATGGATGAAAGGAAATGTGAAATATATATATATATATGTATTATTGATTTTAAAACTGTGGTACCCTTTAGACGCTCTCGCTACCGCACATCTCACTGTTATAGTGAGTTAAGCGATGATTACTGGGACAAATTGTCTCATCCCACGATTACTGACATTTTTGCAGGTATTCATGCACAGGCGCAAGCATCAGGAAAGGGAATTAGGTAGTAGAAGTTATATAGACTATTTGGAATTGTATATTGCCAATTTGTATAGGCATGCATTCGTTTCCGCATGTATATATATATATATTTATTGTTTAATATCAATCAATTTTATTTATTAACCATGTTAGGCAAATACTTTCTAACATGGTTAACTTTTAATTATCAATGATAGCATCTATATTGTATAAGGAAATCCTTTTCTATCATGGATATTGTTTTATTCCCTAAAATATTCTTTTTCTAACTATGATAGGTATATTAATATTATGGAAAATCTTTTTCCTATCATAGTTAGTAAAGAGATTATAGAATTAAAATTGGATATCATTAGCTAATTAGGGACTAAGTAACAGAGTGTTACAACTTGGTTATCAGTATTTGGTATACAATAACCCTGGACTGTGCTACATTGCATATAGATTGGCAATATACATTCTTTATATTCCCTTCCTTATGTGCATGAATATCTGCCCTTTTGAGAGGAATATCACTCATCCTGTGGTGGGGAGAGAGTGATAAGAACAATTGAATAGTTAGTGTGGAGAGGTTGAGATGAATATAGGAAGAATAACGAAATAAATATTGATATTGATAAAAATTTAGGAAGAATGACGAAATAAGGATGCTTCTCTGGGGTCTCGAATATAGTTATGTGCCGGCCATAATCATAGTCGAGGCATCATGAGATACCTTATTGGGTTAATGGATTATGGTAATTCGAATATAACAATTAGTGATGAATACAAAATGAGATATGAATTATTGACCTTGTTCTGTGGTTGTTTTTGTTTAACTGTTTGACTTATTGATAAATGTGAATTGTGTTCACAAATTTGACTTGATTCTATGTTGTAGTGGTTATGAATATGTGAAAAAAAAAGAGTTTATAGAATATGGAAATTAGTAAATTAGAAGTTGAAGTTTTGATGATTTCTTTCAAATTCAGATTTTGATGTTGATTTAGATTGTTGGATTCTGAGTCTCAGACTTGTTGATTTTGGTGATGATAGCTTTAAATGTAAGGATGTGTGGTTGTGAAATTAATGAAGAGTAAATATCAAGAGGAAATTGTTCTTTCTCTACTTGTGTGAGATGCAATTTTATGAAAATGAGTTAGAAAGATGCATGTTTGTTTTGCTTGAGTGTTTAAGAATTTAGAGAAATATTGAGTGTATGATTATGGTTGTTTCTGTTGGAAGAATAATTCAACACTGACTTAGTCAATTGTTTTATTGTTTAGCATATTTGTTTTTATTAAATAATTAGGAAAATCTGTCCGTTGCGATTTTCTTGTCATGTTTTTAGGAAGTTGTTATTTGACTAGTTCCGTTGTAAACGCCTATAAATAGGCTCATTATTATTAATAAAGCGTGGCCAGTATTATTTACGTGGCTTCCCCCTCTCCTTTTCTCTCGTCATGCTTGGTAAATATTGAATTGAAGTCACGGCTTTTTCTTGGTTTGTATTGTTTTTCTGTTAGGGTGTATAACTGATTATGTTTTACTGGGAGAATGCTAGCATGATTAAAATTAAAGTGTTGATGTTTTTGTTGTGGTTGATGTGCGACCAAGATTGAGTCTAAAGTGAATGGTGATCTTGATTAAATAATCCTTGTCTTATTGGCTTGGCTATATTGTTTAGTATGGTTAGTACATATTTCTGGTTTGGTTTCAAATAAATAAGTATTATGGCTGTATGCAAAGTTTATTATGATATAGGAAGTATTCATTTAATTTTCTAGAATTTGGATTAAGTTTTGGTGTTAAGAATGCTATACACTACTTAAGGCTGTTTGTGAATTTGTAAGCTTCTAAATAGGCATTTCTTTTAATTGGGGAATTAGATTGTTGTGAATTTTGCAGAAAAGATTAACAAGAAAATATAGTTTCTGCTTTGGAATGTTGAATCAATGATTTATATGACATGAAAGATTTTAAAAGTGTAGAAGATTTGTTGATATTAGAATTCTATACTTTGTACTTGAGCACCATGATGAGAAATGTAAACTATATGGATTCCACGTATGTGTGTTCATTGATGTTGAAAACAAAGAGAGGAGGAATTAATGATGTTGGTTTGTTAGAGCTTGTTCTTGCGTATGTGTTTCAAAATGCTTTGCTCTTGTTTCTTGAATGAACAAGTTTAAGGAGGGAAATTTCTTAAGTTTGATCTGAATGTTAATAAAACTAGGATAATATTTATAAGCGATTGTGTGTTTCATTGTTATGTGGATGCTAAGCATGGATTAGTTTATTTGAAAGTAAAATTTAGAGTTATAATTACAAAGGGGTTGGGTAGTCATATAGAAACGAGAGAGACGTTAAAGTACTATAAAGGGGAAAATATATTAATTTATCATTTTGTATCCTATCATTATAGGAGGAACTAAGAGAAAGTATTTGGAGGAAATCTACGAGAAATGGTAAGGAAGAACGTCAGAATTCTAAAGGGCGACAGGTAATCACACTTAACCTTGCTATAACATTGAGGGTGACGTTAGTTGGGGATTTTGTAAAATCCTTTCTCACCCTTTATATATATATATATTATCTTTGAAAGATTATTTTTATACAAAACAGACTATCGGGGGCCTTTCAAACACGATTATTTTGGTATAATAGACTTTTATACATTATATATTATCCTGTTCTGGTGGTGGCCATTGATCTGGAATGACATGAAATGTGTATAGGCATAGCTTTTGGGTAGTGGTTTGAGAGATGGTGATGAAAGAGAAGAGAGAGTTATGTTGTGGAAAATTTGAGATGACGAAATGTTAAGATATTGTAGGGAATTGCGATATTGAAGTGAATTGTGGTTGAGAAGTTGAATATGGTGAATGAGATTGAAATCAATAAATATTGTGAGGTTTGCATTGAAAGTAATGGATGCACAAGAGGGGGGGTGAATTGTGCTACCAAATAAAAAATCGAACAATAGCAACACAAGAGTTTATACTGGTTCGGTCTTCCTGACCTACGTCCAGTTCTCAACCACCCAGGTTGAGTTCCACTATCCCCAGGTTTTACAACGGGTTCACATGGAACCTTTACAACTGCAAGTTTTGAACGGAATCACTTGCAACCTTATAACCACAAGTTTTACTCAAGGCTCACTTGCAACCTTGCTAACTAACTCCCCCTTACTACCAGTAAGGGTTCAACCTTTACAACTAAAGGATTTTCTAAACTTAATTCTCTTGAAGAACGGATAATGTTACACACTTAAGTAAAAACAATGCTCTTAATACAAGAAGAGACTTAACAACAAAGAGTACAAGATTAGTAGATGAAAAGAACTCTCAATGCGTTAAATGCTCTTTCTCTTTTCTGGGTAGCTTTGAATGCTTGAAGGATTTCTTTGGTTTCTCTCTCTAGCTTTCTTCAAGATGTCAAAGATATTAGTTGTCTTCATAAATGAAGGTGAGCTTGTTTATATAGTCTTCAAGTATTCTCACTCTTGGTAGGTGGGTTAGCCGTTTGAATATGGTCGTTTAACCCAAGTTACCGTTTGCCCAATTAATGATCCATTAATGCTTAGCAGGGTTGACTTTGCTTTATCTCTGAAAAGTAGTTCTGACATCTCTGCTCTGTCAAAAGCATTCTGACACTGCATTGCTCTGAACGTTCTGACATTCTGATTGCTTGCGGAAGTAAGTCCACATCCGGAAGCAACTTTACTCAGTGTACTGCATTTTGAACGTTAGTCTTAACAATAATAGCACATGCTCACATGAAGTGGGAGTTCACTTAGTCTAAGGGAGTTCTTTTTCATCCGGAAGCAATTCCACATCCGGAAGCACTTTCACTGGACGTTGGTTTATGTTCACATTTTACCCACTAACGCTCAGTGTTATCTATACCAACAGCCAGCGCTAGTCACTAGGCATTCGGAAGTAAATCCACTGGACGTTGGGTTATGGTCACTGGCGCTCAGTGTTATCCATACCCACAGCCAGCGCTAGTCTTAATACAATCGGAAACAAATCTACATCCGGAAGCTTCCTAACTTAGTCTCAAGGATTTTATACACTAATGCTCTTAGACTGAGTTATGACTTGGTGATATACTTGTTGTCGCTAGGGGATGAGACGTTCATCCGCGAGCGCCAGTCTTAGTCCATCCGGAAGTAAATCCACATCCGGAAGCACTCTAGTTTGGGGTTCTATATTAACCTAATATTCTCTAAGTGTTTGGCTTGTTCTTTCATATTTTAGTCTTCATCAAAACTTAAGATTCTAACATGCATGACACTGATATACATACGTACCATCGCGCGATGATAATTGTCGATTGGCCAATCGACAGTTATTTGTACTGATGATCCTTTTCGGATTGATTAGACCGGGGATCATAGGTCGACTTATTGAGAGAAAGTGACCTACGGTTGTTTGGCATTGAAGAGCCCAACCGTTCCCGTTCTGCAATGGAAACAGAATTGGGGTTCCCTCTCTGGAGATTGCCAGAGAGGGAAATTTGCCTCCTCCTTGTAGAGAGAGGCACAGTGTCAAATCATATAGTGAAGATTAGATGCATGAATGCACCGTGATGGCACATTGCATCTATATAGGCGAGTGTGAGAGCTGTTGTGGTAGTATTATTTGATTGGAGTATGGGAAGATGAAATTTAGTTAATGTGGAATTGACTTAGAGATGTTGAGTGATACATGGGGAGTAGAGATGATGAATTTGAGTTGATTGAGACATGACAGAAGGATTTAAGTGATGGATGAAAGGAAATGTGAAATATATATATATATATATATATATATATATATATATATATATATATATATATATATATATATATATATTATTGATTTTAAAACTGTGGTACCCTTTAGACACCCTCGCTACCGCACATCTCACTGTTATAGTGAGTTAAGCGGTGATTACTGGGACAAATTGTCTCATCCCACGATTACTGACATTTTTGCAAGTATTCATGCACAAGCGCAAGCATCAGGAAAGGGAATTAGGTAGTAGAAGTTATATAGACTATTTTGAATTGTATATTGCCAATTTGTATAGGCCTGCATTCGTTTCCGCATGTGTATATATATATATATATATATATATATATATATATATATATATATATATATATATATATATATATTGTTTAATATCAATCAATTTTATTTATTAACCATGTTAGGCAAATACTTTCTAACATGGTTAACTTTTAATTATCCATGATAGCATCTATATTGTATAAGGAAATCTTTTCTATCATGGATATTGTTTTATTCCCTAGAATATTCTTTTTCTAACTATGATAGGTATATTAATATTATGGAAAATTGTTTTCCTATCATAGTTAGTAAAGAGATTATAGAATTAAAATTGAATATCATTAGCTAATTAGGGACTAAGTAACAGAGTGTTACAGTTTATGCAAACACTATGTGTTAAACAAAACACTGGAAATTTCAGGGCATTTGTTGCTCATGTTTTAAACGCCGCCAAGCACTACTCGAAAATGGAGAGAAATTTCAAATTTTGAATGTTTCTGTGGACTATAACCGCAGGAAAGTAAAATATTATTAAAATAAACATAGTGACGTTTAAAAATGTCACTATGTATTATATGTAATTATCTTTTTTGGTGGTTTATTACAATGTATTTAGTAAAGAAAAAGCTTTTATTTAGTGCTTCTATTCAACGATTTTTGTTAAAAAAAGTGTTAAATGTAAACTTATATTATTAATGTATCATTAATAGAATTTAAAAGAAACAATTAGGGAAGAACAAGCTCTGCAACAAAGAGATTAATTAATAAAAAACAATGACTATGTTATGAAATAATGAAAATATAAAGAAGATGAAGAAAAAAGAGAGAAAGGAAGAGATAAATAGTAGGGAAATATTCTCATTTACATATAGCATTTCTTGGTGCCTTGAACCACTTGTGGTATGCCTCTATTTATAGGCTAATACCCAAGCAAGAGTTACAATATCATAAACATAGGAGTTAATTTACATTATGACATAAGGTGTAACCTTTAGAAATAATGGTCATTGATGAACAAAAGGAATTCTAGAAGATAAGGGGTTATGAACATCCAAAGGCCACAACTTTTATAACAGACTAGAGATTAAACAACAAGAACAAAATAAACGAATGAGCAAATTAAAAATTAACCAATGAATAACTAACCTTTGAGAATAACAAATTTAAAAAAGATGATTAGATAATAACTAATGAATAATTTTAAAATAACTAATGAAATAGAAAATAAACGAAAAATTAACATCAAAATACCTAATCAAGAAAAAATGAAAGCAATATTGAAGAAGAGAAGAGAGAAGGTATAGAGAAGAAAAGAAGAAAGAAGCTAGAGAGAGGAAGAGAAGAAGGGGCGAGTTAGAACTCGCGAGTGAGTATTTATAAGGAAAGTTCACCACTTAAAAACATTTAATAAATGCTGCAATATGTGAGTTTACTTTATTAGTAACAAGAACACATAACGATGTTGTTATAAAAAAAAGAACTCATAAGGATGTTTGTAAAGACTAAACAAGAAAATAATTTAAATTAACTCATAATTGTATTTTATAAATGCCCTTATAATAAACCAAACAAAAAAATAATTTAACTTAACGCATAGTGACATTTTATAAATGCCCCTATGTTAAACCAAATAAAATATAACGTAACTTAATGTATAGTGGCGTTTTATAAATGCCCCTATCTTAAAATAAATAAAAAATTAATTACTTTAACGCATAGTAGCATTTTACAAACTCCCCTATGTTGAATTAATTAAAAAAATAATTTAACTTAACGCATAATAGTGTTTCATAAATATCCCTTTGTTGAAATTTATAAATAAAATAAGTTAAGGTGTGTTTAACACATAGCGGTGTTCCATAAATGTCCCTTGTTGAAACTAATAAATAAAATAATTCAATATGATATACATCACGGTGTTTAATAAACATGACTATGTATTGAGAAACGGTATAAATGAGCAATCGCGGTTGTGTTTGTATATTTACTTTCCGGAATTTATTAATACATTGCGACGTTTCTAGCTCAAACACTGCCATGTACCAATTATCTATTTTTTAAAATATAAAAATAAATATTTTTAGTAACTTTCCAATGTTTATTAAGACATTGCTGTGTTTTTTAAATGCTGCCATGAACCAATTAATTTTTTTAATTAAAACAATTGGTACTTGCCAGAATTTATTAATTGACATTGCGGCGATTTTTGAATGACACTGTGTCCCAATTTGTTTTAAAAAAATTAAAAAAACTGGTCCGACTTCAAAAACACTTTGCGGAGTTTTATAAATAACACAATGTATACATAATTTCAAAAAATATAATAATTAATTTTATTAAGATAATGAGTTGTTTAAGAAATGCCACAATGTTCCAACTTGTTTTTTAGAAAATAAAAAAAAAGAATGTTTTGACTTTAGAGGCACTTTGCAGTGCTTTATAAACGCCGCAGTGTATTCATTTTTTTAAAATTATAATAATTAGTTTTATGAAGACATGACAACTGTAACACCCTAAAAGAATAGGTATAGTAATTAATATATATACATATATTTATATTTTATAGTTAGTGTATATATATGTAATCGAATAAGTCCTATGATAACCTCTTAGAAGTAGTAGTAATAATATTAATAGTTATAGCAAATATATGTATGTGTGTGTGTGTGTGTGAATATGTTGTATTTATATCCATGAAAAACTCTTTATAGTTAAAAAGGAAATAGAATGAGTGAGGCAATTTATACATCATCACTCTAGAAGGAAGGGAGAAGTAACTAGTAGAGAGGAGAAGTCAGGAAAATTTTATAAGTTGAAAATGGGAGATAGGATACATGTCATAGAGACATTTCTAGAGTTAGAAAAGGGAGGTTAACTAGTGTAATTCATGAAGGAGAAAAAGAAAGGAGGGAAGAATTGTTAGAGATAATGATAAGGGAGAATAACTTGGTTTGGCTTGGAGAAGAAGGTAGAAAAGGGGGATTAACTACTTAATTTTAGAAAATTCTAGAAAAGAAAAAGGGGAGTGATCTAGTTGTCTTTGGGAAGAAGATAGTAGAAGGGGATGAACTAATTAACTTTAGAAAACTCTAGAACATTAAAGGGGGATTAACCTAGTTGTCTTGCAGAAAAAGAAAGAATGGTACATGGAATGAGGTTAAAGAGACTTTGATAAGAGTAAATAGTAACAAGGAATCTAGCCTCTAGAAATTACTATAAATAGGCCTAGTGGTGAAAAGGAAAAATCACCACAACCAAAAAGAGAAATAGATAGCTTAGAAAGAAAGAAAATCTTCCAAAATTCTGCAAAGTAAGATTTTCTTACTGAGTATAACCTAGTTTTTTACCCTTACTCTTCTCAATTTCGTCACTATTACTAAATATGTAAACTCCATACATTTGTTATTTTCCTCTTCGGACATGGAGAAACAATTGCTAAGGATATGAGTTTGTTTTACTCTCCCTTAAATCATCATACTTATTTCTTTTTCATTATTTATAGCCTTCCCTGCGTAAGGAAATGAGTAGTATTATTGGTTGCTTTTCTTTTTATTGGTTTAAGACTTTGATACATTCAGTGGGTTTCGCATTTGCTGTGCAAAATGAGGTGTACGATCATATTTTGGCTGCACGTTAGAGAAATTTCATGTGTGACGTATTCTTTTGAATATGAACTTACGATCTGCTTTAGTTTCCTCTTAATATAATTATAAAGTATTTCTTTCATATGTCATTTAGATATTTTACTTTTCTGTGCATATGAGTACATGAATATTATTATACATATACATATATATGCACACACACACACACAAAATGATTTGTTTATTGATGATGATGAAAAGTAAAGGGTAAGAACTTTGTTAATCATTTATTTTAACATTTAATTTACTACATGAAAATTGCAAAGCCGTAAGGCTATGTGACTGCTGCGTGCAGATTTGGAGTGAATATTATGTGACTGTTGCGTGCAGATTTGATGTGTATTATGATGTTGTGCATCCACACTAGGGGACGCCCTAGTCATCATGTAATAAAGAGTGATGTGATATGAATGATATTGTGGTGCAAATTCTCATATAGTAATTAATTGTTAAAGTAAAAACTTATGTTTTCCGTTTGTTAAAAGAGGCTGGAACATTATTTGTTTAAAATTATGGTATACTCATTTTTCGTAATGTTCCAGATGCTTACCACCGAAGTCAAAGTAGTGATTGAATGGATGTGGGTTGGAAACATGCAAGTAATTCAAAACATCCAGATGATTCCTAGCTACCCAGAACCACCACCACCTCCAACACCACTATCTCCAATACCACCACCAAGCCCACTTGTTCTATATAATAATTATGTTCAGAACTTATTTGCACCAGATCAAGAGCTCCTTAGTGCTTTCCCTCCCGAAGGAATAGTCATTGACACTCCTGAAATTACTCCTACTGAAGTCATCAACCTTGAGAGCCTCTAAAGGCAATGATGGAATTGAAGTTTATATAGATATAAAGAATAAAGTTGTATTTTTGTTTTCTTTTTATTTCTATTAAGTGTATATTGTACTTCAAAGACTTATACAATAAAATCCCTATCCTATTCTTATATATAAATTTGAAGAAAATAGATAAAATGAATAAAAATGTAAATAATTGGAAGAGAATAAGTCACGCTAAACTTTATTGTATAAGTTTTTGAAGTACAATACTGCTTAATAGAAATAAAAAGAAAACAAAAACACAACTTTATTCTTTATATCTATATAAGAATCAATTCATCATTGCCTCAAGAGGTTCTCAAGGTTGATGACTTCAGTATGAGTAATTTCAGGAGCGCCAATGACTATTCCTTCGGGAGGGAAAGCACTAAGAAGCTCTTGATCTGGTGCAAAGAAGTTCTTTACATAATTATTATATAGAACTTGTGGGCTTGGTGGTGGTATTGGAGATAGTGGTGTTGGAGGTGGTGGTGGTTCCGGGTAGCTAGGAATCATCTGGATGTTTTGAATTACTTGCATGTTTCCAACCCACATCCATTCAATCATTACTTTGACTTTGGTGGTAGGCATCTGGAACATTAAAAAAAACGAGTATACCATAATTTTAAACAAATAATGTTCCAGCTGCTTTTATCAAACGGAAAACATAAGTTTTTACTTGAACAATTAATTACTATATGAGAATTTGCACCAAAATATCATTCACATCACTCTTTATCACATCACTCTTTATCACATGATGACTAGGGCGTCTCCTAGTGTGGATTCACAACATCATAATACACATCAAATCTGCACGCAGCAGTCACATAATATTCACTCCAAATCTGCACGCAACAGTCACATAGCCTTACGGCTTTGCAATTCTCATGTAGTAAATTAAATGTTAAAATAAATGATTAACAAAGTTCTTACCCTTTACTTTTCATCATCATCAATAAACAAATCATTTTGTGTGTGTGTGTGTGTGTTTATATACACGTATGTATATGTATATATGTATGTATATGTATAATAATATTCATGTACTCATATGCACAGAAAAGTAAAATATTTAAATGACATATGAAAGAAATACTTTATATTAAGAGGAAACTAAAGCAGATCGTAGGTTCATATTCAAAAGAATACATCACACATGAAATCTCTCTAACGTGCAGCCAAAATATGATCGTACACCTCATTTCGCACAGCAAATGCGAAACCCACTAAATGTATCAAAGTCTTAAAACAAAAAAAAGAAAAGCAACTAATAATACTACTCATTTCCTTTTACGCAGGGAAGGCTATAAATAATGAAAAAGAAATAAGTATGATGATGTAAGAGAGATTAAAGCAAACTCATATCCTTAGCAATTGCTTCTCCATGTCCAAAGAGGAAAATAACAAATGTATGAAGTGTACATGTTTAGTAATAGTGAGGAAATTGAGAAGAGTAAGGGTAAGAAAGTAGGCTATACTCAATAAGAAAATCTTATTTTGCAAAATTTTGGAAGATTTCTTTCTTTCTAAGCTCTCTATTTCTCTTTTTGGTTGTGATGATTTTTCCTTTTCATCACTAGGTCTATTTATAGTAATTTCTACAGGATAGATTCTTCGTTACTATTTACTCTTATTAAAGTTTCTTTAAGCTCATTCCATGTACCATACTTTCTTTTTCTGCAAGACAACTAGGTTAATCCCCCTTTACTGTTCTAGAGTTTTCTAAAGTTAATTAGTTCATTCCCTTCTACTATCTTCTTCCTCAAGACAACTAGATCACTCCCCTTTTTCTTTTCTAAAATTTTCTAAAATTAAGTAGTTAATCCCCCTTTTCTATCTTCTTCTCCAAGCCAAACCAAGATTTTTCTCCCTTATTCATTATCTCTAACAATTCATCCCTCCTTTCTTTTTCTCCTTCATGAATTACACTAGTTAACCTCCCTTTTCTAACTCTAGAAATGTCTCTATGACATCTATCCTATCTCCCATTTTCTACTTCTAGAATTTTCCTGACATCTCCTCTCTACTAGTTACTTCTCCCTTCCTTCTAGAGTGATTATGTATAAATTGCCTCACTCATTCTATTTCCTTTTTAACTATAAAGAGTTTTTCATGGATATAAATACAACATATTCACACACACACACATATATTTGCTATAACTATTAATATTATTAGGCTAAAGTATACCTTTAGTCCCTTATCTCCCATTTTCTACTTCTAGAAATTTTCCTGACATCTCCTCTCTACTAGTTAATTCTCCCTTCCTTCTAGAGTGATTATGTATAAATTGCCTCACTCATTCTATTTCCTTTTTAACTAAAAAGAGTTTTTCATGGATATAAATACAACATATTCACACACACACACACGGATATTATTACTACTACTTCTAAGTGGTTATCATAGGAATTATTCGATTACATATATACACACTAACTATAGAAATATAAATATATGTATATATATTAATTACTATACCTATTTTTTACTTTCCGGAATTTATTAAGACATTGCGACGTTTCTAGCTCAAACACCGCCATGTACCACTTATCTATTTTTTAAAAAATAAAAATAAATATATTTAGTAACTTTCCAACATTTATTAAGACATTGCGGTGTTTTTTAAATGCTGCCATGAACCAATTAATTTTTTTAATTAAAACAATTGGTACTTGCCAGAATTTATTAATTGACATTGCGGCGATTTTTGAACGACACTGTGTCCCAATTTGTATTAAAAAAAATTAAAAAAACTGGTCCGACTTCAAAAACATTTTGCGGAGTTTTATAAATAACACAATGTATTCATAATTTTAAAAAATATAATAATTAATTTTATTAAGATAATGAGGTGTTTAAGAAATGCCACAATGGTCCAACTTGTTTTTTAGAAAATAAAAAAAGAATGTTTTGACTTTAGAGGCACTTTGCATTGTTTTATAAACGCTGCAGTGTATTCATTTTTTTTAAACAATTATAATAATTAGTTTTATTAATACATGACAATTATGTTTGTCCATATTTTTTTAATATAACTTAATATTTTTGGGAAGTTATACGAATCGTAACCAAGGTAAAATAACCATGGAAAATTTAGTGCGAACTTCACGTCATTTTTGCCACGGTTTAGCCACTACAAAAAACTATCCGCATTTTGGCGTTTATTTTTGCTACTTTGCGGCGTTTTGAAATGCAGGTAAGACATTACCGAATTTTGAACAAATACGAAAAAATCGTACGTAGCAAAGTTACATACCAGCGTTTTTCAAAACGCAATAGGGTAATATTAACGTGGGAATGTTTGCCACGAAATACTAATATAATATTAAAGGGCGAAGGTGCAAAAATGATACTAAACTTTGCCCCTAAGAGCGTTTCTATTATTAAAGTTTCGCGAGATGAAAAAAAAAGTACCCAACTTAGGGTTTAGGTGTAAATATAGTATTTTCACTTAACGGAAATAAATTTTAGATATGAAAATTCTTATGCCCTCATTCCTTCAATTTAATGAAGGGCATAAGAGTCTTTCAATATCTAAATTTTATTTTTCTAAAGTGAAAATACTATATTTGCATCTGGATCTCAATTTGGTTATTGTTTTTGCACCTTGCAAAACTTTAGCATTAGAAACGCAAATTTGGGTAAGGTTAAGTATCATTTTTGCACATTCGCCCAATATTAAAACATACCGCATTTCCACAAAGCGCCAGTATGTTTTAATACTAAAATAATACAAACCGACATTTTTTTTAAAATATCGGTCTACCTATTTTATTTTTTTTAAAAAAAAACATACTTACCGGTGTTCTGGAAAGCGCCGTTAAGTGTTTATTATTTATAAAAAAGCTCTATTTTTCGCCCTAATTTATGAAAATTAGGGCGGAAAATAGAGGGAAAAAATAAATTCTAAAATAGGTTAATGACAACACTAACTAAAATGAGAATCAATAATAATTAAACATAACAAAAAATAATATAAAATATTTACATATGCGAATAAACAAAGTAAATCATAACAAAATATTTACATATAAACTCAACAATAATGTAAGCATATAAATAGATAAACTTTATATACCAAACAAGAATGCAAGCAGAGGGACGGAGGGAAGAAGAGAGACGAAGGGGAGAAGAAGAGGAGCAAATTTTGTATGGGAGGGGGAAGAGGTATTTATAGGAGTAGGCAAAAATCACCGGCTTTTTTACCCAAAACGCGGTAAGTTTTTTATTTTATATTTTGTAGAAGCTTACCGGCTTTTATAAAAGCGCCATTATGTTTTTTTATTTTAAAATATTACATACCGGCATTTCTAGAAACGCCGGTATGTATTTAAATTTTTTTAAAAATAATTCTTTTAATAAATAAATAAATGAAAATACATACCGTGTGTTTCAAAAACTCTGGTATGCGTATTGTTTTTATTTTTTTATTGCAACCTGAATTTTGGCGTTTAAAAAAAACCGTTATGTTGAGGATTTTATTATATTTTAATTTTTCACGAACTGCGCACCTTTTTTATCCACGTTTTTGCTATTTGCGTACCGGCGTTTGGCTAAAAAACACAGGTATGTTGTTTATTACCTGCGTTTTTGGGGAAAACGCCGAAATGCTTGTGTGGATAAGTGCCAAATTTTTAGTAGTGACCTCATTTTGCCATGTTTATTAATAAACGCCTCTATGTGACATTTTAGGCGCGTTTTTAGGTGAAACATGGGAACGTATGCGCTGCTAAACAATGAATTTTTTTGTAGTGTGACTCACTCTCATCTCATATAGTTCACATTGGATTTTTACTTGTTTTCTCATAAATCAAAAATACTAAAAATATAGCAGTTTAGTTTAGTGTAATAGGTAATCACAAAGAACCCAATCTTTTATTGTTTTTTTCCATTCACATAGCTAATTTTGGTAGTTTGTTATAAACCCATAGAGAGATGATACAGGATAACTCCCTTGTTGCAATCCTGATTAATTAATTTTGCAATTGATTTTTTTTATACAAATTAATTTTGCAATTGAACTTCAAGACATCTAGGATAAGGCTCAAATTAGAAAATTTGAGTAGATTTTATAATTTAAAACGTGTGCCCACACATCAATATATGAATTTTGAGTAACGCACGATGCCTTTTTTCCTACGTTAGTTTTGTTTTTTAAGAACATAGACATGACCCATATATACCATTTCTTGTTGTAAGAATTCGGGCCTACGTACCTAGAATCTGACTGGTTTGTAAAGTACCCATACAGATTCGGAGAATTGTTTTGGAGTCCTATTACATAATACGATAGATCGACATGTCACGATATTTGAATTTGATCCAAAATATAAATCATTGATTGTAACAAAACTAGTTGATCGACCTGTCCTATTTCTCATCATTGATCGACATGTCCTATTTCTAATTTCTCATATTTAATCTTAGTAACACTAAAATTGATTGTATATATATAAATGCATAAAACACATAGATACGCTTGTTTTCAATTAGAAATATGATGTATTAACTATTGAGACCAAGCGTTCTCATATAAAAAAAAAAACTATTAAGACCAAGCGGCCCTTCAGATAGAAAAATGAACAAGTGGTAGTTACAAGAGATGGCGCCATGGTGATGGAATCCTGCCGACAATTATTGAAATGTGGCCATTATATAATTGATGAGAATGAAGAATAAAGCATTTGTTGTAACAAAAGTGAATTAGACACATCCTTGTCGATAGAAACATCTACCAAGGTTTCTTTCACTAGAAGCTAATGTTGAATTTATTTTTTCGATGGAATCATACCAATTAATATTCAGGCCTAAAGAACTTTAGACACTGGATTTGGCCCAAAAAAATAGACACAGGGCAATTTTATTAAGCAATTAAATGATTATTATATAAGAAATCTGGAAATTCTTCATTTAGGTTGCTGAATACAATAAATTCCCCCTATTGAGCCAATGATCCAATTGAAGACTCTATCTCAAATATGAGTAAAATGACTAAATAATTGCCTTTTTTTCCTTCATTATCATCTCATTTCATTAGGTTCCTTTAAATTTCTATTCCCCACTCCAATAAATTAAATGTTGTTGATCTTATAAAGTCTGAAATTTACACTCAATCCATCACATAAATCCCTGAAATTAGGTGCCAAAAATTTTGTATTGATGCTTGATAAAGTTCTAATTTGGGGCATTTTTGCAGAAGGTTTGCAGAGTGATGGCTTCAATTATGTGTTTCACCATGAGCTGGAGAGGAATTTATTTTCAAACTCCCTCTAATTTAAACCAAAAAAAGTTTTAGAGAGAGCAAGCGTTTAATGACAGATTTGTGAGAGGGAATGAGAGGAAGTTTCTTTTTTATCTCAATGAGAGAAAGTTTCAAAGTTCATTAGATCAACAAAAATATCTTATGATGGCCGGAAAAGGGAGAGTGACGAAGAGAATGGAAGGGAGAATAGTTAAGGAATAAGAGAAGAAATTAAAGCAATGTTTTCATATTTTGAAATTTTAAATTAGATCAATGATTCAATCAAGATTTTATAAATTTACAAAACTAATTTAAAATTTCCCGATTTCAAGTGGCCTTACTTTGGATTCTTCCTAAATAAATTTAGCAATTCTTTGAAAAAAAAGGCTAACTTAGTTTTAGTTCCTAGCTACATGGTGAGAGTATAAGGAAAGAGAATATATTAGGCATCCATAATCCTACTTTTATTTGAGATACTGATTTAAACCTGTGACCTTAGGCCCCATATAGAAACCGAGGTTACCGCTAAACCAAATCAGCCCTTCTATCATCAATTCTTCAAAAAAAAAATGAACCCAATTTTCTCGTCTGTCACCGACTAATACTTTGTTAAAAACTAAACATCAACCTTTTTTTTGAACAAAGATTACATCACTCTCACATCTGATGTTTCTTAACCCATTTATTTTTTCTCTATACTATTTCTCCATCAAATTACTCCAATAGATTCTTAGTATCACTGTTAATGGGATAGATTTGGTGTCTACTATGATACTATATTTCATTTAAATTTTCATATTTATTATATTCGGTGAATTAATTTAACCAACTTAATTACAAATTGAAATCAGACAAAAATAAATTTATAAATTGATATAATATATTGTTACACATAGCTATATATTGTGAGAAAATCTATCAATGTGGTGAAAGAGTACTATATGATGAATTCTCATGACCAATCAAACAATCACTCTACAAGACGCCATGAAGAAGATTAAAGAAGAAAAATATGGTGATGAAATAATGATAATTTTAGCCATATATACCCATATCCATAAAGAAGCTAAGGTAATGAATGCACTAACTCGTTAGGCTTTTTCTAATAATTTTAAGCATAAATGAGTGGGTCTCAATATAGTTAGAAGTTAGAACATGTATGTGGGCTACCAAAGGCCTTCTAGCGCTTAGTGGCATGACATTTCATTTATGAGTGAGTGAGTTGTGATTTTTATTCCACTTGTTATTTCACGCTATTAGTGCAATACTTACCTTTTTAATTAAAAAAAAAGAACATGTACGTAGGCTTAACCAATATTTATTAAATTACATATGTAAACCTTCTAACAAGATCTTATCGACAGTGAAATTGGAATGACCGAATCAGCATCATCAGAATTTTCTGTTTTTTTTTTTCATATACACCGGGCATATGAATTGCCCAGAAACATTGAACAAAATTTAAAACATAATTGATCAGAGTTCAGTCTCCGGTCCTAAGATTCTGCGTTTAGTATTCTTTGCTCCCTCCTCCTGACAGGTGGAGAGATATTTTGGCTCCTAATATGTCAATTTTTGCCCTGGCCTTGTCATAAAATATATAAAGCTGGCAAACCACATTAACATTATTTTGACAGTTGCTGTTGTTCCAACAATATGGTTGCAGCAGCTAGCAATTGTCGCTGTTATAATTATGCAACATGTCTGACTGTAATGGATTGCAATCTTTCAGGTAAAAAAAATAGCAATAAAAAATGGCGTCTTGAACCTTATTTTCTTTAATTTATATATTAATGCTGTATTTCTTTCTCGGCACCAAAAAAACATGGTGTTGTTAATTACCCTGGTTTCAATACGTAATTATGATATGATCATTTTTTCCACAGCAATTACTTGCATTAATTTTGTTATATTTTATGAATATAAAGTATTTATATTTGTCTTTCAAAATAAATGCATACTACCATAATCGGACAATCCTTATTATAAATCCATTTATAGAAGATGAATTTGTTTTTCGTTAAAAACCGTTTGATAATCTAGATCATATTGGCAACCGATTAATCCGGACTTTAGGGGGTACGTAAAAGTGTTGCCCACATAGGCAAAGTTTTCATATCTCTCAATGAGAGCACGCCCCCGGATTTAAACACATCTTCTCATCTATTTACACAATTACACCCACCCATTGGTGTAAATAAAATTTTCCCCCAACATTACTAGTCCACTTAATTAAAAGTTATTAATGAATGATTTATATTTTTTCACATTCGATTCTCATGATAATAAAGGTACATGTTGGAATAATCTGTAAAAACGTTGTAAATACAACGTTGTATCATTATACAACATATTTATTTAACTACTTAAGTACCATGTTTACCATGTTTAAATGAACAGACGACAGGGAGCTTTGTTTTTAATCAAATTAAGAACATAATTTCTAATAAACACGCTTTATTTTCTGTAATAATTTCTAATATTTTTTGTTATTTGTTTCCTTCATAGCTAAGCTTCATGTTAGTTTATTTGAAATAATAGTAATATGATAATATCATATGATTGAAAAACAATCTTTGCAGTTGAAAAGAGTGATCATAATTTCGTGACTTTCTTAGTCTAAAGCTACACCTTTAGTCTTGTGCTTTCCTCTTCAAAAAGGCACAAGTGATCATGAAAAAGGAAGCTTTTCGTTTGTCGGGAAAAAATGAGAATCGTCGAAATAATTATGTCATGAAAAATAGAGAAAAAATCAATTAATCCCTACAATAGAAAATTAACTTAAGCATATTTCCCACAACTAATTCTGAAACTTCATTTTCCTCCCTGGGAAACCGAAATTAAATTACTTGAAAATCCAAATGTGAATGTTTGATATTTTAATGTTTGTTTGGTTCCACTATTTTCGAGACTAAATAATACACTCACCTTGATGTTGTAAAGAAACAAAAACGTCTTGGAAGTTCCAAATGTAAATGGGAAATTAAGTTATGAAATGTTGGAGGCTTTAACTTAGTATTTGATGTCATGATTTTTTAGACTTCGAAATACCCTTTGCCTTTGATGTTAGAAAAAGCTACAAACGTTTTGATACTCTTCATATGGGTTATGGAAATTCAGTTGTAACTTTGATGAGAATCACAAAAGAATTCATAAGTTTCCAAGGAGATTTCCAGTTTTATTGTGTTTGATTTATAGAATGTTTTAGATTTATTGTCCTTTAAATTTTACTATTTTGTTGACTAATCAACATGATTTACATCCATTTTCTAAAATTTTGATATAAGAAATATTATTTCTATTTCTTCTTTATTTTACTCCTTCGGTCTTAAACATAAGACTTATCTACCTTATTCAATTAGATTAAGAATATTAGTTTACTTAAGGAAAAAACTTAGGTCCAGTGCATTAGAACCAGTAAAACCAGTGCACCCTTAAATGTTTGCCACGTGGAAATAATAAACAAACTAAAATTAACTCCGTAACTCCATCTCATTTTCTCTTCCCTCTTCCCAAGTAGAAACTCTGAAAATATCTGCATCTCACATCTCGTCTTACAACTCCCACCTCACCGTCACGCATCTCCTTCCTCCATCACTTTCGATTCAATTTGTTAACCTGTCTGCTTGCCTTTTCTTTTTCTATTTCTTAATTTACCATTTTCGTATGTTTTGATGCTTATGACATTAAGCATGAAGGTTTGATTTTAAATCTGTTCCAACAACGATTGTAAATTTTTCTTGCGCTTCTGAAATTTCAATGGCAGCCATAATCCGCCTGGTAAGGTTCAAATCTTGGATTTACGAGGAGATGCCTCTGTACATTTGCTGAAACTCAAATTCTCAAGGATAGATTAAACAGTAATAATATTCTTTAAAATTACGATTTACTATATATTAAAAAAACGAGAAGCCGATTTTGAATAAAAAGTGAGAAGCCGATAAGAATTTGTAAGTGAATAAAGATCGATTTGATTCATGAATCTTGTGCACACAGTTAATTACGATGACAGGTTAGGGTTTCTGTTTGGGAATTGGGAAAAGAAGGTTAGACGAGAAACATAATGCTGTTAAATATTAACCGTTTAAAAGTTACACGTGGCAGTAAATTAAGGGTGCACTGGTTGAAATGGTTATAGTGCACTGGACCTAAGTATAACCCTTTACTTAAGTATGGTAGTTAATTTAATTGAAATCATTTGATATTGCAATTAGATCCTAACCACAGATCACCTTTATCCCCACCCTCCCCTTTAATTTGTTTGTCATTAATGACTATCAATATGAATAATTTAGAGAAAAATTGGAACTAATTATAATAGGCCCTATATCCCTATATTTAGTTTATAGGACCCAATCTATCTATCTAAATAGGTATTATATTTATAATCAGAGAATAACACGTATGTTGATATGATTATTTTTGAATTGGTTGATAGGATGTGATTAGATCATGCAAATCTCTCTATTACCTTTTTTACCAGCAATCTCTCTATTACCTGGCTATATGTACCCAATTAAGCAAGAGGAATGAAATGTGTTTTTGGCACGGCGTCTATTTCTGTGATCTATCACTTTATTCTTGTCTGCTATTACCATCGAGTTCCTCTCTTACTCTTGCACACACATCAATTCAATATCATGGCTTTAACTATTCACACCTTAGATCTGGATGTGTTCTTCTGTGGGTGGAGATTTGAACCAGAATCTCCACGATTTTGATCGAGTTGGAACTGTTCATGTTCAACAAAGAAACTTTCTTCTGGGGGAGATGGAAGTATTTTAGTTATTTTGCATTTTCTATTTTGTTTTTTGTATTAAGTTTACCAATCCCATGACCAGTGCCACCATGACCCAAACATAATTTTGCAACTCATTCCCAACACTTGTCACTATCCCAACCTCAAACCTATTCCAGGCACATTTCCTTGAATTCCATACTACGAACCAAACGAGCCTAAAAATCTTGATTTGCGAGGAAAAAATACAGGAGTAAAATATAAGTATTTGGTATACAACAAATCATGGACAAAACAACAGAATACATGAGCATATATCATGAAGGGATATTGAGTACAAATTTATGTAAGTTCAGCCTCGGGAGCCCCCATGACGGAAATAGAGAACTGATCTATAAACAGAGGCAACATAGAGGAAACAGATGAGCGCAACAAGGAGATCATCCAACAAACCAAATATTCCTAATATTGCTGCAGGAATGAAAAGAAGTTATTGATAATTATTGGAATAATTACACAAGTTTATTCAAACAAGTATACACTGAGCATATGTACCTTCTGGGATAAGGTCAACGGGGCTTATAATGTACATAGCACTTGTTATCGCCTGTATAAAAAGACACAATGAGGACTTGCACTTGATAATTCACCAAAACAACTTTATTCTGACTGGTAAGAAAGAAAGAAAAGGAAATCCTATTTCAAAAGCTAGCTACTAAATGGGAGAAATAACCAACATAAGTGGTTTATTGAGCATTCCATTCTACGTGCCATAAGGCTCCATAGGTAGCTCTTCCAGGTCCTCTTCCAGGTCCATCACAAGGGAAATGAATTTCACACCAAAAGCATAATACTAAATCTCAATTAAAACCTTTTCCATCCTAGGAAATATTATCATGTATATTCATTATACCTCAATAACAATCATCTTTACTATATTATTATATCAAGTCATGCAGATTATACATGTTTCTTCTTGTAACTTGGCCGAATCAAATCATTATGAAAAAAATGCTACATCTATAGAGGAAAATTTACTATGAGATTAGAGGAGCGAATTTTGACCATTCAAAGTAATTTGGATCGTAAGTGTTCGTTTACCATCATCAATAATGCAGATTAAAACACAGACATTAGAATCGAAAGGTTGTGTGACATTAGCCACATCATAGAATTGTCTGACAGTCAACTTCAAAAAGAGACAAAAGAAAATATGAAAACTATGTATATATCATCTTAAACTAAAATCATTAACCAATAATAAGTTGTAGTTGTACTTAACTGCAATATAGAAACGAGCCTTAATGGCAAGAGGAAGTGTTCTGTGAGGATCCATCAGCTCCCGCAGTAGCCTTCGCAAGAGAAAAGGAAGATCTTGCATTCTCTGTGAAAAGGGAAATTATTTTGAAGATGTTGTTAGAATTATAGAATTAATATTATTATTTCATATTTTGTATTAATAGAATTTGTCATAATTATTAATTAGTATTAGGAAATTAAGTTATTAGACAAACATATTAGGTAAACTTATAGAAGAAGTTTATTATTTTTTTAGGGAAATTTGGATTACAAATATGATATCAAAGAAATAATCATCGGACTAACACATTAAATAATTAATAAATTATATGACAATCCAAGATGAATAAAAATCAGATTAATCTTTAAAAGATGTCAACAATAAAAAATTTCTATTCTCATTTTCACTTCTACGTTCATCTAGAGTACCTGATTGAACCACATAGAACCCACTTATGTTATCAGGCCCAACCAGTAAAAACAACCAAAGTACAGAGTCTAATGCATTATAAATACATATCGAAATGAGACAGGGAAAGGCACTTTTAGGAAAATACATGATATGGGAAAGGCACCTTTGTTGGTAACAGGTTTGACAAGCTATTTTGGGGGGAAAATTGAGAAATAAAGTGGCTATACATGTGCTGATGGAAAATAAATAAGAAATATACCCAATCATGGAGGTTTGAAAGAATGCGTAATAAATGAGAAACGGAACAGAAACATGTCCAGTTCTTGGAGCTTCAAAAGAATGCCCGAACAGATTTAAAACTTTGTTCAGACTACTAGAGAACTAGAGTTCAAATGGGTATGGCAAATTCAAGCACAACACAAGAAAATTTTAGGAAAAGAGGAGACTTAGCCAGATGACTTGAGCAAGTAAACAAAAAAACCCTAGCCTTATATTTCTAGTAATAGGCTGGGGATATTTTGGGATCCTAAAATACCCAACTAATTATCTGATGAGAGTTTTCTCAACAACTCTCTGTTTCTTGGTGAAATAGAAGATTTGACTTAAAGTATGTTCAATTTAATTCGTTTAAAACGCAGATATATTTAACTAAAACTAACTGGATTATGTATATTCAGAATATATATATTAAGTTAAAAAATAGATAGGCTTGTTGAAATTTGACTCATCAAATTTAACTTATTTTACTATGCCAATTAATGAATGGTTAATTAAAATCCTCATTATTGCATTTATTCTGGGGGAGCCCAAAACTCCAACAAGTGCTATAGTTAAAAACCATGGGTTGGGGACTTTGAGAGGCACTTTTTGGAGTCTAAGAATCATCTCTTTAATTCAGCAGGGAGGGCAGAGAAGAATTTGGAAGTTGCCCTTCAGGTGGAGAGAGCAGTCCTCTCAAAAGTTTGGCAAAGCTGTGTTGTGTTAAAAATAAAAAGTCAGTAGTGTTTGTGGCTTTATATCATGTTTTGATTCTGTTCATTGTAATCTGTTATTCTTTCTGTAACTTTATATTTGGGTGTAACGTCTCCCCTTCCCTTGTTATGCAGTGACAATTTCATTAATATTCACATATTCCTACTTTTGTTTATTTCCTAGTGGAAGTCTTATCACCAGTATGGTAAAGAGAGGTGTTCCATAGAGCCAAAGAAATTGAACAGGAGAAAATTGCAGGAAAAGAGAGAACAAAAGAAAATCATTTATGCGTAAGTACCTGAACAAGACCAGTTTCCTGACCACCAAACAAACGGTTATAAGCTTCAATTTTTCGTAGAACCTCAGAAACTTCAGGGTCATATCGCTGCCTCAAGAAGTTCTCAGTTGGAACCAGCAATGTAATTTCACGGCGACATAATGGGCATCTACATGGTCTGACAGTTGATCCATGGTTCCAAACTTGCATAATACAACTTCCTGTGAAGAGGATGAGTGGATGAAATCTTGATGATCAAAATAATTTGTGTGTGTGTCAAGATTTACTTTTTAATAAATCAAAATGGCATTGTAAAATCTTTGAAGGCTCATCTTGTTGTTGTTGTTGTTGTTGGGGATATAAAATAAGCATATTGAACCATGAATGACGGGAAATCTACCTAACTCTCATAGTTGTGATATCTATTTATCTATACACAGCTAGAAGTTCTGTCTATAAAAACTTCAGAGAAGAGCAATCCAGAGTCAATTTGAATCTTAAAAAGGTGAAATAACAAATTGGATTCCAGTGATTCACATTTTAAGAGCCATCCATCCTCATCTAATTTTAGTAAGAAACTGTCTCATGAAGATCTTCATCATTATTTTTTCCGTACATTGATTTTGCAAATCTCACAACAACAACAACAACAACAACAACAAAGCCTTATCCCAACTAGGTGGGGTCGGCTACATGGATTACACGGCGCCATTGATTTTGCAAATCTCACGTATAACTAAATTTATCCATGGTGAAAACAGATCCATGGTGAAATTGCAATGAACATTACATCAGCTATGAAAACAAAGTGATACCAGTAGTGCTATAAGAAAGTAGTGGAAACAGAAAGGAAAACAATTGAAAAAATTGATGTCAAAATCAGAAATCAACAAGGCAAAAATCAATTTTGCAGCTGAACTGCGCTTTCTTTTCCCGTCTGATTTCTTGAGAACATTTATACGCATGCCTTATCCCACAATCTTTCCCTCAATATCTGTTTTAATGCAGGATGCTTTGCCATCAGCACCATATACCATTAGTAACATGAAGGCCACACAATCAGAAACCCAATTTACGATTATGTCCAATTCTGCTTACAGAACAAGCATAATGCTCCAAAGACATGATTGACACCCCCTCTGCCACTATATGATATTGAACCTCTTAAGATGACTCAGCAACCCACAGACAAAACCCAGCACAAATCATAAATGACAACCAAAAGCAGAGAGACACATAGCAGAAAAATAGATTCACAAAATAGAACATGATCAAAACACGCCAATTTATCAAAATGATACAATTTCAAAGGTAACTACATATTTGTAATCTTTGCATTCTAATCATTATAATATCATACACTATAAGCAACATAGAACTTTTTTTCCTTCATATTTCCAGCAAAAGTTTACCAACTCAACCATTATCAGAAAGCATAACCTATAAGTTGACCCATTAAATTTAGATGATGTGTTCCCAGTGTTTAAAAACAGATTAAAATTTCAAATCCACAAAAAAAGGGCAAAGCCGAAGAGTGGACAAACTTGGAAAGTGATAGTTATGCACATAGCATCAATGGAAAGAGTATTAATAAATAGATACTGATTCCAACTTATAAAAAGGGAGGACAAATACAAGTTGGTAAAAAGTGATTTCACTTGATAATGTTAATTATGAAATAGCATCCTAAATAGAAGAGTATTCCAAGCATTTCGGCCAAAATACAAAGACCTAAAAATGGGTACCAGGAAACAACACTCCTCTATCTCATATCTTAAATTCCCACCAACAGCACTGTCTTTATTTGAAACAAACTGAGATATGCCTTAAACTGAGCTATACTTAGACAAGATTGAATCACATATGACTCATTCAATTGATATCTCAGATCAGATGTTATTCCCAAAATATCATCATTACAAAACACAGAGATCCAATTATTTCCATAGCAATCATAGACACTCAGTTTTCCATAGACCCTTGCAAGGGAAATTTCTATAAACTAACCATTCACACTACAATCTAAGGATACCAAAATTATCTATGCAAACAACAATTGAAGGGTTAGTTAGGTTAGGGATCAAAAAATCTCTCATCTATTCACATCCCAATTTTGAACAGATACTTCAACAACAGGTCAGATATTCAACATGTATGAAAAACACATAAAATTCTCCTTTCTCAACAAGTCAATAGATACAGAAATAATCTATGGAACCAACAATTAAAGGAAAACAGGACCTTATTGCACATAATATGAGTCTTATCATTGCTTAAGCCAATGTGGTGGGACTCAACTCACAATATATAGCCTTAGTCGACCTTTGATATTTTCAATGTGGGACTATTTGGGTTTATAATACTAAGATCAAAATTTCACATATGTCCTGATCCCATTAAAATATTGAATATATATTATGAAAAATGTAAAAAGTGGGAGAGAAAGAGAATAAAAAATCACCGCAAAACCAGTGGGAGCAATTGGCCTGGCAAGGATTGTTGAAGTCTGCATGGCACACCGAACAAAAATCGTTGGAAGGAGGAGTCTCCATTTCAAACAAAAGTGGGGTCAACGAGATTTGCAGATTATGCTAACAAAGAAAAGTGCATCGTTGGGATGGTTTACCGTACAAGTTAAATGCAGTAAGGCGGTATGTTGAAGTTATGGTGGGGATTGTGGACATGAACATAGATCCAACAATCAAATTCTATTCAAGGGAAATTGATTGATTATATAGATAGGGCCTTGTATTTATTTTAGTGGGAAAGCCCAAAAATGATGCATAATTATTACTCAAGGAACAAAATATAGTAAATAACTATTTCAAATACCATGTGATCAAAAATGATATTTTCATTAATATGACAATAATATTAGACATAAAAAGTCCAAAATGCCCCTATAAATTAATCGCCGTCCGATAAAAGTTTATTTAATTATAAGGGTATTTTGGACATTTCATGTCTAATATTATTGTCATATTAGTGAAAATATCAGTTTTGATCACATGGTAAAATTTGGTATCATTTTTGTACCTTAGAATAGTTATGTACTATTTTTGTTCCTTGGCCAATAGTTATGTAGTACCACCTTCGGTCCTAAATATAAGACCTAAATGACTTTTTTTGGAGATATTAAGGTTGCGAAATATGTTATCAAATGATGACAAATTTAATATGGTTTTAGATAATCCATTAGTTTATAGGTAAAATAAACTAGTTTAAGGGAAAAAATTAGGTAAATAAATTTATAATTGACTTATTTTTTGTTTTTTTAGGATTTTCCAAAAAAGTCATCTAGGTCTTATATTTAGGACCAGAGGGAGTATCATTTTTGGGCTTTCTCTCTTTATTTTAAATTTCAAATAAAAGTTAATATGTATGTTTTGTCCAAAAAAAATATGTATGTTTTGCAAAAAAAAATGGGTGGTAAGTGGTAACTAGTTTGAGTATCGACAAATCCGGAGTTTACCTGGGGAGGGCGTGGCAAGTATTGGACCCAGGACCTTGAAGGCGGGGAGATGTCTTATTTCTTCTTTTCTAACCATCAGGTCAATGGTCCCTTAACACTAGTAACCAAGATTTTATATATAGTTGTGACTCGTGAATGATCATAATGTTAGCCAAGGTTCACAAAATGTGAAATGGGTATCTACCTGATAGAGGTAGGGTTAGATATTCAAGTGAGGATCAACTAGTCCATTAAAATTATAATTTAATTAGTTGAATAATATGATTTAAAAAATTTTAAATAACCCTTTTAAAAAAAATTCTTTATCTTTGAACTTGATTTTTAAATTCATAAATATGGTATATATGTTGCATTGATTTATGAGTTGTGTTTTGAAATGATTTAATTTAATGAATTCGGATAAAAAATGTTTTGATCAATAAAACCCAAGAACATTAGAAAACCTAAAGGCGGCCCTTGGTTATGGGAAATTGGGGCATGGAAATGGAAATAGAAAGTTGAATGAGTTCAAGCTATAAAAAAATTCATGGTGGAACTCATTTCTACTCAACAGTGGCAAGAAACAATAACCTTACTACCTTTGCCTAAAATCGATTTTAATGGCAATTTCAATTGTAAACATATTAACAAAGTTGTAACGATTACCTGCCATAATTCGTTCCTTAATAAAAATATTTTTTCTCCGTGTGTAAATGCAGATGAAGAATTCTTTAAATAGAAAAATTATACAGTTAAAAGCGTTGCTAAGAGCAAAAAATAACTGACTTTAAGTAGCGAGTTTTGTTGATAGTGTACAAATGGAACCAAGACTACGTCATTAATGAATTAGAAATGGTAAAATTAGCATTAAAAAACTAAAGTGACTGTCGGAAAGCTGAAATTACCGATGGTATTCCATCAATAGTTGTTCGTGCGATGACGTGGACGTCTTTGGATTTGGATTATGTTAACTAGTTAAACGAATGAGCTATCCTCATGTGAAATTGCAAAACACACATGAGAATTCAGATTTACTTCAAGAAATTGCAAAAACATGCATTCATTCTTTGCTAATCTGAAAGGTTGAAAAGCATGCTACTGAGGTGTATTTTCGAGCCACTTATCACTGTCTATGAATGACGATATTGAATACTGATTTAGCTGAGATGGAGAGAGGTTCTTCTGCCACTGCACACGTTTTTCCCGATTCGCCCCTGGCCCAACACAATTAGCTTCAGCATACATCAAATTGCCCCTGCAAATCGTGTGCGTGTATTAGAAAAATGCATCAATATTCTCTTTTATAAGAGACATAATCTTCTCTTTTATAATGGAAGGGAATTTTGTCTCTTTTTAAAAAAATGGGCTTTTTCATAAAACGAAATCAAATTTTAATTTTATTTGTTTTAGTTCTATAATATTTTGTTTTAGCTACTCATGAAATCACATATCTATAATTTTTCCCATTAATTTCAAGTAAAGAAGCAAGGAATTTGTTTTAGTTCTACCAATCAAAACATATTAATATATATAAACGAATTTCAACCAGAAGTACTCAAATGAGTAATGCTAGTAATTCAATAATTTTGGAGAAATATAAGGGTCAAGGCTCATAAATACTTAGGTTTACATGAGTAGCTAATATTTCAGGAAGTCTTTTTGGATTTTAAATGACCTGAAAGTACTATATCATAGTTTTAATGACCAAATTTAACGGATGGACAAAACAAAAGTTTGCCATGTCAAATTGAATGCAACATCAAATTATATCCTTGATGATTGTGTGTAACATGAATCAAATTAATGTTCTCAAGTGCCCTATAAATTTTCTTAAAGGAATGCCCAACACTAGAAAGTTTTGATTATTGATTTGGGTTAAACCAGCTTTTGGTCCCTATAGTTTCCCACCATTTGGCTTTTAGTCCCTACAGTTTCAAAACTGAGGTTTTGGTCCCTATAGTTTCCTCCGTTTAATAGAGTTAGTCCCTGAAGTTTCAAAAGGACCAAAATATGTCACTAACGGTGTTAAATACGATTATGTGGCGCTAACACCGTTAGTTTTGCCTATGTGGCTTATGACTGAGATTAGATGACATGGAAAAAATAATCTAGGTGGAAAAATGATTGGTAAATAACTTTAAAAAGAAAATACTGGGCAAAAGAAATTAAAAAAGAAAAGGATGCCCATAAACACTCTCCTACAGTATCCACCATCGAAGAAGACAAGCGAAGAAGACAAGAAGGCTAGGTCGAGGAGGACCCACCATGCTTCGCCCGAGTTTGACGTAGCTGTAGGTGGTCGGCGACGAGTTTGCTCTGCTTTCTTCATCTTCATCTTTATTTTGCTCTTCAAACAACTCCATCCAAGGTTAGGGTTTCTTTTCTTATTTTTCAATCTCCATTAGAGGGAAGCTTGCTTTGCTTCTTCATTTTTACCTTTCTGTTCAAAATCATGGCTTAAAAATGGGAACGGAAATAAGTTGTGGATTTGGAATTGTTTCTATTGTGCACAACCATTGACTTGTCTCCAAGATTTGCCACAAATGACAAACATGGAGAGAATTCCCCTTTAATTTTATGGGTGGAAGGCTTATGACATAGACCCACTAATGGAGAGAATTCTCCATGTTTGTCATTTGTGGCAAATCTTGGAGACAAGCCAATGGTTGTGCACAATAGAAACAATTCCAAATCCACAACGTAACTTATTTCCATTCCCATTTTTAAGCCATGATTTTGAACAGAAAGGTAAAAATGAAGAAGCAAAGCATGCTTCCCTCTAATGGAGATTGAAAAATAAGAAAAGAAACCCTAACCTTGGATGGAGTTGTTTGAAGAGCAAAATAAAGATGAAGATGAAGAAAGCAGAGCAAACTCGTCGCCGACCACCTACAGCCACGTCAAACTCGGGCGAAGCATGGTGGGTCCTCCTCGACCTAGCCTTCTCGTCTTCTTCGCTTGTCTTCTTCGATGGTGGATACTGTAGGAGAGTGTTTATGGGCATCCTTTTCTTTTTTAATTTCTTTTGCCCAGTATTTTCTTTTTAAAGTTATTTACCAATCATTTTTCCACCTAGATTATTTTTTCCATGTCATCTAATCTCAGTCATAAGCCACATAGGCAAAACTAACGGTGTTAGCGCCACATAATCGTATTTAACACCGTTAGTGACATATTTTGGTCCTTTTGAAACTTCAGGGACTAACTCTATTAAACGGAGGAAACTATAGGGACCAAAACCTCAGTTTTGAAACTGTAGGGACTAAAAGCCAAATGGTGGGAAACTATAGGGACCAAAAGCTGGTTTAACCCTATTGATTTTGACTATTAGAAGTAATATTTCATAACTTTATTGTTCATTTGGTGTTATGCCCGTGTGTCAACTTATTTTCCCGTAACTTGTCATGATTAAAAATGGACAAAAACTATGAAAAATAGTATTTTTAGGGTATTTAAGATTAAAAAGCATACCATTGCTGATAGCTCCTTAGGCCAAATTTCCTAGGTGTTAAGACCCTTAACCCCAAATATAAAAATGCATTTAACAAAGTTTTCAAGGAAAATAAAAATAATTGAACCAGTAGTGCTTCATAGTTAAAATGAAAACACCATCAAGTGTGGTAGCGTTTCAACATAGAAGGGATGTTTTCGACCAAACAAACATAGAAGGGATGATGGATGCCTAAGTCAAATAAACTATTATTTCAATGATAAATTATGCTCCATCTTCTTCCTAAACGTATAGTGGGACATGTCTTTTCAAATAATTGCTATTGATGTTTTCTCAACAAATAATTGCTTCGTTTTACATGTCATTTTAATTTAACTGATATAATCGCTATATTTAAATAAAGTAGATAAATATGTCATATATTTACAACTTTAAGATAGCATAGTAGTGGTAGCGATATAAAGAAGATATACTTGATTTCCATGTAAAGTGAATTATTTTCAATGGTGTAGAGCTCAATGCAAATAAATAGATATTAAATTCCAGAAAACCTTTAATTTTTTTTATAAAGAAACTAACTTAAAATGATTTTCAACATATGTAAACTAATTATATATTTAGCTCATAATACATATTTTATAAAGAAAAATATTTTCAATTTACTAAATATTTCTTAGGGTTGAGACTCTTAAATACCCATGAAGATTCAAGGAGATACCAACACTAGTAAGTTTTTTTTATCATAAAAACTCTCAAATGATTATTTTTCAGCTTTGTAATCAAAATGATGAGTTAAGTGGAGACGCTAACATAATACTTAATGAACAATAATACTATGAAATAATTTTTCAAGGTTATTCAAGTTCCAAAATCGAAACTTTCTATTGTTGGATGCTCTTATAAGGAAACTCTAGAGCATTTAAGAACTTTAATATATGTCTCGTCATCACCCATTCAACAAGAATTTAATCTAACATGACTATTAGTCCGACGAGGCTAACGGCCATTTTGTTCATCTCTAAAATTTCGTCATGAAAACTATGAAATAATAGTTCTAGGGAATTAAGGTCCAAAAAATCCTTCTTGGTGCTGGAAGCTCCTTAGGTAAAACTTTTTAGATATTTAAGAGCATTAAACCATTTTTTATAAAATGATAAAATAATATATTAAAGAAAAAAAGGAACATAGAGCACATGCAACATAAGAAAATGAACAAAAATAAAAATAAAAAGTACATATGTGCTGGGAAAGAGCAAAGTGATTGAAAGAAATCAAAATAATCTCAACAAAGAAGTACATATTGACTTATCACCAAATACTTCTTATTTTAGTTGTATAGGAAAATATTGGGTTCGCACTTGGTCGATTAGGGCCTAAACCCGAGCCCAATGAGGATTGGTGTCATTATTTATATATAGAAAAATATGGTTGCAAAGGACTAATTTTCCCTAATAAATTTGATATTTAATAAGTGTACGTGCCTTTTCACAAGGGGGAAGGAAACAAAATTAAATTATTAGGTTATATCTTAGATTATAAATTAAATAAATTAATTTAAAGAGAAATCATATGACAATCAATTTATAAGTGACTTATTTAGATTTTTCAAATAATCAACTATGTCTTGTATTAAGAAAACAAAGGGAGTACTAGCATAAAACTAAAATATTTGAAAAAGGTATACTTACACACTATTCGTGTATTGCCATGCATCCCATCCTAGAGGAGATACCACAGAGTCAAGAAACGTTCCATCAAATATGACCCTTGAATAAGGTCCATAAGCTCTCCCTAGGAAAACTGGTCCACTTCCCACAACTTTTCCACCTCTAAATACAAAACCACTGGGATCATCCTCTGAACTTCGTCCTTGTGCGGTTACATAACCAAAAGGAACTTGAACCTTTGACGTAGTTAACGTCATGTTCATGTAACAATTCTATGGAAAAATAAACACAATCATTCATTGCTGTTTAATTAATTAAACTTGAATTGTAAATACTGCCAAAACTATTATCACATGTTACAATTCATCATCTATCATAGATTTACACAAATCAATTAACAAAGCTAAAATTAGTTTACAAGGTATATATATTATTATATATGTAGTTGACTGTGTGTGTATGTGTGTCTTTATTGTGTGTGTATAATGAATTCTAACACAATATATTGCTCAGTTGTGATAGATCTGAATCGGTTTTCCTTGCATGGCTTTTTGACACAATCTAGTAGGAAAAACAAATATGTCAATCTCTTCATATATATATGTTACAAAACGTTATACTTTCAACTACTATTGCTTTTTGAACAAATAATTCCCATATTTTTATTTGTTCTACCATTTGTCTATAAATTTCATAAAGTTAAAGAATAATATTTGGAGGGCATAAATTTAATTAGATTGGAGCTATTTTCATGGATTTAAAAATTTTATCATAATCAACAAGCTATTGGAAGAGGTGGTAAGCAGCTTTCTTCCATGAGAAGAGAGAATACAAGTTTTAATCCTATAAATTAATATTTGTTGTGCAAGGCAAATGTCATTTGCGCTCTAAGTCATTAAAATGAGTTAAGACTATTAAAAACCAAGGAATTTTTACTAGAGGAGAACTAGTGCACAGAGAGTTTTTTTTATCATAAATGTCGTGGAGTCTTATTTTTTCAACTTTTATAACCGAATTTAATGGATAAACAAAACAGACATTTAACATGTACTTCAAACATAATACCATGTCAAATTAAATCCTTTTTGAGTGAGTGATTTTATGGCTCACAATAAGGTTCATAAATGCCATGTAAGTTTTTCGGAAGGAGCATTCATCACCCGAAAGTTTTGATTTTGAATCTTAAATGCTCTCAAAGTATATCCGGTCCTAAATATAAGACCTAATTGACTTTTTTAAAAAATCCTAAAAAAAGAAAAATAAGTTAATTATAAATTGATTTACCTAATTTTTCCCTTAAACTAGTTTATTTTACTTATAAACTAATGGATAATCTAAAAATATATCAAATATGTCATGATTTAATAGACTATTTTGTAACCTTAATCTCTCCAAAAAAAAGTCATCTAGGTCCTATATTTAGGACCGGAGGTAGTATTTTGTAGTAGCTTTTCTGTTGTCAATTATGTGTTATGATAACATGTTCAATTAACCCTCGTTTACTTGGCACTTTTAAAATTAGACAATATAGCTGGAAAATAATAATTCCATGGCATTTAAAATCAAAAAAAAAATTGGTGTTAATAGGTTCTTTCGGTAAAACTTGGTGGGTGTTTAAGAGCTTTAACTCTGGTAAAATATACTTACATATGCTGGAATATTTTACACAACTTAGCCTTTATAAAAACAAATATTTAATTTTTGGTATTCACAAAAAATAATCACATGCTTGTATATTAAGTTTAATTTATTGAAAAATTTATGAATGATAGCACAAAAAATTTCGCTCAAGACTAATGATATTAGGTTTTGGAAAACAAAATACATTGATATTTGTAAAACTATGGGATTGAATTGTAATATTGTATAAAGTTATAGAAAACTTATAATACCACATTTGATCCTTTGAATTTCACTTGATTCTAGTTTGATTACAAGACTTTTTAAAATCGATGGTTTTCTTCAAGTTTAATTTATGACGTTTATAATATTCAATGGTCTCTAAACTTCAAAAATCATGGGTTTTGGTTCGTCAATTTTATATTGTTCATATCATTGATCTCTAAGCTTTGAAAATTGACTTAGTGTTAGATTTATCCCTACAAAAATCACCCCAATTACTGAAACAAATTAGAAATTGAGGTGTCTTAGCTTTGGGTGTGACGCAACGGTGTTAATTTTACCTATTTGTCAGCAACAATGTTAAGTTGTTGGTGACAACTTTTTCCCTTTTTGGACGAGGACATCTCCTTGCGACAATAGTGACATTGGCTTTCCTCAAAAACTTTTTTCTTGTGTGACAACATCATGAAGAACCCCTAAGGAACTGAAAGAAATTGCGTGATTTGATCATTTGTTGTTGACAATGTCATATTGTTGTTATCATCATAGATATGGGTTGTCGTTGTCAATAGATCGGAAGGGTTCTCATGAACAATTTACGAGAATATGTCACGTAGTCACCGGTGTAAAATTAGCCAAGTCATTATATGTTCAAAGTTTAGGAGACAATAATTATTAAGAACATAGTTGAAAGATAAAAACTACCGATTTAAAAGTTTTAAACTGAAATGGAAGTTCATATATAAAGCAAAAGTGGTATAAATCTCTTATGATAAAAGTGCATTTTTCCAATAAATAATCAATTAGAGTATCACCTCAAAATAATAACATAAAAAGTTTCTTAAAGTAGACTATTACCTCGAAATAGGACTGACCACTGCCAAAGATGAAGTCTACAGCACCCTGAATATAGCAATTTTTATAATAATGACGACCATGAACATCCAAAGTGTATCTTGAAAACCCAAGAAGCCGCAATCGAAAAATGCAGATTTGTCACCATATATTCTCGCCGCCAGTGCCGGCATCATACCCACTGCTTCTCCATTTATGATTTGGTCATATTCTAATTTCGTGAAGAGATCAATCGAATTCTACACCCACAATTTAAGATGAATTTTAATATTTTTACTGGGCACATGTTTTCGCAATCTACATTTCTTGTTCATACATATATACAAAATAAGAATAAATGTTTATAACAGAAAAATTACATTCAAACGATAAAGATATTTCAGAAAACAAAATGCTAAAAGGTTTGGATTTTAAATTATGTAATTGAGAAATGAGCAATAACTCTATTTTACCCTTCAAGTAAGCACCATGAATCATTGATGACCCTAAATTAATATTGGGTACAATTTCACCCTCAAAGTAACCAAAGTTGTCCAACTTTACCCCCTGACGAATGTAATGCTGACACGTGGAAGAGTCTTGTTGGTGGGTATGTCTAGTCAGGGGAAAATTGAATCACTTTTATTATTTCAAGAGTGGAATTGCACCTGATATTAGTTTAAGGTGCCTAGTGTTCCATAGTGATTAATTGGATGACAAAATAGTGTTATTTCCCAATTGAAATTGTGCTATATTGGATTGTTGACCAGATCATATTGTTTTCAACGTGAGAACGCATATCATTGTTATTATATACTACCTCCGGTCCTAAATATAGGACCTAATTGACTTTTTTTTGGAGAGATAAAGGTTGCGAAATAGGTTATTAAATGATGAAATATTTGATAGATTTTTAGATTATCCATTAGTTTATAGGTAAAATAAACTAGTTTAAGGGAAAAAATTAGGTAAATCAATTCATAATTAACTTATTTTGCTCTTTTAAGAATTTTTTAGAAAAAGTCAATTAGGTCTTATATTTAGGACCAGAGGGAGTACCATGCAAAAGGCTATTTGGGGCATATACAATATTCATATAATCCCTTCATTTATTTATTTTGGAGCTATATTTTAATAAGATCGATATACATAGTGTTTCATGTACTACTTACGTCAAAGCTGATTCCAGCTGCAACGATATTGTTTGAAAAGGAAGAGAAGGTGGCACTTGTATCTGTTTGTTGGTGGTCATTGTACGTGATTGTAATAACCCCTCTTCCTTCACCCTCCAAAAAGATGCATGGTTTATCTATTGGAATTTGCACCTTCTCTCTGTACAACAAAACGTTTCAATTTGTTGATAAAACCATAATTCGAATATAATTGGAAATTAAAGAAATAACAATAAGGGTGTGGTTTTAAAAAATATTCAAAACATTCTATATTACCTAATTTATATAACATATAATCTCATCAAATATAATTATTGGTTAAATAGGTCTAACAACTAAAGGGAGCACATAGAACAAATTGAAAATCTTAAGAGACTTTATGATTGCAGCAGTCCTCCCTTCCTCCTAAGTTGGTTGCACGAGAAATTTTTAAAAATCAATATGAAAGGAACAAAATATAATATAATTTTCTTCAAGAAAATTTAACGTACGTGTATTTTCCTTGTTGTATATGAATTTTCACCCACTGAGCATTCACTACAAAAAAACATGAAATTAGTGATGGAAATTCTGAGACGGAATTTCCGTCATTACCAGATTAGGGACGGAAATTCTGTCACTAATCTCGTCACGAACACGTTAGAGACGCATTAGTGACGGAAATTGGTCCGTCTCCAAAAACCTCGTTACTAATTTTCTGTTTGTGACGGGTTATAAGCGTCCGTCACAAACTTGTGACGGATTAGCGACAGCTGTGGCCGTCCCAACTTTGTGAAGAAAAATCTGTCTCTAACTGTAAATTCCGTCGCTAAGAAATGAGTCTACTCATCGTGTGTCTGAGACAGATCAGTGACGGAAATGTCTGTCACTAATTACTGGAATAAGTTGTTTTGCCACTGGTTAATGACAGAAAATTCCGTCTCTATTTTTCGATTACAAATATTTGCGCTGCGCTTTCTGTCACAAATCTGTGACAACATTTGAAAGTTAGTGACAGAAGTTCCGTCACTAATATGTCTTTAATTTTATTGTATTTAAATCAATTTTAAATTTTAATACACATTTTTGAAAAATAAAAATTTTCTATAAGCTAACGATTTAACATAAAATTAAATGAAGAACAAATTATAATAATAATTTATCTATAAGCTGAATTCAAAATGTATCAAACAAATGCTAAATTCAAAATGTATCATACAAGCAATATTATATAGTTCTGATAAAAACAATATAGTCAAATATTCTAACAAGTAACTATCATATCTCAATATGTGTCTTCATTAGTTTCAATGTCTGAGTTGTTGACATCACCAGATAATTTTTGTTCTAGTGCATCCATTCTTGATGAGATAGTTTCATTTTGTCGCCTAAGATTTTCATTCTCTTCTTGGAGCTGTATGACAACATTTTGTATATCAACTTCATGCACTGTGTTGGACTGAGGAAAAGTCCTATAAGAGTAAGGTGTGACAGTAGGGGTCTCGGATCCTAATCCATAAAAACGACCTTTCTTATTCTTACCACCTGTAGCCTCTAAAAATATTCTGGTTTCTTCCTCTATCTCATTTGATTCCATAGTAGAATCCATATCAGCAGTTCGTGATGTCTTGATCCTCATGTAATTCTCCTAATATAAAGACAATATATACAAAAATCAAAAATCAATATCTAAAAATATCCTAATATATATGAAATAAAATAAGACATCAAAAATCAATACATACATGTACTTGAGTCGACCTCTGATCAACAAATTCTCCTTTCTTATTATCAAAATGTGTCTTTGTGAACAATTCAAATGGAGTAGGCTCTCTTCCCAACTCAGCTTGCTGTAGAAATTCATAATGATGCATTAAATAATATGTTAATTAAACATTGAGTATATTTGAAATAAATTCTTACCAGTCTTTTCCTATGCTCAGTATTACTAATGCTACCCCCTTTATGTTGAGTGCCCCCTGTTGAAGATGATCGATTACTTTTAGCTTTATCACACTTGTTCTTGTAATTTTGTGTTGTCCACATTTTCTCCAATTCATCCATCACATTAGGGGGAATCCAATTTGGCCTATTCTTTTTTTTAAATAGGTCTTGCCTAACATTGTGCATTGTATGCCTTAGTACTTCTGAAGCTTTTACATTCCAGTTTTTCTTAATTCCAACATCATGTTGTGGCAACCACTTAAATTCTTTCTGCATAAAAGAGACATATCTAAATCAATACAAAAGCTCACTCATAATACATATATAAAAAATTAAAATGAAAAGAACGAGATAAAGATATACCGCCCATTCCTTAAACCACATTTCCTTCACAGTATCGGGTGTTGTTTTCCATGTATAGCATGCCTGTTCAAATTTTCCTTGAATGACTGGAAGAATAGCTCTTACAGTTGGAATAGAAGGAGAAAACCTAATAATGATGTTTCATAACATGATATAAATGTTAGTATAACTTATACCTACTAAATGAAAAGATCAAATAAAATATTCATCTTAACTTACGATTGATTCTCAGGACATATCAATGTTCGACAATCTAAAGAAGCATAATCTTGTGTTGCTGAAGAATCAGTTAGACCATGCGGAGTGGGGGGATGTGAAGATTCTGTTTCAGGTGATGGTATAGATGAAGTTATTGGAGATGACGTCGGAATAATTGGAGTATGTGAAGGAATAGATGATGGAGTAGAAGAAGGAGCAGATAATGGAGTTGGAGTAGATGATAAAGTAGGTGTAGGTGTAAATAATGGAGTTGGAGTAGATGATAAAATAGGTGTAGATGAAGATGATGGAGTTGTTGTAGAGGATGGTCTCTTCCTATAAAGACCTAAGAGTTTACGTTTGGTAGGATGTGGTGCCATCTGCATAGTCAATTTTCCACATACAATAGAAATAATAGATATTATATAAATCAACACAAGATTAAATAGATAATATATAAATCAACACATACAATAGAAAAAATGTATACCAAGTTATATTAAAAAATAACATTTATTGTAATGAAATATAAATTAGAATTTATGCATCATCACTGTCATCGTCGTCGTCGTCATCATCATCATCTTGATCTTGATCTTCATCTTCCATATCGGAATCTTCATAATCGTCACCATCTTCCTCCTCACCCTCCTCTTCTTCTTCCTCTTCATCTTCCTCTTCCCCTTCATCTTCCTCTTCCCCTTCACATTCAATGGAATTGGTTGGCATATCAATTTCTTCATAGTGAATTTCAAAGTCTGTTTGATCATTCAATTCAAATTCATGGTCAATTGCTGGTAGTACGACTTCAAGTGCATCGACTTGAAATGCCCACGTATTTGTTATGGATGTAGGACAATCAATTATGCTACGAGCCTTGACTTTAATGACAGCTAACCAATTTTCCTTGTGACAACCATTTGGATAAGGTGAATAATAAACTTGTGTTGCTTGTTGAGCAAAAATAAATGGATCATACTTGTTATACCTTCGTAATCCGTGAACTTCAACAATCCCATATTGCTTATAAACCCTTGTACCACGATTGGCTATTGGATCAAACCACTCACATTTGAATAACACTAATTTCTTTGTAGGAAGCCCCGTATATTCAATCTCCACAATCTCATTCAAAATGCCATAAAAGTCATATTCTGATTGAGCATAGTCAGCTCCCTTAACGCATACGCCGCTATTTCTCGTTGATTTTCGAAGAGCCCATGAATGTATATGAAACTTGTACCCATTTACAAAGTACATAGGCCATGTTCGAACTTTTCTCTTCGGACCCAAAGCAATATCACTCACAAATGGATCCAAAATTTTGTTATTACAATCATGCACCTACATGAAATTAATATTAGCGATTATATGTCAAAAAATGACTAGTTTAAAATACATACTTTATTATACTTACATAATCTTTAAACCATGAGGGAAATCGTTCATTTATTTGAGATTCAATCTCTTTCTCAGTTATTCGAGGATTCTCTTCCTTCAATGCTTCTACAAATATCCTACACGCCAAATAATGTGTCAATAATGATCATAGTTGATCATAGTTGACATAATGTTTAATTAGATCATAATTCATATCTACTTACTTCATGTAATGATCCACTTTATCACAATTCATTAAAACATATCTCGTGGCAGCTTGTGTTTCCTCTTCTGTTAAGAAACGATTTGTACATACCCCAGAAGGTCTTCCTGGATAATTAAATATAGAAATTGATGGCAATTCAGGTTGGCCAAGATCATCATTACGTATTGACCTCTTTATTCTTGGTAAAAAACCTGAACTGAAGTAGTGTGAGCAAAATATTGAGGTCTCCTCAATTATATAAGCTTTACATATAGATGCTTCAACCCGAGCTTTATTCTTGACCTTTTGCTTTAAGGTATAAAGGAACCTACAATTTGTTGTAAGTATTAATATAATTTCTAGTATAAGTTTTCTTAATATAACTCATAAACAGGTTTCATTACCTTTCAAAAGGATACATCCATCGATACTGAACGGGTCCACCAACTTTAGCTTCATAGGGAAGGTGGATTGGCAAATGCTCCATTGAGTCAAAAAACCCCGGAGGAAACACCTTTTCCAATTTGCACAATGTCACGACAATATTTTTCTCTAATAACTCCAATTGATCTATCATCAAGGTAGTAGAGCACATTTGCCTAAAGAATTGACTAAGCTCTGCTATAGGATTGAATACATCATCAGGCAAACTAGCAAAAGCAATAGGAAGCAAACGTTCCATGAACACATGACAATCATGACTTTTCATCCCAAACAACTTCCCTTCTGTCATATCAACACATCGAGCTAGATTGGATGCATATCCATCAGGAAGCTTCAAGTCTTTAATCCAGTTACAAATTACCCGTCTTCTATCTAAGTTTAAAGTATATTTTGCAATTGGTTTCAACATTTTCCCTTGTCTTTCAACAAGCTCATATGACGTACGGTTACAATATTCCTTCAAGTCCATACGAGCTTGTACATTGTCTTTTGTTTTTCCTTTTGTGTCCATGACAGTGTGAAACAAGTTGTCAAAGACATTCTTCTCAATGTGCATGACATCAAGATTATGTCGAATGAGGTTACTTTTCCAATATGGCAATTCCCAGAATATGCTTTGTTTGTTCCAGTGATGAGTATCATGATAGCCTTCAATTGGTATTGTCTTTCCATGCTCAACAACTCTAGGCAAATTTTTTACTCTATGTAAAACTTCGTCTCCACTTAACCTAGGTGGAGGTTTCGATCTCTCAACTCTATTCTTGTAAAATGAGTCCCGGTTTCTCCTAAATTGGTGATTATTGGGTAGGAATTGTCGATGACAGTCAAAGAAAGATGTTTTCCTCCCATACTTTAATTGGAATGCTTTTGAGTTTTCCATACATATAGGGCAAGATAATCTCCCCATAGTTGTCCAACCAGATAACATACTATATGCAGGAAAATCATTGATTGTCCATAATAATGCAGCATGCATACAAAAGTTTTGTCTCAATGAGGCATCATAGGTTGGTACGCCTTCATCCCATAATAATTTTAATTCATCTATCAACGGTTGTAAATACACATCTATTTTACCTTTAGGATTGCTAGGACCGGGGATGATAAGAGTCAAGAACATATATTCTCTTGTCATACACAATTCTGGTGGTAGGTTATACGGAGTCACAATCACGGGCCAACAAGAATGTTTTTTCCCATACTGGCCAAAAGGTATAAATCCATCTGTACACAAACCAAGCCTAACATTACGAGGATCATTTGCAAAGTTAGGATATGTGCTATCAAAAACTCTCCAAGCCTCACCGTCAGAGGGGTGGGAGAGTACATTGGCACTTCGACGATTCTCATAGTGCCACCGCATTGCCTTTGCAGTTTTTTGAGAAGCATATAGACGTTGTAGCCTTGGAATCAAATGTAAGAACCACAATTGTTTTCTCGCAACTCTTTTTTTCCTTCCAAGAGACTCCGAGGAATATCTTTCCTCGAGACAAAACTTACATTGGATAGCACTATCATCAGATTTGTAGTACAACATGCACCCATTCTCGCAACAATCAATCTTCTTATAACTAAGACCTAACTTCGACACAAGCTTTTTCGTTTGGTACAAATTTGTTGGCATAAGAGTGTCTGCAGGCTGAGTTCTCCTCATAAATTTCGAAACTAGATTATAGCACTGTTGTGACATATTAGTTGTTGCCTTTATACTCAATAATTCCAAAGCTGTTGAAAGTTTAGAAACCTCTTTGCAACCTTCCCACAAAGGTTGTTGAGCAGCTTGTAAAATGTCATAAAATTCTCTTGCACTAGGATTTGGCATCTCTTCAACACCGTTATTATAGTTATGCCTAAAACTTGGCCCTGCTATATCTAATACCATGTCCACATATTGACTTGGTTGATTTTCTTGTTGGCCATCTAGAGTAGGAGGAATGGTTGAATGATAGTCAATTTCTATCTCACCATGACTATTCCATATATAATAGTTTGGCATAAATCCAAATTTATAGATATGTGTTTTGACCTCTTCGGCATTAAGATATGGCTTACATTTACATTTGACACATGGACACCGTATATTTTTTGATGTTTTTGAATAAGATGATGCTTCTAATGCATGACTAAGAAAATGTTGGACGCCTTGAATGAAATCTTGTGTATACCACTTTGTTGTTGGATCAACTCTATTATACATCCATACCCTATTTTGTGGGACTTCCATGCTAAAATATATGGACGAAGCAAAAAAAAATCATACAAGCATTTTATTATACATCCATACCCTATATGGACGAAGCCAAGAATACTAACCTGGATGAATCAACTTTGAGTTTTTTTAGCTGCAAATCCCAACCAAATTCTAAGCGAGATTAAGTCATGGTTGTCTTACAAAAATAAAAACAAATATGCATCAGAGAACTAAAAGCAAAACACTATACATATACAAGGGATCGAATGAACAGAAAAATAAAGAGGGAGCGTCGCCTAAAGCAAAACATTATATATATACAAGCAAAGAATGAAAGGAATAATCTCGATAAAAAAACAATGAAAAGAATAAAGAGGAAACATTACCCTTTGTTTTCTTGTCGTGCTTCCAACAGAATTTACTGTTTTAAAATGGCAAGGTTTGTGTTTTTGAGGGTTGAAAGGTGCAGAAGAGATTGAGTGGCGGCAAGAGCAGACTGAATGGCGGCAAAGATGAAAATTTTTGTATGGTGCGCAGTTTTTGAAAGAGGACTTTTAGTTCTGAGGGTTTACGGTATTTTGGATCGTGATTGTCAAATTTTTTTTTATCAAACAGTGATTTATTTACCTGCCTCACGTGATTTTTTTTATCAGCATCATCATGTGGTTGTAAAATAGGAATAAGCATTTATTTTAAAAGAAGGAGAAAAAAAGTCCTTTTTATATACCTTCAGATTTGATACAAAAGGATTAGGAAAGTTTAGGAGAAAAATAGCATTTTTTAGGTCAATGAGTCACCAAACACCTGTTTCTTTATATAAAAAAAATATCTTTATTTCCTAAATTGAAATGCCCATATTTTTTATTTTCCTTTTTGACTCAACTTCATATGATAAATTAAGTAATTATTGACCTTTTTCATTGCATGTTTCCTTGGACTTTGCGTGGAAACAAGGCCTAGGTAACTGATTTTATTTAGTTCATTTTTTATTATATAATTTTCAATTCTAATGATGACAATCGTATTTTGGTAAAAAAAATGAGGGCAATTTTTTGATCGGCAAAATGAGGGCAGCTGTTTTTTGTTTTAAACAAGACTAACATAACCTTTTTTCTGAATAAAATGACAATTATATCAAGTAAAAAAGAAATTACGTTAAGGCACCTGCATAAAAGCAAGAGTCATTAGGACTCATAGACAAGCATAAAAGAAAGCAAATAAGCATGAAGTCAATAACAACAATAGCTAATATGAAGAACAACCATAGTAGATAATCAACAACCATCGAAAATAAGAAGGATATAGAGGATGAGTTTCACAATTGATATCCTTCTCTTTCACAAACGAGACATAGAACTATGCCACAAGAGTTACATAACCTAACTGATACATCACAGATAAAAAAAACTGACACATCTAGTTTTTTAATAAGAATATAACTGGTTTTAATGTATTAAAGTATTAAACAATTGTGAAAAAATATTTTTTATTATTTTAAACCAGAATTTTTTTTTTGGAAATAGAGTTGAGATATTTAGAATCAAAATCAGAGATAGATTAGACTTATTGAAAAACTTAGTGAGCAAAATTATATTATAATTTTTAATTAGTCTTAGACAAAAAATAAAGTTTCCCTTATAAAGGAAGAATGAAATATTTAAAACTAAAATATGTGGAAATGAAAATAATTTGTGATGGAGAAATTAGTGACAGAATGATTTCCGTCACATATTTCTGTCACAAACTTCCGTTTTACAACTTAGTCACACATTTTTATCAACATGTTTGTAACAGAATAGAGACGGAAATTAGCCACATTATTTATGTCCAAAATTAGTGACAGAATTTGAGACGCATTTGCACTGAAACTACGCTTAATTCTTTGACGTCATTTTGTGACGGATATTTGAGACGCATTTCTCACGTCTTTGTGACGAAAGTTTGTGACGGAACTTATTCTATCACTTATCCGTTACTGATTATCTTTTACGACGGAAAATAGTGATGAAAAAGTCTCGTCTCAAATTTTTGTCACAAATCCATCTATAATTCTGTCTCCGAAATTTGTGACAGAATCTTAGACGCATTATGCACGGATTTATGACAGAAAATATTCCGTCACTAACATTCCGTCACTAATATCATGTTTTTTTGTAGTGATTGTTGCTTTTTATTGAATCAATTGCTGCTTGAACTGTTTTGAACTGACCAGATTGGCCTACAATAATTGTATTTGCAATTGCCTTTCCTCCGCAATCTTCTGCGATGATAACCCAAAAACATTGGCAGAATAGTATGAACACAAAAGGAGAAAAAATCATCGTCTTCATCATATTTGGGATTCTCAAGAATATAAAATTCACAAATAATGAATGAGATTTTCTCCCCTAAGCTATGCCTTCTTATATATGAACTGAACGCCAAGGTACGATTTTAAACTTTACATGACGATTAAGCTTAATTTGACACTTAATGATAGTATCAAATATATTCATTTAAATCGTTGTTATTTCAATAATGAAATTACACTTACTGATATTGGCATCTTTGAATTCCTTTTACGTATTAATTGCATGTTTCATTATGAAAAGAACTTACGAAATTTGATTAGTAATGTTTCGGATTCAATATCCATGTGAATTGTTCGAAAATAATAAAGATCACAAATAATGAAAAAAATGTATAGAATTTTATCATTTTTTCATGGATGAATGTCAAGCCACTCTTATATGGAAAATGGATGTGCAGTTACACCTTTAATATGTGCAGTCACCGCTATTTTTTGGGTGAAGGGAGTATAGGGGTAATTTGGGGAAAACTTGAGTCAAATTAGAAATTAAAGTGATCTTATATTTAGGAACAAATCTCCTCCCTAAAGTGATCTTATATTTAGGAACGGAGGGAGTAGCATATAACAAGAGCAGCTTAACTAATATAATCTCAATATTCATATAACATATACCAAGAGCAGCTTAACTAATATAATCTCAATACACTTCCAATCTTTTGTGAATTTTTCACCGAAAATTAGACTTTAATACATCACAAAAAAATTCAGTATGATCCATTACTATCGTAAGTCTCAAATGAATCCCTATTACAAATATTACTTTTAACGTAATCTAATCAACATCACTTTTCTGAATAAGCAACGTTGAAAATGAGGATTTTAATTCTATGCTCATCTCATATACGAAAACCCGCCAACCACCAAAGTACTCCGAAGTAATCCTTCATTATCTCTCTCTATGAAGACCATCTCTCTCTCTCTCTCTCCAATGTAAACTCAGCGTCGACGTATTCCAATGCCGCCAAAACCCTTAGTCTCCAACTTATTTTCAGTAAGTTCTTAACCTATTTACAGCGTTTTGGGTACCTATAATCAACCAAAACTAAAGTTAAACTTGATTCTTCATTTTTTAGGAAGGATTTGTAGGGTAATCTAAGGATTGGTTCTGACTTTGTAAAAGCCAAATTTTTGGTGTGTAGGATTCGAAGGGTCTAGTGGTCTCGGTGTAGGAAGAGGAGGAGGCTACATTTACAATTGGTTGCTGCTCCTCTTCCTCCTTTGTTCATTGCTCTAGTTTTTCCTTACGTAATTGGTTGCTGCTTGTGATCGTAGTGTATGTTAGTAGTTGTAGAGCTTCAATGTTTTTGTTTTAGGCAATTGTTTAATGCCCTTTGTTAATCACTTATGCCACCGATGCTTGAATAGAGTAGGAGATTTTGGAAAGAGCAAAGGTGCCGGTGCCAATATAGACATCTTAATTTTTAAAAGGGGCACCCAACATTATGGTAATTTTGAGAGTGCAAAAATATACATTGTAAACCAAAATGGGGAAAATATACATAATAAATTGTAAAAGAGGCACTTAGCACCATGAGAGTGAAGAACAAAGATGGTGAGATACCCCATTTTGGTTTACCATAATTTGCACCCTCAAAATTATCATGATGTTGGGTGCCCCTTTCATAATTTGTCATATATATTCTTGCCCCATTTTGATTTACAGTGTATATTTGTGTACCCTCAAAATAAAAAATCTAGGACCATGGATTGTGGGGAGAGGGATTTTTAAATTAGAATGAGGTAGCCTTTACGCCTTTTGAAAATCGAAATCTTTTCCACCTTTTCTTTTAATTATTTAAGAAAAATGAATATTATATACTTCTATTTTATAAAACAGCCATATATTGAATCTTGACCAATATAGATACCATCTATATAATTTTAATTGACCAAACTAATCATATAGTTTTTTTATAATCATTTTATTCTTTAAATTATTATTTCATAATTGTTTCGATCCCAATAACTAAAATCCATTGGTAACTCATTTAATTTTTTTTATATATTTAATTCAGTTTAAAGCATTAAAAAATGGGGTGTTACATTGTGACTATCGCTAATGCATTCAAAATATATATATAAAAAATAATTCTTAGCCTCAGTTAGAGCTAAACATTGTTATAAAAAAAAAAGATCTAAACATTGCAAAATAGTAAAATAGTGAATTCCCAATAAATATCCCCTCTCCCTTCATTTCAACTTGCTCAATTTCTCTTGTCTCTATATCTCTCTACTCTTTTTATTTGTCTCTATTACTTTGCCCTTTTCTTTCAACAGTTTGACATCAATTTAAACAAAATTGTGATTCATTCATCTCTTTTTCATCCTCCTTTTCTTTCAATCTCCCCTTTTCTTTAAGCAGTTTCACATCAATTTAATTTCTTGATACAATTTTCTCTCTAATTTAATTGTTGTCTCATCTTTTGGTCTTGAATTTCTTGCTTTTCTCCCTCTATTTCAATTTTTTACTTATATATATATATATATATATATATATATATATATCATTTTTTATATTTATATATCATTTTCCTTGTTTCAGTGGTAAAAAAATTAGTAATGTTGTCATTTTTTATTTATTTTGAGGTGAACTGTTATCCATTGTAAACCAATTAATTTCTGCCATAATTTCTTTCGTTCATTAATAAAAATATTTTTCTTCGTGTTGCAACACACGAAGAAAAGTATTTTTCCAAAAAAGTATATGGTTAAAAGCGTGACTAAGTGCAAAAAATAGCTGACTCTAACTAACGAGTTTTTTTGTAGTGTACAAATAGAATCAAAATTACATCATAAATGAATTAGAAATGGTAAAATTAGCAGTAAAAAACTAAAAATCGTCTGTCGAAATCCCGTCCGAAAGCTGAAATTACCGACGGTATTCCATCAATAATTGCTTGTTCGTGTGATGAAGTGGACGTCTTCGTTTTTGGATTATTTTAACTAGTTAAACGAATGAGCTGTCCTAATATGAAATTGCAATACATACATGACAATTTAGATTTATTTTAAGAAAGTGTAAAAACACACATACATTCTCTTGCTAATCTGAAAGGTTGAAGTGCAGGTTACAGGGGTATATTTTCAAGCCATTTATCACTGTCTATGAATGACGATATTGAATACTGATTTAGCTGAGATTTAGAGAGGTTCTTCTTCCACTGCACACGTTGTTTCCAATTCGCCCCTAGCCCAATACAATTAACTTCAGCATACATCAAATTGCCCCTGCAAATTGTGTCCGTGTATTAGAAAAATGCATCAATATTCTATGAATGTTGGTGTTGGATTTAGGGCCAATGTATTGCTCCACCTTCAATTTGTTTTCATTAGTTGTTTTTAAATAAAATAAGAGACAAAATCTTCTCTTTTATAGTATTGGAAGGGAATTTTGTCTTTTTTTTAAAAAAAAAGGGACTTTTTCTTAAAATGAAATCAAATTTTAATTTTATTTTCTTAAAAAAATCATGAAATCACATATCTATAATATTTCCCCTTTAATTTCAAGTAAAGAAGCAAGAAATTTTGTTTAGTTCTGCAAATTAAAACGTGCAAATACATATAAACGAATTACAACCCGTAGTACTCAAATGAGTACTGCTAGTAATTCAATATTTTTGGAGAAACATAAAGCTCAAGGCTCATAAATACCCAGGTTTACATGAAGACCTACCACTTTCTAGAAGTATTTTTGAATTTTTAATGACCTGAAAGTACTGTATCATAGTTTTAATGACCAAATTTAATGGATGGACAAATGGAAATTGGCCATGTCAAATTGAATGCCACATCAAATTAAACCCTTGATGAATGTGTGAAAACATGACTCAAATTAATGTTCTCAAATGCCCTATAAATTTTCTTAAATAAAGGAGCATCCAATACCGGAAAATTTTGATTATAGATATCTTGACTACCTTGGAAGTATTATTTTTTTTTATACAAAAATTTTAGGAAGGGGTTTGGGCTCAACCCAATCCAAGGGCAGGGCACTTAACTCATGATCCACTGGGGCCTGTCCCTGTGGGCTCTGGAGCATGACCAGCAAGTCCTTTATGTCTGTCCACACAGGTAGGTTACTCCCAGTTTCACTTAGCTATGGAGATGCATCCCCAAGCGCCGCGATGGAGACACAACAAAGTGTCACTCTCCAGGATCGAACTTGCGACGTGGTGGTCAACTCGACGCTCATTGTTCGATCCCTTCGCCATTAAACCCACGGACGATGGGTACCTTGGAAGTATTATTTCATATAGCATAACACCTAATGAACAATAAAGATATGGAAGTATTATTTCATATCTTTATTGTTCATTAGGTGTTATGCTAATGTATATCCACTTATTTTCCCTTAACTTGTCATCATTAAAATGGACAAAAACTATAAAAACAGTATATTTTGGGTATTTAAGATTAACAAAACATCCTATTGCTTGTAGCTTCTTAGTTAAAATTTCCTAGGTGTTTAAGACCGTTAACCCAAAATATAAAAATGCATTTAACAAAGTTTTTAAAGAAAATATAAATAATTGAACCTGTAGTGCTTCATAGTTAAAATGCTAACTAGTTCGTACATTATAAAAAAAGCAAATGAAAACACCATCAAGAGTGGTAGCGTTTCAACATAGAAGGATGCTTTCGACCAAACAAACATAGAAGGGATTCCTAAGTCAAATAAACTAATATTTCAAAGATAAACTAGTGGTATCTCCCGTGCTTTGCACGGGGTTTCCCGCGCTCCGCGTGGTTTTGTTTAAAAATTAGCATTAACAAAAAAAACTAGGGCAAATGTGCAAAAATATGACTAAACTTTACCCTAAGTTGCATTTCTATGACTAAAGTTTCGCAAGGAGTAAAAATACCACCAAACTTGGGATCGAGGTGCAAAACTATTATTTTCGTCAACTATGACGGTGTTGACCGTTAGTCTTCAACATGTAGGATGTTGAGTGTGCAAAAATGACCATGTGACATGCTGAATAGACTCTTTATTGGTATTATGTGGAATAAGAGGTAAATGTGTTTAAAGTAATGCAGAAATTTAAGCATGTGGCGGACACATAAGCATAGTAACGGTATCACATTACTTTAAATACATTTACCTCTTATTCCACATAATACTAATAAAGAGTCTATTCAGCATGTCACATGGTCATTATTGCACATTCAGCATCCTACATGTCGAAGACTAGCAGTCAACACCTTCATAGTTGACGGAAATCATAGTTTTGCACCTTAATCCCAAGTTTGGTGGTATTTTTGCTCCTTGCGAAACTTTAGTCATAGAAATACAACTTAGGGTATAGTTTAGTCATATTTTTGCACCTTTGCCCAAAAAACTATTATCTAACCTTAACCTTAGAAGGAAGAAAATTTCAATGACAACTTCTAGTTTACATTATCAAATGACCATTTTTCTGTAAGTTGTAATGAAAATCAAAATTAAATCTAACTGAACACATCTTCCCTATGTGAAGAAACAACTCTTCTTTTTGTGTTCTATATCTACATGAAACAACTTCTAGTTTGCAAGGGAAAGATAGGCAAATAAAAAGACACAATAAAACATTTGCAGATATATATTAGGTAAAAAAAATCATCATAATGATGACACTAAAGGTATAAATTTTTAAAGCAAATTTACACAAAAAAATATGTGACTCAAATAAATTAGCCCAAGAAAGTAAAGAATACGTAGCCCAAATAAATAGGCAAATAAAAAGACACAATAAAATATTTGCAGATATATTTTAGGTCAAAAAGATCATCATAATGGTGACACTAAAGATATAAATCTTTAAGGCAAATTCACACAAAAAAATATGTGACCCAAATAAATTAGCCCAAGAAAGTAAAGAATACGTAGCCCAAATAAATAGGCAAATAAAAAAACACAATAAAATATTTGCAGATATATTTTAGGTCAAAAAGATCATCATAATGGTGACACTAAAGATATAAATCTTTAAGGCAAATTCACACAAAAAAATATGTGACCCAAATAAATTAGCCCAAGAAAGTAAAGAATACGTAGCCCAAATAATTAGCCCAAGAGAGTAAAGAATACATAGCCCAAATAAATTCGCACAAAAAAAAATCACATACAATAGTAATAGAGAACATCGGGTGAAAAAAATCATATAATAACTAAATTTTTTTTAAAAAAAAAAAGTTAAGAAAAAATAATATATTATATCCCACCAAATCACTGTTCATGAACATTACTATGAACAGTGATTTGGTGGAGTCTAATGGAATGGATGGTGTTTTTGGGATGAGAACACATATTTGTATGTAAGAGAAATTTCAATAAAAAACTCAAAAACCTCTTTTTTTCCTTTTCGGTACAGTATACCCCTCAAATAACTGAAATCTTCGTTTCTTTTATTTTTGTTACTAAGCAATAATTGGGCCAAATAGAAGGGTATAAATTTTCTATTAACAAATTATATATGTCTTTTGTTAATGCATGATTTGATTACCTTGTTCTTTTTATAATGCTATATTTGGCCCAAATAGAATTTCTTTCAAGAGATGACACATGTTTTGCTAATGACTTAGACACCACAACTGTTTTTCTGAATGTGCCAAGTATAAAGACATTATAAGTTAATGGGTTCAAATTAAATTATTTTTGCTATAACAAACAGTCTTTTCATTCACTTCTTTTGTGCAGGGACATGTGCCATATCTTTTGGATTCTTTTTTAATAGGAGGGAATAAATTCTGAAGGAATATGAGATACATCTTTCGGATTCTGTTTTAATGGTTCAAGCACAAAATCAAGATCCTTTAATTTTCTTCATAACTCACCAATTGGTTGAAATAGGACGGAACAAATTTTGGACAACATGTGATATATTTTTTGTATTTTTTTTTTAATTACTCTCAGCTCTCTTCTTTGTCTCTCAATCCACTCCTCTATCCCGCTCTCTTTCTCCTCAACCCTTACTCCTTTTCTTTTTTATCTCAGCTACCAAACCATAAAGCCCAAGCCAATGGCCCACTCCCTCCTTGACCCAATTAAGACCAATACTGCGTGGAACCCTAGTTTTTTTGCTTCACTTACCACTCTAATCATCTTATTACTTTTTTGCTCCACTCACTACTTTCATTACCCTATTATTTTACCGACACATGCTAGCAAATTCAATTGCAAATTCAATTCGCCCACTACCCTCCATCAGAGGGCGCCACGTATATCCTCCACACACACACACATACATACATATATACATAAACCTCACCCACCACTCTCCATCAGAAGGGTCCACCCCCACTATCCCTACCTCCTATATACACACATATATATCTAAACCCACTACTCTTCATCAGAAGGGTCCATCCCCACTATCCCTACCTCTTATATACACACATATATATCTAAATACATCAAGGCTATCAAACTCGTGAGTTTAAGTAAACTCGTGGAGATAAGGTAAACTCGGATCGATAGACTCGTATCGTAAACTCGTAAGAGTTTACATTTATAAAAAAACATATATTTCTTTTATATAATTAAATAATTAATACAAAAAATAATAATAAATTGACTTAAATTTATTTTAAATACAGATAGTAGATTTAAATATATCAATATTCATATTATATCAATCTCAACAGATAAATTTCTATGAAATTCATATTTAAATTCATTGAATTTTGAAAATTAAAAATAATTAAAATGAGTTTAATAGTAAGTTAACACAATTTTTGTAAGGTAGAAACGTAAAAACGGTGAATTCACAATGTAAACACGTAAGTTTCTACCGAATTTTCAAAGACTAAAAATTTAGGTGACTCGTGACACGTTTTGTTTAGGTAGTGTCGTAAAAACGGAGAGTCAACTAGCGAGTTTGACAACAATGAAATACATACACCAACACACAATACAATAATAATAATTACAATTCCAATACACCCCCATGATGCGATGGAAACGGCTTAACAAAAAAAAAACACAAATATGAGTGACACGGCTAATGAATAGGAAAATGAGTCTTAAGCCACACTAAACAATCGGCTTCTACAGAACTTTATCTCTAAAAAAAAAACGCACCACCTGGTGGATCACTTTTATGCTATATATTGATGATTGCGCTGCATCTTCTTCCTAAACCTATAGTAGGACATGTTTCTCAAGTTTCGTTTTTCAAATAATTGCTATTGATGTTTAATTTCCTCAACAATAATTGACTAAAACAGAGAATGAGGGAATTAAGGAAAATAATTAGGATATTATATTTTAGAAAAAATGTTCAGACTAAAATATTTGAGTGTAAATATTCTTATATTTTCAAAATTTATCATTTTTGGTCTAATTTCATTATAAAATAATCATTTAAAATTGTTAAGTTAGCATTTTCCGTTAAGTTAAACTAACGGTGTTATCAAAAAAGGATTAAAAGTGTACTTTCCAAATATAAAGGACTAAATTGAAACATGATGCAAACATAAGGGACTAAAAGTATACTTTAGCCTTCACAACTTTGTTATCCATTTTTAACAATGATGGGTTAAGTCGACACGCTGACATAATACTTAATTGATGGGCAATATTACTATTAAATAATTCTTCAAGGTCATTTAAGATCCAAAATCGAAACTTTTTGTTGTTGGAGGCTCTAATAAGGAAACTTCTAGGCATTTGAGAACCTTAGTTTGTGTCTCGCCATCACCCATTCAACAAGGATTTAATTTAACATGACTTTTAGTCCGACGAGGCTAAATGACCACTTTGTTCATCTCTTGAATTTGGTTATGAAAACTATGAAACAGTAGTTTTAGGGCATTAAAGGTCCAAAAAAATTCCTTCTTGGTGCTGGAAGCTAAGCTCCTTAGGTAAAACTTTTTGGGTATTCAAGAGCACTAACCCTTTTTTTATAAAATGAGAAAACAATATACTAAAGAAACATAGGAACTTAGAGCGCATGCAACACAAGAAAATGAACAAAATAAAAGTACATATGTGCTGGGAAAGAGCAAAGTGATTGGAAGAAATCAAGATAATCTTAACAAAGAAGTACATATTGACTTATCACAAAATGCTTCTTATCTAGTTGTACAAGGAAATATTGGGTCCACACTTGGTCAGGGCCCAAACCCGAGCCCAATGAGAATTGGTGTCATTTTGTATATATGGAAAAATATGTGTTGAAATGAGTATTTTTCCTTAATAAATTTGATATTTAATAAGTGTGACATGTCACATGGGGAAGGAAGCAAAATTAAATTATTAGGTTATATATTAGATTATAAATTAAATAAATTAATTTAAATAAATTATTTAAAAACAATATATAAGTGACTTATTTAGGTTTTTCAAACAATCAACTATGTCTTATATTTAAAAACAAAGGGAGTACAAGTATAAAACAAAAATATTTGAAAAAAGTATACTTACACACTTTTCGTGTATAGCCATGCATCCCATCCTTGAGGAGATACCACAGAGTCAAGAAACGTTCCATGAAATATGACCCTTGAATAAGGTCCATAAGCTCTCCCCAAGAAAACTGGTCCACTTCCCACAACTTTTCCACCTCTAAATACAAAACCACTTGGTTCATCCTTTGAACTTCTCCCTTGTGCCGTTAGATAACCAAAAGGAACTTGAACCTTTGGTGTAGTTAACGTCACGTTCATGTAACAATTCTATGGAAAAATAAACACAATCATTCATTGTTGTTTAGTTAGTTAAACTTTAATTGTAAATACTTCCACTACTATAATCCCATGTTACAATTCATCATCTATCATTGGTTTACACAAATAAATTAAAAACGCTGTAATTAGTTTACATGGTATATATTTATAAATACGTAGTTGAGTGTGTGTGTGTGTGTGTGTGTATAACGAATTCTAACACAATAAATTGCTCAGTTGTGATAGATCTGAATCGGTTTTCCTTACATGGCTTTTTAATACTATCTATATATGCTGAGAGCACTAATAATAGGAAAAAATAATATGCCAATCTCTTCATATATGTTACAAAAAGTTAAACTTTCAACTATTGCTTTTTGTACAAGTAATTCCCATATTTCTAGTTGTGCTCACCATTTGTCTATAAATTTCATAAAGTTTAAGAATAATAATATTAGAGGGAATAAAATTAATTAGATTGGAGCTATTTTCATGGATTAAAAAATATTTATCAGAATCAATAAGTCATTGGTTAAGGTGGTCAACAGCTTTCTTCCATGAGGAAGAGAATACAAGTTTCAATCTTATAAAGTGTGCGAGGCAAATGTCATTTGCTCTAAGTTATAAAAATGAGTAAAGGCTTTTAAACACCAAGGAATTTTCACTAGAGGAGTTACTTGCACCACAGAGAATTTTTTTTATCATAAATTCATTGGAGGTATTATTTCGTAACTTTTATGACAAAACTTAGTGGATAAATAAAACGGACATTTGACATGTTCTTCAAACCGAACACCATGTCAAGTTAAATCCTTTTTGAATGGGTGACTTCGTGACTCACATTAAGGTTCGTAAATGTCATGAAAGTTTTTCTGAAGGAGCATCTAGCACTTGAAAGTTTTAATTTTGAATCTTAATTGCCCTCAAAGTATATTATTTTGTAACTTTTCTATTGTCTGTTATATGTTATGCTAGCATGTCCAATTAACCATCATTTACTTGACACCATTAAAATTAGAAAACAAAGCTGTAAAATAATAATTCCAAGGCATTTAAAATCCAAAAAAAAAAAAAAATTATTGGTGTCAATAGTTCTTTGGGTAAAACTTGTTGGTTGTTTAAGAGTTTTAACCCTTACAAAATAGATACTTACATATGCTGAAATATTTTACAAAACTTAGCCTTTATAAAAACAAATATTTAATCTCTAGTATTGGAAAAACATAATCACATGCTTGTATATAAAGTTTAGTTTATTGAAAATTTTATCAATGATAGTACAAAAAATTCCACTCAAGACTAATGATATTATGTTTTGGAAAACAAATATATTGATACTTTATAAAACTAAGGGATTGAATTGAAATATTATATAAAGGTATAGAAAAGTTATAATACCACATTTGATCCTTTAAATTTTTCTTGGTTCTAGTTTTGATTATTGGATTTTAAAAGCGATGGTTTTTTTCAACATTAATTTTTGACATTTATATTAGGGTAATGACCCTATTTTGTCCTTCATGTAACCACCCTAGACCACTGAGTATCCTAAACTAACACTGGATACAATTTTACCTTGAAGTAACCAAAGTGGTCCAATTTTACCTTATGGCGAATCTGACACATAGAATGTAATGTTGACACGTGGACTACATGTGTCAGCGTTACATTCGTCAAAGGGTAAAATTGAACCACTTTGGTTACTTCAAGGGTAAACTTGCACTCGATGTTAGTTTAGAGTATCCAATAGTTCAGGGTGGTTACTTGAAGGGCGAAATAGGACCATTGCCCTTTATAATATTCATTAGTTTCTAAACTTTAAAAAAAAATCAAGGGTTTTGGTTCTTCAATTTCATATTTTTCATATTATTGGTCTCTAAACTTTGAAAGCGACTTAGTGCTAGATTTATCGCTACAAAAAACACCCCAATTACAAAAAGAAATTAGTAATTGATGTGTTTTTTTGTGTGACGATGTTAATTTTACCCTTTTGTCGGAAACAGTGTTAAGTTGTTGGTGACAACTTCCCCCCTTTTTTATGAGGACATCTCCTTGCGAAAATAGTAACATTGGGTTTCTTCAACAACTTCTATATTGTGTGATGACATCATGAAGAACCTAAGGAGTTGAAAAAAATTGAAATTGCAAAATCTGATCATTTGTTGTTGAAAATGTCATTATTGTTGTTGGCACCATTGATGTGTTTTGTCGTTGTCAATAGATAGGAAGGGTTCTCATGAACAACTTTTGGGCATATGTCACGTAGGGAAAAATTACCACTGGCAAACTTGCCCACAAGTCATTATATTTTCAAAGTTTTGGAGCCAATAATTATTAATTAATGACATAGATGAAAGATAAAAACTACCGATTTTAAAGTTTAGAATCAAAATCAAACTGAAATGGAAGTTAATAAAACCAAAAGTGGTATAAATCTCTTATGATAAAACTGCATTTTTACAATAAATAATTGATTAGAGTATTACCTCAAAATAAAAACATAAAAAGTTTCTTGGAGTAAACTATTACCTCAAAATAGGATTGACCACTGCCAAAGATGAAGTCTACAGCACCCTGGATATAGCAATTTTTATAATAATGACGACCTTGAACATCCCAAAGTGTATCTTGAAAACCCAAGAAGCCGCAATCAAAAAATGCAGATTTGTCGCCATATATTCTCGCCGCTAGTGCTGGCATCATACCCACTGCTTCTCCACTTTTGATGATATTAATCGAATTCTACACCCAAAATTTAAGATGAATTTAAATATTTTTTTTGGGAAAATTTTTCCGTAACATACATTTCTTGCTCATACATAAAAAAATACGGAATATGTTTATAACATAAAAATTACATTCAAATTATTTCAGAAAAAACAAATGCTGAAAGTTTTGGATTTTGAATTATGTATTTGAAATTATGCAATATTGGATTGTTGACCAGATCATTTTGTTTTTAACGTGAGATAGCATATCATTGTCAGTAAATATACCATGCAAAAAGGCTAGAAATATCTAGCTTATATGGGGAATAAACAATATTCATAAGCCCTTCATTCATTTATTTTGGCGCTATAGTTTAACACGATCGATATACATACAGTATTTCATGTACTAATTACCTCAAAGTTGATTCCAGCTGCAACGATATTGTTTGGAAAGGAAGAGAAGGTGGCGCTTGTATCTGTTTGTTGGTGGTCATTGTACGTGATTGTGGTAACACCTCTGCCTTCACCTTCCAAAAAGATGCATGGTTTATCTATTGGAATCTGCACCTTCTCTCTGTGCAACAAAACATTTCAATTTGTCAATAAAGCCAGAATTAGAATACAAATGGAGATTGAAAAGCACTGGAAATTAAAGAAATAATAAGGGTGTGGTTTTAAAAATTATTCAAAACATGACATGCATATTACCTAATTACCTAATTTATATAACATCTGTAATCTCATCAAATATACATATTGGTTAAATAGGTCTAACAACTAAAGGGAGCACTTAGAACAATTGAAAAACTTAGAAGACTTTATGATTGCAGCAGTCCTCCCTTCCCCCTAAGTTGGTTGTTACGAGAAATTTTTAAAACCAATATATAAGGAACAAAATATAATATAATCTTCTTCAAGCAAATTTAACCTACGTGTATTTTCCTTGGTGAATATGAATTTTCACCCACTGAGCATTGTTGCTTTTTATTGAATCAATTGCTGCTTGAACTGTTTTGAACTGACCAGATTGGCCAACAGTAATTGTATATGCAATTGCCTTTCCTCCACAATCTTTTGCGACAATAACCCAAAAACATTGGTAGAATAGTATAAACACAAAAAGAGAGAAAACTATCGGCTTCATCATATTTGGGATTCTCGAGAATAAAAAATTTATGGATAACGAATAATGAATGGTGAGATTTTCTCCCTTAAGCTAAGTCTTCTTATATATGAACTAAATGCCAAGGTACGATTTTAGACTTTACTTGAAGATTAAGCTTAATTTGTCTCTTAATGATAGTATCAAGTATGTATTCATTGTAAATCGTTGTTATTTCGATCATGAATTTACACATTATGATATTAGCATGTTTGAATTTTTTTGTCGACAATAAAATTTCAATATTGGCATCTTTCTTGATGAGTAGGATAAAGGATAATTTTATCCTTTTTTACGTATTAATTGCATGTTTCATTAGGAAAACACTTACAAAATTTGATTAGTAATGTTTTGGATTCAATATCCATTTGGATTGGGATTTTATTAGTTAAGTTGCTCTTGTTATATGCTATATGAATTTTAAACTATGACTTTAATACACTACAAAAAATTTCAGTATGATCCATTACTATGGTAAGTCTCAAATGAATTACTACTACAAATATGACTTTTAACGTAAGCTAATTAACATCTATTTTCTGAATTAACAACGTTGTTTTTTTGAAATTAAGTGAACTATTCAACGTCAATTTTCTAATAACAAAAATATGATGCTTTAATTTTAATGTTGCTATTTTAGTTTACTGGATTTTTCAACGTCACTTTTCACTTTAACTTCCAACATTGTGTGAAATTTGTAGATTTCATGCACAATTTTCTTTCTAACACACAAAAACTCCCTCGCTTCATTTCTGTAAACCCATCACTCTCTCTTCTCTAGAAAATTAAAACCCTCTCTCTCTTTGAAGAATGTAACCCTCATAATCCCTCATTTATGAAAACCCGCCACCGCCGAAACCCTCATTCTCCAACCTATTTTCAGTAAGCTCTTCGCCTATTTTCAGCGGTTTGTGTTCATATAATCAACCGAAACTAAAGTTAAACTTGATTCATCATATTTTGGGAAGGATTTGAAGGGTAATCTAACGTTGGTCCAGGCTTTGGGGGTCTTGGTGTAGGAAGAGGAGTGGCTACACTTACAATTGGTTGCTGCTTCTTTTCCTCCTTTGTTCATTGCTCTATTGTTTTTCCTTCTGTAATTGGTTGCTGCTTATGGACATAGTGTATGTTAGTAGTTGCAGAGCTTCCACGTTGTAGGGAATGCCATGTGTTAATCACACTTATTATGCCACCGATGATTGAATAGAGTAGGAGATTTTGGAAATTCTATGATGACTATACTTCCATTTTCCATCTACTTTGCGTTTTATATATAGTCCTTCTGCCCATCATCATAAGACCATCAACAATTTTGTCTGCAGAAAACCTTTAGGACAGATTGATTGTCTCCTCCTTTCTAGGTATTTTTACTCATCTATTTCCTTGCTTTGCTACATTGTTACCCTTTTAGGGTTGGGATAAATTACATGTTCCACTTCTCTATTTCACTTATTTGTGTTTTTTCCTCCTTTGATTTTCAAAATCTTTAAATTCCTAAATGAGTAAGAATATTGTAATCAAATTTAGCATTGAAACTGTATGTTAAATATTTTAATCCTTATTTAATACTTGTTGAAACTGATTTATTTAATGAAACTTATATAGACATTGAAGTTGGGAGGTTTAGAGGCTTAAAGAAGCATGCCTTTAGTAACTTGAATGGTTTTGTTAGGTTTGGTAATGTTGCAGAGTTGAAGTAAATATTATGGTATGAACACAACTTCAAAGTGTGTGATGAGGTATATAGCTTACCTTTCACGTTTTGTGATGAGGTATACTTCAAAGTGTGTGATGAGGTATATAGCTTACCTTTCACGTTTTATGAAGTGCCTTTTGTGTTTTGCTTTCGGATTTGGCATCAAGCCGTTCTTTCTTCATTAAGTGAAAGTTAAGGTGGTTAGTTTTAATTTTTTTTTTTCATTTTGCAGGTTCTATATACCCTTATTGTTTTTGTCTACTTCCTTATTTGGGAAGCCTGCATTCAAGAATTTGATTTGCAATGGACTTGTTCTTGCTGAAGATGGGAAGAAAATGAGTAAAAGTTTGAAAGTTATCCTTCACCAACAGATTTCATTGATTATTATGGAACGAAAGGGCTGTCATGATAAGGATTTTAATCATCCCTATTGATTTGCATTGATTATTGGCATTGGGTGAATTTTACATTGTAATTGATTCAGGGAAGTTTTTATGTTAGGGAGGTTAATTTGATCCTATTTTTTTAATATATAATTGGAATAATATCAAGCATGACAATATTATTTATAGATTAATTTATTATATTCTAAATTTGTATATATTATATGATTTGTTTGTTAAAAAATTAGGACCTAGCTATTATAATTTTAAATTAAATTTTAAAATACAGCTTAATATAGGCAATTGTCTTTTAAAAAAATGCCTACAGTTTTAACAACCAAAATTAACAATTTTTTTGTTGTTAAAAGTCACTTTCAATTACAAATTTAGTCTAATTTTGGTAGTTGAAAATGACATACTTTTAACAATCAATATTTTTGAAACTTTAGTCGTTGAAAGTCTCACTTAAACAACCAAATTAGAAACTTTTGTCATTAAAATTCTCTCACTTTCAAGGACCATAGCTCAACGAAACTTTGGTCGTTAAAAGTGACCTTACAACAACAAAAATTGTGGTCATTCAAAACTCTACTTTCAATGACAGCAGTACTAATGACCAAAGTTTATTGGTTGCCTAAAGTTCATTTTTTGGTCATAAATGACCTTCTTTCCAGCAATGCATAATGGTAATATGTTATCCAAAGTCTGTAATCTATTAGCATATTTTGATAATCCTTTACACAATTTGGGGAACAAGGGAAAACATGTTGATAATGATGTTGGTAGTTGGAGATAAGAATGTTGATAGACTTATCCAAATTTTTTGGTCGAGAGATAGACTTATCCAAATGATTAGGCACATTTTATATGTTTTGCATGTGCATTTATGGTTTGATCATTGGGCTTTATTGAGTAATTGAAGTATTATTGATAGCATTTTAATGTATATGCAATTTATGTAATTAACATGTTTGAAATATTGCCTTTGTTACATGGATTGAAGTCGTTGAATGCATTTGAACTTTTTAAGCTCCTCGTTTATTGTGTAAGGGTGGAATTGGCAAGCTTTGGTGCATTGGGATGACATTTTGGTAATTGGAAGCCAAACAAAGGCAATAAGACAAAAGATTACCAACTCTCAGAAAACAAGTGATTTTAGCATTTTAAAATGTTTCTAGAAAGGTAATCTGGAGCCAACATTCAAATTACCACTCACAAAGAAACTTGGAGGGCATATTTGGAAAGAGGAGAAAGAGTATAAAGAGAAGAATAAAGTGGGGAATGCACCTAACCTAATTTCCATCCACCTACATCCATGATAACTCCCCAATTTCAATTAAATTTGATATATATTTTGGTATTTGTGGGGAGTTATTAATGGGATTTTGTTGATATTTTGATATGATGTCAAGTTTGACTTCCCTCATAGCTTCCCTCTATGGAATGTGTCTCACTTTTTTTTGCTTGGTTGATTTTTCACCTTTTTATATCTGATTCCATAAAGATTGTTTTTTTGCTTCCCTTATGTAGAATATTGTCGTCTCATTCACTAAGAAAGCTCTCTTTTTTCAGTGAGTTATGATTTTTTTTTTCAAATTCTGGGTCTTGTATATTTTGTGATTATAAATTAGTTATTCACTTGAAAATATATTCAATATTCCTTAAGGGGAAAAAAGGTCATTGGGGAGTTTTTTTTTTTTTTTTGGACAAAGGTCATTGGGGAGTTTTCCTAAACATATTCTGGAGGTGGTCGATCGAAGTCTGGAGCCGCCGCCGCCGTTTGGTTGAAGTTGTTGCAGAAGAGAGAGATCTGAGCCGAAATCTATTCATCATCATCTCATCTCTATGAATATCAAGAAATTAGAATGGATAGAAGAAAGGAGGCCATTGAGGAGTTTTCCTAAACATGTTCTTTTTCTTGTTCCTTCTTTTTTTTTTTTTGGTTACATTTTTTCTTGTTCCTTCTAAATGTGATTGGACTGTGGTTGTGATGATGTTGGCTGAATATGATTTTGATGTTAGTTACATTATGATAGTGGGCTAGTATTTGGTTTAGGATTATTTTGACCTATTCCATGGATTGGAATTTGATTAAGAACTCTTTTAGTTGTTAATGGATTTCATGTGTGGTTATTATCTTGCTTTTTTATTTGCTCAAGTGCTTGATCACCACTTACTTTGTTAAATGGAATATGACTTGAGGAAATATATTTTGTTTTAGAACTTGGATGAAAACATGTTGAACTTGAAGTTTATGATTTTGAATGGATGATTTGTTGGTAACATAGAAATATAGTTGAAAGGTTGGTTTTGAAGTAGAGCTTGTATTGATTGTAGCAAGAGATTGCACAATTAATACAAGGGTAAAGGTGCAAAAATGGGTCCAAACAATTACGCCAAGAGCACATAGGGGTAAAAAGTATTTTCGGGTTCAATTCTGGGTCTGAAGAATAAATATTGGTGCAATATAGGGTAAGCCGTTAATGTTGACCGACGTTGACCGTTAAACGCAGATGTAACATCCCAAAATTTTGATTAAGGATAATGAAGAATTATTGAGGTGTTATTTAGTAAATTTAAAGTTTTAAGAAGGAATTTCAAGATATTTGGGCAATTTTTGAAATACTTTATTTTATCTACCTTAGAATCTAAAGAATATATAGTTAAATGAGTCATTAGGGGCTACAAAATTCCATGAAAAGTATTTTTGAAACATAGATAATAGTATGATAGATAGAGAGAGGTAAAATAATATATGCAAACTTCCGGGTTAGAAATATAATTAAGTATAAACAATAGGGTAGAGGTAGTTAATTGGAGTTTTCCCTAAACTTATGTATATATATACCCATAAACATCCCTCACCAAAACCTAGCCGACCCCTCCTCTCTTCCCTCTCATCCGACGCCCTCTCCCTCCATCCTTCTTCTTCTTCGTTCTTCTCCCTTCCCCGGCGACGGCCACCGGCGACGGCGGCGACGGCGCCGTCCGTCTCACTCCTTCCCTCTTCCTCGCTGAAACCTGCTTTCCTTTCTCTCCCTCGCGTTCTTCATCTTCGTTCAGCTCCTTCATCCCTTTCATTTTTCCGGCGAGCCCGACGACGTACGACGCGGGAGATGGTAAGCTCGCATTGTTTTATATTTCTTGAGTTGTGATTTCTTTTTCCATGTTGGTTTCTCATTTTCCCTTTCTTCCTTGGTTGTTGTCCGTCCTCCTATTGCGGTGGACGTTTTCCGGCGACGGCGGAACTCCGACGAGGCGTGGAAGGTCAGAAATGAATTCAGGTGACCCAGTTACCTCCGTTTCTACTTTCCTCCTTTGATTTTGGACGCGTTTAGAGAGAGATACGAATTAGGGTTTAGGATTTTCAAGATTTTCAAAATGATTAAAGAAAGATTAAGCTTCAAAATGAAAATTTCTTGAATAGATTTTTGTGATTTAAGATAGGTTTGGTTGAGTTTGGTCATGTTGCAAATCCTGTGATTTTCCTTTGATTTCTGTCTGACTGGGTTCTGTTTGGTTGAATGTGTGAGTGTGCAGTTTTAAGTTGATAGTTTTGCTTTGGATTTCTCCTTAAATTTCTGCTTGCTGTGGTTGTAATGAGGAGTGGAATATGTTAATCAAAATATGCAAGAGTATAATGGATTGGTTGATGTCATGGTATGTTTAATCTGTATGAGGGTTGATTCATTCCAGTTTTCAAATCCACATTTTCTTGTTTATTCTTTTGCTGTATGTGGCCGAATTGATTTCTAATGTTTGGGGCATATTATATGGTGTTTCAAGTTTATGAATGGATGGTGGATGAGGTTTTTATGATGTCATGCTTAATGGAGTATTTGAATGTAATTTGGATTCTGCATTCTTGTTGAAGAGGATATATAATAAAAGATTAATTGGAGATATAAGGGATGATGGAGTTGTGATTTTGACCTCTTCTCTTTGCGTGAGGTTTTATTGAGTTGAGTTTAATTGGATGTTTTATATGAGTTATAAAACATTTTCTATTTTTCTTGCTTTGATGGCCAAATGATGTTTGTGGTTGGAAGTCCTTTTTAATGGTATTTAAAGTTTACATATGCTAGATTATAACCACTTTGGTGCTTGTATGTGTAATATTGTTAAGGTTTTGGATTCTGAAGATTTTTTTTTTAGCTTCTTGGAAATGGCTGTGTGTAGATAAGAATATGAAGGAATTTGTTGATATTCACATTTTGTGGATGAAGTGGTAGCAAAGGTGGTTTGATGTTGATATAGGGTCTGCATTAAAGTGTGTGTGCACTAGGGATTGTTGATTATTGATTATTGGAATAAATTCATTTGAGATTATGAAAATGCTGTGATTATTAAATGGTAGCAGGAATGGATGTAAAGGGATATATTGTGTTGTGATTTGGAGGGGCAGTGAAGTTATCATGGTTGTGGACTTGTTTGGAAACTCACAAACCTGATTTGAACACCATATTATAGGAAGTCATTTGTTCACTCTCCATCCCTAATGTACTTAGTCAATTTCGGTTATATGATGGCTGTCATAAATATGACTTGGGCTGATCAGAACAAAGAAAATTAATATAAATATGATTTGAGAATGCATGTTAGTGGGCAGTGCTTTAGGCATGTTGTGGATAGTTTTAAGCATTAGGGAAGCGTGCTTTGAAAGATAAAAGTGAGATTTAATATGCTAGAATGGTTGTAAAGATTTTTTTTTTTAAAATGGAGTGAATTGTGTAATGATTGCAGTTGTTTATGCTTTGAAGTGAAAGCTGTTAATTATTTGTTAGTCTTTAAGCGGTTTGGATAGTGATTTGGTTCAATAAAGATTGAAATGGAATTTGCGCGTGGCTGTTTGGGGAATTATTCTTGGGCGCACAGTTTTGAACGTGTTGGATGGAAGTGACAGTGTTAATACTTATTCTATTAAGGGGGAAGTCAAATCCTTGGATTTTGTTTGAGGTCATAAATAATAATTGGGGTATGAAATGAAGGTTCAATGAAATTAATACATATTTGTAAATGTTGGATTCATACTTGAATGGAAAGCTATGATTTGATTTCTTTTCTTCTTGTTATGTTGGTGGAATGTTTTAGTAATAAGAAAGAATGAATTGATCAATGTTATGATTTATTGCATGCTACACCGGGAAGGATATATATAATTCAAAGAATTAATACATGAAGGAAATTTGTTGGTCTTGTGACTCATGATGTGTGCAGGTAAGGTTTTGGGATTTATTTTAGATTGTCTAATTGATGATATGAAGCTGATTATGTATGAAGTGTATTAAGAATCCTAAGAGGGCTTAAGTAATAAGGTAGTCAAACTTAGAAAATTAGGAAAGTGTGATTTATCTGATAGGGTTGGGTAGTGTTATACCTATAGGAACGAGAGCGACGCTAATAAATATGCATCAACGTAGTTACTTATATTTCGTATTGTATGGTATAATATCAGGAGACTTTGGTAAGGAAGATACGTAGAAGGAATCTACAAGAAAGGTTAAAGAAAAAGGGGAAAACAGCAGAGTGCTGTTTCTGTGCTTGAACAGGTAATCACACTTAACTGACTGTGATTTTGAGGGTGAAGGTAGTTGAGGATTTGCAAAATCCTCTTCTATTTATATATATAAATAAAAAATGTTTACAAAGTTATTCTCTATATAAAATTGGCTATAGGGTGCCTTTCCAAATGTGAATTACTTTTATATATAAAGAATTTGGTTGTTACACATGACACTGGTTATTAGTACCGTCGGCCGATGTAACCTATCGATTTGCGCAAATCGAAAGGTTAATAGTACAGGTTCCTTGAATTGTAAAGGAACCAGGGATGTGTACACTTTTTATAGTGCTCCCTTTTTCAGGGACGTTTTCACTATTTAAAGTGCTCACTTTTTCATGCTTTCAGACTTGAGACTGGACACAGTGTCAATCATGTTTATTTTTGTCTATTGAGAGATGGATGCATCTATTCTGAATATATATGTCTATATATTTGTAAATGTTATGTGCTGTATGCAGGTTTTGAACTGTGGTACCTTATACACTCCACTACCTCATATCTGAGTCTCACAGTGAGTTGAGTAGTGATTACTGAGACATTGTTTTGTCTCAACCCATTCCCTATATTTTTGCAGGTGATCATTCACAAGCGCGAGGATCAGGGAAGGGGTATAGGTTATAGATGTTAGCAGAGATGTATATTGCCAATGAGTTTAGGCTTGCATTCGCTTCCGCATTATTGTTACATTTAATCAAGAAATTAATTATGAATTGAAGGAGTTTGTTTTTATTAACCATGTTAGATTAATCCTTTCTAACATGGTTAGCTTTAATATTGATTAAATGTGTGTGATTTTATTAACCATGTTAGATTAATCCTTTCTAACATGGTTAGCTTTTAATTATCCATGATAGTATTCATATGATATTAGGTGACTCTTTTCTATCATGGATAATACTTAAATAATTAGAAGGTTCTTTTTCTAACTATGATAGGGTTACAATATTAAGAAAATCATTTTCCTATCATAGTTAGCAAAGTAAATACGTTTAGGGTTAATGATATTGATTAATCAGGAAATTAGTAACATTGTTACAGCTGACGTGGCGGGGGAAATAAGATTTTTTTGCTGATGTGGCATGCTTATTGTAACATTCTGTTACTAATTCCCTAATTTACCAAAAATAACGCTTTCAATTCCATAATTTACTTTACTATGATAGAAAAATGTGTTTCCATAATATCAATATCACTATCATAGTTAGAAAAGAAATTTCTGATAATTTATATGCATTATCCATGATAGAAAAGAATTTCCTAATACAATACAAACGCTATCATGGATAATTAATTGCTAACCATGTTAGTAAAGATTCACCTAACATGATTAGAGAAAGAACCACCTAATACAGATGAAGAACACTCATGTCCTTTGGCAAACATCTAACTATGTTAGAGAATACATTCTCCTAACATAATTAGCAAAAGAAACAATATTACATTTAGAAAACATAACCATGGCAGAGAGGGGCCCATCTAACATGGTTATATAAAATAACAATACTCATCACAACAATAGATTACAATCACACGATATAACCATGTTAGGAAAAGAACTTTCCTTAACACAGTTATTCGAAACACCTGTATTCCACTCATAAGGCCAACTTCAACCTTTATTTGCATAAACAGTTTCTCAAGAAAATTTCACCGATGCTCAATCTCATGAATTCTTAATAAATCTATTTAGACAAATTTATTCATTGGTTGAATAACAGATCCTAGAGAATCACACTCCTAGAACTAGAGGTTCTCCCTAATTCCTCATAACTCAATCGATCACCATTTACTCTCATTTAACGTTGTTACTTATAGATCCCTTTCTTTTGCAACAATTGCTTATTTACTCGACCTTTATTTATATATATCCTACTCCTTCATTACATCACTTAAACGACAATTGTTTAACTATTAAATTCGAACCTAAAATTAAGATTATACGTCCTCTGTCTATATTCCTTCAATGGATTCTGAACCAAATAACTTATACAAACCATCATTTGATTGTTCAAAAATATTTCCTAATACGTGCCTTCCAACCCCAATAAATCAATTAAAACTTTGCTAAAACTTTAACATAGAATATTAAACTCAATTTACTTCTTTATCCATTTATCACATCATGACCACATACAACTTCAAAATTCGTCAACAAGTCTATGAATTTCATGCCCAATAATCCTCTATTTCATTTTCAATAAAGTTTATTCCCTCCTTAAACGACATTAAAGTCTTAAATTCCACAATTTCCCCACTCAGTCTTCAATTCACAATCAAAATATTACGCTAAGTCATCAATCCACAATTGAATCCCAAGTAGTCTCCTCAATCCACATCAATACATAACCTAAATTTCCTCCCTTTCCACTTTTATGTAAAATTCTCCACCCAATCATTCCCTCCATCACTATGGTACACTACAATTTACAAGTTCACAACTTCGACCAAATACATTTAAATCAATACATTCTAATTATACCCTCACTAGCATATTTAATCATTAATACCATCATCATATATATTGAATGTAATAATTTCAAGTCCCACATTTTAACTTAACACTTAACTCTTTAGAACCATACCGCAATTCCAACATGACCTAACCTAAGTAATCAAAGTTATAGTTTACATCAAAAGTCGTCTTTGAGGCCACTTAAACTTTAACACAAACAAATCCCACCTAGTGTGATTTCAACAGAACTATACCTTTAAAATTTTTAATTAACCTCATAACATGAACAATAACCCATATATCAGTTCGACAACTCAATGATTTCCTAATCCTACAATTCCTTAAAAATTTCCATAACTTGCCAAACCTCAATGTTCACAATTGAACCACCATTATCGGAATCCAACTAGCATGTCTCCATTCTCCAATTTACCTTTACACATCCTTATTAAATTCTTTTTTTAACATTTCACTTGTTCCATTACCTACCTCTAAAATCACCTTTCCATTCCTTTGACATCACTCCAAAACAACCCATAAACCTACTAAATCGTTAATCAAAACTAACCAAAATATCTTCAATAATTAACAATAAAAGGATCACTATGGATTTCTTCAAAACAATCCTAATGATTAAATCTTCAAAAACCCTCTATGTGAATAACCTTGCTTAAGTCTTCCCAAGCTTCACAGGTTCAATTATTAATTTTCTTATTCTCAGACCATTACATGCAACTCAAAACATAACACATCTGCATACCACAGTATTCAACTCTAATAACCAAATCGGACACAAGATCAAATTCTTCAATTTTAGCCACAACACAATTATCACATAACCTTATAGTCATTATATAACGAGTCTAAAACCTCAAAACTACAATTAGAATCCTCCAATCATATGATTCTCAATTTAAAACAAAGTCCATCTAACATTTTAAGATCCATAATCTACAACTCACTTCTAATCATGAGAATCAAAGATTTAATTAATTGAATTCAATTTACTCCTCCAACATTATCATCAAAATATTTTCAAATTTGAGGATCCCGACAGGACAATCCATCTACTCTCACCATACACTGTTGAATAACCTTTACGAATCACCTAATATCCCATACGCATTATACTACAAAATATAAATTTCCATACAACATAATTTCATTTTCCCTTAGTTTAAAAAATTCTAATATCTATTCAAATACTCTCATAACCTCATGAGTCAAAACTCTCTTAAAAATTATTCAAATCTAACCTAATGCCCTTAATCATTCACATAAATCATCCTTCTACCTCCAATGAAACCAACTTGCAAACTTTTAACTCGTTTAACCAAATAAAGTCTCTCATGATGCCTCGATTATGATTATTGTCGGCTCATAATTATAATCGGGACCCCCGAGAAGAATCCTTATTCAGTTAACTTCCTAATTCCTTATCAATCTCTCAATACATTGAATCTCAATACTATGTTTTGTCAAATAAATCCTTATATCCACATCACTATCAGCACGGTTTCCAAAATCTATGGTGTCTGTGGTTTCATACCTTCCCTAAGCCATGTCTATCTCACTCAAACCATTACATAATCCAACCATGTTACTAACCAACACACGATAATCAATTTAATTCTCACCATAAGGTATAACTTCTTTCTATTACTTGATAAACAACTCATTGTAATAGCTTCCCAAGTCCACAACATTCCATTTGCATTCAAACAAGATAGTCAACTAATCCACTTAATCTCTAAAACAACCTCAATACATCTATTCATTTTAGTTACTTACAAATCAATTTCCTACTTCAAACATCTCAATTCCCACAACAATTATAGTATACTTAAAACTTAACTTAGTTTAGCAATTACCGTCCCGCTCATACGCTTTAACTGAACAGCTTATATCCACCAATACTAACTCTCCCCACCATAGGAATTTTGTTTACAAAATTCACTGCACATATCTTCAACACAAAGGTTAGTGATCATGCACATTGGGAAGGGAAAAGGAATATATATTGTCATTCTATATGAAATGCAACAGGCAAGGTATCGTTTAACCATAAAACTGATACCACTTTGTAACATTCTGTTACTAATTCCCTAATTTACCAAAAATAACGCTTTTAATTCCATCTTCAACCAACTTAAATACTTCCAAGAATATTTAACTTCTCACTTATACATAACATAAATTCACATTTAAAGCTACATATACTTGTTCATGGCCGTGTGACTTGCCGGAGAACACCTCCCCGCGGTGGGCCGAACTGGAAAAGAAGGAGGATTTTAGGAAAAGATGTTATGAAGTAGAAAAGGAAGAACAACATGAGGAATTACAAGAAAAATCGGACCTTTCCTTTGACCCGATGTTTCACGTCGCCGGAAACGCCAAGGCCGCCGTCGGAAATGTCAAGGCCGGTGCACCACTTCCAAGCACAAATCGAGTTCGTGCTTCACGGATTCATGAAGAGGAGTGAAGGATGAAACAAAATGAGAAAGCTTTTTGAGTAAAGGAGGATGAATGAAGGTGTGGGTGTGGAGAGAAATCGAAAATGGCGAGGAAGGAAAAGTGAGGAGGCAGTCGGGTTTATTAGAGAAGAAAGGAGTAAGGCCGCGTTTGGCTTGCGCTTCCTTGTCCGGAAATGTATAATTTTGTACCGGAAATTACTATAATGTCCTCTTTTAATCTAAATCCACTTAAACCAGCCTCTAATCTCCTTAACCTTCAAAAATATTTTGAGCTTTACCATTCCCTTATATTTCAAACTCTTCAATTTCTTAATTAATTATATGCATATTAATTACTCAAAATTTCCAAAATATCCCCAAAACTCCCATAAAATTCTTAAAAATTCCAAAATTCCTAATTTCTCCATTTATCATTTCCCAAAATACTCTTTAATCCTGTATTAAATTTTCAGGATGTTACAATTCTCCCCACCTTTTAGGAATTTTTGGGGATTTTTGGGGATATTTTGGAAATTTTGAGTAATTAATATGCATATAATTAATTAAGAAATTGAAGAGTTTGAAATATAAGGGAATGGTTAAGCTCAAAATATTTTGAAGGTTAAGGAGATTGGAGGCTGGTTTAAGTAGATTTAGATTAAAAGAGGACATTATAGTAATTTCCTGTACAAAATTATACATTTCCGGACAAGGAAGCGCAAGCCAAACGCGGCCTTACTCCTTTCGTATTTAAGTTCTCACTTATACATAACATAAATTCACATTTAAAGCTACATATACTTGTTCATGGCCAAGACCTAACTTAAAAGAGGAACCTTTATGTGACAAATCAAACTACACAAGAGGCTAGGGACTTACAAAGTACAAGAATGGAAAGAGAGGTGATCAGTGGTCGTCGGCCGCCATGTGACTCGCCGGAGAACACCTCCCCGCGGTGGGCCGAACTGGAAGAGAAGGAGGAGTTTAGGAAAAGATGTTATGAAGTAGAAAAGGAAGAACAACATGAGGAATTACAAGAAAAATCGGACCTTTCCTTTGACCCGATGCTTCACGTCGCCGGAAAAGCCAAGGCCGCCGTCGGAAATGTCAAGGCCGGAGCACCACTTCCAAGCACAAATCGAGTTCGTGCTTCACGGATTCATGAAGAGGAGTGAAGGATGAAACAAAATGAGAAAGCTTTTTGAGTAAAGGAGGATGAATGAAGGTGTGGGTGTGGAGAGAAATCGAAAATGGTGAGGAAGGAAAAGTGAGGAGGCAGTCGGGTTTATTAGAGAAGAAAGGAGTAAGGCCGCGTTTGACTTGCGCTTCCTTGTCCAAAAATGTATAATTTTGTACCGGAAATTACTATAATGTCCTCTTTTAATCTAAATCCACTTAAACCAGCCTCCAATCTCCTTAACCTTCAAAATATTTTGAGCTTTACCATTCCCTTATATTTCAAACTCTTCAATTTCTTAATTAATTATATGCATATTAATTACTCAAAATTTCCAAAATATCCCTAAAAATCCCCAAAAATTCCTAAAAATTCCAAAATTCCTAATTTCTCTATTTATCATTTCCCAAAATACTCTTTAATCCTGTATTAAATTTTCAGGATGTTACACTTATGTGGCAATATTTTTCTGAGTGTGTGGGACCCACATTATTTAAATTAAAAAAATATAAAAAACACCCCCACCCCACCCCCTCCTGCTTCTTCTTCCCCATGCGCCCGCCCACCGCCACCCCCCCAACCAAAGAATGGTTGGCAATTTTTAATGCTTCCTTTATACCGCCTTTGGGTTTTCCGGCACGAAGAGCAATTAGACGCTTATAACCTGAAACTGAAGATCACAATTCAGGGGACTCCTCTTCCTCACTTCCTATCATATCAGGATCATCCTGTAACATTATAAAAATAATTCCTAAAAGAATGAAGAGAAAGCATGCTAGGTAAAACAGCGAGATTTAACTTGAAAATTTTGGCTTACAAAGTCATCTTTGTTTGGATTCTTTGTAACATCAGAGGGTTCCATTTTACTTTCATTTTCATCAGAATCCTTTGAATTCTGTGGCTTCTTCATACTCACATCAACACTTCCAGTTTGGAGGTACTCTTTTGGAGGCTTTGTTGATATTATAATACGACCCTTCAATTCTTCTGGAGAAGGAAATGCTTTATGATTTTCACACTCCGGGCAGAACAACATATCCCCAAAAATTTCAGTAAGCATCTAAGAAGTAGCATACCATCATAAATTATTTATAATGTTGCCCAGCTATAGTGATTGATTCCACTAGGATGCAAAAGTGGGTGGGTGTGGGTGGGGGGTGAGGTGGGTGGTGGGAGTTTTTTTTTTGGTTGGGGGGGGGGGGGGGGCGGCGGGCGGGCGCACGGGGAAGAAGAAGAAGTTGGGGGTGGGGTGGGGGGTGTTTTTTATATTTTTTTAATTTAAATAATGTGGGCCCACACACTCAGAAAATATTGCCACATAAGCATGCCACGTCAGCAAAAAAATCTTATTTCCCTCGCCACGTCAGCATTTAACGGTCAACGTCGGTCAACATTAACGGCTTACCCTATATTGCACCAATATTTATTCTTCAGATCCAGAATTCAACCCTAAAATACTTTTTACCCATATGTGCTTCTGGCGTAATTGTTTGGACCCATTTTTGCACCTTTACCCTTAATTGTTCATAGGTGGGGTCGGCTACATGAATCACACGACGCCATTGTGCTCGGTCAGTTGCCATGTTTGGTGATATATTTTTGATCAAAAGGTCTCGTTGGATAATGTCGTTAAGGGTTCTCTTCGGTCTCCCTCTCCCTCTCTTATAAGGACTCCAAACCATTTGATCCACTATTCGTACTAGTTCACCTAATTCTCTTCTTTGAACGTGACCAAACCACCTCAAGCGACTTTCTACCATTTTCTCCGCAATTGATGTTACCCCAACTCGTCGGCGAATATGATCATTGTATATCCTATCTTTTATTGTATGGCCACACATCCATCTCAACATTCTCATTTCTGCCACCTCCAACTTTTGTTCATGTTTCTTTTTAAGAGCCCAACATTCATTACCATATAACATCGTAGGTCTAATGGCTGTCCTATAAAACTTCCCTTTTATCTTATCTTCGACTTTACGATCACATATAATCCTAGTAGCTTTTCTCCATTTAACCCAACCGGCCTGAATTCTATTATTAACGTCGCTGTCAACTGCACAATCTTTCTGTATAATTGATCGCAAATACCTAAACTTGTCCACCTGTTGTATAGTCTGGTTTCCCAATTTAATTTCTGTATCCTCATGGGTTTGTGTATCATCAAAGCAACAATGCATATATTCTGTTTTGCCCCTACTTAGACGAAAACCCTTTAACTCTAAAGTCATCCTCCATAACTCAAGTTTCTGATTAATTTCTCATTTTGAGTCTCCTAAAAGGACGATATCATCCGCAAAAAGCATGCATTTAGGAATTTCTTCTTGAGTACTTGCAGTTAGAACATCCAAAACTAGGTTGAACAAATATGGGCTCAACGCCGAACCTTGATGCAATCCAATTCGAATTGGGAAGTCAGTTGTTTCTCCTCCTGGTGTTCTAACGCTGGTCACTACCCCCTCATACATATCTTGAATGACTCTAATATACCCAACTCGAACCCCTTTTTTTCTCCAAAGCTTTCCAAATTAATTCTCTTGGGACACAATCATATGCTTTTTCTAAATCAATAAAAATCATATGCAAATCCTTTCTTCTACTTCGATATTTTTCCATTAAACCCCTAAGTAGGTAAATTGCTTCTGTGGTTGACCTATTTGGCATGAAACCAAATTGATTCTTTGATATGGTAGTCTCAGCTCGTAACCTACGCTCAATCACCTTTTCCCACAACTTCATCGTATGACTCATAAGTTTTATTCCTCTATAATTTTCACAGCTTTGAATATCTCCTTTGTTCTTATAAATAGGAACTAATGTACTCTTCCTCCAATCATCTGGCATTTTCTTAGACCTTAGAATCTCATTAAATAACTTAGTAAGCCACAATACACTCTTTTCTCCCAAACATTTCCAGACTTCAATAGGAATGCCATCAGGTCCAACAGCTTTGCCACTTGTCATTTTCCTAAGAGCATCCGTAACCTCTTTAACTCTAATCCTTCGATAGAATGTGAAGTTGATGTCATGGTTACCACTCTCCAAATCATCTAACTCATAATTCAAAGTTTCATCTCTGTTATTGAACAACTTATAAAAGTAACTCTTCCATCTATCCTTAATATCGTCATCTGTTACCAAGACTTTACCTCCTTCATCATTTACGCACCTCACTTGATCTACATCCCTAGATTTTTGCTCCTTGATTTTTGCGATCCGATAAATTTTCTGTTCTCCAGACTTTGTCCCTAACTCTTTATAAAACTCCTCAAATGTTGTAGAACGAGCTTCGCTCACGGCCTTTTTCGCTTCCTTTTTTGCTAAGCAATACTTCTCCCTATTTCCCTCAGTATCACACATGTGAATTTCCTTGAAACACTGTTTCTTAAGTTTAATTTTCTCTTGGACTTTATCATTCCACCACCAGGTCTCCTTATCACGCCTAATAATACCCTTTGATTCACCCAAAATTTCTTTGGCAGCTTTTCGAACCATGACAACCATTTCTTTCCACATTTCATTAGCACACCCTTGCTTCTCCAAAAAACATTCATTTGCCAACCTATTTGCGAAAATCCCCATTTTCTCTCCTTTCAACTGCCACCATCTGATTCGAGGCTATAACATTTCTCGCCACCTCTGCCGCTTAAACGTCATACGAACATCTAAAACTAGAGGCTTGTGTTGTGTTGTCACACCATCACCGGAAATCACCTTGCAGTTTGTACAAATTTTTCTGTCCGCATTTTTCACTACAAAGAAATCAATTTGTGATCTATTAGCTCCACTCTTATATGTGATCAGATGCTCTTCTCGCTTTTTAAAACAAGTGTTGACGATTTTGAGGTCATATGCCATGCAGAATTCTAGAATGGATTGTCCTTCATTATTAAGCTCACCAAAACCGAATCCACCATGTGCCTGTGTATATTGTCCTGCTTCTTTACCAACATGTCCATTAAGATCACCACCAATAAAGACCTTTTCCAGAATAGGTATTCCTTGAATCAACGCCTCAAATTCCTCCCAAAATTGTTCCTTTATTTGTGATTCTGCCCCAACCTGAGGAGCATAAGCACTAATAACATTGATTGTTTCCTCCCCAACTACCATTTTCAGCGATATGATTCTATCTCCAATCCTATTAATTGCGACCACATTCTTCTTCCATTCTTCGTCCACGATTATACCAACGCCATTCCTAGAACTCACTTTACCAGTGTACCAAAGCTTATATCCACCAATGTCCCTAGCCTTTGCTCCGACCCATTTAGTTTCCTGTAAACAAAGAATATTTATCTTTCGATCCCTCATCACTCCCACAACCTCCCAAGATTTGTCTTTCAAGGTTCCAATATTCCAAGTGCTAAATCTAATCTTACTATCCTGAACTACTTTCTTCATTCGCCTTCCCTCAATCGAGTGTGGTACCCCTTGTTCAACTAATAATACATTACTAGGCAATGACCTATTGTTATAAAAAGGCCGTGTATTCATGTTCATAAGATTCGACATATTTTTATATTGGCTGTCGAGGCCTAACACAACCCTACTCCTTTACCCGGGCTTGGGACCGGCTATAAATATAGGCAGAGTATTTCTTACAAAAAGTTAAATAATAAAAATAATTTGTGAATGTTTTGATAAAGAACGATTGACAACACAAATAATTGATAAACTAGAAATATATATATTATATGAAAAGGACAAAATAAAATCAAAGTAGTTGGTATATATATTTATAGGCACACAAACAACCAGAAAATAATAATAATACAAAAACCACAATGAAATTAAAAAAAGAAAAAATTTATAGTGGAGTGATGAAAATATGTTACACCCAAAGAGAGGCAAGTTTGTTTGTTTTTTTTTGAGGTAGCCAAAGAGAAGCAAGTTTGTCAATAAAACAAGGAGAGTTTGAAATAAAAGATAAATAACGAAATATAATTACGCCGAATAAATAGTAACACATGGAATGAGATTAAATAAAGAGTAAAAACAATGAAAAGAATAAAAGTAATAATAATAACAATAAATTAAAAATATATAATATCAAAAATGTGGATCAGTAAAATGGGAGGGCCGAAATTGTGAAACTGTGGGTTATATAGATATATATATATATATATATATATATATATATATATATATATATATATATATATATATATATATATATATATATATATATATATATGGAAAGAAAAATAATAAACTAAATGTTTCAAAGAAATATAGTAATAGAAATATTATTCAAAATTCAGACTATTGTTGTCAGGATAAATAACTAAAGCGCAAATGAAAGTAAATAAATAAAAGTTAAATGAAAGGAAAGATTGTTCAAAAAGAAAGGGGAAGATGAAATCAAAAAAGGAAGGGAAAGATTCAATGTTTTGAATTTGAAAAGTAAAAATATAATAATGATAAAAACAAAACAAAAAAGAAAAGAAAGTAGAGAAACAACGTGGGAAGTGGGGTTGTGGAAGAAACAATTTTGCACAATCAATTCAAAAGAGGGATTCGGTTATCAAACAACCTGATATTTTAAATGGATGTGAAATTTAAATTACAAATATGCAACCGTTTTTGCAAAAGGATGTAACCGTTTTTTTTTTTGCCAAAAAAGTCTGCAACTCTAGGAAAACTGAACGCAAAATTTGATTGAATAGAATGAGATAAACATTAACAAACTGATTGAGAGGGTTTTAATTAGGTTTCATGAAATGAAATTAAGATAAATAATCATAGACTTCCCTTTCTTAATTTTATGTTTTAGTTTAGTTTTAGTTAAATTATTTTCAATTCAGTTAGGTTATAAACTCAAAACCCAAATATTTCCACTCAACCTAATTGATAACATAATTGTAATAATTAATCTTCTTTTGCCTTAGTCTCTGTGGGAGTCATAATTCAAATTATCACTCACAAAGGCACTTGGAGGGCATATTTGGAAAGAGGAGAAAGAGTATAAAGAGAAGAATAAAGTGGGGAATGCACCTAACCTAATTTCCATCCACCTACATTCATTTTCTCCTTTACATTTCAATTTACCAACATTTCATTTTACCCCAAATTTGAGAGTGCATTTCGGCCAACACTCAAACCAAACACGCTACATAAAACCACATCTCACCACTTCAATAAATATCTTCTAGCTCACATTTCTTCTCATTCTTCCACAACACACTTCTTTTTAATCTTCATTTCTCTCAATTCCTCTCATTGGTCGAACCTCACACCGCCATTTACACTTCATTTCTTCATTTTTCATGGCGTTCACCACTCAATTCCTCATCAAGATTCAAGATCCAAGCATGTGTGGCTAGACATTCCTCTTCCTTCTGCAAGATGTAGCATTCACATGAAGAGAAGCACAAATCGGCCAAGTCAATTTTTAATTCTGATTCACAAGCTTAGATTCATCTTGTGCTTAGGTGTATTCTAGAATTAGGTACACTTAGGTTTAGGTACATTGGAGTCAATTTCCTAATGAATGTGTAAGCTTGTGGATCCTCTCTCTTCTTCTTGCACATAAACAAATGGATGGTTATCCTTTTGTACTTCTCTTCCATAGGCATAGAACGATTGTTTGTTTATATGATTTGAGAATGAATGAAATTTATGGTTCCTAGGAGTCTAAAACCATTTGCATTGATTATTGTGTTTATGAGAGGATAAGATGTTTCATGAGTTAGTTAGCTTATTTAAATGTATTCCAGTTTTTTTTGGAGTCAAGGAATTGGAATTCATTTAGTTAGGTTTAATTAATTCATCACAAACATCCTTGGCAAGGTCAAACATGTTATGCAAATGTGAAACTTCGAGAGGGAGGCTTAATTCTTGATCTCATCATACTTTCTTTGTTTTTAGCTTGTTTAGTTGTTAAGCACTTGTAGATTGTTAGTTTTAAAAATCAACATATCATTGTAAATTTACGTGGCATATCTACTTGGACTAAGTGAGAAGCAATTAGACTGTGGAAAAGATCTAACTCACTACCTACTATTTGTTAGTTAAGTTTAGTGATCTTTGATTTTAAGCTACACGACAAGGATAAAATCAACAAAGTTTATAATACATTACCTTAATTTGCAAATAATTTACACAATTCCAGGAACAAAGAAAAAAAAATTAGTAATGATGTTGGTAATCTATTATCTAAGTTGGCAATTCATTACCAAATTTGACAATCTGCTATACAATTATGGGAACAATAAAAAAGTTGGTAATGTTAGAAGGAAAAATCTCAAATAAAAAACTTCGAATATGCAAAGGACAATGAAAGTGAAAGTAATGGATGCACAAGAGGGGGGGGGGGTGAATTGTGCTTCAAAAATAAATGCTCAAATAAATCAACACAAGAGTTATACTGGTTCGGTCTACCTGACCTACGTCCAGTCCTCAACCACCCAGGCCGAGTTCCACTATATCTCAGGTTTTAAAACGGGTTCACCTGAAACCTTACAACCACAAGTTTTGCACGGGATCACTTGCAACCTTACAACTACAAGTTTTACACAGGCTCACTTGTAACCTTTCTAACTAGCTCCCCCTCACACCTAGCAAGGGGTTAACCTTTACACTTAAAGGATTTTTCCAACTAAGTTCTCTCAAAGAACGGATGGTGTTACACACTTAAGTACAATCAATGCTCTTATAACAAGAAGAGACTTAACAACAAAGAGTACAGAATATGTAGATGGAAAGGATCACTCGATGTGTTAAATGCTCTTTACTTTTCTGGGCAGCTTTGAATGCTTGAAGATGTTCTTAGTTTCTCGCTCTAACTTCTCTCAAGAATATTCAAAGATAATTGTTATTGTCATAAATGAAGTTGAGCTCCTTTATATAGTCTTCAAACAATCTGGCTCTTGGTAGGTGGGATAGCCGTTTGAATATGGCCGTTTTTCCCATGTTACCGTTTGCCCAATAAATGCTTCATCAATGCATAGCAGGGTTGACTTGCTTTATCTCTGAAAAGTAGTTCTGACACCTCTGCTCTGACAAAAGCATTCTGACACTGCATCTCTGAACATTCTGACATTCTGATTGCTTGTGGAAGCAAAATCACGTCCAGAAGCAACTTTACTTAGTGTGCTGCACTTGAACGTTAGTTTAGCAATATAAGCTCATAGTCACATGCAGTGGGTGTTCACTTAGTCTAAGATGTATCCGGAAGCACTTCTACTTCCGGAAGTAAAACCACTGGATGAAGGATTTTGTTCACTATCACTCACTCTCGCTCAGTGTCCTTCATTCCAACAGTCAGCGCTAGTCACTAAGCTGTCGGAAGCACTTTCACTTGACGTGGCTTATGTTCACTGACGCTTGGGGTTATCTATTCTATCAGCCAGCGCCAGTCTAAATCTAACAGGAAGCAATTTTACTTCCGGTTGAAACTTAGCTTAGTCTTAAGGTTTTGTATATCTAATGCTCATGGACTAAGTTATTTCCTTAGTGAGTTACTTGCTGCCGCTGGGGGATGAAGCATTCATCCGCGAGCGCAAGTCCTAGTCTATCCCGAAGTAAATCCACATCCGGTTGCACTCTTACTTGGGATTCTATGTTAACCTATTGTTTTCTAAGTACTTGGCTTATTCTTTTATATTTTAGTCTTCATCAAAACTTAAGATTCTAACATTCGCCCCCTTTTTGATGATGACAAACTTAGTTTTATTGATTAAGTTCATAAGAAAGGATTAGCAAAAGAATAAAAGCAATAGATAAGAACAAGTAACTTGGACAGATATTATTGCTAAGCAGAAGTTACATGTCAGAGTATACAAACAAATAACATATACAAATAAATAGCATATACAGGTAAATTACACTAAGCAAGTATGAAGTATGTATGAAAACAAAAGAAAAATTTCTAAGTTAAAAGATGGGTTGGAATGGGGGTTCATAGTTTGTCTTTCTTTTTCCTCTCCCTCTCCTTCTGTCTCTCTTCACTCTCCTTTTGAAGTTTGGTTAACTCGGCCTCATGCACATTCTGGTCTATCTGGGCAATGATCCGCTGAAGCTCTTCTTCATCTCTCTCTCTTCTGAGTCTTTCAGATTCAATAGACTCCTCAAATGCCCTCTTCATGTTCTCCACTTCTTCATACCCAGGGAAGCCTGTAGCATCATCGAAGTAGGCGACCTCTCCATTGGGGTAGTGGACAGCCTGAATTTTTACGTTCCAGACTGGGAAGTTGGGGTCCTCCTCAACTTCCTGGGCTTTCCTTTTCCCTTTCCCCTTACTCTTCCCTTTGCTCTTGCTAATTGGAGGAGTGGGTATGGCACTTGCTCTGTTAGCATCAAGGCAGGCCATCTGACCGAAGGAGAGTTTGTCCGTGAACCCATACTTTTCATATTCCTCAGGAGTCATGTCTTCTATTTCCAACTTGATCTCCTTCAGAATAGGAACAACTTGCACTACTGGGGTCTCTTGGTCTACACGGGCAGATGAAGATTCTTGCTCAGGCTGGCCAGATGGAGTCTCTTCCTCACTCTCATCAGATTCAGTGGAGGCAATAACCTTCTTGGCACGTCTTCTAGCAACGGCCTTCTTTCTGGACTCACTGAATCTGACTGCTGGCTCAGATGAGGGAGGAGGGGCAGATGGTTGCTCAGAAGACGGAGTCTCAGACGCTTGCCCAGAGGATGCAGGAATAGGCTTGACTATCACAATGGGAGGGTGGTTGATCTTCTTTAGTCCCCACTTCATCATAATCTCCTCAACAATATTTTTACTTGTCTTAGTTGGAGGAGGCTCTGATGATGACTCAGGCTGTGAGGATTGTTCATTCTGCCCAAAGACAACCATCTCCAATTGTGGTCCTTGCTCGGCCGACCTCTGCTGCTGCATGAACCAGATTGCTTCTCCTCTTATAAGGCTTTCAGCACCACCCAGCCTTTGGGATTCCATAGCACGGCGGAGGGCTGCTACGATGTCTTCATCAATCCAGAGGGATGGCTGGCTGAGAACATCCCTTGTGTTCATGGACAGGCGAAGGGCAAACATAGCATCTCTCCCCCTTTTGGCATCATCAAAGAGGGTGAGGGCCAGGGAGGACGGAGTGGTTGGAGAGGAGGGTGGAGGTTCAGGGCCAAATCTTTTTGGGGGTGAGGATTCTAGGGAAGAGGTAGGTAAGGTAGTATCTGGGGATGAGGCAGTGTCAGGGAACCAGGTAGGATTCACAAAAAGATTTTCATAGGGATGAGTGGAGGAATATTCAGTGTAGGAGGTGGTGGAGTGTGGTGTAAATGGTAGGTGGTCATCAGAGAGTGGCTGAAGGCGGGGGTAATCTCTTAGATACATTTGGCTGAGGTGGTGGATGACAGTGTGAAATCCAAGGTGCTCGGCCAGGGGGTTGGATCTGGGTCTAGAGTTGGGGTTGATAGGATTAGGATGGGGGGGAAGGTCTGGCGGAGAGGCGGAGTGGAGAGCGAGTAGGAGCGCTAGGTCGTGTGAGAATAGGTGAAGGAGATGTAGATGGAGAGTTTAGTGGGGATTGGCGTGGAGAATGTTGGGGTGAGTCTTGGGTTTGCTGGTCATGGGTAGGTGAAGGTTGGGATTGGTGATCATTGTTTGGTGATGGTGGGGGTTGCTGGTCATTTTGTGGTGGTGGCTATGGTTGTTGAGTGTTAGGTGGAGGAGGAGGGGGAAGTTGAGGGTGACCAGAAGGAGGAGGAGGTGGGTTTTGGGGAGGAGGAGGAGGTGGTAGGTTACCTTGTTGTGGTTGGGGAATCTGGAGGTGGGAAAGGAGAAGGTCGAGTTTGGCATCCACCCTGGCTAGCTGAGTTTCAATCTGGCCAACTCTGTCCTCAAGCCGCTGGATTCGCTCCCCCTGCTGCTGGAAGCCAGTATCACACTCAGCACGGAGAGGACCCACCAAGGAGTCAGGCAGCCTAAAGAGAAGCTCCTCCTTTACTTCCTCGGCAAAGGCTCTGACAGTAGCTGGCACTCTTGCAGCACTGCTTGGCCCAGCATGGGAGTCCACTTCCTGATCCCCTGCACCAGATGTAGAGGGGGCTGAAGTCTGAGATGCACTCCCTGCCTGTGATCCTGAGCGAGTGGGCTTAGCAGGCTTGTGATACTTAATGCCCATCTTCCCGATGTTGGATGCTCCCACAGGTCTACACTTGACATTCTCTTCCTCCACAGCAGATGTGGCCTTGATCAGATGCTTCTCAAGGAGGAAGGCAATGATGGTGGGATAGGGAAGATAGCCAGACTTGTCATTACTCAACCATCGCTGAAGCTCAAGGCAGATCAACTGGCCGGGGTTGATTGGCTGGTGGGAGAGGAGTCTGGGGAACCATGGATTGTCCAGCAGAGTGAACTCGTTGAAGTTACCCCCTTTGTGTGTCATCATTCGGGAGTAGACGTAGTACAAGAGTCTGTAGGAGTCAGACATCTTGGACACCTTCTTCCCTTTGGTGCCATACAACGTCTCGAGATCCTCTGTGCTGTACTTTAGTGACTCAGGGTATAGCCACTCATTCATGCTCTGGTCTGTGATCCCCATCAACTCATTCAATGTCCTCCAGGTGAACCTGAAGGTTCTCCCCCTTACTGTGGCAGTGAAGGTGAGTTTGCGGATTTGCTCCTTCCCATCCACCTTCTTGTACTTAGCCTTCCCAGAGAGGGATTGACAAAAGACTCGCAGGACGTTGACGTTGTAGTCCTGGTTGATCCTCAGCCAAGGCATATATTTCTCCAAGTAAGGGCGCAGATGAGGAAACCCTAGATCATCAATCTTATCCAGATCGATGAACAACCCATGGTTGAAGTAGGGAATGGACGTCTCAAATTTGGCGGCAACAGTTTCCAAGACCCCATCTCTATAACTTGTAGGGTCATCCTCTTCAACCCTCTGCCTCTTGGATGAAGGCTCTTCAGCAAACTGAACCTTCTTCCCTTTCCTCTTGGCTTGTTGTTGCTCAATCTGCTCTGGCTGTTCATGTACTCGCTCAGAGTGTCCAGGCTGTTCCTGGACTTGTTCAGTCTGCCCTTGTGACTGCCCAGAAGTCTCATGGTATTCTTCACGGTGTTCATCGCGTTGCCCAGATTTTCTTGAATGTTTATGCCCAGTTTTCCCAGATTTGGATTTATGCTTCTTGGATGAAGTATGTTTCTTGGTAACTGGGTTTGTTTCATGTGAGCCGACCATTTTTGTGGGTTTAAGGTTGATTTGTGGTTGAAAAGCGAAAGAAAATATGAAGGAAATGAAGAACAAGATGAAGAACACAGATGAAGATGAAGAGAATTTCAGAGAGAATGGTAAGAAAAATTTTATCCAAGTAAAAGGTGAAAGTGAAAAATGACACCCTATTTATATGCGAAGTCACTGAAGGATAAAATGGGCATGTCTTTTCAGATAAAAACCAAACGTTTACACATTGGGTAACGTAAACATTTTAATTGAAACGGCGCACCTTATGACATGTGTCGCTTCATCTTGTCAGAGAAGGCACAACTCCCCATAGAAGGAGATGAAGCGTTTTCTGAAGTGACGTGTCCCTTGGTCTGGCACTGGCGCTCTCTGAGTTTCAACAGCTAGTGTCAGCGAGTGATCATCCGGAAGTGGCTTTGCTTCCGGTTGCACTTGCTTAAGATTTAACATTGAGTACCTGCAAAAACATATATTGGCACTCCGATGCCTAAGTTAGTATTGTTGTAGGTTTTAAAACAATCAAGTATAATAAATAGAATTTACACTTCATTTGGGTTTACCATTCCCAAATCACCTCTTATGAAAGTAAATTGGTCAACCCCCAGAGGCTTGGTGAAGATGTCAGCAAGCTGTTGTTGTGTGGGGACAAACTGCACCTTGACATCCTTCTTTTGAACATGGTCTCTGATGAAGTGATGTCTGACGTCAATGTGCTTTGTCCTTGTGTGCTGAACTGGATTCTTGGCAAGGCTAATTGTGCTTGTGTTGTCACAGAGGATGGGTGCCTCAGGGAACTCCAAGCCAAGATCTCTCAACTGGTTCTTCAGCCATAGCACTTGCGCACAACAGCTTGCAGCAGCAATGTATTCTGCCTCAGTGGATGACAAAGACACACAGGTTTGCTTTTTGCTAGCCCAAGACACCAAACAACCACCAAGGAAGGCGCATTGTCCACTGGTGCTCTTTCTATCAGTCTTATACCCTGCATGGTCAGAATCAGAGTAAGCCCACAAGAATTCTTGGTTACCTCTGGGATACCAAAGACCAAGTTCTTGTGTTCCCTCAAGGTATCTCAGAATACGTTTAACACATGTTAAGTGTGACTCCTTGGGGTTGGCTTGAAATCTAGCACACATGCCTACACTAAACTGAATGTCAGGCCTGCTGGCTGTTAAGTATAAGAGGGAACCTATCATTCCCCTGTACATGGGCAGGCTGATAGATTTACCCTTTGCGTCTGCATCGAGTGCGGCAGTGGTGCTCATAGGAGTGTCATACTCCTTGCATTCATCCATCCCAAACTTTTTGAGTAGTTCTCTGCAGTACTTAGCTTGGAAGATGAAGATTCCATTCTTCTTCTGTTTAATTTGCAGGCCTAGGAAGAACGTTAGTTCTCCCATCATTGACATTTCAAATTCACCCTGCATAGTCTTAGAGAAATCTTCACAAAGCTTTTCATTAGTTGCCCCAAAAATAATATCATCAACATAAATTTGGACAATTAGCATATTATTATCTTTGTGAAGAATAAACAGTGTATTATCTAGTTTGCCCCTTGAGAAACCCTTGCCCAGCAGAAAGCTGCTGAGTCTCTCATACCAAGCTCGAGGAGCTTGTTTCAGGCCATATAAAGCTTTCTTTAGTCTATACACGTGTTTGGGATGCTTGTAATCCTCAAAGCCAGGAGGTTGTTCTACATACACCTCTTCTTTAAAATAATCATTAAGAAATGCACTCTTTACATCCATTTGATATAATCTAAAGCCTTTCATGGATGCAAAGGCTAGAAGAATCCTTATTGCTTCAAGTCTAGCGACTGGAGCAAAGGTTTCTTCATAATCAATGCCTTCTTCTTGGTTGTATCCATTGGCTACTAATCTGGCTTTGTTTCTTGTAATTTGACCTGTCTCATCCAGTTTGTTTTTGAAGACCCACTTGGTCCCCACTATGGATTGATGAGACGGCCTTGGGACTAGTTCCCAGACTTGACTTCTCTCGAATTGATTCAGCTCTTCCTGCATGGCAATAATCCAGTCGCAGTCTTCAAGAGCTTGTTCAACTGAAGTTGGTTCTATTTGAGATAGAAATGCTCCAAACTCAACTTCATTTTGAACTTGTCTTCTGGTTCTGACACCAGAAGAAACATCACCAAGCACTTGATCAAGAGGATGATCCCTGTGATGTCTCCTAGCTGTTGGCAACTGTGCCTCATCAGGCACTGTCTGCACTCTAGGCTCATCAAGGGGTTCATCTTCTTCTTTGGGGTTGCTTGCTGGTGTTTCTTTTGGTAGTGAAGATGATGATGGTGGTTTAAGGAGATTAGGTACTTCATCATCTTCTGCGGATTTTCCCCATGTAGGAGTTTCATCAAATACAACATGCATGGATTCTTCTACAACTCTAGTTCTCATGTTGTATACTTTATAAGCTTTACTCCTAAGAGAATATCCTATGAATATACCTACATCAGCTTTTGGATCAAACTTACCCAGATTTACCTTTCCATTGTTATGCACATAGCATTTTGATCCAAAGATTCTGAGGTGGCTGATGTTGGGCTTCCTCCCTTTGTACAGCTCATAGGGAGTCTTGTCCAAGCCCTTGCGAACATAGGCTCTGTTAGAGATATAGCAAGCAGTGCTCATAGCGTCCGCCCAGAACACTTGAGAAACCTCTTTCTCATTGAGCATGCTTCTAGCCATCTCTGTCAGAACCCTGTTCTTTCTCTCGACAACTCCATTTTGTTGAGGGGTCCTAGGAGCAGAGAAGTTGTGTTCGATGCCATTTTGTTCACATAGCTCAGAGAAGCTATGGTTCTCAAATTCTCCTCCATGGTCTGTCCTTATGGCTGTGATTTTGAGCTCTCTCTCATTCTGCACTTTCTTAGCCAGGACAACAAAAGCATCAAAAGCATCTTGCTTAGAGGCAAGAAACATAGTCCAGGTGAACCTTAAATAGTCATCCACCACCACTAGAGCATACAGGTTTCCACCTAAGCTCTTTACTCTCGCTGGCCCAACTAAATCCATGTGGATTAGTTCCAAGGGCCTGCTGGTGGAGACTTTCTTCTTCGTTTTAAACGAGGACTTTGTTTGCTTCCCTCGTTGGCAGGATTCACAAATAAAATCATGCTTTACTTTAAAAGTTGGAATACCTATAGCTAGCTCCTTTTTAATTAGCATATCAAGTTGAGTAAAATTAACATGAGCTAATCTCTTATGCCAAAGCCAACTGTTCTCTTCACTAGATATTAAACATTTATCTTTCAATTGTTGACATAAGTCTAGAGTATATAGATTTCCATTTCTGTTTGCCTTAAGTTTGCATTTTAAATTGGCCTTATCTAAATTCAGATCCTGCTTATCAACTATTATGCACTCATGTGAATCAAAGATTACCCAATTTCCTTTGTCAGTGCTCTGGCTCACGCTCAGCAGGTTGTGACAGAGACCGTCCACTAGATAGACGTCTTTGACTGGTCCGACTTCTCCAACTCCAGTGATCTTACCACTTTGATTTCCTCCAAAGGTCACTGTGGCTCCATCTTTGATCACCAGAGATTTGAACTTGTCTCTGTCTCCAGTCATATGTCTCGAGCATCCGCTATCGATGTACCATTTTCTGTTCTTGGATGCCTTGAGACACACCTGAAATAATCAAGCAAGCTTAGGTACCCAACCTCTCTTGGGTCCTCTGTCATTAGTTTTCAGTGCCCTTGGTCTAGTGTCAGCCTTAACCTTGGGCTTATGATCATTTGGAGCCTCTGGCCTAGTGCTGGCTCTAGGCTCTTGGGTTTTCCCTGTGGAATGGTTCCAGGCTCGGGATCCTTGTCCTCTCTTGGTTTCCTTTGCAGGTGGAGGATCCTTTGTAGCCTTGGTTCCTTTAGGGACCCATTTGTAAGAACTACTTGCTCCATGCTTCTTGGCATTACAGGTGGACGTGGAGTGTCCTTTCCTGTTGCAGTAGTTACAGAAGCTGAAGGGTGAGGAGCTATGACTAGTGGCTTTATGGAAGAACTTTAAGTAGGGCTTTACTTTTGGTTCCACCCACTTTTTCCCTCTAGGAGTATATCCTAAGCCAGTCCTATCCCTATATGCCCTTTGATTCATTAAAATTATATTTAACATTTCTGAACCATTTGTAAACTTCTGCAGGGCATTTTGCAGCTTGTCTTTCTCAGCTGAGATTTTGCTGCAATTAGGGCAGCTCTCAAGTGTTAAGGCATTTGGTTCTGCTTGGGGAGAACCCTGGCCATCCACTACCGGAAGCTTTCTAGCTTCCGCTAGCTCTTCACTTAGTGAGTCCACCTTGGACTCAAGTGATTCCTTTTTAGTTTTTAACACTTTATAGGCTTTACATAATCTAGAGAATTCTTCATGAACCTCATTGTAAGCCTCTTGTAGTTCAGAAAGAGTTACCTCATGATCTTCGTGAGTGAGGTCAAGATCTGAAGATGCTTCCTCATCATCTTCTCTGGCTACCAGGCAGAGGTTGGCAACTTCTTCCTCATCACTTGCTTCGTCATCTGAGCTATTCACCCAAATGGAGGAAACGAAGGCCTTTCTTTTGTCTTTGTTTTTTGACCTCTGCAGACTAGGACACTCAGCCTTGAAGTGACCAGGCTTCTTACATTCAAAGCACACAGGGATCTTTTCCTTCTTGTATCCCTTCTTCTGGCTGGAGTCACCTTTCTGAAAGCCTCCTTTCTTTCTGAAGAATTTTCTGAACTTCCTCACCATCATAGCCATCTCCTCATCATCCATTTCCTCCTCATCATCCTCATCATCATCATCGATCTCCTTGCTGGGAGCAACAAGGGCAAGATTCTTGGCTTTGGATGAGGTTTGAGGAGCTCTTTGAGCTAGCAGAGTAGGCTCATATTCGGCTAGAGAACCAAATAGTGCGGTGATGGAGCTGGTTGATTCTCCTTGGACTTCCTGCAAGATAGTTACTTTGGTGATCCAGTCACCCTTCAAGATCTTTAGGATCTTGCTTACTTGCTCTCTTTCAGGAATATCCTTACCCAGCGAGGCCAAATTGTTGATGAGATGAGTGAACCTGAGCTCCAGCTCTCTGATAGGCTCAGTGGGACTAAGCATGGCGAACTTGTGAAATTCTTCCACCAACATCTCAACACGTCTTGCTTTTACTCCCCTGGTTCCAGAGTGAGCAGCCTCAAGAGCCTCCCACATATCTTTAGCATTTTTGTGGTGGCTGATCCTGTGAAACTCTTTGGGACTGAGAGCACATTGGATGTAGTGCATGGCCCTATGGTTCAGTTGGACTAGAGCATAGTCCTCAGGGGTGTATCTGGCTCTCACCTTAGCAAACCCATCCTCATCTATGGGAGTTTGATCCCCACGTTCGATTACATCCCAGAGTCTAATGTCACTTGACTTGATGTAAGTCTCCATTCTAAACTTCCAGAATGGATAGTTATACCCATCGAAGCCTGGGGGCTTGTTGGGTTGAACAGAGACATCTGGTAGAGAGTAATCTGTATCCATTACTGGATCTTTGCTTTCTGGATTCGTTGGAATCGAGTGAGAAAGACCTGCTCTGATACCAAATGAAAGTAATGGATGCACAAGAGGGGGGGGGGGTGAATTGTGCTTCAAAAATAAATGCTCAAATAAATCAACACAAGAGTTATACTGGTTCGGTCTACCTGACCTACGTCCAGTCCTCAACCACCCAGGCCGAGTTCCACTATATCTCAGGTTTTAAAACGGGTTCACCTGAAACCTTACAACCACAAGTTTTGCACGGGATCACTTGCAACCTTACAACTACAAGTTTTACACAGGCTCACTTGTAACCTTTCTAACTAGCTCCCCCTCACATCTAGCAAGGGGTTAACCTTTACACTTAAAGGATTTTTCCAACTAAGTTCTCTCAAAGAACGGATGGTGTTACACACTTAAGTACAATCAATGCTCTTATAACAAGAAGAGACTTAACAACAAAGAGTACAGAATATGTAGATGGAATGGATCACTCGATGTGTTAAATGCTCTTTACTTTTCTGGGCAGCTTTGAATGCTTGAAGATGTTCTTAGTTTCTCGCTCTAACTTCTCTCAAGAATATTCAAAGATAATTGTTATTGTCATAAATGAAGTTGAACTCCTTTATATAGTCTTCAAACAATCTGGCTCTTGGTAGGTGGGATAGCCGTTTGAATATGGCCGTTTTTCCCATGTTACCGTTTGCCCAATAAATGCTTCATCAATGCATAGCAGGGTTGACTTGCTTTATCTCTGAAAAGTAGTTCTGACACCTCTGCTCTGACAAAAGCATTCTGACACTGCATCTCTGAACGTTCTGACATTCTGATTGCTTGCGGAAGCAAAATCACATCCGGAAGCAACTTTACTTAGTGTGCTGCACTTGAACGTTAGTTTAGCAATATAAGCTCATAGTCACATGCAGTGGGTGTTCACTTAGTCTAAGATGTATCCGGAAGCACTTCTACTTCCGGAAGTAAAACCACTGGATGAAGGATTTTGTTCACTATCACTCACTCTCGCTCAGTGTCCTTCATTCCAACAGTCAGCGCTAGTCACTAAGCTGTCGAAAGCACTTTCACTTGACGTGGCTTATGTTCACTGACGCTTGGGGTTATCTATTCTATCAGCCAATTCCAGTCTAAATCTAACAGGAAGCAATTTTACTTCCGGTTGAAACTTAGCTTAGTCTTAAGGTTTTGTATATCTAATGCTCATGGACTAAGTTATTTCCTTAGTGAGTTACTTGCTGCCGCTGGGGGATGAAGCATTCATCCGCGAGCGCAAGTCCTAGTCTATCCGGAAGTAAATCCACATCCGGTTGCACTCTTACTTGGGATTCTATGTTAACCTATTGTTTTCTTAGTACTTGGCTTATTCTTTTATATTTTAGTCTTCATCAAAACTTAAGATTCTAACAGAAAGTACCTAAATTTTTAAAAGGACAAATCATGTACTAGGACCTAAATTGAGATTATAAAATGTTTCAGAATGACGCAAATGTCCTTTTCCTCATAATCCCCTCTCACTTCCTTCTCTCCCATTGTAGAACCCACCTCTGCCCCCCACCACAACACCATAGAACAACCCTCACTTCCCATATTCCATCTCTTCTATCCAAATCACTCCCACAAAAATCAAACCTACGTGGAGAAGCATCTTACTTGAAAGTGGAATAAGAAAACTGATGTGAATGATATTAAAGTTCCAAATTTTGAGCCTTAGAGAAAGGAAAGGAAAAGGCTGTAGCAGAGAGAACGACGTCTCAGTCGTTGCCTTAATGAGTGAAGGAGTTTATAGTGGCCTTGAGTGTGGTCAACGATTTTGATGGGGGTGGTGGTGTGGTGCGACAGTGGGAGAGACTGGGGGTGAGGATTGGTTGCGGGAAGTGGTGGACGACGCCATGGCAATGAAGTGAGGATGAAGTGAAGTGTGGGAAGTGAATGGTGGTTGTCACCATCGATGATGACGAAGTAGAGGAGTGGCAGCAGCGATGAGAGAGGGATTGACAGTGGTCGAAGGTCAGCAGCGGTGGTGAGGGAGGAGAAGTGGTTGCAATTTGCAAATATGGTGGTTTTGCTTTTGGGCGTGGGATTGATTTTTGGTGGAGAGATTTGGAGGGAAGAGAGGACAGAGGGGACTATAGGGTCTTTTCTGTGGTGTTTTTGTAGTGGGTGGCGAACGTGGGTTCTACAATGGGTGGGAAGGAAGTGAGAGGGGATTATGAGAGAAGGGCATTTGAGTCATTATGCAACATTTCATATTTCCAATTCAGGTCTTAGTACTTGATTTGTCCTTTTACAAATTTGAATACCTTCATTATACTTTTTCATATTCGCACTACTTTATTTGAGATTTGCCCAAGTTAGAAAGTTGGATAAATAAATGTTTGTAAACGATTATCTAAAGTTGATAGTTCGATATTCTACATTGGTAAAGCAGTACTGAATTATGGTAATCAATTTTGTGAATAGAAAAAATATGAGAAAGGGATTTAAGTATACGATTGTGTATGATATTTACATGCTTTATATCATTAACAATGAGGAATTAACATGTCAATTGACTATCTATCTAATCTAATATATTCCTTGAAAGTTCTTAAATATCTCGTTTTTGATCACACTTCAAACTGGATAAATAATAGGGTAAATATGAGGTGGATGATTTTCTCACCGTTAAGATCAAGTTAAGTTTCATGTTGCGTTCACACTGGAATTTTAACATGCATTGGTATAGAGACAAAGCATGTATATGACTTTGGCTTCACACTGAGCCCAATCTATAATAGGTATATTTATATTAGGGTAATGGACCTAATCTGCCCCTCAAGTAACCATCAAGGAGCGCTGAGCACCCTAAACTAACAACAGGCCCGTATCTGGACTCCAAGTAACCAAGGTGGTTAAAAACTACCCCAGTTGGACGGTCAATAACGTTTGACCGTTATTATGACCTCCGCTTGCCACGTGCGTATTTTAAATGGACCTAATCTGCCCTCCAAGTAACCACCCAGGAGCACTGAGCACCCTGAACTAACAACAGGCCCATATCTGCACTCAAAGTAACCAATGTGTTTAAAAACTACCCCGGGTGGACGGTTAATGACGTTTGACCGTTACTATGTCTATGTGGCCGCCACGTGAAGGCCTGTTTGCGCCTTGTCATCGCCACTTAAGATATGTTCATGTGGGTCCCACCTATAATAATAAACAATTTCTCTCTCCCTCTTCATCACCATCACCACAGGCCCCCCAACACCCACCACCCCCACCCATGCCACCCCCTCACCTCCCCAGCCCCCACTGCCTCACCTCCACTGCCCCCCACCCACGCCACCTCTGCTTGCCACGTTTGAGGGGGTGGCGTGGGTGGGGGTGGTGGGTGTTGGGGGCTGTGGTGATGGTGATGAAGAGGAAGAGAGAAATTGTTTATTATTATATGTGGGACCCACATGAACATATCTTTCGTGACGATGACAAGGCGCCGGGTGGCAAAACAGGCCTTCACGTGGCAGCGACATAGGCATAGTAACGGTCAAACGTCATTGACAGTCTGCCCGGGGTAGTTTTTAAACACATTGGTTACTTTGAGTGCAGATATGTGGGCCAGTTGTTAGTTCAGGGTGCTCAGTGCTCCTAGGTGGTTACTTGGAGGGCAGATTAGGTCCATTTAAAATACAGACGTGGCAAAGCAGGTGCTTGCGTGGCAGCCACATAGGCATAGTAACGGTCAAACGTTGTTGACCGTCTAACCAGGGTAGTTTTTAACCACCTTGGTTACTTGGAGTCCAGATACGGGCCTGTTGTTAGTTCAGGGTGCTCAGCGCTCCTTGGTGGTTACTTGGGGGGCAGATTAGGTCCATTACCCTTTATATTATAAAAGATAAAAAAAGTATAGAAGTCATTCATATCAGCCATTTGGTCAAAAAAAATTATATCAGTCATCTTCTCTCTTTTCGGTTTCCCTTTCCAATGCTCTCAATACCATCTACTTTCATTGATGCACATACGCTCATGCCTCCCCTGGAATGACTTCCTCAATACTCATCTTTTGAATTTAGTACTATTTTACTTCTTCCACCACCACATTATTTGTTTTGGCCGCCACCTCCACTATGTTATAGTTTTCCTTTCTCTCTTCCCTAGACGTTGAGGACAATGCCAAACTGAAAAAGCAACCATGGTTGACGTCCGATGGTTTGTAGCAGTGCCGTGTCCCAACCCTTCCCCATCTTTGATCTGTAGCGGTGTTCTATCCCCATCTCCTTCTTCAATCTATGACGGGAGGCTTCGATCTGTGATAGAGAGCTTTGATCTATGGTGATGGTGGACGGTGATCGGCGGCGGCGGCGGATCACCTTGGAGATATAAGGTATGTATTTTATTTTCTTTTCCATTTCTATCTCCGACTATCCCTGTTAGAATCTTAAGTTTTGATGGTGACTAAGGTATGATATGGTCTAGTACTTAAGAGAACATAATCAACACTTAGGAAGGATTAGATGACATGGTTAGAATCCTGAGTTAGATCACTTGAGAATGCAAGATCACTTCCGGATAGATTAGGACTTGCGCACGCGGATGAATGCTTTCATCCCCCAGCGTCAGCAAGTAAATCACTGGGGAAATAACTTAGTCCATGAGAATTAGTACACAACCTTAAGACTAAGCTATGTTTCAATCGGAAGTGAAATTGCTTCCTGTTAGATTTAGACTGGCGCAGGTTGATAAACTAGATATAACCCCGCGCGTCAGTGAAAATGCAACGTCAAGTGAAGTTGCTTCCTGTTAGACTTAGACTGGCGCAGAGCGATAGAATAGATATTACCCCAAGCGTCAGTGAGTCTACTTCGCCAAGTAAAAACACTTCCTGTTGGATTTAGACTGACGCAGGCTGACAGAATAGATATATCCCCAAGCGTCAGTGAATCAGCCTCGTCAAGTGAAATTCGTTCCTGATAAGATTTAGACTGGCGCAGGCTGACAGAATAGATATATCCCCAAGCGTCAGTGAATCAGCCTTGTCAAGCGAAATTGCTTCCTGTTAGATTTAGACTTGCACAGGCTGATAAAAGAAGTATAACCCTAAGTGACAGTAAGTTCACCACGACAAGTAAAAGTGCTTCCGATAGCTCAGTGACTAGCGCTGACTGTTGGAATGAAATACACTGAGCGAGAGTAAGTGATGGTGAGCTAGATCCTTCATCAAGTGAGAGTACTTCCGGATGTAGAAGTGCTTCCGGATACATCCTAGACTAAGTAAACTCCCACTTCATGTGATTGTGTGTTGACCTAATATACATAGCATGAACAAATGACACACTGAGTCACTTAGGAAGACTTAGAGTAAACTAACGAGACTTAAGCTGACTATTGGAATAGAGATCCCTTAGAGTCAGTAGACATTACACTAAGTCAGAACATAGTCTAAGTAAGACTACTTCCCATAGCAAACTTCCCACAACATGTATAGTTTTACTATATCTGATTATATATATTGCTATGTTGGACTAACCAGTATGTGCAGAACTTAATCACACTTCCGGATGCAACTGAGCTTCCGGATGCAAAGACTCTTGGCATTGGATTTCAGAGATTAACACTTGCAGAGCAAGATTGCCACTTCCGGATGAACGATGATCATCCGTCAGCAAGAGTACAAGAGTAAATGTCACATACTCAGAAGTCAGAATGCTTTTGTCAGAGCAGAGATGTCAGGACTACTTTTCAGTGATAAAGCAAGTCAACTCTGCTAAGCATTTAAGAAGATGTTCCTTCCAACGGTAACAAGAGGATAACAGATATTCAAACAACATTGTTACCTACCAAGCATGAGGAGTATGAGAACATAATCTGAAGATTCACTCAAGGTGTCAAAGCTCATACTACCCACAAGAGTCGGAGTCCATAAGAGAGCTTCTGATAGTAAGAATAGCAAAGCACTCTTATCATTCATGGACAAGTGCTTGGAAGACAAAGTTCCTCTATGTGATAGCAAGCAAAATGTTAGAGTCCACGAGCTTCACTTTAGATAGCAAGAGAGCTTCCGATAGTGAGTCTCTTAACATCCTGGACTTATGCTTGAGGAACGAAGTCCTCATCTGACAACAAGCAAGAGTCAGACCGTACAGTGTATAGATGTCAGAACGACTTTTGCCAGAACAGTGTTGTCAGAACAGTGTTGACAGAACAGCTGGACAAAGCACCTTTTCAGATAAAGCAAAGTCAACCCTGCTGTGCATTAATGAGGACAACGTAAACAAGGCCCCAACGGCTATATTCAAACGGCCTTATTGCCTCTCCAACGGTTGGATATTCAGAGGCTGGTATAAAAGGAACATCTACATTCAGAAGAACTAAGAGAGAGAGAGAACAGAGCTTATTGTCTGAAACATTATTCCTCTCATCTTCTACTCTCGGACTTTGATATGTAATATTCTTAGAGAGTGATTCTTTTGTACTTAAGTGAGTAACATCATCTACTCTTAGAGAGAGTCATTTGAGCTTAAGTGTTTAGCACAATCAGTTCATAGAGTGAACATAATTGTAATCTTACATTTGTAAGGGGGAGCATTTAGAAGTTTTCTAAATCTCCATAGGTTGCAAGTTAGCCCGTAAAACTTGCGTTTGTAAGGTTTGCAGGTGAACCCATTGTAAAACCTGTGGGTTGTTAGGTGAACCCGTGCTCGTAAAACCTAAAGTGTAAAGGCTTCTCTTGTGCCTGGTTTAAACAAGAATAGTGGATTGAAAATCTCAGGTGGAGCCTGGGGACTGGATGTAGGTCTGGGTGATCGAACCAGGATAAATTTATGTGTGCATAAACTTACATTTAAACATTCTATTTTGCATCACATAACATACTGACTTGTGCATACCATTACTCAGTAACATCATCACCAAGCACAAGCAGTCTTTCCAAAAAGAGTTTGAGTTTTTATTCCCTCACCCAATTCACCCCCCCTCTTGGGTGACAGCCACGCATTTCATTTGGTATCAGAGCAGGTCACTTGTTTAAAGGATCCAACGATCTCAAGTGTAAAGACCTTGGCTGATTTGGGTTAAAATGTTTTCCAAAGGCTTTGATCATACCATTCCACCTGTGTTAGAAAATATTGATTTTTGTTGGTGGAAAGCAAGAATGGAAAGTTTTATACAATCCACTAGTTTGAAAATGTGGGATATTTTTGAAAAAGATTTTGATTTGAAACCAAGAGGAAACTGGACTGAAAAGGAGAAAAATTTGTTTTCCTTAAACATTAGAGCAATGCAAATTTTATACAAAGGCTTAACTGAAAATGATTTCCAGAAAATCAAACATTGCTCTAGTGCTAAAGATATTTGGAATACTCTTGATGTGATATATGCTTCTAACCCATCTCTTGAAAGCGCAGCTGTCCAAAGCTCAACTCGTGCTCTTTGTGGATCATCTACTGATGAGTTTCTGGAAGCTGACATTGAGGAAGCAGGCTTCAGTAAAGAGAGTATCCATTTCTGCCTAGAAGATTCAGAAAGTGAGGTATCTGGATCTGAACTTGAACTTACTGAATTGCAAGATGCATACAATGAGTTATATACCGAATATTGTAAACTTGCAAAAGAACTTCTGGGCTTAAAAGAAAAGGATAGAAAACTTCAACATGTCTTAAAAAAAAAGGGGTTTTGATTGTAAACACTTGTTGAAGGAAAAAGAAAAGCTTTCAAAAGAAACTGAAATTTCAAAGGAACAAAAAGCTTTTCTAAAGAAAACTAACCATGATAATGATAGAAAACCCATTTTGATTATCATTCCATTATCTGTCATTATTGTGGTAGATTAGGACATATTTCTCACACATGCAGTCTTAGAAGGAATTCAAATGTGAGAAATAAGTTTGTATGGATTCGTAAAGGACAAGTAAGGTCCAGTGCTAACCAAGTAGGACCCAAGTACAAATGGGTACCAAAACATCCTCCTAGTGCCTTACTTGTGCAGGAAAGATCAAGAGTTCCTCTTACCCCAAAGGAGAGAACTCGTGGCGACGCAACTGCTGAAAACCCCTGATACAATCATAAGAAGCAATGCGCAACCACCAGGAACAATGGTTCTGTCTCAAGGATGAGCTATCACAAAGTTCCATTCAACTATCCTGAGAAGAACAAGAGAGAGTGGATTCCTCGATCAACATTGAAAAGACACTTGAATCCTACCTCTCAGAAGAAAGTGCTTCGAACCAAGGATAAGTATAGAAGATCTCCTTGGGAAAGGCAATTCTGAGGTTCAGCAAGACTCAGGACTTTATCTCATCTTAACAATCAGTCAAGTCTTGATAAGCATTCGTCACGCATAGATGGTGATATCATTCCTACCTTCCTCTTTACTCGAACAATCACTTGGGTAGTAAATGCATGATGGGCTTAACAGTTTTACTCATATATGCTTAGCGAATCTTTTAAGGGCGTCTTTCATGAAAGAAAATAGTTTATGCATTCACCTTGATTTTTGAAAGATCCTTTTGATATACAAACTTTCAAAACAGATTCTGATCCTCTTTAAACCTACATGACAACCATACCTCATGATAGCACTCAAAAGTTATTTCTGATTTTCCATTTCATGTGGTATCTCTTGCATCAAGCTTTTCAATGCATAAGCAGCTATGGTTTCGAGAACAATACGTCCTTCTTAATTACATCTTTAAGTTCTCAATCTACTAATGATCTCAGTTCAAGTTTGTGGTTTAAGAATGTTGACACAGATTATTGAAGCTTGAACAACGAGAATAACCAAGAGAGAATGGCAACGAAAATGCCCTTATCAAGATGTGTGGAATGGCTTTACTAAACCGGAGAAACTCTCGCCAATACACATGAGCATTTCTATCCCTTACACATTCTGTTGTGAAATTTAATGGATAGTCTCTCTCTTGTCTGACATGCATTAGAAATCTTAGGAAATGCCTTGAATTAAACTCTGCTGGATCTGTAAAACATGGCATAGTATCACAAGCATGCTATAATCTGTATTAATTTCAAGTTTGTTGATATCCTAAGAACAATGAGATCACACTGAGCATATCTAGAAGAACTTGAGCTAAAATTTGGAAATTATTCTCGTAATCATATGTTGAAATTTGGTTGCTTTTGTAAACCGGATTTAGTCTTAAAATCAAACTATTCTGTGAGCATGAAGATTTCCAGTATTTCATTTTTGTGAGGATGAAGATTTTTCAAAATTTCATTGTGTTAATAATTCACATGTCTTCATGATCTAACATGAACATCCTTGCGGCATATTTATTGAACTACACTTGCTTATGAAACTCTGAAAACATGCCACCTGTTTGATACTCTCGGTACTATCACATTGATATATATCTATGAGAGTAAATAGAGTTCATGTCTTGATAGTGAAACTATGTGAACGTATAGACAATTTCAAAATTAGTTTTCACATAATCATTACTCATATTTTCTTAAACCAATGAGCAAGCATGATTTCTTAAAATTATTAACTTGTGCTGATTAACACAGATTGACTTGAATGTCCAGAGGATGGTCTCCAATGTTAAATCTTAAGTTCTTTCACTGACCATCAGAAAAGCACTTGTTTCCTCAAGCACATGAAGGCCCAATCATCAAGTTTGAGCAAGGATGCTTTCGCAACAATCAGCGCTTTCGATAGCAGGCCAACTATTGAACCATGGGAAAAGTAGAGTGACTGCTCAGTCATGTCTGCTTGTGGTTGTAGCTCAGCTTGCCGAGGCGAATCATCAAAGCATTTGCGCTAGCGGTTTTCCACTTGAGATAGCACATCTCTTGAAGATGTCAGGAAGCATGCTTATCTGCATATGATTAAGATTCATGAGTCTAATAGAGTCTGGAGATTCCTCATCTGTGGTAACATCTACACCTTACCATCTCTTATATATGATGCATACATGGCATTGGTAAGGGTGTCAATTTAGGATTTCTTTTCTCAATCTGCATTGACTTCAAAATCATTCACTGTTTTAGAAAATCATCCTAGCTCACACATCTGTATCCTTTATATGACACGCTGGAAAGTAATTGATAACATACCTCTCTTATATGCTTCCTTTCTTGATTCTGTAATGATTAATCTTAAATATAGAAGAGAAGTAAATGGACATTACTCGATAATGATCCCTTGAAAAATAGAGAGTTACATGCTGTCATCGATAATAAACTCTTAAGATGCTGTGATGCAATTTATTTGGAAATTACTTTTGGTATTTTAATCTCACAAATTTCATTTGACTTGATTTCATTTTCATATGGTATCACAAATTTCACTTGGCATTCAATCATTTCATTTGATATCACAAGTTCAAACTCACATATTTCATTTGATTTCATTTGGTATCACGAATTTAAAATCACAAATTTTCAATTGATATCATAATCATCATTTTAAACGCACCAAAATTATTTTGATATCATGTTAATCATTTCAAGAGGGTCAAAATTACTTTTGATGTCTTTTATATTTAAAAAGAATTTTCACCTTCAAAAAAAAGAACTGTTTTTGTATGTTTTGATCTAGACTTAATCCTTGCAAAACATGTTCTGTTATCTTGCATAATGGTTAGGGAGAGTAAACTCACTTAGAATACTGAATCAATATTTCTTCTTTTTGTCTAACACTGCTTAGCTATCCTACATAATGCTTAGGGAGAATACCATCATTCAGGATCATGAATCATTATTGTTGTCCCTTGTTAATTCTCGTACGTTGTATTGAATAGTCTAGAAGAAATCTTTATTAACAATACATAGGGAGAAATATTAGGTAGAAAGCCCATTCCTAGGAGAACGATAGAAGTATCCCCAACCCTAAGGCTAGCTTGCACTTGTTGAATTTTGATGAAGCCAAAAGGGGGAGAGAGATGAGACATGAGATGTCTAGAGATGAGACATGAGATGAGATATAAGATGTCTAGCTAGAAATGAGACACGAGATGTCTAGAGATGAGACATGAGATGTCTAGAGCTGAAAGATAAGATATCTGGGGAGAGAACTGGGAATGAAATATAGCTCTAGAAGTGATCTAAGTTTAATTATGTTCTCTAGTCATCTATGGGTTTGTCATCATCAAAAAGGGGGAGAATGTTAGAATCTTAAGTTTTGATGGTGACTAAGGTATGATATGGTCTAGTACTTAAGAGAACATAATCAACACTTAGGAAGGATTAGATGACATGGTTAGAATCCTGAGTTAGATCACTTGAGAATGCAAGATCACTTCCGGATAGATTAGGACTTGCGCACGCGGATGAATGCTTTCATCCCCCAGCGTCAGCAAGTAAATCACTGGGGAAATAACTTAGTCCATGAGAATTAGTACACAACCTTAAGACTAAGCTATGTTTCAATCGGAAGTAAAATTGCTTCCTGTTAGATTTAGACTGGCGCAGGTTGATAAACTAGATATAACCCCGAGCGTCAGTGAAAATGCAACGTCAAGTGAAGTTGCTTCCTGTTAGACTTAGACTGGCGCAGAGCGATAGAATAGATATTACCCCAAGCGTCAGTGAGTCTACTTCGCCAAGTAAAAACACTTCCTGTTGGATTTAGACTGACGCAGGCTGATAGAATAGATATATCCCCAAGCGTCAGTGAATCAGCCTCGTCAAGTGAAATTCGTTCCTGATAAGATTTAGACTGGCGCAGGCTGACAGAATAGATATATCCCCAAGCGTCAGTGAATCAGCCTCGTCAAGCGAAATTGCTTCCTGTTAGATTTAGACTTGCACAGGCTGATAAAAGAAGTATAACCCTAAGTGACAGTAAGTTCACCACGACAAGTAAAAGTGCTTCCGATAGCTCAGTGACTAGCGCTGACTGTTGGAATGAAATACACTGAGCGAGAGTAAGTGATGGTGAGCTAGATCCTTCATCAAGTGAGAGTACTTCCGGATGTAGAAGTGCTTCCGGATACATCCTAGACTAAGTAAACTCCCACTTCATGTGATTGTGTGTTGACCTAATATACATAGCATGAACAAATGACACACTGAGTCACTTAGGAAGACTTAGAGTAAACTAACGAGACTTAAGCTGACTATTGGAATAGAGATCCCTTAGAGTCAGTAGACATTACACTAAGTCAGAACATAGTCTAAGTAAGACTACTTCCCATAGCAAACTTCCCACAACATGTATAGTTTTACTATATCTGATTATATATATTGCTATGTTGGACTAACCAGTATGTACAGAACTTAATCACACTTCCGGATGCAACTGAGCTTCCGGATGCAAAGACTCTTGGCATTGGATTTCAGAGATTAACACTTGCAGAGCAAGATTGCCACTTCCGGATGAACGATGATCATCCGTCAGCAAGAGTACAAGAGTAAATGTCACATACTCAGAAGTCAGAATGCTTTTGTCAGAGCAGAGATGTCAGGACTACTTTTCAGTGATAAAGCAAGTCAACTCTGCTAAGCATTTAAGAAGATGTTCCTTCCAACGGTAACAAGAGGATAACAGATATTCAAACAACATTGTTACCTACCAAGCATGAGGAGTATGAGAACATAATCTGAAGATTCACTCAAGGTGTCAAAGCTCATACTACCCACAAGAGTCGGAGTCCATAAGAGAGCTTCTGATAGCAAGAATAGTAAAGCACTCTTATCATTCATGGACAAGTGCTTGGAAGACAAAGTTCCTCTATGTGATAGCAAGCAAAATGTTAGAGTCCACGAGCTTCACTTTAGATAGCAAGAGAGCTTCCGATAGTGAGTCTCTTAACATCCTGGACTTATGCTTGAGGAACGAAGTCCTCATCTGACAACAAGCAAGAGTCAGACCGTACAGTGTATAGATGTCAGAACGACTTTTGCCAGAACAGTGTTGTCAGAACAGTGTTGACAGAACAGCTGGACAAAGCACCTTTTCAGATAAAGCAAAGTCAACCCTGCTGTGCATTAATGAGGACAACGTAAACAAGGCCCCAACGGCTATATTCAAACGGCCTTATTGCCTCTCCAACGGTTGGATATTCAGAGGCTGGTATAAAAGGAACATCTACATTCAGAAGAACTAAGAGAGAGAGAGAACAGAGCTTATTGTCTGAAACATTATTCCTCTCATCTTCTACTCTCGGACTTTGATATGTAATATTCTTAGAGAGTGATTCTTTTGTACTTAAGTGAGTAACATCATCTACTCTTAGAGAGAGTCATTTGAGCTTAAGTGTTTAGCACAATCAGTTCATAGAGTGAACATAATTGTAATCTTACATTTGTAAGGGGGAGCATTTAGAAGTTTTCTAAATCTCCATAGGTTGCAAGTTAGCCCGTAAAACTTGCGTTTGTAAGGTTTGCAGGTGAACCCGTTGTAAAACCTGTGGGTTGTTAGGTGAACCCGTGCTCGTAAAACCTAAAGTGTAAAGGCTTCTCTTGTGCCTGGTTTAAACAAGAATAGTGGATTGAAAATCTCAGGTGGAGCCTGGGGACTGGATGTAGGTCTGGGTGACCGAACCAGGATAAATTTATGTGTGCATAAACTTACATTTAAACATTCTATTTTGCATCACATAACATACTGACTTGTGCATACCATTACTCAGTAACATCATCACCAAGCACAAGCAGTCTTTCCAAAAAGAGTTTGAGTTTTTATTCCCTCACCCAATTCACCCCCCCCTCTTGGGTGACAGCCACGCATTTCAATCCCATCTTCTTCAAATTTCTCTTTTATTGCTCCTCGGATCATGAAACCATCTTTACTTGGAAAATTTGTTTTTGCTTTGCCCGTTGTGCTAGGCATTTGGTACTCTTTCATGAATTAGTTTGGTACTCGAGTTTGATATATGAAGTCGGTGTGCCAGCGAGGGCGCTGGGCCCCAAGGGGGGTGGATTGTAAAGTCCCACATCGGCTGGGGAGGAGAACGAAAGGTGCTATATATAGGCCAGGATACCTCCCCCTCTCGACCCGTTTTAAAGCCGTGAGGGGTGAGGATTCCCCAAAGCGGACAATTTCGAGAGCGAGGCGCTGGGATGTTACAGATAAAGTTGTAACATCCTTCCAAAATAATGATTAAAATTATATAGTAAAGAAAATTAAGCTTAAATAATAAAATCACAATGGTAGAAAAATCTAAAATTCATATAGAGAGGTTGATCATATCATTATACCCTACTATGGTAGAAAAAGAATTGACCCAATTTAAAACTCTACCATAGTATAAAAGAGTAAATCTTTTTTTTTCTCACTAACTAATCATGGTAGAAAAGAACAAACATCATTTAAAAGGTCTACCATAATTATTTAGAAATCACTTATTTTCTTCAAAAAATTTGATAAACTAACATGGTATAAAATAATTTACCACCTTTAAATATTTCTAAAATAATATAGTATTTGGAAATTTTTCAAAATCATAAATACTAAAAATAATATATTAAGGTCTACAAAAATAATATATTTGGAAATTACATTATTTACCAACAGAATCATGTCATAAATTTAGAAACAAATTCCCTAATGTCATGACAATCAAATATAAAACAATATAAATGTGCTCAATAAGCACAAAAGAGCCTTTTAAGCTGCCCGGGGGGCCGTAGCTTGATGGTTTGAAGAGGATCCCCAAGGTGTGGATTCCGCCATTTAGCCCAAAGGTGCCAAGTTCGAACCCCCGAGAAGTCAGTCACCCCGTTTACGGGAATCCCGGCTGGCGACTCCGGATTAGTCTGCACCCGAAGGGTGTGGGACACCGGGGGAAGCAATTCAAAAAAAAAAAGGAGCCTTTTAAGCTCGTTCTTCGTACCTTCCCTTGTTTTACTACTGATCCTTCACCTAAAAATGTTAATACTGGGGTGAGATCGACATCTCAGTAACTACTGAAAGCACCTAACATACGCTAAACAAACCATATACAATTACATTGTAAACAATTATACTTCACATGCTATTTATTCTTTGCTACCTCACACATAACAATCAAACATTTATATAGATCAAATATTGCTTACAATCAAACAATTATATAGTAGTAATTTCCTCATGAATGAATGTTTTATGCAACCTCCCTTATATCACACCCTTATTCCGCTGACAGGAGCCATAGGCTAACATAACACATAGTCCAAACAGAAACATATCCAAGCAATTAGATTGTCCCAAGCTCACCAATACTTGAGATATACTCGCCCAAATGTATAGAGCTCAAGCATGGACTATGGCTCCCCCCCTTAAAAGAACGAAGGAGGCGTCACATGTCCCACTATTCCAATGCAATCCCGGGCAAGGAAAACATTGAAGAAGGGGCCCTGACAAGTGTCATCCACTGTGCACCGAGTGATGACATACCACGTGGTAATATAATTCACCATACATATTCTCCTCTACAACCTGTCCCATCATCATGAATGCAATGCTATGATAATTATGTCAATCTCAAAAACAAGAATCCAGTTCATGATACCACAACATTCTCAAAATATGTAATCATTCTTCTTACATCAACATGCTTGGAAAGGAACAACTAGAATACATATCACAAAATATATAGCCAACATAAGCATGCTTGAAAATGAATAAACTATAATACATTTTACATTATATATAAAGAAGACAAGCATTCTTAAAAAGATTAAACTAATATTCAAATTTCATACAATTGGTTTAATACATGCTTCAATATATAACATTAAAATTAATCTCACATATAGCAGTCAAGTCATAATTATTTATAATCTAATTATACACAATTTGCAAGTATACGTAAGAATTTCCCAGAGTTACCTCTACTCCCAGCTTACAAATAGATGTACAAGTGGTACTCAAAGCCTCTCAAGTTAATTGGAGTCTTATATCTTTGTCCAGAAACCACGATGCTATATCCTCATTCACTCTAGTTTTCATTACTTATTTTTATTTTGAAGGTGAGACACTGTTTTGTATTTATTTTGTGTAAGAAGATGAGTATAGGGCAGGGATAAGAAAACTGGAGTGGATATATATATATATATATATATATATATATATATATATATATATATATATAAATGGCAGTGGCCAAGGATGAGGGAGTAGGTGATTTCCAAATATACAAACATACCCAATTTTGCTTGAGGAATGAAAAACAATTGGAGATACATATATAGATATAAAAAAACTAATATATACACATATATCTAGACATATTATATAAGTAAGCAAAATGGAAAACACTCCTTATTCAACAAAACTAAAACAAGGCCTATTTGTCATCAACCAAAAATATATGGATTACTAAGGAAAAGAAAATTGCACTAAAAATATATGTGGATTGCTGTCAAAAAGAAATTTCCGAGTGATATAAAAATTTTATATATGTGTGTAGAGTGAAATGACTGAGAGGAATAAACTTGCATAAACTGGGTATATAATTTTTTTTTTAAATCGTAAGATTAAACATAGGCATAAGGATAGGCATAAGATGAAGAGTAAAGGTGAAAACATTAACAACCTATCAATATTAAGTAAAAATAATGTTTGACATATGAAAATACAAAGGAAAATTTGGCATTCATCAAAAGAAGGATAAAAAATGTTAAAGAAGAAATACAAAAGAGAATGAAGTTGAAAAAAATAGGAGAGACATATCTTTTTTCTCTTTTTACGGCAATGAGAGGTGTATATGGGGAGGAAAAAGAGAAACTATCATTTAGGGTTTTACATGTATTTTTGGGCTTTTCATAATTGGGCTTCTATATGATTTAGATTTTTATTTATCTAATTATTCTATAAACATTTATTTGAACCTCATTATAAAATTAAAACATACATATGCCATAACCTTTCAACCAATTTTAATTTCTTTTATTTGCTGTTACCTTTGATATTATCTTTTTGATATAAATGATATTACCTTTTCTCTTGAATAATTCATACATATACACTCATATATTTATAAACAATCATTCAATAGAAATACCATGAACATACACACAAATTATCCTATATTAATATCAATCCATTGAATAAAATATTTATTACCACAATTTCTTTTTACTATAATTTTTGTTCACTAAAAAAATTAGGATGTTACAACGGCAATTCCGGTGAGTCTTCCCCATTCTTCTTACTTCCTTACAATATTGGGTCTTTTCCTTTTGCTTTCTTATTTTGTGGTTGTCGTCATCTTCACTACCGTGCAGCTTTATTTTGTCTACAGACTTGAGTATGTGTGCGATGAATATGGAGGCATAGTAGATCTTGTCAAGGCTTATAGTGAGGGACTATCAAAACTTTATTTGCAAGAATTTCAATGGAAATGGAATAATTGCAAGCACAAGTAAATGCAATGACTTTTAATTTCTCATGGCCAAATAAGTGTCCCTAGGACAGAATTGGTAATAAATTTATCTTGCATATTAGTAGTATATATTTTAAACATTCGTGTGTTTTTTGGTGCTTTATGCAATTATTCGGTATTTACTTTTGATCTTTGAAAAGAATTAATTTGATCAGTCAATTTGTACACTATCACCTTAGTAATATGGTTTGTTTTAGCAAACACATCTCTGACACATTTCTCTTTAAGCAATTAGTTTAAATCATATTGAAGAAACTGTTGTCCTTGGTACATGTAATCGAATGGAGATATATGTCATAACACTTTCTCAACACCTTGGTGTTAAAGAAGTGATTGAGTGGGTGTCAGAGACTCAGAGGTGTTAAAGAAGTGATTGAGTGGGTGTCAGAGACTCAGAGGTACTTTCCTGATTTATGAATACTGCTATGCTAAGAAAAGTTACGTTTTTAATGATCAAGTTGACAAATAAATAAAAATTACTGTTTTAATATTCTAATTTTGCTGCTAAGTGGGGTTCCATTGTCAAAGCTTCGTGAACATCAATTTTTTCTATACAACAGGGATGCCATTCAACATCGAAGTTCTTTTTAGCGAGATTTTACTGTGATAGCCAATTATTGTACTGAGATATAATTTTGGAGGTGAGTTAATGATTGAAATGTTGTTACTTTGGCGTACAAAGGCTTGGGAGGCAAAATAGGAACTATAATAGTGAACTTCATTTTGATGTTCATTTATGAGGAATGATTGGAACAAGGGAGGATCACTCTAGGCATCATAAAGTTTAGTATCTACTACTCTAATTTGAAGAGATATATGGAGGCAAGATGTCATTTTGTCCAGTTTTGAATTATGTATATAAAGGGGAGATGAGGAATCATCTTTGAAATTAGGAAATAGGAATGTTGAAGTGCATGATTGATATTAGGAAATAGGAATGCCAGGAAAAGTTAAGACCTGATTTCTAAATTATTGATTGTTAAATGTTAAATCCCAGAGTTTCTGTAGTTTCAACTTTCAAAGTTGATTTTAGAGTAATACTAACTCCTGAAAATTTCAACTAAAAATGAACACCTAAAATATGATGCATTGGAAAAAGGAAGAGATATAATATGATATGATGCATTGAAGATGAGATGTGGGAAATTCAAATTCCACCTATATTAGGGTGCTTTTTTTTCATTACTGCAGTGCTATTACAACCATCATACTTATCTGTATACCCAGTGTGATGAGGTGTGCAAGGATCTAATGAAATCATACTTAATTAAAGCCTATATTAAAATACATTTTTTCAAGAGAACAAAGTTCACTAAAACAAGATGAATTAAGTCATATCTGACATTATATGCCTTGATGCCAAAATCTGACGAATGCGGGGTCTAATTTGATTGCTAAAATATTATGATGAAATCACATTTCACATTCCAATATTCATACTCAATTTTTTAAGTATGACAGATTTCCATGCAACCTAATCATTCACTATATTTGCCTTAAATAGGGGATTTTTTTTCGAACTGAAAATAGGAGATTTGGCATATAAACTTTTAATGACTATAATATTATGCATTGGGAAATTGAACCTACACAGTTACTCAATAAATGTGTAAATTTTAATTCCCACGAGTATTATGGTGCATTTCTAATGATGACATTGAATTACTAAATTGTTCTTCAGTAACCAAAGCCAAAAAGCATTTCTATTAAAACAGGATGAGTAGTGCCAAAAACAGTTGAAGTCATACTTATATATGGCATCTATGAGATAACCTTTTTTCGCCCGTTTACTGGGGGTATTTTTTGAACACTTTGGTTACTTTGAGTTTAAATATGAGCCTGTTGTTAGTTCAGGGTGCCCAGTGCTTCTGAGTGGTTATTTGGAGGGTAGATTAGGTCCATTACCCTCCACATGACATATCCTACGTTGCAAAAATTTATCCCATGTGGCGGCACATGGGCAGATTAACGGTCAAACGTTATTGCCATCCACTGGGGGTATTTTTAAACACTTTAGTTACTTTGAGTGTAAATTTGAGCCTGTTGTTAGTTAAGGTGCCCAATGCTCCTGTGTGGTTACTTGGAGGGTAAATAAGGTCCATCACCCATTATCGTATGAAACTTCAAGTTAACACTATCAGTAATTAAACTGATATATCATATGGAAAGGTAGATAGTTACGATATGTCTTATACATATAGGCTTGGAGTGAATATATGTCTTATATTTAGGATTGGAGTGAATATATGTAATCTAAATTTATATGTTTTTTAAAAAACAAATCATTCATAGTAATTATAAATACCACGTTAGAATAGGGATTTACAGAATCATTATATGATAATAAGTCAAGTATCACTTAATATACCCATTGTCTTCGAACATCTAAAAACCTTAATATTACCATAGATATTTCATATAAAAACAACACCTCATGCATCACACGGGGTAAAATGCTTGTTATAATAAGAATTAGGTGCATTCATAATTATAGTTCATAATCTTGGAATTAATAGTTGATTTAACTCTTTTTGTCGCCTAAAAGAGCTAAGCAAATAAAAACTAGAATTAACTACAATAGTTAGTAGCAAGTCCTAGGTCAATTCCACGATTTGGTAATTCACTTGCTTAGGTTAAATAATCACAAATTAACAATGTTGTTGAGAGTGTTGATTTTAAGCTACAAACTACAATTTAAAATTCTAAAATATAAAAGTAACCGAATGGAAAAATGTGAAGAAATGAGTTAGGAAGTCACCTCCTTCTCCAAGTACTTAGTGCTTTGATGAATTAGACTTCATACACTTGTTTCACTTAATATAAACTAGTTAAATCCTTGAGATCTCTTTAATCAAAGAAATCTACAAGAGTTTAACTAATTTAATCAAGCCTAAAGCTCTTTCAAGCCAAGAACATACCTAAAGCAACATTAAGCACTAGATCTAGTACTTAAGAAACAAATTCATTCCATAAATGCAAGAGGAGCTAATCGCACACACATACATGTATGAAACTACAAAAACTAAGCCTCGGTTTTCATGTCCTTAACATAAAAGAGAGATTTCAAGCCAAAATGAAGTAAAACACCTAATTCAAGGTGTTCTAACCTATACAAGCCTAAATCAAGGTCATTACATAGGCAAAAATATACATCTAGCCGGACATGGAGATGGTGGAAGGATGAAGGTTTGCGTGAGAAATCATGGAGGAATGGTGGTGGCCGAAAGGTTTTTAGTGAAGAAGATGAAGATGGAAGTTGAGAGAAAGTGAAGAAGAGAGAGAAAATTGGAAAATGAGTGTTAGAAGTTAGTTGTGTCAAAAGTGAAGTTAGTTGGGATTAAGTAAGTGAGTTTGTTAGATGATGAGTTGGCTTAGGGATTTAATGAGCTGTCAAGGTGGGATTATGAGTTGTCAAAAGATATTTTGATGGGTAATGGAGGGAGATGGCCGAATTGATGGAAGGTTAGGGAAGGAAGGGTATTTTTGGTATTTGGTGAAAAATGAGGATGAATGTGGTCTTGATTTCGGCTCCATGCATTTGTAAAGGTCCCTCCTTTTTCTCCAAGTGATTGTGCTTCCAAGATTGCCCTTAATGAGGCCTCCAAATTTGAATTTGAAGTTGGAGCCAATTTTGTCTCTTTTGGAAAGATTCTCCAAAAATGCCTTTTTCTTCCTTTTACCAAAAATGGTAAAGTTGCTTTATGTCATTTTCCTTGCCAACTAGCCTTCCTCCTTGCCAAATAATCTCTACCGAAGCTCCACCAAGGGTGTGTGGGGCCCACGTGGGACCCCCTACATTAAAATATCATCAAATAGTCAAAATGACCAAAATACCCTTGGTTACTTAAAATGCAAGAAATAAGGCTAATATTCACCAATTAATTTGAATAAGCATGTGCAATAAAATATGCCAATAATAATCAAATATATCAATTAAATCACACTAATTAAGCTCAATTGCACATGCTTAAAGGTATAAAATTTGGTCTAATCAAATCCCCCACACTTAATCTTTGCACTCCGGGCAAAGTCATGTAAAAGGACTAACTTAATCATTAAGCATAGTGAAGGCACTTGGAATTGTCATGGAGTACAAGTTGATCTTTTTGAACCTTTCCCTAAAGCATCACATGGGCCAAATCTAAGAATACAAAGTGAATGCAAGTTTAGCAAGCAACTAGAATTAAGGAGGAGTGCCAATTGAGATTTTCCTCACCGGATTAAGTGTTTAACTCATTCACTCAAGTTAGGAAAAATGCCTAACTAGGGACTTGTGATCACTCTTTGGCTCAATGCACTCAACCTCACCATAGGCTTGTAGTAGCTCTTAGTTCTCCACCCATTATTATGCATGGCACAATCAAATCTAGGGGACTTTGGGGTTAGATGGAAAGGCTAAAGATGAATGGTGAATAATGGATAGTAGTCAATGACCAATGACATGAACAAATAACCACCACATATGCATACAATACAAAGAATTCAATTCCAATAAAGCATGCTACATCTCTCTTTTTTTCAAGCACTTTGTGCTTCTCTCATTTTTCTTTTTTTTTCTCTGATTTGGCATACATAAGCACTTTGTGCTTTTCTTTCTTTTTTTTTACTTAGGCTTTCGGCCTTATTTTTTTCTCTCTTTTCTTTTGCTTTTTCTTGGCCTTTGGCCACCTCTCTTTTCTTCTTTTTCACTCAAGGGCTCTCGGCCTCTTTTCTTGTTCTCACATGTAACATGCTTTTCACTAAATACAACAATACAACACTAATATAAATGCAAGCATATGCTATAATCACTCATTCACACATTGGTCAAGGTGGTAGAAAAGAAAAGTGAATGGCCCAAAGAGGTTAAATCAAAGGATAATATTTGGTTGACTTAGTGTTTGGGTCATGAGGGTTTAGAAAGAAATGCCCCTTTCATTTTCAATCATGCCATGCATCGTGATCTTGAACAAGAGCTAGGACAAGTTCTAGGAGGTTAAGTAGACTATTGGCCCACTCAATTCGGTTGGAGGCTTCTCACTTTTATGGCTCACTCTAATTAGTCACTTCCTCCCTAAGAAAAGTTAAATGGGAAACTTACACCCTCTTTATACCTTAAAAGTGCCCCATGCAATGCCCTAAGTAATCATTCCAAAAATTCTACTTACACACTAGAGGATAATTCCATTTACTTTCAAAAGGCATGATCAAGCGAAATTTTCAAGAAAAATCATGCCAAATAAGTCCAAAAATCAAGCACATAACACACCCCCCACACTTAAAGCATGCATTGTCCTCAATGGACCAAGTAAATCAAGTGGAAAGGCATAAAACCAAGGCAAGGCAGCAACTAATAAGGCCGGGCAGTCCAAGCATACAAATGGCCCACATGTATTATTCACAAAACTATACTAAACACAACCTAACACAAATATTATTTTTTTTACTCACTTATGCTTAGGAAGCCCAACTGGATTTAGACTCAAGTCGCTAGGCTTCCGGAAGCAAAAATGCTACCGGAAGCAAAATTGGATCTAGGTTCTAAGTTAAGGCTCTATCGGATGCAAAAATGCTTCCGGAAGCAAAAATGGACTTCGATTCTAAGTGAACTCACTATCGGATACAAAAATGCTTCCGGAAGCAAAAATACTATCGGAAGACAAACTAGTCTTAGACTCTAAGTGAACTCACTATGGGAAGCAAAAGTGCTACCGGAAGCAAAAATGCTTCCGGAAGCAAAAATACTATCGGAAGCAAAGTTGGATCTAGATTCTAAGTGAAGTCGCTATCGGATGCAATAATGCTACCGGAAGCACTGACGCTCGCGGAAGCAAGAACGCATCCCATAGCGGAAGCAAAGTGAACACAATCTGATCCTAAGTAATAAAATCTAAGTGGAGGGCTTCCGATAGCCAAAACGCTTGCGGATGCAAGAACCTCTATTTCCACAGTGAGACTTCCGGAAGAAAATAGGCATCCCTAAGCACTAGTGAATTTTTTTAACAACCTAAAACAACATACTAAAACATAAACCTAAACAAAATCCTATTTTTTACCATCAAACATCTTCCCCCACACTTAGAATAAAAGCGATTAAAAGTAGGTAAGGGAAGGAAAGAAGCAACCTCTTATGGAGGCTTCAAGTCCTCTTTGAAATGTTTCTTTTTGTGGCCCTTGATAATGTTGGTTCGGCCACCCTTATTGTGAAAGTTGTTGAGCTCTTCTTCCACAGAATTCAACCCAAGCAATTCGGCCTTCTTGTAGAATGGGAGCTTCCAAGTTGAATGTTCAGTAGTGGCTCCCCTCTTCTCCTTTGGTCTCTTAGCTCTCCAAAAGGCTTGCAGTTTCAAGAGAAAATTCTGAACTCTCCTTGCAAGGAACATTAGAAGTGTAGGTTCATACATTGTTGCTTTCAAAACTTTGCCTTTAACTTCCATGTTCCTTGTAAGCATCTTCAACCGAACCACTAGCCTTCTGATGTCATCTCTGGTGAGCTTCCCATTGAAGAAATCTCGTTCTTCTTTTGTGGCTTCAAATTCCAAACTCCTCTTGAGAAGCTCTTCCGCCTTCAACACATGCAAGCCAGGATCATCTGCTTTAGGACTTGTTGCAAGCTCCATCTTGTCCTGCTTGGCTTCCCAATAATCCTTGTGCATCCTAAAAGATCCTTCAACATAGAACAAACTTCCCTTTTGCAAGGGGTTGTAGAAATGCCAAGATAAACTTAATGAAACACAAGGATAATCAAGATGCACATCAATATGCTGAAAAATAGTGATCAATTTGGGCACGTTAAACATAAGATTTTGCCCCTTTGAGGCACCAAACCAAGGATCACCAGTCGGCCTACAAATGGAATTGTTGGCCTCCAAAGTAGTCTCAAACAGAGCCCTGTTGGAGCACTCGATTTGCGAATCACTTATTCCATGCATGCTCCTCAACCGGCTCCGCCAATCCATGATGGTATATGAGGTATAGAAATGCAGGTCTTCTTGCGATTGTAATCCGGCCGCCATCATGAGATCAAGCACTCCTTCCAACCTAGCTGGATCCACAAAATTGAACAAACATCCCTAGTGCAAGGGGTTGTAGCTAGACAAGGAGTGTGTAAATGTACCAACATCATCAAGATCACAGTCATCTGGCCTTAGACTAGTAACATCAAGACGCATGCTCACAATACTAAAATCATCAGCAAGAGAGTTCATGCAAGCATCATTAGCATTCACCAAGCAAGAGTCAAAAGAACCGGAAGATGTAGGCTCATCCTCATGTGAAAGCAAGCGCAAGGGACTTACATGCTGTTCTACCACAATTTCAATCAACAATGTATATGGCCTACATGCTTCCTTATATATGCAAATATTATAGGAAGGCTTAGCATAAGTAGGCAGTGGCTCAAGAACAACAAGCAAGGGCACATTAAATTCAAGCATAGAAAACAAATCAAGGATGACACTTTGAACAAGCTCATGATATGTCCTCGTCCCTAAGTTACATGAACTAGGAAAGGTAACAAGTGTAGGATCAAGAATTATACCTTGAGATGATTTATGCATGAGTTGAGAAGTAGAGACAGATTCAAGCTCTTGTGCCAATGGCGCTTCCACCTTGCATTCTGCTTTAGAAATTTCATGCTCCTCCTCTTCAATACGAAATTGGCTCTCGGCCTCTGGGCATTCTCCAACCAAGGGAGGAGGGTTCTCGGCCTCACTATGAACTTCCTCAGGAACATGTGTCACAGGAGTAGGATGCTGTCCATCTTGCTCACCATCCTCAGGATGAGACTGTGGCACCATATCATGCATAAACGCCTTCGAGACCTCTTGCTCCAAGAGAAGGGAGCTCTCGGCCTCTTGTTCTTTCTCCCCAATAGAAGAGGGCAATTCGGTCACTGCATGCTCCTCAACCTCCTCATTATTCGCTAGGGAATTAGAGTGATGTTCAACATGCATATCACCCCTAGAAGTGGCCTCATCCATTGTATCATTACCCAAGACAACATCATCATTGGCTGTTTGCAATTTTGTCAATTTTTTTCTATTGAATTCTATGAGAAGAGAATATTTACCCTCATAATAGTCAACGAATATGCTTAACTCACCACATGAACAAGTCATAGAATCATCAAGATCATCACTATGAGAAGCACTAGGTAAGACTCCATTAGACTCAAAAGTGCTAGGTGGATTGTCAACAGTCATCTTAATTTTAGGATCAACTTCGTGGCACTTTTGAGGTCCATGCTCTTCTTCATCAAAGCAAGGAATTGATTCAACTTGAACTCCTCCCTCCAAATTCATGTCATTAGGATTTACAACCATATTGGAAGGTATGTCACCTTGCTTTGCCTCTTCCTCGGCCTTTGTATTCATCCATTGAGAAGCAAATGAATTAATGGCCTCTTGCTGCTTTGCACGTTGATCCACTATAGAGTCTAACATCTCCATCCTATCCATAAGGGATGCACACATTTGCATCATCAAATCATTTGTACTAGAAGAGGGAGAATCTGCACTTGGAGAAGCATACTCATTGGGCACTTGAGCATGAAAGAAGTTATTCTGCTCCATATGTGTAGGAACACACCTTTGTAAAGGCTCTTGATGATCATAAAAATTGTGCCCATAGCCCATAAGGAGGTGGATTAGGCTCATATTGATAAGCTTCTTGATAAGCATACACATCCGGCCTTTGAGCACAAGAAGAATTAGGCCCCATTTGGTAAGGGTCATGATCTTGACATTGAGGAGCATTCCCTTGTTGATCTTGAAAAGCATGATATGAAGTAGCATAACCTCCTCCCCCCCACTCGAAGCTTGGATGGTCCATCCTTCCTTGATTATATGTGTTGGTGTGAGGGTTATGCTCTTGGAATGGAGGTCTCCTCCCATAGAAATGTTGTGGATTGGTGGCCATGCCTTGAGGTGCGAATGAGGCATATGGCCGTGCAAATTCACTCATTCTTCCATCCATTAAGAACAAGCGTTAAAAGGTGCTGCAAAAATAGGCAAAACAAACCAACGAAGCCCTGCAAACAATCCACAACAACCAGCCAGCACAAACATAATATCCAGACAATTTCCAGCACACAGGGCAGAGTTCAAAAATTATTTCCAGAAAATACAGAAGGAGTCTAGCAACAAGTAATAGGTCCCTGTAAAGCTTAAAATGTGTAATTTAACCACAAGAAATAGGTTTGGTCAAATTCTAGCTACACAATTTATAATTGCACAAGCAAGCAAACTGGTCACACAGGGACTTTTCAACAAACAGTCTGACTTCACCGAATTGTTCCAGGCAATATACAAATCAGTTTTACACAAATAATATTTCAAAAGAAAGCTTAAATCTGGTAGATTATCCTGGTAAAACAGTTTTATTTATTGTGCAATAGATTGTTCCCAGTTATTATAATAAACATTTAGTTTGAGTGAACTTTCATTTAGTCTGAGTTTTTTTTTGGGTGGAGGGGTTGAATGGGGAGGTTGGAAATGAAGTTTGACTCTTCTTTTATCTTCTAAACTAACATCTCCCTTAATTTATCAAATAATTTGATCAAAACACATTCATATTGGGGAAGGGAGTTGGTTCTTTTTTTTTGTTATGGGGGAGGGGCACATAATTGAAAGGGGATTGGAGATAATTTAATTCTTTTATTTTTATATATTATCTCTTTTAATTATAAAAAATATGAGATATCTCTTCTACTTTATCGAAAACATTAACTTAATATCTAACGTTTCAAATAAAATACCTTGAAAGATAAATGTCAACTATTTCATTAAACATGTCTCAATTTACTCTCATATATGACTATATATTCCACCTTTTACGCAAATTATCCCCTTATAAATGCCCCGATAAGAGCAAGTATGAGAGGCAGAGGGGTAGGAAAGGTAGATAGTTACGATATGTCTTATACATATAGGATTGGAGTGAATATATGTCTTATATTTAGGATTGGAGTGAATATATGTAATCTAAATTTATATGTTTTTTAAAAAACAAATCATTCATAGTAATTATAAATACCACATTAGAATAGGGATTTACAGAATCATTATATGATAATAAGTCAAGTATCACTTAATATACCCATTGTCTTCGAACATCTAAAAACCTTAATATTACCATAGATATTTCATATAAAAACAACACCTCATGCATCACACGGGGTAAAATGATTGTTATAATAAGAATTAGGTGCATTCATAATTATAGTTCATAATCTTGGAATTAATAGTTGATTTAACTCTTTTTGTCGCCTAAAAGAGCTAAGCAAATAAAAACTAGAATTAACTACAATAGTTAGTAGCAAGTCCTAGGTCAATTCCACGATTTGGTAATTCACTTGCTTAGGTTAAATAATCACAAATTAACAATGTTGTTGAGAGTGTTGATTTTAAGCTACAAACTACAATTTAAAATTCTAAAATATAAAAGTAACCGAATGGAAAAATGTGAAGAAATGAGTTAGGAAGTCACCTCCTTCTCCAAGTACTTAGTGCTTTGATGAATTAGACTTCATACACTTGTTTCACTTAATATAAACTAGTTAAATCCTTGAGATCTCTTTAATCAAAGAAATCTACAAGAGTTTAACTAATTTAATCAAGCCTAAAGCTCTTTCAAGCCAAGAACATACCTAAAGCAACATTAAGCACTAGATCTAGTACTTAAGAAACAAAATCATTCCATAAATGCAAGAGGAGCTAATCGCACACACATACATGTATGAAACTACAAAAACTAAGCCTCGGTTTTCATGTCCTTAACATAAAAGAGAGATTTCAAGCCAAAATGAAGTAAAACACCTAATTCAAGGTGTTCTAACCTACACAAGCCTAAATCAAGGTCATTACATAGGCAAAAATATACATCTAGCTTAAAACCTAAAAGAGCAAATTACAAGCATATGAAGCCAAATGTTGAGTTCTTCAAGCACTTTTCCTTGGAGAAGAAGGAGAGGCGATCTAGCCGGACATGGAGATGGTGGAAGGATGAAGGTTTGCGTGAGAAATCATGGAGGAATGGTGGTGGCCGAAAGGTTTTTAGTGAAGAAGATGAAGATGGAAGTTGAGAGAAAGTGAAGAAGAGAGAAAATTGGAAAATGAGTGTTAGAAGTTAGTTGTGTCAAAAGTGAAGTTAGTTGGGATTAAGTAAGTGAGTTAGTTAGATGATGAGTTGGCTTAGGGAGTTAATGAGCTGTCAAGGTGGGATTATGAGTTGTCAAAAGATATTTTGATGGGTAATGGAGGGAGATGGCCGAATTGATGGAAGGTTAGGGAAGTAAGGGTAGTTTTGGTATTTGGTGAAAAATGAGGATGAATATGGTCTTGATTTCGGCTCCATGCATTTGTAAAGGTCCCTCCTTTTTCTCCAAGTGATTGTGCTTCCAAGATTGCCCTTAATGAGGTCTCCAAATTTGAATTTGAAGTTGGAGCCAATTTTGCCTCTTTTGGAAAGATTCTCCAAAAATGCCTTTTTCTTCCTTTTACCAAAAATGGTAAAGTTGCTTTATGTCATTTTCCTTGCCAACTAGCCTTCCTCCTTGCCAAATAATCTCCACCGAAGCTCCACCAAGGGTGTGTGGGGCCCACGTGGGACCCCCGTACATTAAAATATCATCAAATAGTCAAAATGACCAAAATACCCTTGGTTACTTAAAATGCAAGAAATAAGGTTAATATTCACCAATTAATTTGAATAAGCATGCGCAATAAAATATGCCAATAATGATCAAATATATCAATTAAATCACAGTAATTAAGCTCAATTGCACATGCTTAAAGGTATAAAATTCGGTCTAATCAATAGTTTCATTCATTTTGTGTTTAAGAACGGAGGGAGTATTATAGATAAGGATTATTACGTTTTATTTGGAGAAAAAGTTGAAAAAAAAATAGAAAATTGTCTAAATATATTTAGGAAGAGAAGAGAGCCAGTATATTAATTAATTAATTTAAATAGAAGTCTGAAAGATAGGTGAGTGAAATTGCGAGGCGTTTGTTTATCAGGTGACAAGGAAAGTGAAAAGGGACTACAGTCGAAAATGAAGCCTGATAAGCCGTACGCCAGCATCCGTATGCCGCCTCCTGCACCGCTTGGCACCAAGCGACTCAGACACATGGCTGACATAATTAGAGATGATGATTTTGGGACGTTGGTCAAGAATTTCTCCCTCGATTTTGATAGTGTGAAAGAAGAGAAAGTTGGGGAATTGACAACTAATGGTGAGGGTGGCCGAGATGTCATGAAAGGGATGAGAATTCCTAAGGTTGAAGCAGGTAAGATAAAGAAGAAGAAGATTCCAGGTATGAAGAAAAATGTTTTGCCAATTACCTCGTTGGTACACCTCGCGCAGTATTATTGGCCAACCTTCACTCTGTTTAAAGTCTTCACTTTGATTTGAGCACATCAGGAAGACAAATAATTAAAAATTTTGGAAAAAGAAGGGATTTTAGCATTTTGAAATGTTTTAAGAAATGGTAATTGTTATAATCTTAAGTTTTGATGAAGACTAAAATATGAAAGAACTAGTTGATCACATAGGAAGAATTAGGTTAAAAGTGAATCCTAAGTTAAGTCACAACCAGATGCAGAATTACTTCCGGATGGATTAGAACTAGCGCTTGCGGATAGAATACACATCCCATAGCGGAAGCAAGTGAGACACTAAGTCAGAACCTAGTCTAGGCTGTTAGAGTATTGAACCTTGATGAAGACTAAGTTAGGACTGATTGATCACTTGGGAAGATTTGGGTTAAAACTGAACCCTAAGTTAAGACACAACCGGATGCAAAATCGCTTCCGGAACACTTAGAGTAAAATAACGTGACTAACGCTCACGGATGAAGAATACATCCCTCAGCGGAAGTCAATAACATGCTAAGTCAGAACCTAGTCTAAGTAAGAATGCTTCCCATAGCATGTATGGTTGTTGCTGCACTTGATTATATATATACTACTCTGTTGGACTAACAATTATGTGCAGAACTTAGTTTTACTTCCGGATGCAAATGAGCTTCCGGATGCAAATACTCTTGGCACTGGGATTCTGAGACTAACACTTGCAGAGCAAGATTGCCGCTTCTGAATGAACGATGATCATCCGTCAGCAAGAGTACAAGAGACAGAACGTACATATGCCCAGAAGTCAGAATGCTATTGTCAGAGCAGAGTTGTCAGAGTTGCTTTTCAGAGATAAAGCAAGTCAACCCTGCTGAGCATTTATGAAGCATTTATGGAGCCAACGGTAACAAGGGTTTAACGGCAATATTCAAACGACACTGTTACCTACCAAGCATGAGGAGTATGAGAAGATGCTATATAAGGAATTACTTCTTCTTTTGTAAAGCACAGAACATAATCTGAGAAATCATTCAAGCATTCAAAGCTCATACTACCCAGAAAGCAAGAGAGCACTTATTGTATTCGAGAGTTATTCTCTAGTCTTCTTGTACCTCTTGTATTTAAGTCTCTTCATTTATTGAGAGCATTTATTGTACTTAAGTGAGTAACATTATCTGTTCATTAAGTGAACTAAGTTAGAAAATCCTTTGCTTAAAGGTTGAACCCTTACAAGTAGTAAGGGGGAGCAAGTTAGGTTGTAAGATTGCAAGTGAACCCGTAAAACTTGTGGTTGTAAAGGTTGCAGGTGAACCCGCTGTAAAACCTGTGGATTAGTGGAACTCAATCTGGGAGATTGAGAACTGGACGTAGGTCAAGAGTTTGGACCGAACCAATATAAAAGTGTTGTGTATTTTAATTTTCTAAATTTTATTTTGTAGCACAATTCACCCCCTCTTGTGCATCCTCACTTTCATTTGGTATCAGAGCCGGTCTTTCTGACTTGATTCCAACGAATTTGGAAAGAAAAGATCCAGTGATGGATGCTGATTAGATTCAGAATACTCTTCCTGATGTCTCGATGCCTCCAAACAAACCTCCTGGATTCGATGGGTACAACTATCCATTCTGGAAATTCAGAATGGAGAACTATATTAAGGCTAATGGCCTTCGTATCTGGGATGTCATAGAACGTGGTGACAATATTCCATTGGATGATGAAGGCTTTGAGAAGCCTAGGTCCAGGTTCACCAATGATGACTATTTCAAGGTGGAACTGAATCATAAGGCCATCAATTTCATTCAGTGTGCCTTGAGTCAGAAGGAGTTCTTCAGAATAAGTCACCACAAAACTGCAAAGGAGATATGGGAGGCTCTTGAGACAGTTCATGCGGGGACCTCAGGTGTGAAGGATAGAAGAGTTGAAATGCTGGTGGAGGAATTCCACAAATTCACAATGCTTCTTGATGAGCCAATCAGAGACCTGGAGCTCAGATTCACTCACCTTATAAACAACCTTGCCTCATTGGGAAAAACCATACCAGAGAAGGAGCAAGTAAACAAGATTCTCAAAGTATTGAAAGGTGATTGGCTTACAAAAGTTACTGTCTTGTAGGAAGTACATGGAGATTCAACCAGATCTATCATTGCTCTATTCGGTTCCCTGGCTGAATATGAGCCAACTCTGTTGGCACAAAGAGCACCCCAAACAGCCACAAAAGCTAAGAACCTTGCTCTAATGGCTCCCAGCAAAGAAAAGGATGATGATGATGAGGAAGATATTGATGATGAAGAAATGGTCATGATGGTGAAAAAATTCAAAAAATTCTTCAAGAAGAAAGGAGGATTCCAGAGAGGAGAATCAAGCTATAAGAAAGAAAAGACTCCTGTCTGCTTTGAATGCAAGAAGCCTGGTCATTTCAAGGCTGAGTGCCCAAGCCTGCAAAGATTCAACGGAAAGGACAAGAGGAAGGCCTTCATGTCCTCTATCTGGGTTAACAGTTCCGATGAGGAAGCTAGTGATGAGGAAGAGGTTGCAAATCTCTGTCTTGTCGCTAGGGAAGATGACACAGAAGAAATTCTTTCAGATTTTGATTCTGTCCATGGTGACGAGGTAAGTCTTACTGAATTTCAAGAAGCTTACAACGATATTCATAGAGAGTTTTTTCGACCATGTAAGGCATACAAGTTTTAAGAATGAAAAACGAATCACTTGAATTCTCTGTGAACTCACTAAGTGATGAGCTAGCGGAAGCCAAGAAGCTTCCGGTAGCGGATGGCAAGGGAAATCCCCAAGTGGAACCCAATGCCTCAGCCTCAGCCTCAGAGAGCTGCACCAACTGCAGCAAGATCTCTAGTGAAAGAGATAGACTATACAATGCCTTGCAAAAGTTCACCCATGGTTCTGAAATGCTTAATGTTATCTTAATGAACCAAAGGGCCTATAGAGATAAGACAGGGTTAGGCTATAAGCACAAAGAGAAAAGGTGGGTTGAACCTAAAGTGAAACCCTATTTAAAATTCTTTCACAAAGCCTCTAGTCATACGTCTTCACCTTTCAGTTTCTGTAACTATTGTAACAGGAAGGGACACTCCACGTCCACCTGTAATGCTAAAAGGCATGGAACCAATAGCACTCACAAGTGGGTTCCAAAAGAAACTAAACTACCTAAGGACTTTCCAAGGCAAGACACTAAGGGTGTACGTAGGTCTAGGGCTTGGAAACCTCTTCCAAAGGAAATCCATCAGCCTAGAGCCTACTCAAGGCCAGAGGCACTAGTCATTCACAAACCCAAGGTTAAAAATGAACCAAGGGTTCCGGGCGCTAATGATAAAGGACCCAATAAAGGTTGGGTACCTAAGATTGTCTGATCCATGCAGCTCTGTCTCAAGGCATCCAAGAACCGAAAATGGTACATTGATAGCGGTTGCTCGAGACACATGACAGGGGATAAGGACAAGTTCAAATCACTGGTGATTAAAGATGGAGCCAAAGTGAACTTTGGAGGAAATCAAAGTGGAAAGATCACTGGTGTTGGTGAAGTTGGTCCTTTCCAGGACGTCTACCTGGTGGATGGTCTCTGCCATAACCTGCTGAGTGTGAGTCAGAGCACGGACAAAGGAAATTGGGTAATCTTCGACTCACATGAATGTCGTATAGTTGATAAAAATGATCTGGACATAGATAAAACCAGTCTTAAATGCAAGCTTAAGGCCAATAGGAATGGAAATTTATATACCCCAGATTTATGCCAGCAATTAACTGAAAAATGCTTAATCACTAGTGATGAAAATAGTTGGTTATGGCATAAACGGCTAGCACGTGTAAATTTTACACAGTTGGATATGCTTATCAAAAAGGAGCTAGCATTAGGGATTCCATCTTTTAGAGTAAAGCATGATTATATCTGTGAATCCTGCCAACGAGGGAAGCAAACTAAGTCCTCGTTTAAAACCAAGAAGAAAGTCTCCACTAGCAGGCCCCTAGAACTAATCCATATGGACTTAGTTGGGCCAGCGAGAGTGAAGAACTTGGGTGGAAACCTGTATGCTCTAGTTGTGGTGGATGACTATTCAAGGTTCACCTGGACTATGTTTCTTCCTTCTAAGCATGATGCTTTTGATGCCTTTGTTGTCCTTGCTAAGAAAGTGCAGAATGAGAGAAATCTCAAGATAGCTGCTATAAGGACAGATCATGGTGGAGAATTCGAGAATCACAACTTCTCAGAGCTGTGTGAAGAGAACGGGATTGATCACAACTTCTCAGCTCCTAGGACTCCACAACAAAATGGAGTGGTTGAGCGAAAGAATAGAGTGCTAACTGAGATGGCCAGGAGCATGCTTAATGAGAAGGAGGTGTCTCAAGTGTTCTCGGCTGACGCTATGAGCACTGCCTGTTATATCTCCAACAGGGCCTATGTTCGCAAGGGCTTGGACAAAACTCCGTATGAATTGTACAAGGGAAGAAAGCCCAACATCAGCCACCTAAGAATCTTCGGATCAAAGTGTTATATCCACAATAATGGAAAGGTAAATCTGGGTAAGTTTGATCCTAGGGCAGATATAGGAATTTTTATAGGATACTCCCTTAGAAGCAAAGCTTATAGGGTATACAACATGAGAACTAGAACAGTTGAAGAATCCATGCATGTTGTATTTGATGAAAACCCCTCATGGGAAGGATCCACAGAGGATGATGGAATCCTAAATTTTTCAAAACCACCATCATCTTCACCACCCAAAGAAACACCAGCAAGTGATCCGAAAAGGGAGGATGACCCCATTGATGAACCTAGAGTGCAGACGGTGCCTGATGAGGTACAGTTGCCAACAGCTAGGAGACATCACAGGGATCATCCACTTGACCAAGTGCTTGGTGATGTTTCTTCTGGTGTTAGAACTAGAAGGCAGGTTCAAAATGAAGTTGAGTTTGGAGCCTTTCTATCTCAAATTGAACCAACTTCAGTTGAACAAGCCCTAGAGGACTGTGACTGGATCATTGCCATGCAGGAAGAACTCAACCAATTTGAAAGAAGTCAAGTCTGGGAACTAGTGCCTAGACAGTCTCACCAATCCATAGTTGGGACCAAATGGATCTTTAAAAACAAACTGGATGAGACCGGACTAATCACTAGAAATAAAGCCAGATTAGTTGTGAAAGGATATAACCAAGAAGAGGGCATTGACTATGAAGAAACCTTTGCCCCAGTTGCAAGACTTGAGGCCATAAGGATTCTTATAGCATTTGCATCCATGAAAGGTTTTAAATTATATCAAATGCATGTAAAGAGTGCCTTTCTTAATGGCTATATTAAGGAAGAGGTGTATGTTGAACAACCTCCTGGCTTTGAAGACCCTAAATACCCCAAACATGTTTTTAAACTAAAGAAAGCTTTGTATGGCCTGAAACAAACTCCACGAGCTTGGTATGACAGACTTAGCAACTTTTTGCTGGGAAAGGGTTTCTCTAGAGGCAAACTGGATAATACATTGTTTATATTGCATAAGGGTCAAGACATGTTAGTTATTCAGATTTATGTTGATGATATCATTTTTGGAGCAACTAACGAGAAACTCTGTGAGGAGTTCTCAAAGACAATGCAGGGAGAGTTTGAAATGTCGATGATGGGAGAATTGACATTCTTCCTAGACTTGCAGATCAAGCAGAAAAAGGATGACATATTCATCTCCCAAACCAAGTACTGCAGAGAACTTCTCAAAAAGTTTGGGATGGATGAATGCAAGGAGTATGATACTCCTATGAGCACCACTGCCGCTCTCGATGCGGATGTTAAGGGAAGTACAGTAAGTCAGTCAATGTATAGGGGCATGATAGGTTCCCTACTATATTTAACGGCTAGTAGACCTGACATTCCATTTAGTGTTGACATGTGTGCTAGATTCCAAGCCAACCCCAAGGAATCACACCTAACATGTGTTAAGCGTATTCTGAGATACCTTGAGGGAACTCAAGAACTTGGTCTCTGGTATCCCAGAGGTAACCAAGAGTTCTTGTGGGCTTATTCTGACGCTGACCATGCAGGTTACAAGACTGATAGAAAGAGCACCAGTGGCCAATGTGCCTTCCTAGGAGGCGACCTGATGTCATGGGCAAGCAAGAAACAAACCTGTGTGTCACTGTCATCCACAGAGGCAGAATATATTGCTGCTGCAAGTTGCTGTGCACAAGTGCTTTGGCTGAAGAACCAACTTCGAGACCATGGCCTAGAGTTCCCAGAGGCTCCTATCCTCTGTGATAACACAAGCACCATCAGCCTAGCCAAGAATCCAGTACAGCACACAAGAACAAAGCACATTGACGTCAGACATCACTTCATCAGAGACCATGTTCAAAAGAAGGATGTCAAGGTGCAGTTTGTTCCTACTCAACATCAACTTGCAAACATCTTCACCAAACCTCTGGGGGTTGACCAATTTACATTCATAAGAGGAAATTTGGGAATGGTAAACCTAAATGAAGTTTAATCTTCAGAATAAACCTGTGCTTAATTGTTAAACCCTGTAAATTGTGCTAACTTAGGCATCAGAGTGCCAATCTTTAGTTTTGCAGGTCCCCCAGTGATTAAATGTTAAATCTTAAGTGAGTCACTTCCGGAAGCAAATCCACTTCCGGAAACACTCTCTTCTACTCAGCATGGATGTTGACGCTTGCGTTTGGCGTTCAGCAACCGGAAGCGCTAGTGCTGGGAAAAAGACACGTCACCTCAGAAACGTTTCACATTCTCTGACAACAGCTGTGCCTTCTCTGACAATCAGAAACGACACGTGGCATCAGGTGCGCCGTTTCAATTTTAAATGTTCACGTTTTCGCATAAAAGTGTGTTTTTTCCATAAACTGCCATCATGACCCTTTGCATCAAACATCACATTGCATAAATAGGGGTATTCATTCATCATTCTTCACACACACATTAAACCAAACTCTCTGAATTCTCTCGCCTGTTCTTCATCTTCATCTTGTGTTCTTCATCATCTTCTTCATCTTCATCCACATTCATCCTCTCCGCACTCCTCTCCTTCCACAAAAACCATCACAGAAATGGCCGGTTCAAACGAATCTAACCCTCATCTCCAGAAAGGTTCCTCCTCCAAGAAATCTGGAAAATCTGGGAAAAGGAAATATAAACAAGTTAGGTTTGTCAAAGAACAACCATCCAAACGCCAGAGGGTTCCTGAAGATGACTACTCTGAGTATAAATCTGGGCCGCTAGAAGCCATTTCCCAGGTTTTTGAGAACAGAACCCCTTATCTCAACAACGGAATCTACGTTGATTTGAAGAAGCTAGCAGATCTGGGTTATGACCTCACTGAATATATGCACAAGTACATGAACTGGCTGGGGTTGCAAAATGAGTATAACATCAACGTGCTGAGGGTGTTCTATGAGTCTCTAATGGCTGCAGTAAAGTATAAGGACATTAGCAAGCAGAAGACTGCGATAAATCGGGTTAGCTTCAAGGCCACCGTCAGAGGAAGAATGATCAAGTTCAACTGGAAGCACATCAACCGCTTCCTGGGGATCACTGACGAAGAGTTGAATGTGTGGACCTTCCCTGAGCTCCTGGACCAAGCAGACTTGGAGCTTGCTTATGGGACTGGTGGAAAGAAAGTCTCAGGCATGCCTACACAGAGAGGGTACTCCAATATATCTACTCCAGAATCATGACCCACAAGGGGGTAACTTCAACGAGTTCACCCAACTGGACAACCCTTGGCTGGCCAGGTTCATTACCAAGCAGCCTATCAACCCCGGGCAACTGATCTCCCTTGAGCTTCTCCGATGGGTAGACAATAAGAACAAAGGGAACACATCTCTCCCATACCCTCAGCTCATTGCCTTCCTCCTGGAGAGTTTCAACATTAAATCAACTGAGGAAGCCGACAACAGGAAGTGCTTGCCCATGGGGTCGATGAACTTGGGCAAAATGGGGTCCAACTACATCAAGCCTGTGAAAGCCACTCAGTCTGGCTCTCAGGCTGGGAGCGCCTCTCACACTTCTCAACCCTCTGCATCTGGAGCAGGGGATCAAGAAGCAGACTCCCACCAGGCTGGTCCTAGCAGCACTCGTGCTCCAAGAGTGTCTACTGCTCAGAAAGCCTTTCTTGATGAAGTAAAGCATGAGATCCTGTTTAGGCTGCCGGATTCATTGATGACCCCTCTTCGTGAGGAATGTGATGCCGTCTTCAGGAGTCAGAGTCTAAGGATCGAGCGATTGGAAGATCGCCTTGATGGGATTGAAGCAACACTAGCTCTTATCCTTGCCCACCTCAAAGCCCCACCTCACCAACCTCCTCCTCCACCTCCACCTCCACCTCTTCCTCCTCCTCCTCCTCCCCCTCCTCCACCTCCCCCACGACCTAGCTCCCCTCCTTACCAAGACTCCCCTCATCACTCACCATCACCCAACCACTCTCAATCCCTCAGCCACTCTCAATCCCCTAGCCACTCTTACTCATTCCATCACTCTCCCTCGCCTACCAACTCACCCCCTACAACTATAACGACCACACCTCTTCACCTCCCCCTTCACCACCCAGATATGGCCCTGAGCCTCCTCCTGCCACTCCCTCCTCTACCTCCTCCCTGGCACTCACCCTCTTTGATGATGCCAAAAGGGGGAGAGAAATGCTGACTCAGCCGTTTCTATGGCTGGATGAGGAAGTTGATGCTGCTCTCCGAAGGGCCATGGACATGAAGCAATGGGCCAAGCAGAAAGGCTAATCCGTGATGAAGCCATTCGCTTCATGAGCCAACAGCAGTCTGCCAGCAGTGAGATGGTGTTGGCTGATCAACCTGAGGTGCCACCTACTGCTGAGCTTGTGCCAGCCTCTGCGCCTGTTACCAACCTGTTTGATGAGCTATGCATGAAATATGGGTTCAAGAGGCCAGAGCCGCCAGTGATGGTTATAGCCAAGCCAATTCCTCCCTCTGTGTCTGCCCGTGTTCCTCCTCCAGTCAGCTTCAGTAAATCAAGGGTTAAGACTGTGGCTAGAAAGAAGTCTGCTTCTCACCCCAGTGTGCACTCAGAAAGTGAAGAAGAGGAGTCCATAGCTGCTCCTGAGGATGTTATAGTTGAAAGGGTGCCACAGCCAGGGGAAGCCTCTCAAACTCAGCTGCTCTCCCATGTTGTACAAGAAACTTCTGACGTCCCACCAGAGGTTGTAGTCAAACTGGAGGTGGAAGACATGACACCAGATGAGTTTGAGCACTATGGTAGAACTGACAGACTCACATATGAGCAACTTTTCATTCTGGATGTTGAGAGGGCTCATGCTAAGGATCTTCAAGAGAAGGGGAAAGGGAAAGGGAAGGGAAAATGGAAAGCAAAGGCAAGCCTACCTCAAGACCCTGATTACCCTGCCTGGAATGTTAAGGTTAAGGATGTCCATCTCCCTCACGGATCCATCCCCATCGGAGATACAGAGCTTGGAAGGTCCTTTGGTTTAGATGAGGCTAGTGATCTAAAGAAAGTCATTGCTGAATCCCTTGAAACGGAAAGACTCAGAAAAACCAATGAGGAGAGGGAGCTTCAACAGATTCTTGCCCAGATCGACCAACAGCAAATGGATGAGATGTGGGCCAAGATGAATGAGGAGCATGAGCAAAACCAGAGAGAGAGGAACAAAAGACACAAGCTTTAAAAACCCCAACCTCTCATGCATAGCATATTATCTTGCACTATACTTCAATTTTATTCATACTTGTAATTGATTTTATTAATGAAGTTCGCTTATTGATTTCATACTTGTGTTAATTGTTTATATCTGCTCTAAGTATGCTTTCATAAGTTAGCTTTAGTTTGTCATCATCAAAATGGGGGAGAATGTTAGAATCTTAAGTTTTGATGAAGACTAAAATATGAAAGAACTAGTTGATCACATAGGAAGAATTAGGTTAAAAGTGAATCCTAAGTTAAGTCACAACCGGATGCAGAATTACTTCCGGATGGATTAGAACTAGCTCTTGCGGATAGAATACACATCCCATAGCGGAAGCAAGTGAGACACTAAGTCAGAACCTAGTCTAGGCTGTTAGAGTATTGAACCTTGATGAAGACTAAGTTAGGACTGATTGATCACTTGGGAAGATTTGGGTTAAAACTGAACCCTAAGTTAGGACACAACCGGATGCAAAATCGCTTCCAGAAGACTTAGAGTAAAATAACTTGACTAACGCTCACGGATGAAGAATACATCCCTCAGCGGAAGTCAATAACATGCTAAGTCAGAACCTAATCTAAGTAAGAATGCTTCCCATAGCATGTATGGTTGTTGCAGCACTTGATTATATATATACTACTCTGTTGGACTAACAATTATGTGCAGAACTTAGTTTTACTTCCGGATGCAAATGAGCTTCCGGATGCAAATACTCTTGGCACTGGGATTCTGAGACTAACACTTGCAGAGCAAGATTGCTGCTTCTGGATGAACGATGATCATCCGTCAGCAAGAGTACAAGAGACAGAACGTACATATGCCCAGAAGTCAGAATGCTTTTGTCAGAGCAGAGTTGTCAGAGTTGCTATTCAGAGATAAAGCAAGTCAACCCTGCTGAGCATTTATGGAGCCAACGGTAACAAGGGTTTAACGGCAATATCCAAACGGCACTGTTACCTACCAAGCATGAGGAGTATGAGAAGATGCTATATAAGGAATTACTTCTTCATTTATGAAGCACCGAACATAATCTGAGAAATCATTCAAGCATTCAAAGCTCATACTACCCAGAAATCAAGAGAGCACTTATTGTATTCGAGAGTTATTCTCTAGTCTTCTTGTACCTCTTGTATTTAAGTCTCTTCATTTATTGAGAGCATTTATTGTACTTAAGTGAGTAACAATATTTGTTCATTGAGTGAACTAAGTTAGAAAATCCTTTGCTTAAAGGTTGAACCCTTACAAGTAGTAAGGGGGAGCAAGTTAGGTTGTAAGGTTGCAAGTGAGCCCGTAAAACTTGTGGTTGTAAAGATTGCAGGTGAACAGTTGTAAAACCTGTGGATTAGTGGAATTCAATCTGGGAGATTGAGAACTGGACGTAGGTCAAGAGTTTAGACCAACCAGTATAAACGTGTTGTGCATTTTAATTTTCTAAGTTTTATTTTGTAGCACAATTCACCCCCCCTCTTGTGCATCCTCACTTTCAGTAATCTAGAGCCAAAATTCAAATTACCACTAAAAAGGCTTACATAGAGGGCATATTTGGAAAAAGGAGAAAGAGTATAAAGAGAAGAATAAAGTGAGGAATGCATCTAACCTAATTTCCATCCACCTACATCCATTTTCTCGTTTACAATTCATTTCACCAACATTTTCCACTACTACAAATTGTCCCTCTACCAGCGCACCTTTACATGCGCTTAGAAGAAACACATGTATAGAGGGTACTTTACATGCGCTTTAAGCGCATGTACAGGTAAGAATCTATACATGCGCTTAAAGCGCATGTAGAGGCCTTATCTTTACATGCGCTTTAACCGCATGTATAGAAATGTGCATCAATTAAAATTCACTAAAACAATGACTAGAAAAGGATTTAAGTATTTAGAGATAAAATATAAAATGAACTTAGGTGAAGAGCTCAAAATTATATGGAAACACCCTTTACATGCGCTTTAAGCGCATGTAAAGGCACAAACACCCTTTACATGCGCTTTAAGCGCATGTAAAGACACTACTGAAGTTCAAAACATGGAGTCATGCATAAGAGGTCCTCCTCAGACCTCATAAGGTGTTCCTGCTTGTGGACTTAGTGTTTCAAGGCTCCATTACCACTTTTGGGTGCTATGGAATTGGTGAAACACCCTTTACATGCGCTTTAAGCGCATGTAGAGGTAGAAACACCCTTTACATGCGCTTAAAGCGCATGTAAAGGCTTGTTCTTCAATGGAATTCACTATAACATTGTCAAGCACAAGATTTGAGCATTTTGAGATGAAGTATTGAAACAATTTAGTTGAAAAGCACCAAATCATATGAATATCCATATAATTAAATGGATATTGGTCTTTACATGCGCTTAAAGCGCATGTAAAGGGTGTTTCTTCCTCTACATGCGCTTTAAGCGCATGTGGAGCCTCTACATGCGCTTAAAGCGCATGTAAAGGATTGTTCTTCAATAGAATTCACTATAACATTGTCAAGCACAAGATTTGAGCATTTTGAGATGAAGTATTGTAACAATTTAGTTGAAAAGTACCAAATCATATAAATATCCATACAATTAAATGGATATTGGTCTTTACATGCGCTTTAAACGCATGTATAAGCCATAAAATATTAAAATAACAAAGGAAAGCCAATACATGCGCTTAAAGCGCAATGGAATTCACTATAGATCAATGTAATTAGTAAATTATAGATCAATGTAAATAAATAAGTCGGAAATTAGAAATTATGAGATTTTTTTTGGGATTTAAGATACTATAGAGATTAGTTATATATCTTAATAATCAATTGAATGATTTAGGATGTGTGGTTGTCTAAGTATGAAGGATATGACTCTAAGGAAGTAAAATAAAAATTGAAAAAAATACACATATACAATTATTAAAAAAAAATACACATATACAAAAAACTTTCTTCTTACTTCCTCACACCCAAACCCTAGCCGCCCCTCTCTCATCCAAACCCCAGCCTTCCCTCTCTCACCATTCACTTTCATTTTCTCTCTTCCCACAACACCTCCATCTTCCCTTTGATCTCCGCCGCGTCCTCCATCCTTCTTCGTCGCTGGCGCGCGGCTAGAGGCGAATTTAGGTGGCATGAAACCCTCTTCCTTCGTGTTCGGCGTTTTTCCGGCGAGCACAGCGGCGGACGGCAACGAGTGAGTTAATCCTTGCCATTTCTTTCTGTAACATCCTAGAAATTTAATTTATAATTAGAATGTGTCATTAGTGAGTAATAAATAGTAAATTAGAAATTATGAGAGTTTTTACGGAATTTAAGATATTTTTTGGAGATTTAAGGCATTAGTTGTTTAACTTAGTTAATTGGATGATCTAGAATGTTAATTATGATTCAAATTGTGGGAAACTAATTAGATGAATTTCATTGTCAACCCTATGCAAATAAAAGGGATATCTAATTGGAGAAAGAATATCCCAACTTAATAAAAGAATATTCCTCCTCTTTCTCTTTTTCTTTTTCTTTCTTTTTCTTCCTTCTTCCTTCATTTTCCTCTCCAAACCCGACCCTCCATCTCCAACAACAACAAATCTGGCACCTCCCTCCTCCAAATCACCTCCCACTTTTGTTTTTCACTTTCCATTCTCCACCCAAATTCCTAGAAGTGCACAAGCCCACTGTTCGTTTCTTCACTGGCTCTACTCGTTATTCTTCATCTTCTATTTCTTCTCTTCAGTTTTTCCGGTGAAGCTCGCTGCTTTTCCTGCGAGGGGCGGAGGTAGTAAGGTAAGATTCACGGGCTCTTTGAGTTATAACATTATCCTTTTCCTTCCAACCTCATTTTTCTCATTTTGTTATTCTCCTCCTCCTTGTGTTCGGCCAGCCACTTAAGGGGGCCGAGTTCCGGCGTGACTGGACGGCGGCTGACGGAGTAGCACTCCTTTCTTCGTGTAGGAGCTTACGTAAGAATTTTTACTTCGTTTGATTTAATTTTCTTGAATTTGTATTTTTGGGTAAAACTAGGGTTTGAGTAAAGTTTGGATTTTGGGAATCTTAAAGCCATAATAATGGATGTGAAGTAGTTAATTTGAAGTTTCTTTGAAGCTTTTGAGCCTGTGTGAAGTTTTATATTTACCTTGGAATTTTAGGTTTTAGGGTTTCTTGAAATTGAAGGTGTTAGTGATGTGGGTGATTGAGGATAATTGGTAGTTAATTTCACTTCGTCCCCCAGGAGATTGCTATGAAATTTCAGATTTACTTGGGGGCCAATGGAAATTATTTAATAATGTTCATTAAACGAAATTTTACCCTTTTTATTGTAAATATGAAGATTGGTAATAGATTTATTGGACAGAGTGAGACACCTAACAAGAGAAAATCTAGTGGAAAATCTACAGCTTCTGGTTCAGAATCAAAAGGCTTCTCCAAACTTATGGTGCTTTTAATGAAATAGTTTCAACTGATGAGCTTTTTGTGTTTGGTTTTGTACTTGTTGTCAATGCTGAGGTAATGCAACTTTTGATGCACAGGAAGGGGTGGTTTTTGTGCTGTCAGGGTTTGTCAATCCTGAGCGTGGCATTTTGAGGTCCCGTGCCCTGGAAATGGGGGCGGAGTATCAGCCTGACTGGAACTCAAGTTGCACTCTCTTGATCTGTGCGTTTCCAAATACTCCCAAGTTTCGACAAGTTGAAGCTGAATGTGGAACAATTGTTTCAAAGGTCTACCTCATAATTTGCTTATGTATTATTTTTTGTGCTTTCAAGTTTTTTTGAGTAGTTTCAACATAATCTGAACTTTGTTTCCTTCATTTTTTGACTGTTAGGATTGGATATTAGAGTGTTATGCCCAAAAGAAGCTTGTAGATATTGAAAGTTACTTCATGCATGTTGGGAAACCATGGCGTAGAGCCGATAAATCGCAGCAAATAGATGAAGGTAATATGGTTGTTTGTCTTCAATACTTAGAACTGGCTGATATCTAATGAATGCTACAACTTACACCAGCTGCCACCTGCATCTCAATTATATAACATATTTGAGTGATTCAGAAAGCGGTGGAAACAGAAGGCTTTCTTATGAATTAAATTTCATTTTAAATATTTATTAGATGTCCCAAAAGGGACTAAGACTTAAAAGTATTCAACATATTGATGAGCTGTTTCTCACTTTCTCTACACATAAATTCAATGATGCATGCAGAAAAATCACCCCATTCCAACAAATCCCCTAAGCAAATTGAAAGAGGATCACCTTCAAAGCCATCGAACTTAACAAAATTACAGGTACAAATTGACCTCACTGTTAGCTATAATGATGGGCAGTAGTTCCCAATTTTATTTTTCTATAGTTATTTGATATACTTGCATTTAGTTAATTTTGTTACAATGTTTTGTTGCATGCTTCCAGGGAAATATAAATGATCCCTTAAGCAAATATTTTTCCGCTTCTGAAGTGAAGAAGTGGGCTCTTGATGACATGAATAAAACCATTGAGTGGCTGGAGAGTCAAGAAGAAAAGGTTATTTAGTGATCTCTTCCACATTTTTCTATAGGCTGTTTGTAATTGTGCCTTACTTAAGTTTGTATAATTCGAACAAATCATTTTGTGGTGTTCTCTCGTTGAATTTTTTATTTGCTTTATTAGTGATTTTCATTTTCTTATGTAACACTGCGAGTGTTAAATGCTTGACAGGTGTAACTATTTATTGTTGCAATTAAGCTGTCTTTGCAACGTTATTAATAAGGTTCAACCTGGAGCTGTACCCAAGGTAGGTTTGGACCTTGTTTGATTTACTCTAGATTCATTTTTATTTTTAGATTTAGTAATGTTTGTTGTGTGATACTTGTGAAGGTAGTGGAAAGTCCTATTGATTCTGCACTTCTCCCTGATGGTGCACCGTTATCAGCATATCAGTATTTTGAAAACGTGAGGAACTTTCTGGATGCTGTCCAGGAAATTGGACTCCCTACCTTTGAGGCATCTGATCTGGAACATGTATGTCAAGAAGTAAATTTTTGGTATTGAAGCAGCTAACAACACCCTATAGTTAGGTCACTATTGTATAACCTGGATCTTTAAACTCTTATGAATGTTATGTTGTTTCTTGCTTGAATCAATTAGGGAGGAAAATCATCCAGGATTGTAAAAAGCGTTTTGGCGCTTAAACCTCCACCTTGAAAAATCGCGCGGTGAATATTTGTTACTTTGTTCTGAATCGTTTCTTGTTTTGTCAATATTTTAGTCTAGATTAACTTGTGAACAACTATGATGCACATAGTTCTTTTTGCTGATGTATATATAAAAAATGAATCATACATTGTTATTGTTTTGATATTGATATATAATTCATTTTGAAGATGTTAAGTAATTGACTTTTTCTGGTAAATTCTTTTGATATAATGCTAGTTGGTTCTATGAACTACAGCTAGTATTGGTGGTTATATTGGGAAATAATGTAAATTTATAATAATTTCTTTTTAAAAAAAAACATTCTATACATGCGCTTAAAGCGTATGTAAAGGGGCCACCTGTACATGCGCTTAAAGCGCATGTAGAGGTATGTACCTCTACATGCGCTTTAAGCGCATGTAAGCGCATGTAGAGGCACATCTGCATGCGCTTTAAGCGCATGTAGATGTACATGCGCTTAAAGCGCATGTAGAGGTACATATCTCTACATGCGCTTTAAGCGCATGTAGAGCCCCTCTCTACATGCGCTTTTGAAAAGCGCATGTAGAGCCTTTACCTGCGCCCCCCTCTACATGCGCTCTAAAAGCGCATGTAGAGCCTTTACCTGCTCCCCCCTCTACATGCGCTTTAAAAGCGCATGTAGAGGCCAAAATAAGCGCATGTAAATTGGGTAATCTGTGGTAGTGTTATTTTACCCCAAATTTGAGACTGCATTAGGGCCAACACTCAAACCAAACCCTTAGCTGCATAAAAGTGAAGTACAAGTGACGAGAAGTGGGGTCGTGTGGGGTTAGAGGTGTATTATTAGAGGACTTATTAATTCCTAGTGGGCTTAATAAATAGTTGGGCCTGGACATAGATGGAGGGTGAGACATGTGGAAATTTAATTTAGGTAGATATATAAATGGACTCATTGGTTGGTCGTGTGGTTGAAGTGGATTGAGTAAAGTTGGTGGACCACAATGAAGCTACGAGAAAACTTATTTCAACAAAAACTACATTATGATTAATAAAGATTACTTGATTGGGGCTCAAAACATAAGTAACTAAGTATGGTGATCAGAGGCATAACCCAAAAAATGCAACTTGTGGACCTTGATTCTAGTTCACTTTTAGTGTATGGACGTAGGTGAGGCAAATATTCACACCCAAAAGTCTTGAGAAATGAGTAATCTATGTAATGATTAAAAAACAGTTATTATGGTGATTTATAAGTATGACAAAACTAAAGAGAAAATGATTAATTTGAAAGACAATTGTGGACAAATGAATGAGTCTAAGATTTTTTAGGTAAAGAAGAGTGATGAAGAAGAGTTAAACCAAATTGCACAATGTGGTGGTGCTTTCTTTCTACTGCACCATTTTGAGCATGGGAATATGAACAAGTTATTAGATGAATAATTCCTTGGTTTTGTAAGATTTATGAAGAGATTGAAATTCGCCTCCACGCCATCCGTTTGCACAATCTTAATTTTGGTGTTGAATAATTTTTACACATTTTTGGTATAAAGAGAAAGCATGGACAACATCTAATCTCACTCTTTCAGTGGATAAAACCAAGTAAACTTGGTAAAATCATCTACAAAAGAGACATTGTACCTATAGCAAGCCAAAGATAAGGTGGGGTTTATACCCCAAACATCATTAAATACAAGAAAAAGGGGTGTGGGGGGATCAATAAGGAGAACTTGGATGGGGAAGTACATGATGTTCTTGTATCATCAATAAAAAGGGGATGTGGTTGAAGAAGAGAGTATACCTTGACTGTTTGAGCTATGATGTGCTTGTATTTCATTCATAAAAAATTTAGCTTTGTAGCCACTGACTTTTTAAATACAAACATAATATACAATATTTTGGTCCATTTGTGATAACTAAGAATTATTTTCATTGCTTATCTAGTAATTCGTTATCTAAAACTCACTTTTGTAAAATAAAATCTAATTTTACATAATGATGTAATATATGTATATTGAAATGACAATTTAACGAACATTATTTTAAGTTTATAACTATGTAATCAGTTAGAAGTAACTCTTCTTCTATTACAACATAAGGTCATTAATTTGGGACAAGCCAGTATGACCAACCCGTTTGAATTTGTGTCGAGCCAGTATGACCAACCCGTTTTAACTCAGTAAGGCCAACCTGTTTAGTTTATGATTCTTTGCTTACATTTTTTATATATGTAAAATACTAATGACTTATTAGTTTATACATGCATGATACTATGATAGTCTATGGATCTTTATAACTTTGTAGTGTTTAATTATTTGACACTTTGACTAAATTGTGACTTAGTTGTTTATGGTGTTTAAATATTGTATATTATGTTTGGTGCTCCTTCTATATTCTAGAGTACTGAAAATGCTCCTTTACCCACAATTTAACGGTCAAAATTTGACACATAACGGTCAAACTTAACTTATTTAACGTCGTTACTAAATAAGCCACGAAAATAATTCTTGGTTACCACAAATAGACCACAATATTGTGTATTATGTTAGGTGCACTTTGCTATATTCTACAGTACTAAAAATGCACCTTAACCCTTTAAGAAAGGGCAATTACCCTATTTTGCCCTTCAAGTAACCACCCTGGGCCACTAGACACCCTAAACTAACACTGAGTACAATTTTACCCTTGAAGTAACCAAAGTGGTCCAATGTTACCCTCTGATGAATGTAATGTTGACACGTGTCATCCACGTGTCAACATTACATTCGCCAGAGGGTAACATTGGACCACTTTGGTTACTTCAAGGGTAAAATTGTACCTGTTGTTAGTTTAGGGTGTTCAATATTCCAGGGTGGTTACATGAAGGGCGAAATTGAGCCATTTCCCTTTAAGAAACCTTTAGGTGTTGCCAAGCTTTTAAACGTTTGAGTTTGAGCCTTAGCTTAACCGTTAGGGGTCGTTTGGTTCGCTGGAATTGGGGGTAGGGAAGTGGAAGTGGAAATCACCATTTGGTGTCTTTGGTGTGATGGAAAGTGGCTTCCACTTCCACTTCCACTTCCACTTCCATCAAAAACCCCAAAATGGGTTCCACCCCAAAACCTATGGAAGTGGTTCACTTCCATAGGAACCCATTTTTTTTTTGACAAATATATCCTCAAGAGTTTTGCTTATTTCCATCTCTATCCTCACTTTATCATCCCACACACTTTTCTTTCTCTCTCCTCCTTCCCTCACCTACACACTTCCTTCATTTCTCTCCTCCTTCCCTCACCCATGGACGTCGACACACATAGTCATCGTCGTCGCCGCCGCCCCACCGCCACACCACGACGGCAATGCACCGGCACTCCATTCCTTCCTCACTTTCAGTCTTAGGCACACCTTGCTCTTCTTCATCAACCTTCATCGGCAACGACTCCACCACCGTCCCACCACAGACAGACAATGGCTCCGATGCTGTCGGCTTCTTTGTGGTCTCCGGCGACCAACAGTTCATGCTGGAGCAAGACTCTTCTCTTCCCCCTCTCCCGGCAACGACTCCGATGCCGACATCTTCAACGGCCGTTTAGCATGATGATGAGAGATAAAGCTAGAAACATTGAAGAATAATGATGAAGTGAGAGATAATGAGAGATTATGAGGTTGTTAGTGGATGAGGTGGTTGTAGGTTCGGTGGTGGTTGTGGTGAGTTTTGTGGTAGTGGGTGTGGTGGTGGTGGTAGGTTCGTGGCGGCGGTAGGTGAGGGTCCGGCGGTGGCGGTGGGTGGCGGGGTGGGTTCAATGGTGGTGGTGGGTGCATAATGAAGAAGATGAAAGTTTTTCCTTTTTTTTAATCTATGGGTATTTTAGGAATTTCCTAGTTTATTTACATACATAATTATTAAAAAATACCCCACTTCCATATACACTTACTTCACACCAAAGACACATTAAAACCCCACCTCCACTTCCAATTTCACTCCTACATCCACCTCCACTTCCATTTCCACTTCCATCAAAATCTCTTCCAGTGAACCAAACGACCCCTTAAATATTTGAAGTAGGCCTAGGTTCTTAAGCTAAAACCTAGCTCATCTAAGCCTATCTACAATTTAGCAGCACTGAACAATAATAAATTGGCCCAAAAGTAGTTTCAAAGTCTTGTTCCTCATGCATCTTATAGCCCATGCAAAAGTTCAACCCTTAGACATTAAACTTCCTCCATCATCATCTTGCTTTTTGTGTAGGCTTCTGTCAGTATCTTAGCCTAGCCCATGCAAATTAAAAGTTCAACCCTCATGCTTAAAAGTTTTATTTTGTGATTAAATTCCCTTAAAAGATATATACACAAGCATGATAGTTTAATGTTTAATTTTGTTTCAGCCAGATATATATTTTAATGCATCATCAAGCACTTAGAGATAAGGATACTGATAAAAAAATCTAATAAAACAATTTTTTAATGCTTAATGAACCTTACATGCGTGCTCACATGTATGATTGTAATGTATATATCATTATATTTTGAAGGGTGTAGTGAAGGATATATGTATATTCAACGTTTTATAGTCATTGAGATATTTTTTTTATAAATATATGCGTACACACACATTAGTACATATTTGGCTTACAATCTTCGTTAGATTTTTTATTTAAAACATTGCATTGTAAAGCACTCATAAAAGTATGATGAAAATGTTACAACTTACAGGTGACAAAATCTTAAACACCATGACTTCATTAGTGGGCACTTAATCACTATCAAACATGGATAAAAGTATTGAGTTAAGACTTTTTTCAAAGATGTTTTACGCAAAGAGCTACCAACACTAGGAATGTTTTTATCTTAAAAGCCCTATAATTTCAAAGTTTTGTTGTTTATCTTTGAAGGTGACAAGTTAACATGTGCTAATGCATATGTTAATAACACCTAATGGGTAATAAATACTTATAGGTCATTTAAGATCCAAAATACATATAGTGACGCAGAGTTTTATTTCAAGAAAATTTCCAAGGCAATTTAAAAACTTTGATCTGAGCCTGATTCTTATTTATTGAAAAATAATTATGGGCGAAGGCAAAAAATGATATTAAACTTTGCCCTAAGGAGTATTTCTAATACTTAAGTTTCAAGAGGTGTAAAATGAGTACCCAACTTGTAGTTCAGGTGCAATTATATGATTAGAAGCGCTCATTGAGACAAAGTTTAGTAAAATTTTAAAACATTCGCCCAAAAATTAATCCAAAGTGACATTTAGTTTGACGTGACAAACATTCATTTGGTCCATTTGAATTTGGTTATAAAATTTACTAAATAATACTTCGAAGTCATTCAACAAAAAAAAAAGATTCCTTTTCGGGATAAATTGTTCTTGCTATTCAAGAACTTTAATTCTAAAAATATTTTTTGTCAAATATTATTTATTGGGTTAAAGATCACCAAAAACCTGGAAGTTTTGCATGAGGATCACATTAGACCCGGAAGTTTTTTTAGGCTCAAATTAGCCCCTGAAGTTATAAAATGGGTTCACCATAGCCCTTGTTTGCCAGCTCACAAACAATTTGTTTGACACCTCAACAAACCTGGCATTTTAGATGTTAGGTGGCATTTTTAATGTATGTAATTACCTTTTTACCCTCTTCATCTTTTTCATTTTTTTTATGTTCAAACACCCTTTCATCTGATAAAAAACACAGCCTCTGATCTTCATCAAAATCTGGAAGACACATGGAGACACGAAGTGGGCAAGGAAATCATAGAGGTATAAGAACTCATGCCTCGTCATCACCATGAACTTCTCCCGTAGTGGACGCTCGTGGTTTGTTCATGGTGGAGAGGTTGAAAAGGAAGGGTCAAGAATGGTGTGCGCTTCTCGTCTTGCTGATTTGATTTTTGCTGCTACTTCTTCCTTGTTACTGGTTCTTTAGTTGATACTTTTTTATCAGTTGGACTCTGATTTTATCCCTACCAGTTTCAAAGGTGCTTTTCTTTTTTTCCTCACCAAGTTCGATTTTTCTTATTTAGTTTGAACATGCTTGGATCTGTGGGTTGTTGTGTAGAATAAAAGGAGCATAGCTTACTGCTTGGGTTAAGGTTTGCGATCCAAGTCCACCTCCTATCTTCCAGATTTTGGATTTTGATGAGGAGGTTTTTTTTATCAGATGAAGAGGGAGTTTAGATGTGAAAAAACAAATGGGAAAATGACAATAAAATGCCACTTGAATTTCATTTGGACAATTAAGGGTCTCCAATTGCAACTTGGACAAATAAGGGTGCAACTTGGACAAATAAGGGTCAGTCCCCTATTTGTCCAAATGAAATTCAAGCCAAATGACAAAATCACCCTTCCATTACATAAAACAAAATGAAGCTACCTATTTCATTAACATATTCTTCTTCTCCTTTTGTTCTTGCGTGGCTGAGACACCAAGACTTCATCTTCTTCTTGTTGCTTGCCAAGTTGAAGCTTGGAATGTGAAAAAGGTGGGAACTTTGTGTATTATTGTGATCAAGATAACACACTTAAACACAAGTTGGAAGCTTTTCTGCATTCCTTGCATGTCAGAGGGAGGAATGAAGCCATTTTACCCAAGGTGAAGCTTGTGAAGGAGAAAAAGGTAGGAACTTTACATATTATTTGATCAAGATGGTATTCTCCCTTTAAGTAGTGGTGAAAAATGATACTTTGGTTCATTATTTTGTTGGATCTTCTTCAATGTTGCTAAATGGTTTCAAGTTTGCTTTTTCCTTGATCATGGGTTAAAGAGTGATGATAATATAAAGTTGGATAGTTGATTTATGTGAATAATATAGATAAAAATTATATATCTCTTTTAGTTTGAACTCCTTTGGATGATGGTAGATGAGATGACTCATTCAAGGGAGTAGGAATGGTCTCTGTCGCATGGGAAAGATGATGACTCTGTTGTTTTCGTCATTTGACAATTGAGTTCCCGCTGAAAATGTATCACAGTAGGTGGACTCGAATGTGGTAGTAAATAACGTTAACGAATGTAGTGAATCGTGATTCTGGAGTAGTTAACAGAACACGCCACACATTATAGTTAATATTGATACTTGGACAGTTAATACATGTACCATAGTAGTTAACGAAACATGTGAATCTGTTGGATCATAATTGAAGTTGCACAAATATGAGTGTTTAAGAACACACATTTTGATTAATGTTTGATTGTTCTTGTGTAGGTTAGCATGCAGGATGACACATTCAAAATCACTCATGTGTTATTTTCTTGTGTAGGTTAGCATGCAAAATGGCACAAGATGTATGCAGCCGCCATGGCAATGAAAGAGTGGAAAAATGGTGTTGGGCCAAACATAGAACGCGAAGTGATTGAAAACATTGAGAATGCTAGAGGTTGCAGGGGTGTACCCCGTGGAGGCTGTCCATACCATTCGTGGTACCCTAAGTGTTGACATTGTTAGACATGAGTGCACGTGTAAAGCATGGCAAATGTTTAGAATTTCATGTCGACATGTATGTGCAGCCATTAAGGCTTGTCACTTGAATGTGTATGATTATGTAGATGACTTCTTCAAACTTTCTTCTCAAACCCTTATGTGCAGCCATTAAGGCTTGTCACTTGTCACATGAATATATATATATATATGTAATGTATTTAGTTGTGTGAATGTCATATCAAGTTCTTAATGTTGATAACCACTATATGATGTCATACCTTATGCGTGGTAGTTAATTGTGATACTTTGGTAGTAAACCGCGTTATACATGGTAGTGAATTGCGATTCATGGGCAGTGAATAACCATTTTGTTTTTCAGGCAAGTAGTTAATGAAAGGGGCACCCTTAGTAAAACGTGACATTTAATTGCGATATTTTGGTAGTAAACCGCGTTATGCATGGTAGTGAATGACGATTCTTGGGCAGTGAATAACCCTTATGTTTTTCGGGCAAGTAATTATTGAAAAGTGCTAACCAAGGGAAAACGTGACAGTTAATGACGATACTTTGGTAGTAAATCGCGTTATGCGTGGTAGTGAAAGACGATTCTTGGGTAGTGAATAACCCTTTTTGTTTTTCAGGCGAGTAGTTAGTGAAAGGTGCTAACTAAGGGAAAAAGTGGTAGTTAATGGCGATACTGTTGTAGTAAACCGCGTTATGCGTGGTAGTGAATAATAATTCTTGGGCAGTGAATAACCCTTATGTTTTTCGGGCAAGTAGTTAGTGAAAGAGGCACCCTTATAAAATGTGGCAGTTAATTGCGATATTTTGGTAGTAAACCGCGTTATGCGTGGTAGTAAATGCCGATTCTTGGACAGTGAATAACCCTTATGTTTTTCGGGCAAGTAGTTAGTGAAAGGGACACCCTTAGTAAAACGTGGCAGTTAATTGCGATACTGTGATAGTAAATCGTGTTATGCATGGTAGTGAATTGTGATTCTTAGGCAGTGAATAACCCTTCTATTTTTCGGGCAAGTAGTTAGTGAAAGGTGCTAAACAGGGGAAAAGAGGCAGTTAATGGCGATAATGCGGTAGTTAATAGCATTAGGCATGGTAGTGAATAGCGATTCTTGGGCAGTGAATAAATTACAGCTAACTTCATAACTTGCATTTCTAATCTACTTTTTTGCTTTACATAACTTTGAAGTGATCGCTACTTGTCATCGACACTTGCTCTTTCTCACTTGCATTTCTAATCTATTTGTTTGCTTTACATAACTTTGCTCTTCCTCACTAAGAGCATTTCATGCTATTGACATTTCGACTTTATGGTCATCGATACTTGTCACTTTAATTCCCTTCTCCTTTAACTAATTGGCTTGTTCTTTTTTAAATAGCAAATAGTCATTCTGTTCTTGATCTTCCATCTGAAATGAACACAACAAATCCTCAATATTATGCAACAAGTGAAACAAGACTTAAACCAGAAAAAGTAAGAACTCACAACAAGATTTGGCACTAAAATGAACACAAAACACAAAACTCATATTCAGTCTGCATATGCACCAAAGCCAATAAGCATTTTAGTTCAAATCAGTAAGAGGAGCATCACTTAACAATAACAATGTAAATAAAAGAGAAAAATGTCATAAATTTCAAGACCCCCCGGGACATTACAAACAAAACCACTTCAGTCACATAAAAGATTAAGGATGTAACAACCTAGTCCACAAGTCAACAAAATTTCCAACTACTCACAGATCAAGATAGGGAAACATATAGTCAATTCTAACAACCCAAAATCCATCCATAAATAAAAATCACAGCTTGACATTAAAAAAACCAAAAAAAAAAACTACACAATAATCAAGAAACTTATCATGTTCTTGCTCAGTCCAACTATCCCTAGATTTAGTAATGGTATGCACACTAATTGATATATGATTATCCAAATACCTAAGCACCCATTTTGTTTTGAAAATCAACCCATAAACCGAAGTTGCTGTCACTTGAATAATTAGCCTTAAATCCACTCAACTTACTCAAAATCACAACAAACAAGTAAAATAGAACGAAAAAGAGAAAGATGAGAGGAAATCAAGCATACCTTTTTTTCTCAGGTCAAATTCAACGATGGAGAAGAAGAACACTTCGAAAGTTTCCTCTATGAATTCGGTGGTAAAGAATCAGAAAGGTAAGAACGAGTTTGGGTTTCGTTTGGGTGGCTGAGAAAGGGGAACAAAATGAGTGAGTTTCCTTTGGGTAAGGAGTTTGGGTAAGATGAACGAGTTTGGGTAAGGAGAGAAGAGTTTCGTTTGGTTGCTTGGTTGATGAAGAAGGCAAGAAGAGAACAATGGTTGTTAGGGTTCATTAGTTGAGAAGGAAGAAGATGAGTGAGTTTTGTATTTTGTGTTTAAGAAGAATGAGAAGCCTTCAATTTTGGGTTCATTTTGTTTGATGTGTTTTTTCATTAAGGGCATAAAGGAAATTTTGCTTCAATTTCATTTGGACAAATAGGGGAGTGACCCTTATTTGTCCAAGTTGCAATTGGAGACCCTTAATTGTCCAAATGAAATTCAAGTGGCATTTTATTGTCATTTTCCCAAAACAAATAGATGAAGAGGGTAAAAAGGTAATTACATACATTAGAAATGCCACCTAACATCTAAAATGCCATGTGTAAGGTGATTAGACCATTTTGCTGATGTGTCAAACATATTGTTAGTGAGTTGTCAACTAAGGGCTATGGTGAACCCATTTTATAACTTCAGGGGCTAATTTGAGCCTAAAAAAACTTTCGGGTCTACTGTGATCCTCATGCAAAACTTCCGGGTCTTTGGTGATCTTTAACCCATTATTTATTTGATAAAGTGTTGTTATCTTGGATCCATGCTTTGTATTGTACAATTTTATTATTTCATGCTATTGTACAGTTTTATAAAAGTGTTTTTCAGAATAATTTTTTATAGAAAGTTATAGAATTTATATAAATTATAATTGCTATCGCTTTAACAAGGATTAATAATAACAGTACAAATTTATCAAGTTATAAATTAGTCAATAGATCACCAATTATATATTCTCAGTTTCATAAATTCTTTCTCATGATATGCTCTCTTATAATTTTTGAAATAAATTGTGATCTTTTTGAATAGAATATAATATATTCCCCTCTGATTTTTTTTTGGGACTGAACTTGCCCTCTGAAAGCAAAAAAAAAACATAAAATATTCTAATATATAAGCCGATAAGCAATATTAAGAACAAGTTTAACAATAGACATAACATTTTATCTAATAAAATTGATGAAGCTGTTTTATTATTATTTGAAAAGTGTTTTTCAAAAGAGACTTTTTATCAATAAAAATAATAGAATTTACTACATATTTTTTGATCGTTATCACTTTGCACTCAAATTATAAAGAGAAAAATAATTAGAGGTCAAGGGAGTTAATACTGGAAAAATCCCAAAAGTTGAAAATATTAATGTAGGGTCCCAAGGAACCTCACATTAATATATTTGAAAAGTGAAAAGACAGTTTTGCCCCTAGCCTTAATAAAAAATTACCCCCCCATGGGGAAAAACTTACATCAAGTTCATTTCTACAGGTTCTCAAGTTCTTTTAATATAGGAGTGACACATGTCCTTTTATAACAACTATCTATTCAATCTAACGGCCAGTAATCGGAGAAATGGAGAATCTGGATGGATGAACTTGACCTAAGTAAGGTCGTTCCTCCAAAGTTACCCAAAAAAGAATATTTATCCATTTCATTTCATTTTAACTTCTAATCCAATATCCTGATAAAAAAAAAACTAGTAATCCAATAAATTATAACCATTCCACCCCGGATAATATGAAGTGGTTGGTTGTGTGAAGATGAAGTAAGCTAAAAATAAGAAAACCCAAACAGAAACAAGAATATGTTAAACAAAGTGGCCTTGTCTTCCCCAATAATAATAATAATAATAATATTATTATTACTATCATAATATTACATTTTCTGTTTCATATATCTTTTTAAGCTGACTGAAACTGAATCTTGTTATTTCTTTCGCAATTCTTGTGCACTGTCTTCACAGATCTCGTCCTTTCTCTGCGATCCCAGGGGCAGAATCGTAATTACAGCTCCTTGTGCAATTCACCTTCTTCATCATACAATTACAATCCAATTCAATACAATACAAACCCTTGAGCCCCAATCTTTGATCTTGCGAGGTGAAATTACGAGTTTGCCCCGCTTGATTGGAAGGTGGCTCATCATGTGGTTGCTGGTGTTAGGTTATTTGATGATAGTGTGAGAGTGATGCCGAAAAGTGGGAGTGTTTCGCGGAATTCGACGGCCAGTAGTGAAAATCCGACGAATTCGCCGTCGAATAATAAGGTGTCGCCGTCGTTGAGGGTTTTGGCGCCGCAGCAGTCGTTGCGGCGGCTGGGGCTGTGTTCCCAGATTGCCACTGGGGTGCAACACTCGTCGCCCACCGTGTTCCCTGAAAAGCGCGGTAGGGTTAGGGGTTCGAGGAGGAGCGGTGAGGTTGTTGGTACCACCACCCCCACGTCGACTCGAGCGGATGCTCGCAAATCGACGAGTAGTTTTGAGCATAGGATTGACATTGGTGGTGGTGGTGATGAGAAGAGTGATTTGTTAGGGTATGTGGTGTTTTCAGGGAAGCTAGTTTTGGATAAGAGAAAGGCTAATTTGAATAACAATGGTGATGGACCGACGAATTCGGCTGATATTTCTAGTCAAGAAGCTGTAGATGCCAAGCTAATGAGCAAAGTGTTAGTTTGGGGGTCTAATGTGATGCAACTTGATGATGTCATTTCGGTAATATATATATTGTTCAATTTTTTGATGGATGGTTAAAGGCATATGATGTAGTGTTGTTATGTTATATGGAAATGAATGATTGCAAGAGTTGTTAATTTTAGTCCATGTTTTAAACAGGTGTCTTATAATATTGGTCTTAGGCACTTTATTGTTCACTCTTACCCATTGAAAAAGGCGTCATGCGGATTTTTGTGTTTTACTAAATCTAGAAGAGTTCGTAAGGATTTTCGCTTTGTGGCATCTACTGTGGAGGAGGCAGTTCAATGGGTTGGTGGATTTGCTGATCAAAAATGTTTTGTCAATTGTCTGCCTCATCCTTTGGCATCCTCTAAGAAGCAAGCATCCTCGGAATTACTTCCTATTGATACCCCTCCTGAGTTGCTTTTTAGATGTAAAAGCCCACCTAAGATGCTTGTGATATTAAACCCACGCTCCGGTCGTGGGCGTTCAAGTAAAGTTTTCCATGACATTGTGGAACCAATATTTAAGGTATGTTGCTCTTTCATATATTATCCCATATTATTTAAGGTGTTTGTTGTTGCTTTCATGTTGTCATAAAATACATAGTTGATGACACATTTAAGGATGGATAGATGAATGGATGGACAAATAGGATTGCTTTGTATCATTGTGATGCTTCCTGGAATAAACGATAATTACATATATAACTACTACCCTTGTTCCTAAAAATATATCATTTTCCCTAATTTGATTAGATTAAGGATGCTAATTAAGTTAGTTATTATCACATGATATTACTAATATACCCTTACCATATACCTTTATTCTCACTCTCCCACTCTTGCTTGTTTATTATGGAAAAACATTATTAGGGTTTATTTGGAAAAAAATTGAGAAAAATTAGAATGTTTCTTATATTTAGGAACAAATTGAAATTTGAAAGTGATCTTATTTTTAGGAATGGAGGGAGCATATGGTTAGTTTTCTGTCAATAGATTACTTGTTTGTATTGCTATTAATATAACTTTATGCCTGAATTTCTCTCTCACTATATGGTCAAAGTTAAGCCAGACAAAACACTAGCACCTTTTCTAGAATGGTCTTCTTGTCTGAAAACTTAGGATTGCTGTAGAAAACCTAGGTTTTGTGAGAAGTAAATTTTTTTTCTATACTCTTAAAAGTTATTTTGTAATCTCTAAAAGCAGTTTTTTTCAGCATTTTTGTGGATGCTTTTCTTTATAAGCTAATCCAAACTGGGCCCTAAGAAGCCAAAGCCATAACTCTTGTTCAAAATCAATGACTGGAAATAAATTGCTTAGCAACATGGTTTATTCTTAGACACCTTTGATAGTAAATTATGAAAAAAGGTTTCTCTAGGCACAAGATATTTTAGTTTAATTCATTATATTTTTAGTGATTCTTTTAACTTCAAAGGTTTTCTTCTAAGTATTTTAATTGGGATTTGGTCATTTTTCCAATTTTAATTTGGGATTTATAAATAGTGTTTGAGTCATTTTCATTGTAGACCCCATGGATTGAATTAATATTAAAGTTAATTCATGTTTTCCATCACACTCTACCATCATCTCATTCTTCTCTTCCATCATCTCATGTTTTCCAATGAGGAGGGAGGGCGGTGAAGGGGGTGGGGTGGATGGTGAAGGGAGGGAGGGAGGTGGGGCGTGTGGTGGGGGGAGGTGAAGGGAGGGAGGGCGGTGAAGGGGGTGGGGTGTGTGGTGGGGGGAGGTGTAGGGGTGGGGCTGGTGGTGGGTGTTGGGGGGGGGAGGGGGAGGGAGAACTTTGTTTTTTTATTTAATGTGGGACCCACACACTTATCCTACGCGGCACCAAGTGGCAAAACCGGTGCTCGCGTGGCATCCACACAGGCAAAGTAACGGTCAAACGTTGTTGACCGTCCAACCGGGGTAGTTTTTTAATATCTTGGTTACTTGAGGTACAGATCCGGGCCTGTGGTTAGTTTAGGGTACTCAGCGCTCCTTGGTGGTTACTTGGGGGCCAGATTTGCTCCTTTACCCTTTATTATTATCTGTGTTAATAACCAGAAGCTGCATTCGTTATCCTTCTTTTTAGTGTGTTTTTCTTATATTATCTGAATGGGTTGTGTGTAATTAATTTTCTGTGCATCAGTCTGTACAGTATCTGGAAGTAGTGAGATAGAGCTATTATTTTTATCTTCTTGTGTAAATATGTATCTTGCATATCCAACGATGATTTGTTGGCAGCATTTATTCAGGGTTTTAGCAAAATCATTTCTCCAACATCATGTTTAAGTGCATACTAGAGCTTTTGATCAATTTTAGTGCCATTATTTTAAATGATTACAAATAGCATACAGGGAAAGTTTCAATGTTGTGCATATCTCCATATTTATACATGAGGCATGCACCTTGACAGCTTGCAGGTTTTCAATTGGAGATTGTCAAAACTACATCTGCTGGTCATGCTAAAAAGCTTGCATCAAGTGTTGACATTAGCAATTGTCCGGATGGTAAAATGAATCAAATTTCTCTTGAAATCTTCAATTTTCTTGATTTGCCTTTTTCATCTTTCTTGAGTAATTTTCTCATATATTGTCTATCATTTAAATTGGTTCCCATTTCAGGAATAATATGTGTTGGTGGAGATGGGATAATCAATGAGGTTGGTAATATGCTATTTTAATGAACCTCTGGTGTTTGGCTTCCGTTCTTTATTTAATTGAACTGTACATATAGAGTCCTATTTACTGTTTTATATTTTAAAGAGCCCAGTGTTCTGGCCCAATCCGTTGCTTGCTCCAGCAAAAAATTAAAGCCTCCTTTGTGTATATTATTTCATCTTCCAACAGCCTTTTTTGTTGTCTTTGACTGGGTCATACCAATAGTAACTATAATTCTCACATGTAGAGGATGTAAATCACCGATATCACTGTGACATGGGCATTGAAATTTAATTTTATATCTCTGATATTAATTTTGTTCGCCCTTTCACAATAAATATTTAGGGAACTGATTAGCAAAGTAGGCATCATGGCCAGTAGCCGATTTTAAAATTTTCAGCCTTTCTTTTTAGTGAAGTTATGATAGGATTGTATTTTAATATGTATGATAGAAAGACGGTCCATTGAGGCAGTGTTATAATGGCATATTGCTGTAATCAGCTATGATATTTTGAAAGGAACAAAGGCAAAGTCATTTAATCATCAAATTTCTTTCTAAAGGTTACAAATTAAGGCAATAAGTAGTACATATGTGGCATGGCATGTACATACCCTCAGTCATTTTGCCCTCTAGTTATGCATAGCTGGAGGGATGCTAATAGTGTATACAAGTTCTTTCTAACTTTGACTCATTCCTTAGATTTCTTGCCCTTTTATTTCAGTATTCCAGTCATTGAATGAATATAATTTTGACATTTGTGCATGCAACATGTATAAAGAAACCTCTATTATTATTTATTGCATACAGGTTTTAAACGGTCTTCTTAGTAGAGATAATCAAAAGGAAGGGATATCTATACCAATTGGAATTGTCCCAGCTGGTTCTGATAACTCACTTGTATGGACTGTTCTTGGTGTTCGAGATCCAGTTTCTGCAGCAATGGCAATTGTGAAGGTAATATGCGCATTGATATATAAACACACATTATATTTTTTCCTGTTTAGAGAAATGATGGATTCGTGATGTAGATTTCATCAGGATTTCTGTCAATTGATATCCTTTTTATTCTCAAGGAAGTGATAGAACTTCACACTCATCTTCAAAACTTTATATTGGTCGCAACCCTGGAGATTATTGAATGTTTTGTTGCTTTATGTCTGTTAGAAATATAGAAAGACTTACCTTGAAAGGGTTTAAGTTTATTGATATGCCAAATCATATCATATATTTATACAAAGAGCGAGCTAGAAATATTCTAGACTTCTATTTAACTTAATATGCCTAGTTAAAATGATACTAATTGATTCATCATCATCATATATTTAACTTCTATTGATAATGAATAATACTGCCTCCGGTCCTAAATATAAGATCTAATTGACTTTTTCAGAAAATCCTATAAAAAAGCAAAATAAATTAATTATAAATTGATTTACCTAATTTTTTCCTTTAGATTAGTTTTTTTACCTATAAACTAATGTATAATCTAAAAATATATCAAATATGTCATGATTTAATAGCCTATTTCGCAACCTTAACCTCTCCAAAAAAAGTCAATTAGGTCTTATATTTAGGACCGGAGGTAGTATTTCCTAATACTTAAATATCAAATATCTCCTAATAATTATTCATTTCCTATTCTCTAACACCCCCCTCAAGTTGGAGCATTCATGCCCAACTTGTTACAAAGCAAATTCCAGAACAAACAAAACCTTAACACTCCCCTGAACATCAAAACTATGCACTTGATGCAAAACCAGAATTGACATCTGAATGCTCAACACAGAGCAACCAAATACGCCCACAGATGCACCAAAACCAGAGCTCGCCAAATCCCAACCAAAAACCTGAATGCAATCACCACTAGGATTCACCAGAAATAGGATGGTAACTCCAAAACACAAAATCATACCATGCCGTAACTGATCTGAAACAACCAAATCAATCCTAAAGACTAAATAAATCAGATCTCAAACCAAAAAATCACCAATCAACAAAACCTGAAGCACCGAAATTAGTCCTTAAAACTGAACAATCTAGTTCCAAATAAAAGGAAAGAACACAAAACAAGTCTGACCGAAACCCCACAACACAAAAATCTTCACCAAAAACACCTCAGTACTGAGAACACACATGAAAAGAGAACTCCAAGGCATCAAAATTCATATTTGAACAAAGAACACATATGAATATTACTGAGAAGCCATAAACCCAGATACGAATAAGAAATTTCGAGAACCAGACTACAGGACCACCAAAAACATGTCAGAAATGAGGATATCGACTCTGCATGGCCTGAAACCACCACACACGGAAGTGCGTGGCTCAATGGTGACGGTGCGTGAAGCCCACGCGCTGGCCACGTGTCATCATACTCCAACCAGACCACCTGGGGAAAAAGATCGGCTCCCCCTGAACCCAGCTATGTGATGTGTTTATCGAATTAAGAGCCAGAACAGAAACCTTTGAAAACCCCATTCTCACTGTTTCTGAAAACAAAACCTTGAAGAAAAAGGAGTAGGCAGCGAAATGGAACTCTATTCCCTCTAACCGAGCTCTGATGCAATGTTAGAAACATAGGAAGAATAATCTTGAAAGGCTTTAAGTTTATTGATAAGCCAAATCACACACACACACACACAACAAAGGGCAAGGAAGATTCTAGACTTCTATCTAACCTAACATGCCTAACTTAAAAGATACTAATTGATTGAAAATAAATATTTCCTGATACTTAAATATTAAATATCTCGTAATAATTATTTATTTCCTATTCTCTAACGATGTCATACTGGATTGATTAAATTTGCTTGTGGTATACAGACTATCCTAGGTGCTGTAGTAGGAAATCAGATGTAAGTTGTAAAGAGGAGCCAACTTTGGATCACCTACTATTGAAATTGTAGAGAATCTCAAAGTTTGGTTTTGTGATTGTGGGGGAGGCAAGGCATCCTTTTGAATAATGCATTAATTGTGAATTGCTTTGGCTCATAATATTCTGTAGAATCAATGCTATAGCTGAAGACAAATGTATTGCCAATTTCTCATATAAGCCTAAATCTTTAATGGCTAAAGATTGACGATCCTTACGTTCGTTTGCTTTGCTTTATTCAGGGGGGGTTGACTGCTACTGATGTTTTTGCTGTTGAATGGATCCAGACTGGAATTATTCACTTTGGATTGACAGTTTCGTATTATGGTTTCGTTAGTGATGGTAAGCCAATGCAAAACACATGCACACATATGTGTGTATGTGAATTCACGCTTTCATGACTATATACATATAATTGAATGACAATATCTTTGTTGATGGAATCATTTTGAGTTCAGTTTCCTCATTAGATTGTAGGTCCATCTTCTACTTTATTGGTCCATTAATTCTTTAAGCATACTCTTTAAACATACGATGACTCAGAGAGATTTCTTTGTCACTGTATCTTCATGCAATATGATGGGAAATATTGCATGTTTTATATGTTTTGATTTTTGGCAAAAATTAATATGCAAAGAGATTTGATTACTTTGCTACTTGTATAAGACTTGATGTTCTTGCTGGCAACTATTTCAGCCACAAGCTTAATACATTAATATGTTGACCACATGTCACTTGAAATTGTAACGTTGTTTAGTTTTTGCACATGTTAACTTTAGAATTGAGTATAGACATGATAATGAAGAATTCTCAAAGATCCAGTGTATTATTCACTTGTTTAGTGCTTACATGGATAGTGAGAGATACAGAGCAATTATTCTGTTAACAAATTGGATCCTAGTCATATATAATTAGATCCTAAATCGATGAGTAGGAAAATAAGAAAGGGGTAAAATGTAGAATAACACAGAAAAATGCACTTAATTGCCCTTGGATCAGTTTGTACATAAGCAGCACACCTGGACACCTTTTGAATAGGTTAATGAGATTACTGTGGGGTAGCTTTCACATAATTGATGATTTAGCACCTAATATCCCTGTTTCCTTCAGTAAACTAAGGGTGTATTTCCTTTGTGAGACTGAGATACCCTTTCCGTATCTAGCAATTTCCATGCCCTAGAAGTGTCTCTCAGTTTGCTTGCCATTTTGGGTTATTCTTCAAGGATGATCATATAAAGTTACACACAGCTTTGAGATCTCCATTTAGGAAATCATAATTTAAATTTAATTGATGTAAAGAGCATATCAATGTTAACAGGTAGAGATAGTAGTTTCATCTGTGTGGATTTGATTATATTATATCATATATAATATAGGGGCGGAGTTTATTAGAATCTCTATCCATTTCCTTCTCGTTTCCCCCTCTGCAATTTCTTTTAAAATAAATGATAATGCGTGTGAACTATTAAAATATTGTTATTTACTCTAAATGAATTTTTACTAATGAATATAATAACTTAATACTCAATATGCATTGAAAGTAATTTGTTGAATTTTTTTTTATTTGTGACAGTGGATTTATTTATTTAAACCCATTATTGTTTGATTAACAAGTAGCACTTCAGTATTTTACATATTTCTATAAATATTTGGTTTTATTTGTGCATGTCCTTTAAACTAATTTTGCTGATAAAATTACTTTTGTGTTGTATATTGAAAGTTATTTCTAAATGTCAAAAGCACATTTTATCGTTGTGCTCAAATGTAAAATGACTGTATTTTTCTACCAGGTTTAAAAAGAAATTAAAAATACTAATTTCCAGAACCTTTCTGTTAATGGCCCTATAACTTTTATATCATTGAAGAAATATGCTTTAAAATTTTCTTTTTCAATGCATAAGGAGGGACTAACGTCTAAGACAGCAAAAAATGATTGAGGTCATTTGATTGGAAATCATATCCTTTTGCATTTTTCAATCTGCAGTATTGGAACTTTCCGAGAAATATCAAAAGCGATTTGGTCCACTGAGATATTTTGTTGCTGGATTTCTCAAATTCTTATGCCTACCGAGGTACAGCTACGAAGTGGAGTATCTTCCAGTGATTAAAGACGAGAGAGAAGGAAAGCTTTCCATTGATAAGGAAGTAGTTGACATGTCTGATCTATATACTGATGTAATGGGAAGATCAAACAAAGATGGAATACCCAGAGCATCCAGTCTCTCTAGTATTGATTCAATAATGACCCCGAGTCGTATGTCTGGAGAACTGGATACCTGTCTGACTCATGCTAATTCTGAGCCTTCTGAGTTGGTGCGTGGTTTAGATCCAAAGTCAAAGCGCCTATCTTCTGGAAGGAGCAATGTTACCGCGGAACCAGAAGTCATCCATCCGCAGGTGCCTCTGTCAACTACTCCTAATTGGCCAAGGACCAGATCAAAGTCAAGGACTGATAAAGGATGGGCTGGACTGACCGTATCTACCACACATGATAATTCTAGGTGCTCATGGGGCAACGCGGCAACAAATGATCGAGAGGATATATCATCAACCCTGTCTGATCCAGGTCCAATATGGGATACTGAACCAAAGTGGGACGCCGAGTCTCATTGGGATGTAGAAAATAAAATTGAGCTTCCTGGGCCATCAGATGAGACACAGACTGAATCCAAAAAGGAAGTTACGCCCCGCTATGAAGACAAATGGGTTATTTCTAAAGGACCATTCCTTGGTATTATAGTTTGTAATCATGCCTGCAGAACTGTTCAGAGTTCTCAGGTTGTTGCTCCGAAAGCTGAGCCTGATGATGGATCTTTAGACATGCTCTTGGTTCATGGGAGTGGTAGACTGAAACTGTTGAGGTTCTTCTTGCTTCTACAGATGGGACGACACCTTTCACTGCCATATGTTGAATATGTAAAGGTATTTATTAGTAGTTGATGAAACATTATTTGAATAATTTATCTCTAAGTTTCAGAACAAAAGTACATGTGCATTACATGATGGATAACTGTACTGACTTGTAACTGTTCAATTCATGAAGTTGACCGTTCCTTTTTATGCAGGTAAAATCTGTGAAGATAAAGCCTTTGAAGCACACTCATAATGGATGTGGTATTGATGGTGAGCTTTTCCCCCTGGATGGTCAAGTCGTTTCTTCACTACTCCCAGAACAATGCAGGTTAATTGGTCACTCCTAAAACCTCTTGCCCATGATAACCTTTTCTCTTAAATTCTTTGGTTGGCTTGTAATATGATCATGTCTTTTCCATACTGTTACTGAGTTTGTGGATAGTACTACAAATCCGGATGCCCTATTTTGTCTGTCACACCACTTTCACTGAACAGCGGAGCTCTGTAAATTTCATGTTCCAGTTATATGTATCCCTGCTGCTTACTTAACTGTTCTTGACGTCCTGTCACTAAAGAAAAGTTGCCCTTTTCCCCTGGCTTGCAATGAGCTGCTCATTCTACTTTCTGGTGTCATTCCTTTCAGTTATGCAGTTGCTCATCCGATTTTCCATTTTGAAAGCTTTGCATTCGTTTCTCAGTGTTTAGTCTTTAGGTTTTTGAATCTTATACCCCCATCTACACAATTCCATGTGGCTGAGATGTATCTGAGCTCATCTAAGCGTACTTTTGTTTTGGAGTCTGAAATAATCCTGTATATTATGTTCCGGCATGACATCCCTTTGTATTGGTGTTTATCCACAAGTGTGAGTGATGATGTTTGTTGCTGCGAGATTATGCAGTTGTAAAATTAATTAGGTAATCGGTCACATAATTGCAATAATATATTTTGGCTTGGTCGTTATTTTTCAATCTTAGGGCCCGTTTGGAAGCAGGAAACTTTGCTCTGAATCTGAAATTGAAAGTAATTCACATTCTCATGCTGTTTGGAAGCCAGAAACCTTTGCTCTGAATTAGAAATTTTCACATTTTCAGTTTCCCTCCAAAATTAAGAATAGAAATACAAATTTGGTTTCCCACCAAAATTGAGTGTGGGCCCATGTGCTAAATACCACATTGTCCTTCATTTACTCTAACCAAAGACAACACAAACGTTGGGAGTCAGTGAGGAGGTGTGGGTTATCGTGGGTGGCATTTAACTCAAATTAGCTAGCTTTGGGTTGTCTTTGGCGAAGGTGTGAGTGGGGTTGATGGCACATTTGATGGTGATGCTCAAACATGATTGCATTCCTCTCCTACATTTGTGACCCTGTTTTTGTGTTCAATTTGAAGTGTTGAGTGCTTGTGATGTGTGAGTTTTGATTAAATGAATGAGTTTTCACTTTAAAAGTTGTTGGGTTAACAATAATTGTTTTCCAAACTATACATACATAGTTAAAATCTGCATGGGTCTTGTGTGAAGTTCTTGCCCAGGTCCTTCTGTTTAACTGCAATAATGTTGGAAAAAGTTTGAGGATGACGTGAGTTGAAAAGGTTAAACATATGTACACTTTATTTGTAGCTGTCATTGTTGATGCTAAACTCGATTTTACAATGACAAACTCGATTTTAAGCTGACAAAATCGATTTTAAGCTGACAAAATCGATTTTACCATGACTGTTATGGGAAAGATGGAGGTTGTTCCAGGTAAACTCCATTTGACATAAATTACATCCAACAACTCCATATCACCACCACTATCGCTAGATGTTGGAAAAATGTTGGAAAAGGTTTGGGGATGACGTGAGTTGAAAAGGTTAAACATGAGTACACTTTATTTGTAGCTGTCATTGTTGATGCTAAACTCGATTTTACAATGGCAAACTCGATTTTAAGATGGCAAAATCGATTTTAAGCTGACAAAATCGATTTTACCATGACAGCTATGAGAAAAGATGGAGGTCGTTTCACGTAAACTCCATTTGACATAAATTACATCCAACAACTACATATCACCACCGCCATTGCTAGAAAATTGTTTGGGCAAGAACAATCTGAGAAGATCTGAGAACACCCAATAAAAATTTCTCCTTTAGAGTTTCTAGAGTTTCAACCCAACACCCAAATCTCTTCCACAAATGAACCCCAAACCTGTAAACCTCCCCAACTTCGTCTTCCAGAATTTGGTCTCCAAGTTTCTATCTTCCATTCTCCAGTTGGCCGCCTTGTTCCTCAGTACGCCACCTCCTTTGCCGGAGACAACCTTCGTAGCAAAAGAGATGTGTTGCACTTGGGGTTTCTTTTTTCAATAAGGGGCTTTTTAGGAATGTTACAATAGGAAGGGGCATTACTGTCATTTATGTGCTTTACTTTCATATTCTTCAATATGCCAACCAAACAGCCGCATGTGATTTGCTTTCTTGGTAAAGTGAAATCATTTCACAACTTTCAGATTCAGAGGCTAAGTTTCCTGCTTCCAAACGGGCCCTTAGTATTGGCAATATTTCCTGCAACTCAAAGAATCGACCATATGCCTAGTTCAAGCATGAAGAGTTTCTTTTGTTCGAGAATTCGAGTAACTCGGATTGTGATAACAAGCTACTTCTGATCTGAAAAATGTGACATGACGTGAAATTGTGCCTTTGATGCAAGGAAAATTTGTTTATATGGTAAATGTATTTGTTCTCAATTTCCTGATTGAATCCCTATATAAAATTAAAATGGGTAAGGGCCATTGTTTGCCCATTAAATAACCACCGTAGACCATTGAACACCATGAACTAACAACTCATACATTTCCACCCTAGAAGTAACTAGAGTGATTCAATTTTTCCTTGACATGACAATGACAGACAATGACATTTGATGTTTAAGCTCAATTTGGATATCAATTTGTCTCGATAGATTGTACCAATCCATGGAAAAAGGTAGGGGTGTTCATGGGACAGGATCGGGACACCCCTGTCCCGTGTCCCATCCCGAAAAAGTTTCGGGACGCACTTCTTGTCCCGTGTCCCGTCCCGATGCTTGTCCCGTCCCGATCGGGACGGGACAGGGACGGTACAGGAATGTCCCAGTTGTTTTTTTTATTTTTTTGTCAGATGCTAATTGTGACAATATTGCCAAAAAAAATTTGCCAGTAAAACAAAATGCTCTACTAACCCAAATGTCTCACGCCAAAATCAGAAGCTTATGAAGCAAAGATGAAATAGAGATCTATGAAATAAAAACTCACACTTTGTTCATAGCAGATAAGAGATGTGAACAAAAAACTGATTGTTATGTCAATAGATTAAGAACCCCAAAAAGCTTAATTCAAAGAAAAGTAACTGGATATGTAACAAATGCACAACATCCTTCAAACCCAGAAAAAAGGTGATGAAATGAACAAAAATCGAAACCCATGTCTGAAATGAACAAACCCAGTTCATACAACAAGAAGCAAAGAAGCTCTCAACTTTTCAAAAAATAAGCACAAAAATCGGAACCCATATCCGAAAATGAACAAAACCAGTTCATAAAACAAGAAAAAATCAAAATTTACTCTAAGCCTCAAGCATAGAGAAGAAAGGTATGGTTTTTGGAAAGCACCGTGAAAACCCATAAGGAAGAAAGAAGAGACTTGAGGGAGTAAAATGGTAGCATGCACGAACCAGATCTGAGAGATGAAAAGGAAGGAGAAGAAGATGAAGACGGCGTGGAAGGAGAAGAAGGCGCAAGGATGAAGCTGAAGAAGAAGAAGGCTTGAGGTGTGAGAGAGAGTGTGTAGGAATTTGGTGGGATTAAGTGAGGCAGGGAGCGAGTCAACGAGAGAGGAAGAGGAGTAGAGTAATATGTTTAATATTTTTTTATTTTTTTTTATAATATATGTACCTCCGGGACGGGACAGGCACGGGATTACCTTGTCTCGTGTCCCGTTCCGGAGGCTTTTTTGTCCCGTCCCGATTTTGTCCCAAAAGGCCTCGGGACGAGACGGGATGGCCGGGACAGGACGGGACGAGAAATTTTTGCACATCCCTAGAAAAAGGATTTGAAGACCAAGGATGGCGTGATAAGGACAGATGAAGCTCATTTCTTAAAGACTAGTGAATTTTAGGGTCAATGCGACCAAAGAGGCAAAGCTTGAATTGAGTGTTGCAATTACAAATGGGAGTGATGCATTATGCATGGCATATTATTAAGTTGAATCCCTTGTGGTTGAAGGGAGATGGAAAACCTGAAAAGAGAGCATTACATCAAACCCAATATCGACTTCCACTTGTCTCACCAATTTCTTCCCTCAAGTTGGCTTCTGAATCGAGGGAAAAATAAATAGGAGACCTAAAAGAATAGGAAAAGAAAACACCTAATTGGAAAGAAGATCAAAAGGAAGAGTTGGCAATTGTTTTGTATTTTTGTCCCAAATATTGAAATCCCAATTTCCACGTAATGCTTGATATGTCCTTTCGTTCATTTAAGTCGCCATTTTGTGATTTAAAAATTGAAGTATTTTCTTTTGGGATTTCCTTTCAAAGTAATCATATCACAACTCATGAAGAAATCCTCAACTTTATTTGAATATAAGTATAAAAGCATCAAGCCAAAATTTATCAATAAAAAAGTTATTTAAATCTCCTGAATGTAGACTTCAAGTCACCTTACCCTTTAACTACACATTCATTTTTGATTGCTCACGGTATCACCTAACTCCATTTTAGGGTTTACCATTAGCCAAATGGTTGTATGCACAAGGTTGGAATCGAACACTGGAGACTTGATTAAGCGGACAAGTGAGCTAACCACTCAATTAACCCATGTTACATAATTCAATTACATATTCTACATACAAAAGATATTGAGTATACTTTTATGAGTTCTAACTACAACGATTGAGTAACACACAACAATGGCAATGTTGGTGTTAGCCAGAGATGGGCATACCCTAATAGTAGGGCTGCACAAAAGCCCGGCGGCCCGGTTGGCCCGTCATGACCCGATCCGGTCCTATGCCAAAAATGGTCTATCACGAAGTGGCCCGAGACCAGCCCGATTAGGACATGACCGACCCGGCTATCGGGTAGGACAGGACCAGGGCATATGCTCCATGACCAACAGGACGGCCCGACCCGATAATTTTATTATTTTTAGTAAAAATATTTTAATTAATTAACACAATTATCAAACTATTTCATAATTAATTAATTACGTATTTAATTTAAAAATAGTTGATTACAATTCTTTATTTTTCCTACATAATACATCAATTTATTTAATGGTTGAAAAGTGGAAGTTTTTTATTTAATTGTACAAAAAAAAATTTGGGACCAACATGGTCCGTCATGTGGCCCGGTGGTCATGTCCGGCCCGATCTCGGTGTCGGGCCAAACAGGACATGACCGGGTCTCGGGCCAAAAATTCTGGCCCGACAATTATTTAGGACATGACCAGGGCATATAGGTGGCCCGGTCATGTCCGTCATTTGTGCACCCCTACCTAATAGGTTTATGAGCGTTGTGGCTATTAGAGGAAGGTCGATAAAATTATGGGAGAATGAGTTTTAAGGTTAGCAAAAGTGGGTTGAAAAATAAAGACGTTACTTCCTAGTTTCTAGGGATAGGATAAAATTGAACAAAAGCATGAGTATATTTTTTCGTAACAATATTACGCCTCGCCTCCAATACCCCCAATTTGGACGGAAGGGCTGTGAAGGGAGAGGAAATATTACTAGTTTTCCTTCCATCCTTGAAACAATTTCAAAGCCAAAGGAGAGGAGAGGTAAATCCCCTCACCTCCAAATCCCTCATTCCAAACACACCTTGAAATAGAAACTCAAATATAGTAACAACTAACAAGAATATTGAATCTTAAGTCCAGCAAATATAAACATATTGTCCTTCAAGAAAAAAAAAATCATTGGATAAATCAATTCAAGTTAGCATACAACCTCATAAAGAATTAAATTCTACTTTCATAATTAAGATGCTTGAATAAAAATTTCAACAAGTGGTGGCCTAACTCTACAATGTACATCCTCCTCCCCTTAAGTTATCAGATGCTCCGTTCCAATCTAGTGAGTAGATGTAATTTAGTTTCTGTTGGAACACCAATGTCAGCAAGTAATGATTGCGAGTCATTTTCTGAAGAAACAAGCCAAAGACAATTGAAGCTACCTGAGCAATTATCTCATAACAGATTCTTTCACAAAGGATCGACCACCTGAGCTGCAATGATAAGAATAAAATAAGAAACAAAGTCGAGATGATACAAAGTAAAAATAAAAATATTTGATTGAACATATGCTCCAACTCACGAATATTCCAGGTGAATATTCATAAATCGCCGGTTTTCTTTGCTTTGAGACAGCACCAATGAACCTTCAATAACTTGATCTTGCTCTAGTTCTATGGGATCATAGAAGTATACCAAGGTCTACATATTGAGAAAAAGAAAAAGAAAATACACGTTTATAAAAATATAATCAAGTCTAAAAATTAACTTCAATTAAACAACAGAAAATTGGCCTTGTAAACCATAATCATGCAATAGAAAATATTAAACAAGGAACGCCATCATGCTATGCACGTCATGAAGCTCTTGTTTCACAAAATCTTTGCAATCCTTATACCAAAATCCTAATTACTATTCCATTTCAACCAATCGTCAGATGAGATTTTTAGTATCATTCTATGATTTTCTATCCAAAGAAAGTCCAAAACATTGTTCTCATAAATTTGTATTAACTGGAATTATCCTTCAATAGTACAGGAGTTCTTTCGATTTATAGTATGCCATGCACCATAGTGCAAATACCCTACGAGGAGGCACGCCTTTTAGGTTATTTGGTAACGTGAACATAGCATGCTCGATAATTCCGTGCCATCAAATAATTTCAAAATAAGCAACAAAAATTATGAAAGATGAACCATCAATGAGCAACAACACTAATATGGCTTATATCTGCATATATGAAATAATTGAAACAAACAGCACCTGTTGCCAGTGGGTTGGAGGATCCTCAGGCGCAGTAGACAGAACCAATGCCTCGTTAGGATTTGTCCTTTTCCTTCGGTGACTTCCATCTTCTTGATAGTTTTCAACAGACATATTTGGTAAGTAAGAATTTGCTGGTGTAGTTGTGGGCCCATTAAATTCAACATCAAACCAAAATGCAAACCCATGCAGTGGAGCTGCAAAAATTACAAAAGATGTTAACATAAGTTACATAACAGATATTACAAGAAGCAATTCAAGAATTATTTTGTAGCTTATAATAATTTGATAAAAACCCAAAACAAAGGGAAAAAAGAAGAACCATCTGATAGCCATGGAACAGAGGTCAAAACATAATAATTAGAATAGGACACAGACTAATAACTCGACCCAAAAAAGGAGAGCAAGGGGGTGTCCAAAATAGCCAGAGAGAAATAGTATCAATAGGAAATACATACATGAGAACAGAATATGGATAAAAAAGATTACCTCGCATCATTGACTTGAACTTATATCTAGTTGAAACAGTTTCTAGATCATGGATGGAGACCGAATAACAGTCAACATGTATCACCTGTAATGTAGAAACAATAAAAAATTTGGTGAATTCAAATGGAAAAAATTATGATCCTTGCCATTCCCATTCATTTTGATTTCAGCACATAAATGAGCCTGTGCTTTCTTCATACTTCAAATCAAATATGTTTTCGTGAATTCTAGTGCCTCATAGATAAAGTTTAATGAATAATACTCATTCCCACACATTATAATGGACAAGTTCTTGGGATTATGGATAAACTCACGACTTCACAAGATAAGATATCGTATGTCAAGCATGAAATAAATAGATTAGTCTGCCCATATGAGTAACATATTCTCTTGTCATTGAGTGAGATATTTAAGATGACAACTAATAAAGGTAGGAACATATGATAAAAGCATAATCATGTGCACACATGTCAAATGGAAGCGAGAGCTTTAGAAGCATTTAGAACAGTCCTAATCAAAAGCGGTCTAATATATACATCAGAATGAAAGTGTAAACTCACCACATGAGGCCATGTCAAAACATTTTCACCCGTTATTGTTTCCACAGAAGGTTCTTCAAATGCACATTGTTTAGCTAAAGGTAACATGGCAGACACTGCAACCAAAAGCCAAATGCAGTGGATAAGATATTTGATTCTACTACTTTTGCAACATTGACTCTTACAAAAAAAAGCTATACATAAGTCAATGCAAATTACGAAATAATCTTCCATGTCAAAGAGTTATAAGGACCAATTAATATATCTTACTACACCATTCATTAATACGAGAGGGGTACATCTAATTTAAACCTTGGAGAAAAAGTAATGAGTTCTGCACATGGGCAGTCCACAGCTATTAAAAAATTCTAGGTTACAATAAAAAACAACAACAAAGCCTTATCACCTAGGTATTTAGGTATCTAGTTACAGCAAGTGAACTTACTGTCAATTCCATAGACGTTACGCCAGAAGTCAATGCTTTCACTGTATCTGTCACCATTAGTTACAGGAGCCATGTAGAGCTGCAAAGAAGAACATGGAGAAATCAGAATCACCTAGGTAAGAGTATATTTCATCCAGTAACTTTTATTGAGGTCTATTAAAATAGGGCTTGAGGCTAGCTGGAGGGTAAACTTGCACTGTTGTGTTAAAAATGCATATTTGTCTTGTTAATGAGTCTAAATATTGTCATCACTACATATTATTAATCATTAGGATCAATTTAAGAAAGGTGGAGCATCCCTAATGAGGCCTTACTTATAACAGCTCTTCCTATCATCCGAACCCAGAATTCACAATTATTAATAATATTATAGTGTAAAGATGTGAAGATATTCAACCATCTTTTGCAACAAATGACAATAATATTCAAAATCATTTGTCAATAACAATTGTTAGAATTATAAAATTAATATTAGTATTATCCAATTTTGTAGTAGTAGAATCTAAGTCATAATTATGGATTATAAGAATAAGGAAATGATATGATTTGATTAGGAAAATAAATTAGGGTAGAATCTTCTTTATTTTATGTATCACTCAAATCCCTAAACAAAAAAATAACGTAAATAACCCAATTGGCAGAAGCAGACACCCTCTATCTCCCGGACTTCAAACTCAGACTAAGCTTTCTCCCTCAGACTTCAAACTCGGACTGAGGGGTCACTGGGTTTTTCTCATTCAGATCTGGGATTGGATTTTGGATCTGAATATGAACAGCGACTAACACAGCGGAAGACAAAAGCAAGATGATGTGGACATTGTTGGGTGTTCTAGATTCCAGAGGATGAAAATAGAGGAGGGGAGGAATTAGAGGAGGAGAGGACTTTTTAGAATTTGTGACTGGTTTGGGAGAAAATCAGGAAGAGAGGAGAGGAACCCATTTTAGGGTTTGAAACTACAAAGGCAACTTGAATGGGTGCCTAGGGATTAGACCTAAAGCTAAACATCTTTAACCTAGCTTAACCTATCTCTGGTACCGTGTGGGAACAAATAATGGGCAAAAGTCTGATATATTGATCTGATTATTAGCTTGCATTATATAGTACAAGAGACCCCCAATCTATCCCATGATTGTAGGGATTTGAGTGATGCATAAAATAAAGAAGATTCTACCCTAATTTATTTTCCTAATCAAATCATATTATTTCCTTATTCTTATAATCCATAATTATGACTTAGATTCTACTAATACAAAATTGGAAAATACTAATATTAATTTTATAATTCTAACAACAATCAAAGTGACAGACTCAGCTAATAAATAGTTCACTGCCCACTGATTGTAGATATAGTCATACAACATTGTCAGTTGGTGAAGAAAATAAACTTAAAGAGATATGTCACTAGAACAAAGATATTAATCAAACTTCAGAGAACACGCCAAGTTCAAAAGACTTCAAAATTAGTAACAAATATACACATGAATTACAATTGTAGAAGGAAAGGAAAACTAATCCTTATTGTATAGTTATAAATAAGTAGAAAAGATGGCGAACAAACATAAAATTATGACAAATAAATCTTATAATAACTAAAAGATGTAGGACGATGACCGAAACAATTTAAGAGAAAATAACCGCGTTATCTCCTACAACAGGTTCTAGCAGCTGTTGCAATTATTGTACAGTCTATAAGCAAGCTTCCTTGTTTATTCCAAGCTTCCCCAAACAAACATGAATTTGAAGTAGAAAGTTTCTAATCAAAGGTAAACAATGTGCATCAAAACTTGTGTACTAAAAATGAAGTTACCTTTGCATCTGAAGGGAGGATAAGGCCTCCAGGTTTAAGCCAGCGATCCCTAGCTGTAATAACACTTCCAAGCATGCTCTACAGGGAAAACTACCCTGATTATTCAGGAAGTTGATGAATTTTAATCCAAAAATAGTACAACATAATCAAATAGTATCATGATGGAAGATTTGTTATAATGCTCAGATATATGATAATGTCTTGTTGCCAAATAACTGTATTCTTCTCTTTTGAATGCATTTTTTCCCATAATATAAAATAGTACAGCATAATCAAATAGTATCAGGGTGGGGGATTTGTTTAATGTTCAGAAATATGAGAATGCCGTATTGCCAACTAACAGTACTCTTTCAGTTCAAAAAAAAAAACTAACAGTATTCTATTCTTCTGAATGCATTTTTTCCACGACATAAAATTAATGGAGCATTAGTTTCACCCCTCCAAATAATGTCATTTTTTATTGATAATTCCAAGCACCATAATAAGCACCTCATACAGAAGCATATATCCCATCCACTCTGAGATTATAACATCAACATCTTCATCTATTTCAACATCCTGCAGAAAGGAGACGTAGTGTTACGTGAAATAAGAAAATAATTCCAACCAGATATAAGAATAGATAGATGCCAATCAATTAATATTATAGGCCAAACTAAAATCATCAAACAATATCAATAAAATAATTTCAAAGGAACCTAATGTTTTCACAGAAAATTCAAATCATCACCTCGAAATGTCAAAACAAAAATTATGATTTTCAACATAAATGTCAAGCTTTTTTAAGCATTCTTTGCTGTTTTATTATTCTCCTCTTATTTCAATCTTGTCTATCAACCTTTTGTATACATTCTTTAATTTTTGTATGCACCCAGAAAAACATTACTAAGTTGGACGCACATAACAAAACCTTTTGTTGCTAAATTTGCATCTTTACCATTTGTTTTTGAATTAATATAAAAAGTTAGGAAGTAAAAGATTTATTTTTGAAAACTTATACTAGTAAAAACTATTTCAAACTCAGAGGATTGTCTTAAAGGAGCCTACCTCAACTCGTCCATGTAATACAATGACAATATCAGATAGATTATTTGCCTTCACTACCTCATTTGCCTGTTTACAGAAGAAAAGGACAATTAAATCCAACAATTCAAGCTCCAAATGCTACTACAAATGATTAACATTCAAGAGAAACCCTCAAAAAGAAAAAGTTACTTAATAAAAAAACAAAATAAGCCAGCATCAATCTGCTAACAATACTTTAATGTAGATATTTACTTCAGCATCCCTATTTAGGCACTCCAGTTGTTGGTTCTTTTATTGATTGTGCTCTATCCCAATAATTTGGATGTTGACGTTGTATTTGTTATACTGTTTGCAAGTTTATTTTATAAAAAGATCCATGGATTACCACAGAATTATTCTGTGTCCTTGGTCAATCATTATTGTGAAAACAACAATGAATTAAGACCAGAATGATTTTGATTAATGGTCATGTGAACACACAAGGACTTGGTCATGGGTATATCAATCATTTTTGTCTGAATGAAGTCTTGACGAAATAAATCAGAAGTAATTGAGATTTATAAATCATTCCATTCCTTTGTTCTTACACAGTTCTAAATTTCCATTAAATCCCTCAAAAGTAGCAATTCTAAAGAATGAATTCTCCATTCAAATATTTCCTCAAATCTCTTGTGATCCATCACCAAACTGGTATATAAGTAATCTGTTTTGCGTTTTATGAAAAATCTAACAAATCAAGACTAATTCTCTCTATCATTCTATCTTTGCGTCTTGCCTATCTATCTTTCATCTCTCTCCACTCTCTCCTTTCCCCTCTTTTCCCTTAATTTTCAATTAGTTCTCCCTCTTTCAGAAGGGCCAGCTTGACTCAATGGTAAGCTCGTTTGTTGTGGGGTCTGAGGTCGTGGCTAAAATCAACCTCTCTGCAAAATGCAGGAATAAGGCTGTCTAAGCGCCTTCACCAAGTGGGGACTAGATTGGGTTAACAACTCTCTCTCTCTCCCCCCACCCCCTCTCTCCCTCTCTCTCTCATTCCATAATCTAATGACACAACACAAACTTCTTGGCTTATACACCTCAATAGCATGGTATCGCTGAGATAAAAACCAAGACACCTTACGTTACTAGAGCCATATGATTATGATGGCAAACTGAACTGATTATATTGAAATATAGCGAAATAACAACCTCCTAAGTGTGAATCTAATGGTGTAGCCCTAATAATTACAGAAATGAAAGATAGAATGTAAAGAACAACAAGCCATAGTAATATTCAAGAGGCATTCCCAACTCTGCGTATTCTCACTCCAAACTCTCCCTACCCTCTCTGACAACAAGACCTCCTTTTAATATATCCTTCTCTCTCCTTAACTGTCACATGAGTTATCACAAATACCCTCACTCACATGGTTCTCACCACACATTAATATCCCCCATGTCCATTAGATTACCACCAATGTTACTAGATTCATCTAAGGAAATGCAATTCTTACTTCAGCTTACCCACATTCAATAGGATACCCCAGAGGTATTGAATATTGCTACACCCATGCAAAAATTTCTTGGATACTATCCAATTTCACATATAAGTTGAAATATACTATAAACTTTTGATTGAGCTACAAACATACTATCCAATTGGAAACTATCCAATTTCACACATAAAAGTTTCTTGGATACTATCCAATTTCACAACACAAATTTGGACTTATATTATGGGACAGAGGGAGTATATTGCTTATGTAGGTGACCTTCACAGCAAAAAACCAAATTGGTTCTCATTGACACAAGTCTCCCCTGTTAAATTAAGTTCAACAACTTTTTCTCACAATTCATTGGATGAATCCAAAAAAATTTTTGGTTTCCCAAGGGTATCCCCACCGGCATGTCAAATGAGACTAATCTCTCGCTGTTCTGAAGTCCCATATAGGGGGTAGATAGCTGGCCTGTGAATTTGCTCCATTCGCAAGAGCTAAGGATCGAACCCGTAACCACTTGCTTAAGAGACGAGAGTACTTACCACTCACGCCAACCCACCAGGTTGATGAATCCAAAGTTTATTTCCTCTATAATTTGCACAATTCTATGTCATCTTTATACTTATAAATAGAAACTAAACTACAAACCCACGATGAGAAACTCAAACAAAAGCGCTAATACTGGGAAAAAATATAAAAATCAATGCTATGATATTTGACAATTACCTGCAACGCAATGTCACTAGCATCAATTGCATACACCTGCCAAGACAATCATACAGGTGATGTCATGTTTGTTAAATGCTTTTTTATGTCAAAATAAAAGTTTGACCGAAGATTGAAGCCTTAAATTTTATAATGTCTAACAACTATAACTACCACAACTATGAAAACAAAATGATATCTCAGTTAAAAATCAAAAATCACAATCCTTTTGTGAATCAACACTTAAGACACCATACTATCTCAAGGCAACTTATAAAGTATAAAGTAATAATACTGTACTTTGTTGAGAATACAAACCAAAACTATTCAAGCCATTGAAAGAATATTAAGTCTAGCTAGTAAGAAGAGGATTAGATTGGAAGACTCGACAAGAAAAGCTCTAATACATATTCATTTTATCCCTCCTCTCCCCCAACCCCCCAAAAAAATGGAAAAATTAGTAAGTTTTGAAGCATCTGATGATGCATTGCCCAAGAACATGGAAACTTCTCAAATAAAATTCCTTTAATCAAAATAGATAATCTAACCAAAATTTCTGTAGACTAGGATAATAATACGAAAAAAGAGGTGATACAAAATATCCCATATGTTGTCATTGCTGACAAAATTACAGGCCTGGAATTTTATCTGACTTTTGAGGAAAATATTTTACACATTATCAAAAGTAACTATCGTCCTATATTAGCTCTCCTAATTGATTTCTCTTCTGAATTACAATTTAACTACAGATTTACTAATGATATTTCACCAAAGCAATAAAAAAAAATTATCACTTCAACAAACTACTTCCAACATTTTAATTTCTAAGCATAAAGAAATAATGATTTGTAGATGTCAATATAAAAGAGGTTACCCGCTTTGCACCAGCTTGAGCACAAAATATAGAGAGGATGCCAGTGCCACATCCAACGTCCACAACAACCTGTAGGAGTAGAGCTACTCAGAGAAAAATAACAAGACAAACTATAAGAGGGAAAAATGACTATCTTTCAATAGACAAAAATACTCCACCTTAATAATTCCCTAGACACTCCTACTTAATTTCTTATAAAAATTGTGAAGTGATTGTAAGTCTTTTAACAGTCTTCTACATTTTCATTTATGAAGCCTAAAACATGGTATTAAGGTCAAGTAAGAGTGAGGCAAGCAGACATATTGTCCCGTATTTTACGTTACTTTAGAGATTTACACGCACATACTATCTATTTACGTCAACAATATGGATTTTTAATATCCCACTCTATTCTTTCCCCTTACATTTTAAGATCATCCAAGCAACAGCATTGTCTGGAGCATATATTTAAGGCAAAAACATATGTCCTTCATTCTGACAAACACTGAGCACAGATTATACTAATATCAATGTCCAATATTCCAATACTTAATATAGGAGTGCCTGTCTTCCATATTTCTCCATGAGCTTTGTTTGTAAATTTTCATTTAAATAAAGCAAACAAAAAAGAAACGTAATCCTGAGAAGATTCATATTCAAATTAGTAAACTGCCAAAAAGCTAAGGAAAAATGCAAAGGATCTTCTGTATAGTTTCTCTGCTCATTATTTTGTGTGCAGCGATATAATTAGGGATTTCAAACGAAATGAAATGGGCACATGCAAGCCACTTAACTACAATCAAATCATAAGAAAGAGGAGGTTCACTGCGTATAGATTCCTTACTTAATCTAAATTAAAATGTAAATTCCATAACAGATAACACGATGAAAATATTAATAATCGATAAATCAATTATATATTATATATTAATACAACAAATCAGCTGTTTTTTCAATTGGGCATTGGGCCATATTTGAACATGAAGACAGAATGTGTAAATACAAAGCTGCAAACAAAAGTATAATCACATATATTAAAATTCAATAAAAGCTTCTGCTTTAATGTTATCAAATAAAACACAATCTTATGCCCGATTAAGTCAAGAATATTGTGTTTGCTAAATTACTTTTCCTGCAATACAACTCTGGAGTTGTGTGATTGCTGATCTGTATGTTTCAGTCCGCGCCCGATCCTGCACAAAACAGAAGGCGAAAAAAATTAAGAAATGCAGGTTTAAACAGAGAATACCCTAACAGATCAAATTTACATACTAAGCACTACATCACACTTTGAATTAACTAAAACAACAAAAACATAAAAATGAAGTTCGTATTCCACACAATAAAATAGTCAAGAGCAATTAAGTATTAATGTTAGAATCCCAACTTTATTTTTCAAATTTATGTTTCAGATTTATTTTTCAAATTGTAACAGATATGTCTCCAACTTTCATGCGCATAGAATCTGTAATTCTGCTTTACTATTTCTTTGTAAATCTGTTCAGCATATCTTGGGGTGGTTGTTACAACAAAACCCTAACTGTATCTCTATTGCCTCACTTGAAGAGTAATAAAGTAAAGAATTGCCTCAAATATTTCTCTAAACACCTTCACATAATAGCTGGGAACTCCTCAACAAACAATAGTAGAGGATAAATGTTCCTCCCATCTGCCTATATTCCCAATTTCATGCAACAGAACTAGCATAGTCCTTTTGCATATCAAAGAGTTTCTATTCCCCTCAAAAATCATAGAGCAGAACACCACAAAGAACCTCAAATTAACAAGAAGCCCATAAATCATCTAAATAAAATGAGACGCCTCTAAAAACACAGTGTACTGTTCCGAACAGCGGCAAAACCATTGAACAGTACAAGAAGACACTAAAAAGACAAGAAGCTTCTCTAAAAGTTATTCATCTCCAAATAATATTGAATCCCTAATAACAATTGCACTAGCAGTTATCCCAAATGATAAGGGGAAACACTAAGAAACACAAGATGCTTCCTATCCCACTACAAATAATCTCACAGAGTAATGCTCAAAATGATAGCAAATTTTCCTTTCTGGAAGCTCAATCGTACCCATATGATAGGCTGTCCAAGCTGTCAGTTCAACTTATGGCATACCACTCACTTTGGCAATACCAATGAAAACCAAATTCCAAAACCAAATTTCAATGAGCACAATGATTAACTAAAATACCCCAATACAAAAGCCCAAGGGGCGTAGACCAGCTGGTAAGAAAGGGGAAGGTAAGGCACCGCGTACCCACCGGGTTATGGGTTCGAACCCTTGAGAAGTCATCACCCCCAAAATGTGGAATCCCGGCGGCGACTTCGTATTAGTCGGTTCCCCAAGGGGGCCGGGGACACCGAAGGCTCTAAGCAAAAAAATACCCCAATACAAGTAATCTCATAATGCTGCAATGCTTAAAAAAAGTCAACTCATTTCTAGTCCCCACTTGGTGAGGGTGCAGGGGAAGGAAATGCCTAGATAAAAACATAAGACTGTAAATGACTGAGAGAGAGAGAGACTGAAAACCTTAATCATTTCCTCGTGGATACCAACGTGAGCATAGGAATGGAAATAGGCCATGTCGAAGTCCGTACAAGGCGGCGTATGCTGTTGCTGTTGTTGTTGTTGTTCGCAAACCCTAAGGCTACCGGCGCCGTCGCCGGAGCCCCGAGACCTGCGCCCTCCACGGCGGACTCGCTCCCGGCGACCCATTTGCGGCTGCTTATGGTGATAGCCGTTACCGTTACCGTTAGTGTGATTGGGAAAGGAGTTCATCGCTCTAAAAGTCGCTGCTGCTCTCCTTGCTTTCGCTTCTACAATGGCGGCCACAGTCAAAGTAACGGGAACAACAACGTTGTACTGTGACTTGTGAGTGAGCGACTTACTCTGTTTGTTTGTGGGCCCATTTGGTTGGACTGATTATATAATGTAGAATTGGAAATGAAATTGAGTGTAATGGGGTAAAGATGGAAAATAGAGGTAAATATAAGATTACTTCCTATTTTATCTCAAGTTTTACCCAAACTACCTTTATACTCTCTCTTTTCATTGAAAACTCTTCATCCTTTTAAAATTAAATAGTTGAGAGGTATTTTGGGAAGATCATGTAATTTTATTGTATTCCTTAATCTCCTTAAATTAGCCAAATTGATCTTATATTTAGGAACGAGGAGTACTATTTCAGTTTGGGGGAAAAATAGTAAATGACTATTTTATAGTGAATAAATAATAACTAACTTTATGATCCGCTGCAAAAATGATAAAACCGGTGTTAGATGTTAATTTATAATTATTTGGAACCTTAGTGATATTATTTTTAAGGTGAAAATACCTTTTTGCCCCCCGATTAAAACTCAACCTTCTTCCTCCCCTTTTTTCTTCCCCTTCAGTTCTTTTTACCCAACTTCCCCTTCAAGTTGAAAGGCAACAACAATTATGGGAGTTACAAAAACGTAGGTCTGACTATGCATCAACCATAGACTCCTCTCCTCGTTTTCAGCATCAAGAACATCGATGAGAAGGAGAAGAGAGTGGTTAAACAATTTTATCACAGGAGAGGAGAAGCTTAAGAAGATTCATCGATTCTTGTTTGCTCAATGAGGGATCCAATTTAGTGGCCTAAGTTAGGAGTAGAGGTCACTGAACAGAGGGTAGCTTCGCAGTGGTGTAGCATGGGGAGAACGACGTGTTGGTCACAGTGACAAAAGAGAACAATTCAAATGTGGGTTGGGGTGGTGGTTATGGATTTGGAGTTCAACGGTGGCGTGACACCGTGGGATGAATGGCGGAGCTCGGTTGGAGGAGACAAAGAAGGGAGGCGCTCAGCTTGAGGATTTGGTGGGTATTTTACGGTGCTTTCTACTAGTAGAAAGGGCGACGGCAAAGAGAGAAGCAGTGACGAATGCCCCTACGACGGAGACATGTTCAGTGGGCCAAGGAAAGCGAGGAGGATGAAGAAGTTGACAAGTTGTAGGGGCGACGAAGAGAGATTAAGTGGTAGGGGAGGGGCTGGCCGGAGAAGTTGGGAAGCGGCGGTGGTCAGATGGTGGCTGTGGATGACCGGTCGGGTTGGGTGTGAGATGGTTGTGGGTGAGGTTTATTTGAGGGACTTGGTTTGAAGATTTAGTTATTTAAAAAAAAATTGGGGAAGACGAATGGGATTAGAAAGCTGTATAAAAAAAAGAATGGGAAGAGAAAGAAAGGTATTTGTACTTTAGAAAATAATATCAACAAGATTACACATAACTACAATTTAACATTTAGCAACGGTTTTCTCATTTTTTGCACTGGGTCACAAAGTTAGTTATTGTTTATGCACCGTGAAATAATCATTTATTATTTTTGTCCAAACTAAAATAATTAATTATCATATCAGCGTTTTTGTCCATTATATAATGGTAGGGTTTGTAAGATGTGAAATGGAGAGAGAAAATTTGTGAGCACCGGATATATGAAATTACTTTTATCATTTCTTTTTCTCAATTCCTTTTCATATTCCAAGTCTTCCAAATGGGCCCAACTGTTTGGTTTTTAGGTGTGTTTCTCCACTTGGATTGAGAAATGGAATTGAGATAAGTAATTTCCATATATGGCGGGGTCCACAAGCTTTCTCTCTTCATCTCACATTTATCGTAGACCCCACAAATTTTACTTTCTTATCATTAGCTAATTTACCTCTACTTTTCATCTACATTCATGGGAATGGGAGAAATGGAAAGGGTAAAGACCCTTTTGCTTTGGTGGAATTGAGATTATTGAAATAGAATTGGAAATGAGTGTAAGGGTAAAGATGAAAATCAGAGAAAAATTTAAAGTAAAGTTATGTAGCCCAGGAAAAGTGTGAGTTGGAGAGAAAAAAGTTTGTGGACCCTATGATATATGTAAATTACCATTTCCACTTTTGAGTCTCATTTTCCTCATCTCAATTCTATCCATCCAAATTGACCTTAACTAAGAATGGGAAGTAAAGTTTGAGGGACCAAGAATAGTGTGAAATAGAGAGAGAAAACTTGTGAGTCTAGTGATATATGCAAAATTGTAAATTACCACAAAAAACCATACATTTCCTTTTCTCCCATTTCAATTCTCCAAACCAAAGGTCCTTAGTTTCATTGGATCTAGGGGTGTCCATCATATCCCGTTTCTGGGGATCCCGTCCCGTTCCCGGGCATATGGGACCGAGAATTTCCCATCCCGTACAAAGGCGGGAAATTTCTCCTGGGGCTGGGAACGGGAAATCTCCGGGAACGGGACGAGATCCGGGATAGGCCCCAGGAATCCCGTTCTCGTCCTGATTTTTAAATTGTCTCTTGTTTTTTTAATTTTTTTAATAAAAATAAGGGTGTTTACTGTTTAGGCCCAATTGTAAATATTGCATGTTGAGTTCTGATTGCTTCTGAAATTTTGTTGTTGTTTTCTTTTCTAAAATTTATTTTCATTTAACCAATTTAAAGGAACTAATTGCATGTTGGGTTTTGTGAAATCCGTTTCATTCTCATCTGCATGATGGGAAAGATTTGTAATCTTGTTTTGTAATCCTTGTGTGTTAGTTTTGCTTTAATTGATATAAAAGGTGTGTCGTGTGTGTATGTCAGTGAGTGTATAAGGGAAAATATGATAATGTTGGAAAATATAAGTAGGGCAGGGGGAAAATATGATTCGTAATCTTGTAATCTTATTTTGCAATCCTTGTAGGTTAGTTTTGTTTTAATGATAATAAAATGTTTGTGTATTGCAGTATGTGCATATTTCAATTTTTTGCTACATTCGTTTGTTCCCAACTTCATAATATGCGGGAACTGGAAATCCCGTTTTCATTCCCGTTCCCGCATATTTCCCACATGGTGCAAGAAATATGCGGGAACGGGAAAGGGAAGCTTTTCCCGGCCCCCTTCCGGGAACGGGAATGAGAAAGCCGGTTCCCGTTCCCATACCCTGGTATGGACACCCCTAATTGGATCAAGGTCAAGAAAAAAAAGAGTTTCATTCGACGATTTAATTATTTTGTTTTGGCCTAAAGATGAGTATGTAACACCTAATCTTTTTACTACTATACTATATCATTTTAATTGATATTCTAATATTTTTCCTATTGTAGAAAGCCTAAAATACCAACAATTTAAAACTTTTCTTTTCAAAATGTTTTACAAATCATTACTATCACTATTACTACGCTTTAATCAAAATATTAGTTATGTCGATGATAAATCCCTGAATTTTGGTGTCATTCTATTTCTAATTTTAAACATTTACAAATAATAATACAATTACTATGCAAGCTCATGTTCGCTTTAGTTTGCCTATTTGAACCAAAGATATTTCTCTTAACTATGTGCAGTCACTAACATGTCCACGAACGATCAACCTCTTGTTATCCCTCATGTGCACTCCAAAAATAGCCCACCTTATATCCTCCATCTCACCAGCACCATGAGCCTCTGAAAAACAGCAGTTAAACCAGTTTACTTCGTATACATGCATATAATAATAATAATAAACATAAATATACCCTTTTTCATGAAAATGATAACGATAATCCCTCCAACCAATGCTGGGGCCTCAACTACCTACCACTAATAACGAGATACCCGCAAAATAGTGGAGGCACCTTTACCTGCAGGATTTAACATAAGCTCTGGTATAGGGGGAGCTACCCACCTATACCTTGGAGTACTCCACTCAATAATTCCTCAAACATTCATCAACAATTCTCAATATTCCTCAATGTTCCTCAATAATGCTCAAATATTGCTCAATATTCCTCAAAGGATTAAACATCATCATGATCATAAAATAAATAATTTTCATGAAAATCTACGAACTTTTATCATAATGTGTTAGAATCTTAAGTTTTGATGATGACTATGTTAGAATCTTAAGTTTTGATGATGACTAAGGTATGATATGGTATAGTACTTAAAAGAACATAATCAACACTTAGGAAGGATTAGATGACATGGTTAGAATCCTGAGTTAGATCACTTGCGAATGCAAGATCACTTCCGGAAGTATTAGCACTAGAGCTCGCGGATGGAGTACACATCCCATAGGGGACGCAAACGGAAGCAAGTGAGACACTTGGTTAGAACCCAGTCTAGATTGCTAACACTGAATCCTAAGTTAAGTCACAACCGGATGCGGATTCACTTCCGGATGAATTAAGACTAGCGCTCACGGATGAAAGACTCATCCCACAGCGGAATCACAACCGGATGCGGAATTACTTCCGGATAGACTAGGACTTGCACACGCGGATGAATGTTTCATCCCCCAGCGGCAGCGAGTAACTCACTAGGGAAATAACTTAGTCCATGAGCATTAGGTACACAAAACCTTAAGACTAAGGTATGATTCAACCGGAAGTGAAGTTGCTTCCTGATAGATTTAGACTGACGCAGACTGATGGAATAGATATAACCCCAAGCGTCAGTGAAAATGCAACGTCAAGTGAAATTGCTTCCTGTTAGACTTTGACTGGTGCAGACTGATAAAAGAGATATAACCCTAAGCGTCAGTGAGTTCACCACGTCAAGGGAAAGTGCTTCCGATAGCTTAGTGACTAGCGCTGACTGTTGGATTGAAGGACACTGAGCGAGAGTGAGTGATAGTGAACTAAATCCTTCATCCAGTTGATTTACTTCCGGATGTAGAAGTGCTTCCGAATACATCATAGACTAAGAGGACTAACGTTCAAAGTATACAATACACTAAGTCAGAACATAGTCTAAGTAAGACTACTCCCCATAGCAAACTTCCCACAACATGTATAGTTCTTACTATATTTGATTATATATATATATTGCTATGTTGGACTAACCAGTATGTGCAGAACTTAGTCACACTTCCGGATGCAAATGAGCTTCCGGATGCAATTGGCATTGGACTTCAGAGATTAACACTTGCAGAGCAAGACTGCCACTTCCGGATGAACGATGATCATCCGTCAGTAAGAGTACAAGAGTAAACGTCACATACTCAGAAGTCAGAATGCTTTTGTCAGAGCAGAGGTGTCAGGACTACTTTTCAGAGATAAAGCAAGTCAACCCTGCTAAGCTTTAATGGAGCGTTTAAGAAGATGTACTTTCCAACGGTAACAAGAGGTTAACAGATTTTCAAACAACATTGTTACCTACCAAGCATGAGGAGTATGAGAGATAAGGATAACATAATCTGAAGATTCATTCAAGGTGTCAAAGCTCATACTACCCACAAGAGTCAGAGTCCATAAGAGAGCTTCTGATAGCAAGAGAGCATCTAATAGCAAAGCGCTCTTATCATTCATGGACAAGTGCTTGGAAGACAAAGTTCCTCTATGTGATAGCAAGCAGAATTTTAGAGTCCACGAGCTTCACTTCAGATAGCAAGAGAGCTTCCGATAGTAAGTCTCTTAGCATCATGGACTTATGCTTGAGGAACGAAGTCCTCATCTGACAACAAGCAAGAGTCAGACCGTACAGTGTATAGATGTCAGAACGACTTTTGCCAGAACAGTGTTGTCAGAACAGTGTTGACAGAACAGTTGGTCGAAGCACCTTTTCAGATAAAGCAAAGTCAACCCTGCTGTGCATTAATGAGGACAACGTAAACAAGGCCCCAACGGCTATATTCAAACGGTCATATTCAACCTGCCGCCCAAGCCTTTGAAGCCGAGTATAAAAGGAACATCTACATTCAGAAAAAAAAAATGTGAGAGAGAACAGAGCCTATTGTCTGAAACATTGTATTCTACATTCCTCTCATCTTCTACTCTCAGATCAAAAGTTGTAACATTCTTAGAGAGTCATTCAATTGTACTTAAGTGAGTAACATCATCTACTCTTAGAGAGAGTCATCTGTACTTAAGTGTTTAGCACAATCCGTTCATAGAGTGAACACATCATTAAACCCTCTAATTGATAGAGGCTGTTCCAGAGCTTGTGCTTGAAGAACAGTATTGTTATCTTACATTTGTAAGGGGGAGCATTTAGAGGTTTTCTAAATCTCCATAGGTTGCAAGTCAGCCCGCAAAACTTGTGGTTGTAAAGGTTGCAGGTGATCCCGTTGTAAAACCTGTGGTTGTAAAGGTTTGCAGGTGAGCCCGTTGTAAAACCTGTGGGTTTTTAGGTGAACCCGTGTTCGTAAAACCTAAAGTGTAAAGGCTTTCTTGTGCCTGGTTCAAACAAGAAGTATAGTGGATTGAAAATCTCAGGTGGAGCCTGGGGACTGGATGTAGGTCTGGGAGTGACCGAACCAGGATAAACTCGCTTGTGCATATTCCACTTATTTAAATCTTCACACCAAGCACCACACCACTTCATACTCACTTGTGCTTGGGATGATTCATTGTCACTCTCATCAAGCACAAGGAGTAAAGGTTTAAAAAGGGCAAATTACAAGTTTTCATTCTGCCACCCAATTCACCCCCCCCTCTTGGGTGACAGCCACGCATTTCATTTGGTATCAGAGCCAGGTCACTTGTTTAAAGGATCCAACGATCTCAAGTGCAAAGACCTAGGCTGACTTGGGTTATAAAATGTGCTTTGAAGGTTGAGATCAAAATGTTTATCTCCCTCACGGATCCATTACAATAGGAGATGCATCAACATTTGAAGGATCTGTTGAATTTAGTGAGACTGTTGATCTGAAAAGCCTGGAGCTTCAACAGATTCTTGTCCAGATCAATCAATCAGAGTTAGATGAGTTATGGGCTAAAATGAACAAGGAGCATGAGCAAAATCAGAGAGAGATAGGCTAAGATAGCCATCCCTCGGACTTGACCAAGATGTCACTGAAGGGAAATTGAATTGAAGCGGATTGCCCAAGAAGGAAGGCTCGCCCTTGGGGAAGCCATCTGATTCATGTGCCCCCAACAGTCTGCTAGCACAGAGGCAAGCTTGAGATAGCGCTGAGTGATCAACCTACGGAGATACCCTCTGCTGAGCCTGTGTCTCCGTCTGCGCCAGCACCCAATCTGATTGAAGAGCTGTGTATGAAGTTGGGTTCAAGAGGCCAGTGATCACAAAGTGAATTCATCCCTCTGCACCAGCTCCAATCCATCCTATTAGCCTCAGCAGGACTCAGGACTGTACCTCATCTGAACAATTAGTCAAGTCTTGATAAGCATTCGTCACGCATAGATTTTGGTGCTGCTCTGAAAATAGAATCCTTGCATTACCAACCAAAATCAAGTGAGCTACTGCTTGATGCGAATGGAGCTATGGTGATATCATTCTTACCTTCCTCTTTACTTGAATAATCACTTGGGTAGTAAATGCATGATGGGCTCAACAGCTTTTATTTCTCTGAAACTGATATGATTTCCCTTATCTGTGATGACCTTATTTTCTGTAAAAACGATCCTATCATATCAAATTCATTTTCTGATATAATGCATACTGATTTTACAAATTCAAGAAGTCTGACACCTTGAAACTGAACTTTCTTCAAAACCTTCTGAATTTGTGCATGCTGAATCATTGTGTTCCAAGATTTCTGACATTGTTAAGAAGATTCAGAACTAGTTTCAGAATTTTGACACTAAAACTAAAAACCTTCTTCAGAGTTTTCATATGGTGCCTAAATCGTTTTACTCATATATGCTTAGTGAATCCTTTTAAGGGCACCTCTCATGGAAGAAAATAGTTTATGCATTCACCTTGATTTTTGAAAGATCCTTTTTGAAATACAAACTTTCAAAACAGATTCCGATCCTCTTTAAACTTACATGACAACCATACCTCATGATAGCATTCAAAAGTTATTTCTGATTTTCCATGTGGTATCTCTTGCATCAAGTTTTTCAATGCATAAGCAGCTATGGTTTCGAGAACAATACATCCCTCTTAATTACATCTTTAAGTTCTCAATCTACTAATGATCTCGGTTCAAGTTTGTGGTTTAAGAATGTTGACACAGATTATTGAAGCTTGAACAATGAGAATAACCAAGAGAGAATGGCAAGGAAAATGCCTCTTATCAAGATGTGTGGAATGGCTATACTAAACCTGAGAAACTCTCGCCAATACACATGAGCATTTCTATCCCTTACACATTCTGTTGTGAAATTTAATGAATAGTCTCTCTCTTGTCTGACATGCATTAGAAATCTTAGGAAATGTCTTGAATTAAACTCTGCTAGATCTGTAAAACATGACATAGTATCACAAGCATGCTATAATCTGTATTAATTTCAAGCTTGTTGATATCCTAAGAACAATGAGATCACACTGAGCATATCTAGAAGAACTTGAGCTAAAATTTGGAAATTATTCTCGTAATCATATGCTGAGATTTGGTTGTTTTTGTAAAACGGAATTAGTCTTAAAATCAAATTATTTTGTGAGGACGAAGATTTTTTTTTTAAAATTTCATTGTGTTAATAATTCACATGTCTTCATGATCTAACATGAACATCCTTGAGGCATATTTATTGAACTATACTTGCTTATGAAACTCTGAAAATATGTCACCTGTTTGATACTCTCTGTACTATAACATTGATATTTATCTATGAGAGTATAAATAGAGTTCATGTCTTGATAGTGAAACTATGTGAACGTATAGACAACTTCAAAATTAGTTTTCACATAATCATTGCTCATATTTTCTTAAACCAATTAGCAAGCATGATTTCTTAAAATTATTAACTTGTGATGATTAACACAGATTGACTTGAATGTCCAGAGGATGGTCTCCAATGTTAAATCTTAAGTTCTTTCACTGACCATCAGGAAGCACTTGTTTCCTCAAGCACATGAAGGACCAATCATCAAGTTTGAGCAAGGTTGCTTTCGCAACAATCAGCGCTTTCGATAGCAGGCCAACTATTGAACCATGGGAAGAGTAGAGTGACTGCCCAGTCATGTCTGCTTTTGGTTGTAGCTCAGCTTGCCGAAGCGAATCATCAAAGCACCTGCGCTAGGGGTTTCCACTTGAGATAGCACACCTCTTGAAGATGTCAGGAAGCATGCTTATCTGCATATGATTCAGATTCATGAGTCTAATAGAGTATGAGGATTCCTCATCTGTGGTAACATTTACACCTTACCATCTCTTATATATGATGCATACATGGCATTGGTAAGGGTGTCAATTTAGGATGTTTTTCTCAATCTGCATTGACTTCAAAATCATTCACTGTCTTAGAAAATCATCCTAGCTCACACATCTGTATCCTTTATATGACACGCTGGAAAGTCATTGATAACATACCTCTCTTATATGCTTCTTTTCTTGATTTTGTGATGATTAATCTTAATATAGAAGAGAAGTAGATGAACATTACTTGATAATGATCCCTTGAAAATAGAGAGTTACATGCTGTCATCGATAATAAGCTCTTGAGATGCTGTGATGCAATTTGTTTGAAAATTACTTTTGACATTTTAATCTCACAAATTTCATTTGATTAGGTTTCATTTCATATGGTATCACAAATTTCACTTGGCATTCAATCATTTCATTTGATATCACAAGTTCAAACTCACATATTTCATTTGATTTCATTTGGTATCACGAATTTAAAATCACAAATTTACATTTGATATCATAATCATCATTTTAAACGCACCAAAATTATTTTGATATCATGTTAATCATTTCGAGAGGGTCAAAATTACTTTTGATGTCTTTTATAAAGAATTTTCACCTTCAAAAAGAGAACTGTTTTTGTATGTTTTGATCTAGACTTAATCCTTGCAAAACATGTTCTGTTATCTTGCATAATGGTTAGGGAGAGTAAACTCACTTAGAATACTGAATCAATATTTTCTTCTTTTTGTCTCACACTGTTTAGTTATCCTACATAATGTTTAGGGAGAATACAATCATTTAGGATCATTATTGTTGTCCCTTGTTAATTCTCGTATGTTGTATTGAATAGTCTGAACAAATCTTTATTAACGATACATAGAGAGAAATATTAGGTAGAAAGCCCATTCCTAGGAGAACGATAGAAGTATCCCCATCCCTAAGGCTAGCTTGCACTTGTTGAATTTTGATGAAGCCAAAAGGGGGAGAGAGATGAGACATGAGATGTCTAGAGATGAGACATGAGATAAGATATCTAGATATCCGGGGAGAGAACTGGGAAAAGAAATATAGCTCTAGGAGTGATCTAAGTTTAATTATGTTCTCTAGCCATCTATGGGTTTGTCATCATCAAAAAGGGGGAGAATGTTAGAATCTTAAGTTTTGATGATGACTATGTTAGAATCTTAAGTTTTGATGATGACTAAGGTATGATATGGTATAGTACTTAAAAGAACATAATCAACACTTAGGAAGGATTAGATGACATGGTTAGAATCCTGAGTTAGATCACTTGCGAATGCAAGATCACTTCCGGAAGTATTAGCACTAGAGCTCGCGGATGGAGTACACATCCCATAGGGGACGCAAACGGAAGCAAGTGAGACACTTGGTTAGAACCCAGTCTAGATTGCTAACACTGAATCCTAAGTTAAGTCACAACCGGATGCGGATTCACTTCCGGATGAATTAAGACTAGCGCTCACGGATGAAAGACTCATCCCACAGCGGAATCACAACCGGATGCGGAATTACTTCCGGATAGACTAGGACTTGCACACGCGGATGAATGTTTCATCCCCCAGCGGCAGCGAGTAACTCACTAGGGAAATAACTTAGTCCATGAGCATTAGGTACACAAAACCTTAAGACTAAGGTATGATTCAACCGGAAGTGAAGTTGCTTCCTGATAGATTTAGACTGGCGCAGACTGATGGAATAGATATAACCCCAAGCGTCAGTGAAAATGCAACGTCAAGTGAAATTGCTTCCTGTTAGACTTTGACTGGTGCAGACTGATAAAAGAGATATAACCCTAAGCGTCAGTGAGTTCACCACGTCAAGGGAAAGTGCTTCCGATAGCTTAGTGACTAGCGCTGACTGTTGGATTGAAGGACACTGAGCGAGAGTGAGTGATAGTGAACTAAATCCTTCATCCAGTTGATTTACTTCCGGATGTAGAAGTGCTTCCGAATACATCATAGACTAAGAGGACTAACGTTCAAAGTATACAATACACTAAGTCAGAACATAGTCTAAGTAAGACTACTCCCCATAGCAAACTTCCCACAACATGTATAGTTCTTACTATATTTGATTATATATATATATTGCTATGTTGGACTAACCAGTATGTGCAGAACTTAGTCACACTTCCGGATGCAAATGAGCTTCCGGATGCAAAGACTCTTGGCATTGGACTTCAGAGATTAACACTTGCAGAGCAAGACTGCCACTTCCGGATGAACGATGATCATCCGTCAGTAAGAGTACAAGAGTAAACGTCACATACTCAGAAGTCAGAATGCTTTTGTCAGAGCAGAGGTGTCAGGACTACTTTTCAGAGATAAAGCAAGTCAACCCTGCTAAGCTTTAATGGAGCGTTTAAGAAGATGTACTTTCCAACGGTAACAAGAGGTTAACAGATTTTCAAACAACATTGTTACCTACCAAGCATGAGGAGTATGAGAGATAAGGAGAACATAATCTGAAGATTCATTCAAGGTGTCAAAGCTCATACTACCCACAAGAGTCAGAGTCCATAAGAGAGCTTCTGATAGTAAGAGAGCATCTAATAGCAAAGCGCTCTTATCATTCATGGACAAGTGCTTGGAAGACAAAGTTCCTCTATGTGATAGCAAGCAGAATGTTAGAGTCCACGAGCTTCACTTCAGATAGCAAGAGAGCTTCCGATAGTAAGTCTCTTAGCATCATGGACTTATGCTTGAGGAACGAAGTCCTCATTTGACAACAAGCAAGAGTCAGACCGTACAGTGTATAGATGTCAGAACGACTTTTGCCAGAACAGTGTTGTCAGAACAGTGTTGACAGAACAGTTGGTCGAAGCACCTTTTCAGATAAAGCAAAGTCAACCCTGTTGTGCATTAATGAGGACAACGTAAACAAGGCCCCAACGGCTATATTCAAACGGTCATATTCAACCTGCCGCCCAAGCCTTTGAAGCCGAGTATAAAAGGAACATCTACATTCAGAAAAAAAAAATGTGAGAGAGAACAGAGCCTATTGTCTGAAACATTGTATTCTACATTCCTCTCATCTTCTACTCTCAGATCAAAAGTTGTAACATTCTTAGAGAGTCATTCAATTGTACTTAAGTGAGTAACATCATCTACTCTTAGAGAGAGTCATCTGTACTTAAGTGTTTAGCACAATCCGTTCATAGAGTGAACACATCATTAAACCCTCTAATTGATAGAGGCTGTTCCAGAGCTTGTGCTTGAAGAACAGTATTGTTATCTTACATTTGTAAGGGGGAGCATTTAGAGGTTTTCTAAATCTCCATAGGTTGCAAGTCAGCCCGCAAAACTTGTGGTTGTAAAGGTTGTAGGTGATCCCGTTGTTGCAGGTGAGCCCGTTGTAAAACCTGTGGGTTGTTAGGTGAACCCGTGTTCGTAAAACCTAAAGTGTAAAGGCTTTCTTGTGCCTGGTTCAAACAAGAAGTATAGTGGATTGAAAATCTCAGGTGGAGCCTGGGGACTGGATGTAGGTCTGGGAGTGACCCAACCAGGATAAACTCGCTTGTGCATATTCCACTTATTTAAATCTTCACACAAAGCACCACACCACTTCATACTCACTTGTGCTTGGGATGATTCATTGTCACTCTCATCAAGCACAAGGAGTAAAGGTTTAAAAAGGGCAAATTACAAGTTTTCATTCTGCCACCCAATTCACCCCCCCCTCTTGGGTGACAGCCACGCATTTCATAATGTATATGAAGTAAACTGCTACCTCAACTTTGCACATTACTGTTACTCCTTCTCCTTGTCTGTCTGCTGCTCCAACATTTTCTCCTATTATTGCATAATGTATTAGAAATAAACGACTATTCTATATAATAACCAACGTCTCTCTCGAACCTATATTACTACCCAATTTTCTTTCTAGACTAAACCTTCTTCATTCTCTAATTAAGCTCTTTTTACTTAATCTTTTCCAATTCTCAAAGCTTGACTACCATAAGACCTAAGACCTCTTAAGATTTTTAAGACATTTAGTACATAATCACCCATAATAAACCAACTAAAAGAAATTGTCAATTTGAAAGTTCACCATTCACAAACAACCTTAAGTAAATAGCAAATACTTATGTAACATTCATAACATCAAAGTTTCATCCAATTAAACCTCCATGCACGCATACATGTCTTTAGGGAATATAATTTCGCTTCATCACTAAAACAGAAACCAGAACAGGGAATGAATAAAAGAAAGTATATTCTACTATACTCTCAATAACTTTTTAACACTTGTTAACTTCACAAAACACACTCATGCATGTACGTTTATAGAACTTCCAATACACAAGTCCTTCAACACCCATACTTTATTTACAACAATCTAAATTATCATTCTAAATTGATATCAAACATCACATACATTAATCAAGAAGTAAACTAAAATAATCCCAATTATCTTATTATTCATTCTGCCCAAATAGGGAAAAGAGAAGAAACCTCATTTTCTATGTTCCAAGCTTATTTTCAAGATATGCAAAGATTTGAACTTACATGAACCATAATGTAACTATCTAGCTCTGTTAAAATCTTGACTTGTCACTATAATCATTGTTAGTTCATAACAGAATCCAATATCATCACTAAAGTAGATGTGAAACTTTGAATCTTGTAATATAATATATATAGTCACACCTTTAGACCACTCTTCTCACATAAAAATCTGCATCATCATTCTCAAGAACTCAAATAAGTTTTTCTTTTACTTAGACAATCAAACGTCAATATAATATTAAGTCTCCAGCTTCTACACTCAATTAACTGACCAAAACTATAATCACTTTCTTCTGCAATAGATACTTTCAACTCCCTTTCTCAAAGTTACCTTATGTCTCAATTTAATCTTAATCTTAACAATATCTTCTTTCCATTTACAATTTCATTTCTAACTTCTCAACTAAACTCCCTTACATCCATATTGTCAATTTCAATTAGAAAATTCATCATACAAATTCCCAACATAAAACTAAACAACTGTTATTCACATTACACTACCATCAAAAACCTCCAATCTGAAAGATTGAACAAAACAGCTCTTTAAACCCAATAATATATCCAAACAGCACCTTTATTATTTCTAAAGTCTTCAAACAGTACATCTCCCACTTTGTTAAGCTCATTTAGTTCTTAAGCATCATAATACTTCTAATAGTCATACTACTCATCTTATATTCTCAAACCTAATATTATATATGCAAAACAAACTTTAAAACATCAAGCACCAATCCTTTAACAATATAAAGTCTCCATATTCTTATAGTATCTTTTGAATTAAAACCATACTAGCAAGAATCATACACTTCTAGACACAATTTAATTAACATATCCAACGTAAGCTATTGTCTTATCATAAGTCAATTACAAACCATTTGCAACTTCTTACTTAACATTAGTATCCCAATTGACAGCTAATAATTAATTACCTCTTTACAGTACACATATTTATTGATCATTATTAACACCTAAAAGTCTTATAATTAAATAGTATTCAACCTTTAGCCCTCAAAGGAACATCTGAACCTATTTGCTTCCTCTTTAACTACAAATCATTTCACATTCTTACACAAAATTCATTCACCATATAATTAGCAAAATGTATCAGTTTCTAAAACTTTGAAATTGGTTCTCCCTTGTTCTGATTCCCAACAGACTTCTTTTATGCTCACTATATAAAGTCATTTGAATACCATATTTATAAAACTGAAAATTTCAGGGCTAAAGTCACAAAACATTTTTTTCCCCTGTCGTGTAACCCATAATCAGAGAAAAGAAACATCATGCTTTAATCATACCACTTCAACTCTTTCTCAACACAACAACCAGAACACAAGGCCATTAAGAATCAAAAAGAAAACTTCACATTCCAATCATAAGTTAAACCCACAGAACCATATATAAGTTTTATCATACCTCCAATCATTTAATGATTAACAAATTACAAATAGATCAGAAAATCAAACATAGCATTCCCAGAAACCCCAAAATAAGAAACCCCCATGATTTTCGAATTACACAAAACCTTCCCCAAAATCTCACTTGAATCGGCTAAAGTGAAAAGAACAGAGAAAAAGAAACTCACCTAAGACTAACCCAAACTCCTTGTGGTTTCTCGTCGTCCCTAGCTACTATAAGTTGCCTTCAATTTCTCGGCTTCACCGTGGCGGGTGATGGTCGGCCGAGCAGAGAACAAAAAGGAAGCAGACGGAAGAAGACGAGAGAAAGTGAAACTGAAGTAAGGAGAAGCGTTGAAGATGATGGGCAATGAAAGGTTTGAGAGTGAAAGGGAGAATGATGGAGGGATAAAGTGATGAAGATAATGGTGAGGGAGGGAGTAGTGTCGGCAAAGAGAGAGTGAGAGTGAATTAGTGATAGAGATGAAGATGGATTAAATGGGTATTTTAATAAATAAATGAATAAATGAATGGAGGAGAGGGATTTAAGGAGAAGATAAGCATGAGTAAAATGAATGGTGTGGTTTAGTTGGGTGAGGATAAGAACAATGAGAAAAGAGAGGTAATTTCTTGAGATATTTTGAGTCCTAATATAATTTATCTAGATATGTTTTAGTTCCCAAATTTATTTCTAAAATTTCCTAAATACTAAACAATACCTTAAGATTCCAAATATGGCCTTATTTATTCTTTTAGAAATTTTGGGGTGTTACAAAGTACACGCTTTTATCCATCATGTCTTATTTATACGATATTTTTTCTTTTTCTTTTTTCCAATAAAATTAAATAAAGGGTTAAACAGCAAATACCCTTGGAAGTTTTCTCATAGGAGCATGCCTACCCTGAAAGTTTTTTTAACTGCAATCAAACCCTTGATTTTAAGAGCAAATCAATCCAATTTTAAAATTTTATAAAGATTTAGACTATTTCGCCCCTCTCTTTCTCCCTCCTCATCATTTACTCTCCTCCACCAACCTCCCTCCCCCTCCCCAAAAACCTGTCAAGTATGCCTACTATGAAAGTTGAATATATTACTATAAGTAGTGAGGTGGTGCAATCGGCACATGTATCAAATATTATACCTGTAACAAATATATTAAGGTAGGGGCCCTGTATGAGTGTTTTACTAACAAGTAGGATTAAATGAATTAACTCAGGTAAATGCATGTATTAGAGTGTATGAAATAAACTGCGGTAAATTTGGTTTTAGGTGCATAATAGATAGGGAATTTTGGAGTGATGAAGGCAAAGGAATAATGCAGGAATGTCTGCTCCTATTTGTATTTTTAATTTAATGTATATTTTGAAAGTAATTTGTATAATTCTATATTTTGAAATGAATTTGTATAATTCTGTTGTGGCATGTAATATATTAATTTTGTAGATATAATGGAGACTTAATTTAATGTACTTAATTACTATTTTTTTTAGCATGATACTTTATAAATATTTTGAAGACATGTATAGACTAGGGTTAAGGGTCAAATCTAACACTCTACTATTGTCAAAAGTTCATCCAACATAAACATAATTTGATGGCTCTAATGTAGCATACATATATTCAAAAATGGCTCAAATCTAGCATTTCCATCAATTTTAACGGGTTTGACCGTTAAGTTTGACCCGATCATGCCATGTCACCTGCCATGTCACCCAGTTAGGCCACGTCACTCAATGGGCCCACTTACTATCCATTATAAGGTGACGTGGCGGGTAACGTGGCACATGATCGGGGTCAAATTTAACGGTCAAGCCCGTTAAAATTGACGGAAATGTTAGATTTGAGTCATTTTTGAATAGATGTGTGCTACATTTGAGCCATCTAATTCTTGTTTATATTGGGTGAACTTTTGGCAATAGTAAAGTGCTAGATTTGACCCATAACCCTATAGACTATTATTTACTTATACGAAAAACTACATATTTTGGAAGTAATATTTTCCTGAGTAATCGGCAAAACTTCAAAGTAAAAAAAACATATTATTGTAGGATATAGTTTTTAGAAATATATTTTTAAAAATTGTGTTACTTTATAAAATTAATATAAATCACCCTACATATCTTAATTAACTTCATTTTTTTTAAAAAAAAAGGTTTTATTCACAAATTGTTTTAGAAAGAATTATTCCAAAAAGCCCATTTCATGAAAAAGTTTTAATTTTGACAGTTTTTCATTTAGCTATTACAAATTTTAAAGTAAAGTTCTTAAAATTTTATTTATAACAAGAATAATTATTTTCAATTTAATTAAATTTAATATTTTAAGAAATTGTTAAAAATAAATTAGGTGTGACTTATATTTAATATGTTAAGAAATTGTTAAAAATAAATTAGGTGTGACAATACCTCTATGAACAGTTCAATATACTTTATGATGAAAAGAGAATTGTTATGCAGATAACAGTTCTTGGCACACCACAGCAAGATGGTGTTGCTGAAAGAAGGAACAAAGTATATCTTGTTATGGTTAGTTGAATGACCTCTATAATAGAGGTGACTATTTGCCAAAGAGTGATACACTCTCATTTTTAACATTCATACATAATCATGTGTCTTCGAAATCAGTCACCACAACACCATATGAGTTATGGACAGAATGCAAATTAGATTTAACATTCTTACGACCATAAGGGTCAGCGTCCTATGTCCAACACTTTTCTCACAAGTATGAAAATGTTGGGGTATAGAGGCTTGAAGTATCTTTTTAAGATATTCTATGAACTCTAAAAAATATGTCTTCATTAGTGAAAATGAGGACAGATTAGTGATTGAAGTCGAGTATAGAAATGTAATATTCATTGAAAAAGATTTCCCTAACAGAGGAAGCCTTACGTATTCCAAAACTCTCTGTGAGAATGATGAATAAGAAGGCGATACTCAGTTAACTACCCCGAGTTGGAGGATTGAACCGTTTTCACTAGATGATAGTGGTGACTACAATCCATCATAGGAAAGTGAACCTATTGAAACCATAATTTGAAAAGGCCAATGGGTTTTTCCATTGAGGAAGCAATGTTTAATCCTCTGTCCGAAAGACGATGAGGGAAATTCTTTTAAGTGTTAGAGATACACTTTTGAACTCGCTAGGAAAATTGGCAAAAGGCCAAATAAGAGGAAATGGATACCATGAGAGCTAACAAAGTGTGAAAATTGGTTGATCTTCCGAAATGCCGAAAATCTATTGGGAATAAGTGAATTCTCAAATACAAACAAACCTGATTGATCAATCGATAAGTACAAAGCTCAATTAGTAGCCAAATCGTATACTTAGTGATAAATGTGTATTAAGAAGACACCTCCTCTCCAGTGGTACGTTTTAACTTGGTTAGGTTTATATTGGTTCTTGTAACCAACCTAGACTTGGAATTACATCAAATTGATGTGAATATCATTTTTTTCTCAATGGAGGACTAGATGAAAAGTTTCTTACATAAAGCAAACTAAAGCTTTGTGCAATACGGAAGCGAACAAAGAGTCTCCAAGCTTCTAGAGTCCAATTTGTGGGCTGAAATAATCGTCTAGACAATGGTATTTGAAGTTCAGAAGATTGTAATTTCATTTGAATTCAAGATGGTCAAAGAAGATCATTGTGTTTACATAAAATGGTTGCGAGGTAATTTTGTAAAGATATCTCTTTATTTTCCTTGTTAGGACTAGACCTAAGAAGTTAAAGTTTGATTGTCTTCGAATTTCTAAGTAATTTACATGGGTAGAGTGAAAAATATCTTGTGTGTCAAGATATAAAAGGATTGTTCAAAGAGAATGTTGTTATTGTCCAAAAGACATATATCGAAGATCCTGGAACGATTCAATATTGAGAAACTACAAACATATGCATACCCTTATGGTGAAAGGACATTATCTTAGAGCATATATGTGTCTTATGAAAGAATCTGAGGTACAACACATGAAAAGAGTCTTATACTCAAGCATGATTGAAAGTCTAATGTACACTGTATTTGTGCTAAACTGAACATATGTTTTGTCGTTGTCTTTGTAAGCTGATTTTAGTTTGTGACGCTGAAAAGCAAAATTATTTGATAGCAAAAAGGTAATGAACTAAAAGTTGTGCTATATAAGAGAAAGTCTCCATACTGAAGGATACTCTAATGCCAACTGTGCAAGAGATCTGGATGGAGGACACTCAACTTAGCAAACTTGATGACACCATCAATTATGGAATCTTAATATGTGGCTTGTGCGGTTACTATTCGAAAAGTTGTGCGACTTAAAAGATTCCTAAAAGCATTTAGACATAAATGATATGGATATCTATTGCGACAATGAAGCCGCGATAGCCTACGCTGTGAACGGCAAGGATCATAAAAGACTAAATCTATAGACATCAAATATCATTTTATAAGAGATGTGATCTCTTAAAAATAAGTGACTGTTTAGTACCTTAATTAAATGTTTGTTGATTTACTCACTGAACTTGTAAAAGTTTTAGACATAAGCAACATTTGAAGTATTGAACAACTTTAGTTTCTAAAATAAAATGATGCATTTTTTAAATTCATCATTGTTTTTTGCACATCTATACAAAAATGGGGCAAAGGTGCAAAAACAACCACTCTAAATTTAAAAATGGGCACTTATAACTCTCGTAAATTTAAGGGGGCAAAACCGTACACTGTAAACCAAAACAGGGCAAAACTGTACATTGTAACCCAAAATGGGGCAAAAGTAACCTCTCTGTTAGGTCGAGTTAAACAGACATTTTCCAGACGTGGGCTCCACTTAGTAAATGACGTGTCAATTCCAAAATCTACTGTGGAAGCTAAAATGCATCCAGTTGAACTCTAAATCACTTTAAACGAACCCTAAACCTCAAATCATTTCGATAAGAAACCAAATAGAACCCCAAATCATGTGAAATCTACCTTACTTCTTTGTAATCATCTAAAAAATAAACCCCATCTGAAAAAATAGAGTCTCATCAACATATTGCACCTTTAAATGTATGACATGTCATTTACTGATGGTGGGGCCACTTTTGGAAAACGTTCGTTTAACTCTACTTAACAGAGAGGTTACTTTCGCCCCAGTTTGGTTTACAGTGTACAGTTTTACCCCCATAAATTTACCAGAGTTATAAGTGTCCATTTTTAAATTTACGGTGGCTACTTTTACACATTTGCCCTACAAAACTGTGTGTTTATATATAAACATGAATGTAAATTATGCAATATGTCGTAAAGACCTAAGGAAAGTTGGTCCACTCACACGAACAACTGTCTTCCATACATGCTAGCATATGGTAAGATAAGACGTGCAAGAGATCATCATGTGTTGATGAATACTTCACATAAGTCGACCCAACTAGTTTGGGAAATGACAATTTAAGTCATGATAAAAAGTACACATGTATTCCGCCGGGTCTGTAGCCAAACATTAAATTCTCCCGTGGAAGTTTAGGATTTCGACGAGGGAATGATGCTTGTACAGTTATTATATTTAAAAATCGACATATTGAATTAATCACAATGGGGTTGTAGATGGAAAATTTGTGATCTATAATGGTGTGAGTCCCAAATTCATGAGTAGGATATATGTTATTCTAGCGAAACCCTTGTGATTTAGACATCATTAAGGATGCCTGTATTTGTGACTGTAACTTTATCAGAAACTCCATGGTCATTGATTGTGCATGATATTTCTATGTTTTTATACGACTAAGCATGTGGAATTAGCATGTCAATTTGTCAAAAATAATAGGAATTAGAGGTCATTTTATGTTGAGTCTAAGTTTGATGAGTTAGTTGCATTTTAATAATAATTGAGCGTATTAGGCAACTAACTAAAGCATTTTATATTTTATGGACTTGATATACTTCACAAATTTCCTAATTTCCTATTTTTGAAGCAAAAGGAGGAGGATCATATTGAAGAGCACAAGATCAAGACACATATTTGGAAAGTCCTATTTCAATTAGGACTAATTATTTCAAGGAATGACTCTTCTCCAATTGTTTACTAATCTAGATAGATGACTTCCCCAAGCAATCCTATTCCTAAAAGGAGTGTAAAAACGTGCTCATCACTTGCCCCTTCATTATTTCCTATTTTGAGAGTGATTCCTTTGTTTTTATGAAGTTTTTGTGCCCAAAACCTTTCCTATATGCTTTGGACATTCAATTTTGGAAATCCTAGTTTAATTAGGATGATTTTGGGTCATCTTTTATGCTACATAAGGGGAAACACGAAAATACTATAAAAGTTTATTCTTCAAGCAATTTTCCTTCCATTTTAGGAAAGTATTATCTCTTTTAGGCAATTTTTGGTCCCCAACTCTTTCCTATTGGCTTTGGGCACTTAATTTGGGAAATTCTTGTTCTCCAAGCATGATTTATGATCACTTATTATATAAGGAAGGGAGGAGCACAAATTTGACACACAACAACCATTCTACAAGCAATTTCACAACACACAAGCACCCAATTCTCTCCATCTTTCTTCCATCCTTCATCCACCACCTAATTCCTTCATCACTCAAAGGCCTCGCACGAAATTTCATCCCTTCCTCCATTGTCCATCATCGCTTTCAACATTCAACCATCAATTCCATGGCATCCACATCCATTAATCGTGTGTTCGTGCTTTGTTCGAGTGTCTAAACCATTGGTGGGGAGTTTGATGGATGAAAGCAACCGGAGCTTCTAGTTCTTCAAAGGGGAGTTACTTAGTTTTAATTGTTCAATTCATATATATATATATATATATATATATATATATATATATATATATTTCAATTCATATTGTTGTATGTGTGTATTTGAACAATTTTATACTATGAGTTTTGTTGGTCAATCATGTAATTTAGAGATTTCTATTATGTGTTTGAACCTTTGGTATTGTTTTTATGACTTAATGCTATAGATGTTTTTCATTCTAAATCTCCTTTGGATTTGTAGTATATGCCAATTATATGTGCGATTGTATGTGTAGTTGGATACTAGGTCCATAGTTAGGGAGTTTCCCTAACTAGAGTCTCTATGTATGTATGTCTTGAATCAATACTACCAAGTTGGTTTCTAATGATTTGGTGTGTAGACTAGATGCGATTTCTCTAGGTTTTCTATTAGAACTTGGATTAATTACTTCCACGTCATAAGTGAAGTTAGGAAGGTTGCTAAATCCATTGAATGACTCACTCTCATCTCATATAGTTCACATCTTATCTTTACTCGCTTTCTTATAAATCAAAAATACCAAAAATATAGTAGTTTAGTTTAGTAATCTAGGTAATCACAAAAACCCCATCTTTATTATTTTATTGCATTCAGTTAGTTAATTTAGGTAGTTAGTTAAAGACTCCGTAGAGAGACGATCTGGGAGAGTACACTTGCTACAATCCTTGGTAAATAATTATATTTGCATTTGAACCCCAAGGCATAAAGACTAAGGCTCAAATCAATGGTGCCATTGCCGGGGAGTCATTTTTGACTCCCTAGGTTAACTAAGTGTCAATTTTCATATTGACAAGGGGTTAGGAGTTTTCTAGGTTGCATTTAGTTCATATAGTTGCATTTAGGATTTCATATAGTTTTAGGTTGCATTGATAAAAAAAACCAAAAATATTGTTCTTGATATACTCACATTTGATTGTTTGATTCTTTAGGACTAATTGAATTATCATGTCTTGGAATTATAGAAACTTTGGTTATAATTATGATCCATTTGAGTGTCATTCTTTTGTAGGAAATACCACCATTAGGCATAAAGAACCTTCCTCATTTTGTGATGAGTTCTCTCATGTTGCGCACCTTCCTCATTTTGTGATGAGTTCTCTCTCATGTTGCGTCCATTTTCAACTCTTCTCGTACATCCTTTAATTCAAGATGGCAAGACCAACCTTATTCTCCACCTAACCATCATCCATACTTTGAAAATCCATATCCATCAAATTATTCCCCTTACCAAAAGCCTTATTATCCTCCAAACCCTTCAGCATATCATACTCCATATCAACCACCACCTCTTAACCCTTCACCTGCACAACTGTATGAGTTAATGAATGGACTAAATTAATGGAGATGGCACCAGAGTTGAATAATACTCTCAACACTCAATTGGATAAGCTTTGTGCTAGTTTCAGTCAAAAGGAAGCTGAATTTCGGCTGCCTGATTTAGCCTTAAGTCGCCTTGGCTAATCAAAACAAATTCAATACTCAATTCCACTAAAGTGTAGTGGTGAGTAAGGGTCAAATCCACAATCTAGGTTAGGTTTATAACTTGCTAATTCAAGGTCCCATTGCCACGCAAATTAAGAGATGGTTTGAGAATATTTTTTTATGATTAACAACTACAAATTTAACCTAACTATAGCTATATTACCGAAATGGAGTTGTGACAAAGTCAAGTGGAAGCATCTCCCTCTCCAAAGTACTTTGTGCTTTTGGTGAATTGTACCTCATATATTTGCATTACTTGATATAATCTAACTAAATCCTTGAGACCTCTTAAGGCTAAGAAATCTTCAAGAGTTTAATTAGGTTAACCAAGCCTAAAGCTCTTTCAAGCTTAGCACATACCTTAAGCAAACATTAAGCACTAAATCTAACACTTAAGAAACACATTCATTTCACAAACATAATAGGAGCTAATCACACACACATACATTCATGAAACTATAAAAGATTAAGCATAGGTTTTCATGTACTTAACCTAAAAGAGAGATTTGTAAGCCAAAATCAAGTAGGACACTTAAAGCTAAATGTCTTAACCTAATGAAACCTAAATCTAGGAAGACATTAGGCAAAAAGATAAGTCTAGCTTACAAACCTAAAAGAGTACATTACAAATACATGAGGCTAAATGTGAAGATCTACAAGCACATTCCTTTGGAGAGAGAGATTAGGAGCCTAGCCAAGCATGGAGAAGGTGGAAGGAAGGTGGATGGCGTGAAGAATCATGGAGAAATGGAAGGAGATGAAGGAGGCCAAAATGGTTGATGAAGATGGAAGGGAAGAGAGAAGTTGAGAGAGAATGGGTAAGGTGAGAGAAAGTGAAGTGAAGGAATGAAGTGATTATGAGCTAGGGTTAGATTAAATGAAGTGGGAGTTTAGTGAATGAGTTAGATTATGGGTTTAATGAGCTGTCAAGGAAGTTAATGAGCTGTCCAAGGGGGGATTAGGTCGGCCAAAATGTGATTTTTAGGTGTATGTGGGTGTTAATGGCCAAGAGGTGTCATAAGGTGGAAGGAAGGGTATTTTGGGTATTAGGTGAAAATGTATATGAATGGAACCTAAATGAGGTCTAGATTCATCTCCAAAGATTGCTCCTTTCTCTCCTCTTTATTGTGCTTCCAAAAATGCCCTTAATGAGGCCTTTAACATCTCCAAATTTGTATTTGAAAGTGGAGCAAAGATTACCCCTTTTAGTAACATCAAAATCTCTTCTTTTTGACAAATGAGGTAATTTTTGTCTTATGCCTTTGCATTTCCCTCCAAGCCAAATCCTTGCACTCCAAGCTATCCAAAAGGGTTGTGGGGCCCACGTGGGACCCCCTACATGTAAAAAAGCACAAAATAGTCAAAATGACCAAAATACCCTTGGTTACTTAAAATGCAAGTAATAAGGCTAATATTTCCCAATTAAGTCCAATAAGCATGCGCAATAAAAAATGTCAAAAAATGATCAAATATATCAATTAAATCACACTAATTAAGCTCAATTGCACATGCTTAAACATATAAAAATAGGTTCAATCACTGCCAGAGATCAAAAGTTCTAATCTTGGAGATTTATGTTCACCAATGACAAATTCTTTTAGTGAGCCTCTTGCACAAGTTGAAGAAATAAAGGAGGATACCCCACAACCTCAAGAGGAGATTCACTCCTCCAAAGGTAATATTCCTATTTATAATAAATTTATCCATCCTTTGATGTACCACTTGATTGAACATACTCACTCTAATGCTCCAATTAATATTAGTTCAATTGAAAATGTAGATTGCATTGTCATAGAAGATTCTTGTGATGAACATGCTTCTCTCCCTTCTTCTGGTCTTGATGATGTTTTTGATTTGAATGTGATAAAATCTTGTTCATGTATGGAATTTGAAACTTGTGTGCATTGCATTGATATAAAGAAACACTTGTTTGATAAATCTAATGAGCTTGCCTTGGACACATTGAATGATTCTAATATTGAACATGATGCATCTACTAGTGTTGTGAGTGACGAGATTATTAAGCATGAGATAGTTAAGAATGAAAATTGTGTTGTTGTTAAGAATGACCATGATTTTTGTTCTATTGAATTAAATGATTTTGTAAGTGCAATTACGAAAGATTCTCCATGCATAAATGATATGTTGTTGTTGAAAGAGGATCTTTTGAACAAATACTATCTTGCGATCTTCCACCAGACATATCTAATGAAGAAAGTATTTGTTGTGCTTCTAATACCACTCATTCTTCTCCTACTTCTTCATCTACCCGTTCTTGTGCTTGTGTGACTAATGCTTCATGTCTCAATCTTGAGTTAGAATTTGCAATTTCTAATACACATGCAATTGAGTGTTTTACAACTGAAGATATTTGTTTTACTTCTATTGATGTGGGCATGATTGACTTCCTTGATGTGAGTTAGCCTAGGGAATCTGAGATAACTGAACTGGGAATTCATATTCATTGATATCCTTACATTCTGATCCTATTCCAAGGATTTCTAGTTTGTAACATCTTAATTGCATAGATTGTGCTCACGCCGTCACCTCAGACGCCTAATACGAAAGCTCAAGAAAACGTATCGTTAGGTGGTGTGTCCATCAAATGCGAGAGGGAGATGATGGAAATATTTAATTGGATATGCTCTCAATGGACCGGATCGTCCGATTGCTAAATCCGACGGCCTTTAGGAAAGCAAAAGAGTTGATAAATCAGTATTAATATGTGATTAATGTTGATCAGCATTAATATGTGATTGATGATGATTGATTTTGATTTGATTTTCAAATCAATCATTATTGGGCAAAGGTGCAAAAATAGACACAGTAAATTTAAAAATGGGCACCTATAACTCTAGAATATTTAAGGTGACAAAATTGTACACTGTAAACCAAAATGGGGCAAAATCGTATATTGTAAACAAAATGGGGCAAAAGTAACCTCTCTGTTAGGCTGAGTTAAACAGACGTTTTCCAGACGTGGGCTTCACCATCAGTAAATGACGTGTCAATTCCAAATACCACCCTGAAAGCTGAAATGTATCGAGTTGAACCCTAAATCACTAGAAACTAACCCTAAACCTCCAAATCATTTCAATAAGAAACCAAATAAAATCCCAAATCATGTAAAATCCACCTTACTTCTTCGTAATCATCTAAAAAATAAAGTCTCATCTGAAAAATAAAGTCCATCAACATATTGCACCCTTAAATGTATGACACATCATTTACTGATGGTAGGGCCACATCTAGAAAACGTCTGTTTAACTCTGCCTAACAAAGAGGTTACTTTTGTCCCATTTTGGTTTACAGTGTACGATTTTACCCACTTAAATTTACCAGAGTTATAAGTGACCATTTTTAAATTTACGGTGGCTATTTTTTCATATTTGCCCATCATTATTAGAGATTGGTGTTATAATGACAGTGATATTTCTACCTTTGATTGCGATATGAGTGTCACTATAAGTAGATGTGTCTCATTCATTTGTCATACATGCATGACCCATTGCATTCTTTGGCTTTCCTTCTCACGATATTCCTGAGAGGGTGATTCGTTGTGCGAATTTGATCCGGGTTTTAGTAACTCGGTTCTGCGTGAACTAAATCCTTCAGGATTCTTGGCTTCGAGTTTAAGGTTACTATCACGGCTTTTGTTTGTTCTTGTTGTTACAAAAACTCTGTCTGAGTTCGGGTCAAAGCTCCGAGATCCAGGAACGCTCGTGGGTTAGGTAAATTCCTTCAATAGCGTATTTTATAAGGGTCTATTTGGATTGCAAGATAAGTGAGGAGGGAAAGTAAAAGTGAAGAAAAGTGAATGGTTTTCGGTAATAGACAAATATCTTTGACCCTATAAGCTTTCTTTCTCCATTTAACACTTTCCTAGGGCCCACAAACTTTAATTACCATCTCATCATTACCTCTACTTTTCATCTTTATCCTTACACGTTACATTTCTCCACTTTCCTTTCTTTCAACCAAACACTACTTTGTGCAAATATGGTACCTTTTACATACAATTTGTTCTTTTAAGAATCAAACTCGATCTTATTTTGCCCTAAGAAAGCTAGCTACTTTATACCATTGCACCCAACAATTGTCTTTACCCAATCAATGCTTGTGAAATGAAGGTTGTGGGTTGGGTGTCTGATGGGCGGATATTGAGAGTGAAATAAATGATGGTAGGTAATGAGCCCATGATTGACAAATTAAAGAAAGGAGGCACGATCACAAGATGCATTAGGAAGGAATTTAAAAATATAAGGAGCTATAGGATGGAGGGAGGTGAGTATACGACCATTATTCATCGAAACAAGATGTGATTTTGACACTAAAAAAAGAGGAGTAAACAAGATGTGAATAGGGAAAATAATGAACAACGATGAAAACCGTCTTAAAAGTTGTTGATCCAAACTTGTAGAATATGACTCGTGGTGCCTCTAATCTTTGTCGTCATACAATCTAAAAAGAGCTTTGAGGGGTAAGATGGAAAATAAAATTACGTACATCAAACTGGGATCCATGTTATTGGATTTGGCTTTTGATGAGAATATCAACCTAGCTCATGAAATCATAAAAACATATATAAGTAATTACTTGTTTTATTAAAAAAATAAGGAGAAGCAATCTGGTCAAAAACTTTCACTGAGCTCAAGCACTTCTATATAGCCTCTGCTTAATTAGGAACACGACCTGAACATTTTTACTAAAATATGTTAACTCTAATGGGAAATTTTATATTATCTTGGGGAACTATAACTTTACCTAATTTAGTTGTAACCTATATATTCTCAATACTTATACTATTTAATATACATAATTTTGACTAGTTTTGAGGGAGTAGTCCTTGAAATTTGGTTCATTCAACCCATTCCCATTTTGGTAAAAAAAATATTCATTCCCATAGTTTTAGCCACCACTTAATAATTTAGTTCCAATATTTTTCAATATATATATATGGTCAAGTGCTAAATTGTAAAATGGCAACAATTATAGGAACCGAGTTGCAGTACATCAGAGTTCAAAGACTAAAGTTCCATAAACATTGTAGGGATTGAGTTAGGATCAAGTTAGAATACCACATGAATAAAAAAAATTAATTTTCCCTAACTATTTACTACCAATATTACTTTTAACATGACAGTGCCGACAATATATAATAGCTAATTAAGTGATTTGGTCCAAAATATAAAGTCTCAATCTCCTCTTTGTTACCTTTATTTTGATTTTCCCTGCAATAAGAGTTTGCATCAAAGTTAGTTTTGACATATATAAATGATTCAGGGGCTGGTGGGGAATTATGGGAAAACAACACATTTTTAATTTGACAAGTGAATACTTTATTAACTAATTTTCTCAATCTATCCAAATAAAATAATGGTTAAATACATTCTATTTCTATTTATAGTATATATAACTAAGTTATGATAATCATTTTGTTGTTTTTTACCTGATAAGAAATGTAGTATGAGTTAAAAGGTTATGCCTCATTGTATTTTTCTATACAATGAAGAGATATATGAGCAAAATGTATACAAACCAAACCAACTTACAAAACAATTTATATATAAAAACAAGTTCAACGTATAATACAATACGTAGTCCAAATAAATTACAAGTTGATAACGACCCAAAAGCCTTCTTCTCGATATACATATCTAATGCTTGCCCAACACACTTGAAGATCATTTTCACAAACGCGATACCAATGTCGAATGGAATGCCTTTATTCAATTTCGGGAGAAGTGCTACTACAAAATGCAGGCCGTAACAAAATTTTCAGGATATGAACACAAAAAATGTGAATATAATAAACTGCCCTACACCACGTTGATATGGTACTTGACAAATTCCAAAAAGATTATATAATTAATTACTCTACCAAACAATTGCCGGTAGCCTTAAACACTCTTGTAAGCCAAGACAAGATAAGCCAGTGTTATGAAAATAATATTCTCCTTACACAAAATCTTGGATAGATATCTTCACTTCTAATATATTTATTTCCAAAATAAAAAAATTATATTCTAAAGGCACTCGCATGTTCTTACTTCAAAATAACAAACATACCCTGTGTACCATTTAAAGGCGGTGGCGGAAGTGTTAGTTAAGGAAGTGGTCCTGAATTTGTAACGACAATATCACGGGTTGGTTCAAAATCAATAACCGAAAAAAACATCGTCACATGTAACCCAATCCCCCCTTCAACCCTCAACTTCCACCTATGTGGCCCACCCGTTTCTCTCATAATGCCCACCTTTCATTCCAAACCCAATTATATACATCGGAGATAGCCTCCATCAAAGCATAATATATATATATATATATATATATATATATATATATATATATATATATATATATATATATATATATATTATGAAATTGGTTTTTAATTTTAATTTGCACCATAAATGTGGGACCTATATTTTTGTTTTCAAAATTATGATTTCTTTTCTAATGATATCTGGTTTTGAGTTGGTTCTTATATGTGCTGCACAGAATCAAATATATGTGCCCAACTAATTGTTTATCTTGTGAATCTTATTAGATACACATGGATAATTAGAATTTTTTTTATATACATATATAGAGAGATTACATCATCATCATCATCATACTATGAGAAGAACCGCACAAAAAAAATGCAATAGCATCATAATTTGGTTGCTAATTATTCATACAGTATAGTTTATAACGAAACCGTCCATCAATGCGAACATTAATCCACTATTTTATGATAGCACGGTGTATATACATTCACACACGGTAATAATGTAAAATAGGTCAAATATATCCAGAGCCTTGACATCATCATCTATCTATCATAATAATAAAAATATTAATGATAAAGATGATGATGGTAATAATAATAATAATAATAATAATAATAATAATAATAATAATAATAACAACAACAACAACAGTAATAACAATATAAGAACAATAAGACATGGACATGCACACGTTAAATACATTATATTAATATTAATACTGTATTAAGAACTAAACATTCCTCTAAGCAAGAAGTACTAATTAAAGGTCACATTATTAATACATTAACAACACACTCTAATTTAAAATATTTAAAACTCTCGCGGATATAAATACGATATCGATCATATTTGGAGTGTCAATTATTTCTTAGATATGGTACATACGTGTTTAATCAATTAATTACTACATAAGAAGACTCCTAATAATGGCGGCTTGAGCACTGTTTGAGTCAGTGTTGGCCAATAGCTCAGACAATCTCTCACTCAAATCATCGATTTCTCTGTGCAAGCTCTTGATGTAGTTACAAGTCTCCTGTAACACCTTTGAGGCAGAAACCTGCACCCCCAAGAAAAAAAAAACAATAATTAATTAATAGCAGTTATTCTTATAATATAATTAATGAAATAAATTAAATGCTTGCTATAGTAGTAGAGACTATAGAGAGAGAAATCCATAGGCATGCATCAACTTGTGTGGCTAGAGAACGAGGGAGACATGAGCGTGACTTATCTACCCAGGCAAAACCAAGGCCACACAAAGTAATGTGAAGTGTGCTTGCTATATTATGTTTGAGAGACCGGGGGGGAGGTGGTGGAGCATATCAACTAAATATATAAATATAGATTTTTTTTTTCAACGCATTGCTCGGAGTTTATCAAGGATCTGTTGCACTATAATAATGGATTGTCGTTAATAATAACAATAATAATGAGACAGTTTTTCCCACACATTACACGACATTGAAAGATAACATGTTTAATCTTTGCAGGTCTTTTGACTGATCTGAAGTGAGGTCAGAAAACAAGATAAGATAGTCTCTTCTTAACTAAGAAGATATTTATTATTGTTAAAAAGGTTAGAGTTTTTAAGAACAAAATACTACTCCGGTTCATAATATAAGATCTCATCCTAACCATGAACGAGATCTTATATATAGCACCAAATGTTGGTAGTACGTACTCATGTATACATGAAAAATATACCTTGTTGGAACGACGTGGAGCACGAAGCTCAGGAATGAGTTGTTGTAACTTGGAGACAAGGTCATTGATCTGAGCTTCAGTGATATCAGAGGAAGAACCGGATTGTCTGGAGCGGGAGGAGGATGATCTTCTGGATGACATTGTTGTTGTAAAGAGAGAAGATGAGAGGAGTAATATGTGTGTGTGTGTGTGTGTGTGTGTGTGTGTGTGTGTGTGTATCTGTTATTGTTGGTGACTAGCTAGCTAGATGGAATAATATTAATAATGATGAGACGTGGATGTTGTTAAATGGAAGAGCAAGAGGAAGAAGAAAAAGATGAAGAGGATGGCTGGAGAGAGTTAGGTATGAAGAAACGATTTAGGGGACAAAGAAGAAGTGGGGTGTTGTCAGAGAGAAACAGAGAATTTGAAAACTCTACAAAAGCTAAGGAAGGAGTATGGGAGGGTTTATTAAGGGAAATGGAATTATCAGACACACAGGTGATGGGCAGAGAGAGATAATAAGTAGGGAGGTGGGAGAGAGAGAGAGAGAGAGAGAGAGAGAGAGAGAGAGAGAGAGAGGAGGAGTAGAATGAAGTGGGCTAGAGGTCTTTCTCTGTGTGTGTGTATGTGTGTGAGAGAGAGAGAGAGAGAGAGAGGAGTAGTAGAATGAAGTGGGCTAGAGGTCTTTCTCTCTCTGTGTGTGTGTATGTGTGTGTGTGTGTGTGAGAGAGAGAGAGAGAGAGAGAGAGAGACCATACTCTTGTATCTCAACATGTCTCCAAAGTGGGGTTAGAGAGCAAGTGGGGTCCCTATTATACCAACAATAATATTTGATTCACTTGATGTGAATATGCCTCGTATCTTATAAAGATGTATGTAGATTTCTATTTTTCTTTTTTGTTGCCAGGGGATAAAGATGTATATTACAATAATTTAAATTATTTTTTGAGTTATGACATAGGTGACCATTTCTCTGTACTAATTTTTAACTCAATATAATATGATTAACAACTTCATAAGAAGGATAAACACTCACGCCCTTCTCACACTTTAATTTTTCTTTGTATAATAAAAGGAGTAGATCTAAAGTTATCAAAAGTAAATAATAATACTCCTTCGTGAGTTTGTTTCTATAAATAAAACATTTTCTATTTTCTTTAATTAACTTTTCCATAAATATCCCTCTTAATTCTCGACAATATATAATAAGAAGTAAAAGAGGGTACGTGGAATTAAAAAAAAACACTAGATAAGGTGCCTTGGTAATATATATCATTCTTAATTTTAACAACTAACTTTTAATAATGAACATCCTTAAAGTAGGTAATGTGTTTTATATTTAACAAAAAATGATGTAATATTCTAAACAAAAACAACTTTGGATATAACTTTGTGATCTAATTTAGAATAATTATTTTAATTTTTGAAATAAAAAGTTGCACAAAACATAAAGAAAGCAGTAGACAAGTGGGTAGAGGGGCAAACTGAGGAAATTGAACTTGTGCATTATAATGTAATACCTTTGCTGTTAAATAATTTTATAGGTGTGTAGAAGGGAAAACTGAGCAAATTGATCTTCACATATCTATTAATACTACTAGCTTATAAAAGAACTAAATCTTTGAAAAATCATATAAAATTGATAATAAAAACTGGTTTTCTCATAAGATATCAAAATAACACTGATTTTATGTAGAATATGATAATATTAAAAGATACAAAAAATATAACCCAAAATGAAATTTATTTCTTGGCAAAGAGGACGAGCAAATCAAAACAAAAAGAAGAGAAACTAAGTCCCAAAAAAACGCAAGACACCCAAAGGCCCCGCGGGACCTCTCTGCGTCTCCCTCAGCATGTGACCCCATGTTATCTCATATATTTCTCTACACACACCATTTGGACTAGTGTTTTTTAACATCCGTTTGTTCAAACAATTTATCACATACATATCTATCCTTTTATTGGTCATCTAGACCTGTGTAAGGCACATTAAAACATGGGCAAAATTGTTGATCTAATAAATAATGATTAACTATTTCACTTCTGGCATAAATAATAAATATAATGACTATTTCGCGGTGCAGAAATAACAACTAACTTTCTGACCCGGTGCAAAAATAATAAAACCGGTGTTATATAGTATTTTGTAGTTAAGTGGAATCTTATTCATATTATTTTCTAAAGTGAAAAATACTCTTTTGCCCCTCTTAATTATTAAAAAACATTAAATTTGGACATTCTTCCCAAAAGTTCAAATTTTGGTCACAAATTTTTGAAGGACCTTTCTATTAAACCTAACCTCATTGATTAATTTTTTTATTATTATAAAATTAGACTTTAAGTCATGTTTTCTCCAAAATTACTCTCTTGTTTTAGACCTGTATTCTCATCTACAATTAGGAAGAAGATCATCCTACGTTTTTTCCTAATATTTTTAGAGTTAATACAATCTTTTATCTCACAATGTTTATTTTATTTTTTTGCTATGGTAACTCTCAATTGTTTTAAACAACATATTTTGTTTCTCAATTTTTTCGTTTGAAATGTTTTTCCAATAATTCAATAAAAGGTTGGAACTTTTTTGTTCTGACCCTTAGAGGGAAAACTAAAAATTCTTATTAAAAATTTAAAGGTGCAAAACAAAAATGAGAGTGGAATTTATAGGTGAAGAATTATATTAACCTTTTATTTTTAATTTCTAGTAGGAGTATTTTTGGAATTATGTTTTTAAAAGTTTGCTTGTTAATTTAATTTATCCATACCAAACACACATTATAGTTCTATACATGACGTACTTTGATCTCATTCATTCTTTTACTTGATCAGTTCTCATTCTCATTCTCATTCGAATGTTTAAGGAAGAGTTAAAGTAAATCTTTACCGTTATAGTATTTTCACATGGATGGTACTGGATATCATAAACTTTAAGCTATGTTCTAATGTTGACTCAGTTTTAAATTGCAGTAATGTTACCCCATCATGAACACATCGTTGATTTGGTAGTCATATAAAATAACAAATAAGTGCACTTAAAAATAGGGTAATAATAAATATTTTGGCAAAAAAAAGGGTAATAAATATGTCATTTTTCCAATTCAATGTTGTTGTAGGAACATTTAACACAATAAATTGTGAAGGAGGCTGGGATATCTATAAAAATGTTTGGGAAAATTTCAATAAAGCACTATCATATCATATTTTGAAAACAGGATAAAAAAATCTGAAATCTCACTATAGGCTTTTAGGCCTGAAGTGAAATTAACTTTCATATTTTATCAAAAAAAAAAAATTAACTTTCCATACAAAATGACAAAATAACCCTCATTTGAGAAATGAAACGAGTGTGACAAAACGAAGCATTCAAAGCCGCCTAGTAAATGACAATACACTTGGTGAGAAAAATAGTGTCACGACTCAACACCTCACTATTTAATATTAAATGATAAATGATTATATATATTTTTTACTTACTTTTGTAACATCATAACTATTTCATCTGTTTATTCTACTAAAATATGTTTGGTCTTTATTTTTGCATAATGTATCTTTTCGACTTTAAAGACTGTATTCTTAGTCATTCTTTATTAACACTATTACTATCACTTAGTAGAAGTATTTCACAAATATAATTTTTGAATATATATTTATATGTTGAAAAATATGGTTACGTTTTGAATTTTCACTATTATCTTTCTATATTTAAGAACATGGCATAATAAAAATGATCGTACCCAGGGGACAACTGAAGGTCAGTAAATAGGAGAACAACGTTTAATACTGATGGCGATGACAAGTGATGGATGGAGATGGAGTGGGGGCCCAAGGGGCAAAACAACGTCAGAGTTCCTCCTCTTACAAGGATAAATTAAACTTCTGAGTTTAGGTGATTCAGGTTTCTTACTTACTAACATGCGGAGTCTAAGGCCATGAATGGTTGGAAAGAGTATTTTGCTAAAATGAGCGAGAAACAGAAAATGGCAGAGATGCAAGAGGATGTTAATTTTTTTAATGATTCTACTAAAGAAGATTGGTCATCTAAAGGAAGGCTCAAATCCCTTCAGGTGTCTGCCGAAGAATACGGGGTATGGTGTAAACCCTACCCTAAATCTTTGATCGTGAAGTTAATGAGAAAGTTTTTTAGCATGAATTTCATGAAGCAACGAATCGAGCGTATGGGGGAGACTACAAAAACCAATTGAGGTTATGCCTCTTAGTAATGACTATTTTGTAGTATCTTTCACATCAGATGAGGGCGGAGAATTTGCTTTGCAAGAGGGCCCTGGGATGATTGGTGATCATTATCTTATTGTTTAGAGATGTCATCATAATTTCAATGGGCCGGGTAAAGGTACAAAAATGGTAACGAACTATTACGTTAGGAGTACTCAGGAGAAAAAACTGTTTCCAGTCTCAATTCTAGTAATGAAGAATAAATTTTGTTTCAATTTAGGTAATGTCGTTAAGTTTGACTGATGTTGACCGTTAAAAGCTGACGTTGCACCCTGCTTTTTTCCATTTAAGAGAAGAATTTAAGGTTGTTTATGAAGGGTTGCACCTAGCTAATTTGTTTTACATGTGGCCAATATGGTCACCGTGTGGAAAGATGTCCTTATAAGAAACTATAAACAGGAAGTCTATGAATGACAAACCTATGGGTGAGATTCATAATGATGATGTTACAAATGGTTCTCCTCCGATGAGTCAATCTGCTTCGGTGACGGAGAAAGAGGGTTCACATTTGAATAGATTTTTCGGTCCTTAAATGGTTCTCAAGCGAGATTTTAGCAAGAAGTTACTCAAGAAAGATGTATTTTCATCTGCAGATTTGTTGCCTAAAAAGTAGGTTACCACACGTGGAAGTTTTTGTAAGAAGCAAAATTTAAATTAAAATTATAAATAATGATTCTGCAATTAAGGTAGATAATTTGGGAAGGAAGTTTTGAACTTTTCAAATAAGGAATGAGTCCCTGATTAGACATATATTTACATAGCTTAGCATGTGCATTTGTGCTTAATTTGAGGGATTTAATTGGTATTTATATTCATTATTGAAGTTTTTAAATGCGCATGCTAGCTTGATAATAATTTGAAAATATTAGCTTAATTACTTACACTTCAAGTTATAAGGGTATTTTGGTCATTTTCACTGTTTTGTATCATTTCTTGTTATAGGGGCGTGCTACTAGGCCCCACATACCTCATGGATGGCTTGGAAGGCAAGGAAATTGCTTGGAGGGAAGACAAAGGTTAGAAGATAAAAATTACCCCTTTTGTCGAAAATAAGGGATTTGCTTATTACTAAAAGGGGTAATTTGGAGCAAATTTTCAAAATACAAGTTCAAATGCTTCAAGAAGGGTACCATTGAAAAGAGAAAGAGAAGCACAATGAGAAAAGCAAAGGGAGGAATGAATCTACTCAAGATTGGAGCCACATACTTCCAAAGAAAAGGGGCCAAAGGCCAAAGAAAAGAAAAAATGAGTGAAAGCACAAAGTGCTAATGCATGCTAAAGGCATAGCACTACCACAGATTACCCCATTTACATGCGCTTATTTTGGCCTCTACATACGCTTATAAAGCGCATGTAGAGGGGGGCGCTGGTAAAGGCTCTACATGCGCTTTTTAAAAGCGCATGTAGAGGGGGGCTCTGCATGCGCTTAAAGCGCATGTAGAGGTATGTACCTCTACATGCGCTTTAAGCGCATGTACATCTACGTGCGCTTTAAGCACATGTAGATGTGCCTCTACATGCGCTTAAAGCGCATGTACAGCTATATTTTTTTTTTAATATATATTCTTTTACATTTTCCACCTGTATACACCTAATTCTGCTACTGCACTAATGATATACAAATAAGTAGCACGTGGCTGATTATTAAAAAAAGACCATCAAATATATATTCTTGCAGAAATATAAATCAATATAAAGAATTATTACAAGTAAATACTCCTTTTCCTCCTATGACTAAAACAGATTTAATAAGCTTAAAATCAGCTTGTAGCTTCCATTATTTCACAATAACAAATGATACAGTAAGTAACATCCCAGTGCCTCGCTCTCGAAATTGTCCGCTTTGGGGAATCCTCACCCCTCACGGCTTTAAAACGCGTCGAGGGAGGGAGGTATCCAGGTCTATATATAGCACCTTTCGTTCCTCTCCCCAACCGATGTGGGACTTTACAATCCACCCCCCTTGAGGCCCAGCGCCCTCGCTGGCACATCGACCCGAGCCTGGCTCTGATACCATCTGTAACATCCCAGCGCCTCGCTCTCGAAATTGTCCGCTTTGGGGAATCCTCACCCCTCACGGTTTTAAAACGCGTCGAGAGGGGGAGGTATCCAGGCCTATATATAGCACCTTTCGTTCTCCTCCCCAGTCGATGTGGGACTTTACAATAAAATAATGGTCTTTTTTTTGGTTAATCACCGTCGGGTTTAATCCGGACTCGGGGATTCCCCAAAGCGGACAATTTCGAGAGCGAGACGCTGGGATGTTACAGATGGTATCAGAGCCAGGCTCGGGTCGATGTGCCAGAGAGGGCGCTGGGCCCCAAGGGGGGTGGATTGTAAAGTCCCACATCGGCTGGGGAGGAGAACAAAAGGTGCTATATATAGGCCTGGATACCTCCCCCTCTCGACGCGTTTTAAAACCGTGAGGGGTGAGGATTCCCCAAAGCGGACAATTTCGAGAGCGAGGCGCTGAGATGTTACACAGTACATACTCCTCTTAACTTAAGGACATTTTTTTCTCTTAGAAAACAAAATTAAACATGCACAGAACAATACCAATCTTCAATATCCAACATCAAAATATTCCTAGCTCATAGTATATGCACAGAACAATACCAATCTTCAATATCCACTGTCAAAAGTACACAAATTCTCTATTTAAATGGCTAACCATTCTGTTAATCAAAAGTAGTTACAACCTAACCGCTTATAAGTTCCCTAATGACAGCTCAGCTACCAATTACAATCATTCTACACTAATCATGCAATGGGAGTTCACGGCAGAAAGCTGATTTGGACAGGGAAGTAAGGAAAATTTGCAAACTATGAGCTAGAATGTTGTTAATATCGCATGCATGAGCAGCTGCACACAAACAGCGGATACAAGGGCACACAATGTTGTTAAAAGCAAAAATATCACTCTAGACAATCAAACAACTTCATTAAAATACTAAATAATCATCAAAACATGATGAGAAAAGGGTAACATTTATTCATGATACAAACCTTAATTCTTGAAATTCTAGAGAACTACAGCTTTCTCATCAACTAGAGCTTTCCAACTAGACAAGATTAAGAAACCTTAATTATTAAGAAACCAATCTGCTTTGTAATATCTAATGCAAAGATGGAATCTTAAGCTCAATATATAGATACATATATACTCCAAATCTTAAGCTCAATATATAGATACATATATACTCCAAATCTTAAGCTCAATATATACTTCAAATCTTAAGCTCATTGATGTTAAAATCATAAGCTCAATATATACTTCATTCTATGATTTGGCACCTTTACATTATTGATAGATATTGCATTCAAGATTGATGGTACATGTAACATCCATAATAAATTGACTCATTAGACTAGAATCTTAAGTAAGCAAATGTTAATGTTAGAAACTTCTCTTCATTACTTCAGCAACAACAAAACAACCATGCAACAGTCCAAAACAAATGTTTAATTATGTATAGCACCTCAATCTATCCAATAATCATTCCCAAAAGCGACACAAATTTAATATCTATAACATCAACACAATTTGTTTTAATCATTTGTTGTACACTGGTTAATATTCTTTCTTACACCTACACTTTTTCAAATCAGACCAAGAGCAAATGTAATTTCACATTCCTTTCAACAATAGATATGCAAAGCATAAACTCTATTATATATCTACCATAACCAATAATTTAGCCAATCACAGAGTTAGAGGAAGAAAAGAATTGCACCAAAACAACATGGTTTCAACTCCAACTTTGTTAGCAAAACTTCCATGTCCAATAAGTGTGTTCCAAACCACAACATGATCAGCCCCACAAAACTCACACAATTTGGGAATCTAATAAGCTTAAGCTTACATTTCTAGAAGCAAGCAACCAAAAGAAAAACACAGTATCTTAATAAGTTATGCTTTTAACCAAATAGATCAACCAACAATATTCATTTCTAACACACACACACACACACACATGTATGTATATATATTTAGTAGAACCGAAACAATTAAGGCCAAAACAGCAGGACAATTAAAAAAAAACAAACATCAAATTTTCTGGTTCAATTTCAGCACTCCCAACAGCATCTCACATGCCCAACACAATAGAGAAACCATAAAAATTTTGGTAAAACATCAAGACTTCAAGAATCAAACATGTAGCAGATCATTTAAGCTCCATTACCCTTCTACCTAGACAAATTAAAGAGTTTTAAACCCAAATCAATCAACCAGCAGTGATATAATCAAACTCAAACAAGTTTTGTTATTGATTATTTATGGATTCTAAGCCAAAAATGACTCTAAACCCGTTGGCCCCTCAAGCCCCAAAAGTTAGGGTTTCATATAACTACTTCAAACTTCATTCAAGGTCAAATTTTTCATTCACAACCATAAGAGTAAAATCTAATGTTTCAACTTCTGCCTAATAACAAACAAAACCCCAAAATTCAGTTTGGCCCTTCACTCAAATCTCACCCAAAATCGCAGAGAAAAGTGAGGGTTGGAGAGAAAGCTCACCAACAAAGTTGAACCCGAGTTTGCAGGTCCCAAAAGAGCTCATCGTCGCTGGAAAACTCGCTGGAAAATGCCATAGCAGTGGTGGGCCGAAAAGAAATCAAGAGGAAAAAGGAAAATAAGAAAACGAAATCAAAAGAAGAACAACTTGAAGAACAAGAAGAAGTGAAGCTCACTTTCATAGTTGTCGTCCGCCGCCGTACTGTCAAATGCTCGCCGGAAACGAAGAAGCAAGGAGGAGGGAAGTCGGGTTTTGGTTGGGAGACAAGGAGGGGAGATCGAAGGTGACGAAGAGGAAAGAGGAAGGCCGCTGAGACTCGCTGGCCGCCTCTAACTCATCCGTGGATCTCGCCGGAGACTGAAAGGGAGGAGAAGAAGAAGACGACGCAGTGGGGGGAGGAGGATAGGTTCGAAGGTTTGAGGGGAGGAGTTAGGGTTTGATTGTGGAAGGGGTGTGGAAGGAGATAACTATTTATATATATAATTTAGGGAAAATTACGACTAATTACCCTAATATTTATTCTTAATTATATTTATAACCCAAAAGCTGTATATGTTATTTTACCTCTCTTTCCATCATAATATTATTTAGGTTTCCAATCTACTTATTCATGAAAGTTTAATGAACATACACATTAGCAAGTTTTTCATCATTAAATAAATTGAATGAATCAACTTTTATTTTAATATTAGGCCTCTACATGCGCTTAAAGCGCATGTAGAGGCTATACATGCACTTAAAGCGCATGTACAGGCAGCATTTCCACATACAAAAGTGGCAATGGAGCTTTGAAACACTAAGTCCACAAGCAGGAACACCTTATGAGGTCTGAGGAGGATCTCTTATGCATGACTCCATGTTTTGCACTTCAGTAGTGCCTTTACATGCGCTTAAAGCGCATGTAAAGGGTGTTTCAACATTTTCATAGCACCCAAAAGTGGTAATGGAGCTTTGAAACACTAAGTCCACAAGCAGGAACACCTTATGAGGTCTGAGGAGGATCTCTTATGCATGACTCCATATTTTGCACTTCAGTAGTGCTTTTACATGCGCTTAAAGCGCATGTAAAACCCAATATCCATATCATTTTAAAGATTTTCATATCATTTTGAATTTTTGAGGTAAATTACTTTTATACTTTAACTTAAAATACTTAAATCTTGTCCTAGTCAATGTTTTTGTGATTTTCTATTGAAGTACATCTCTTTACATGCGCTTCAAGCGCATGTATTAGCTTCCTTTTGTTATTTTAGTAAGCTATGCCCTTTACATGCGATTAAAGCGCATGTAAAGCCCAATTAACATAATATTTTAAAGATTTTCATATGATTTTGCACTTCAGTAGTGCCTTTACATGCGCTTAAAGCGCGTGTAAAGGCCTTATCTCTACATGCGCTTTAAGCGCATGTATAGATTCTTACCTGTACATGCGTTTAAAGCGCATGTAAAGGACCCTCAATACATGTGTTTCTTCTAAGCGCATGTAAAGGTGCGCTGGTATAGGGACAATTTGTAGTAGTGTAGTGAGAAAAAGAAAAGAGAAGAGAGGAAGCACAAAGTGCTTATAAAAAGTGAGAAAAGAGTGATATGTAGTATGCTAGTATGGAATTGTTATGACTTGAATTACCATTTGTTGTATTGCATTTGTATGTGGTGGATAATTGTTTTCATTATTGGTCATTGACTTTATTTCATCATTCATCATTCATTATTAGTCTTTCCATCTACCCCCAAAATCCCCTTGATTTAGTTGTGCTTTGCATTAAATGGGTGGAGAACTTAGAGGGATTACAAGCCTATGGAGAGATAGGAAGAATTGAGCCAAAGAGTGATTCCAATGTCCCTAATTAGGCATTATTCCTAAGTTGAGAGAATGAGTGCAAACACTTATATCCGGTGAGGAAATCTTATTTGGCAATCCTTTCTAATTCTAGTTGCATGTTAAACTCTCACCCACTTTATATGCTTAGATTCGGCCTATGTTATGTGTAGGGGAAAGATTGAAATCTCCAACTTGTAGTCTATGCCTACTTCAATTGGATTCACTATGCTATGTGATAGCTTAATTTTCTTGCATGACTTTTCCCGGAGTGCAAAGATTAAGTGTGGGGGATTTGATTAAACATATATTTACATAGTTTAGCGTGTGCATCACTTTACCTTAAGTGAGTTTGAGTATTGATTTTATTTGATAAATCTAAGGGCGACATTAGGTTTAATCAGTCCCAATTGGGTCGAAGAGAAAAATAATAGCCAAGAGAAAGCCACACACAAAGGAGAAAAAGAGGGAAGTTATGGAGAAGTCTTTTGCTCAATTTGGGCCTTTATCTCATATTGACATTCATGAATCTTCTATAGCAAACAATCCTTTTGCTATTCTTAGAGATGGACCTACCATTTGTTCAGGAAACAATAATGAGACAAATGATCAAACTAATATACAAGGCTCTCATCTCACCCCATGTGATGCAGTGGAAGAATGTGTTCACATTGTTGGTAAAGCTTGAGAGTCTCACGAGAATGTTAACGATGATATCATACTTGATGGCCATAATGAAGGAGTTATTCTTGAAACAAAGGGGATATTCTCTCCAATTATTTCAAATGTTTCTCAATGAATATTCTAATTTGAAATTCAAGAGGAACGAGTTTATGTACCTTTCCTATCTCATATGTGAGTTAATGTCATTTCATCAACTTGATTTTGTTGCTATTCTTGAAACTGAATGTAGTGGTGAATGGTGATAAAACATCTTCAATTTTTCAGAAGTTGGGTTTTCATTATTTTGATATAGTTGATGCTGATGGTTTTCGTGGAGGCCTTTGGTGTCTTTGGTCAAATCGCTTTGAAGGTATTAAAGTCATCTCTACACATCCCCAATTTATTCATCTAAGAATGAAGGACATGAAGTAACAGTCTTGATGGTTTCCAGTGATCTATGCTAGTCCATCTCATCAAGATTGACGAGTGTTTTGGCGTGAATTGAGCATACTTCAAGTTCAAATTTCTGATCCTTGGTTCATGATCGGAGATTTTAATGCCACACTTGCTACAGAAGATCGTAATTCCTTGAGTGGTTTAAGCATGCCTAACCAGGAATTTATTAATGGGCGAAGCTGCAAAAATGATACTAAAATTTACGCAAAAGTGCGTTTGTAATAATAAAGTTTCGCGAGGTGCAAAAATAGTACCAAATTGGGGTTCATGTGCAAATATAATATTTTCACTTAAGGGAAATAAAATTTAGATGTGAAAAACTCTTATGCCCCTCATTAAATTATTATCTTCTTCAACCTCCCTTCCTTCACCTTGGCCGACTAGAGGCCAGCTGACAAATCCAATGATTTGTATGGTTTTTATATGTTAAATTTGAGACAATTAAGATAATAGAGATGCAATTTTATCCAGTTATGCTTAATTAATATCTAAAATTTTTATGTATGATGACCCCTATTTTTAATTCTATTTGACATATATTTTGGTTAGGAACAAGTAATATGGGCCAAAGGAAGAGTTGGGTTTTAATTAATTAAAGCCCATGAGCACTATGGGCTAAAGCAAGAAAGAAGAGGAATTAAAAGAAAAAAAAGAAGAAAGTCCAAGAAAGAAAGGATGGGGCAGCACGTGGGACGTGGGAGGAGGAGAAATTGAAATTGAATGAAGGAAGGAAGTGACAAGGGGGCTGGGGGGAGAGGACAGACGCGAAGAAGACAAAGTGAGGAGCAGTGGCGGTGTACACTTGAAAGGAATGAGGGATGAGGGGGCCGAACCTCCTTCTCACATTCTCTCTTCCAATCTTCATCATTTGCTCTCTTTTCCTCTTACTTCCACCATTATTCCTCTCCATTCTCTTCTTCATGGGAGGTAACTAAACATTATTTTTGCTCTTGGGAATGATTTGAGATGATTTGAGCTCACATGCTTAATAGGGGAGTTTTGTTCTTGTCCATTTCTCTTGTATTTATGATTTTCCTAGGTTTAGGTTTGTTATGTATACTTTGAGATTTGGACTATTATGTTTATTTAAGTTATTTGTGGTTTTGATTTGTAATGAGGGATTTGGACTCAACAATATGTATGGTCATACATATGTTCTTTATAATTCATTAGATGTATTTATTTACTCATGGTATTGGTGGATAGGTATTGAATTGAATTGTAATTGAACCTAATGCGTTACAAATCACTAATCACACTCTAGGGTAATTAATAATGCCTAATTGAATGAGTTCATGACACTAGGTATTAGACTTGCCGGTTGGTGAGGTTTGGTAATTTAGGATACCTAGAGAAAACTCAAAGGTGCTAAGGGGTTTAACAATTTCTAATTAGTTGGGTTTCCACTAATTAGTAATTGAACTCATGGGTTCGTGAGGTTTGGTAATTTAGTGAATTAACACCATAGTGACTCCCCGAATATATTAATTGAGCTAGGATAGTTATTCTCAATCATTTCCCAAGAGCAATTTCATATCATTTGACCAAATATTTATTTTACTAAATCTTATTTTTCCCTTTTTGCATATCACATCTTTTACTAATTTTCACTATTAATTTATAACAATTTCTTTATTCAAACAAGTTTAGCATTTAGTTACTAGGTAATTAGTTTCATTTTATAGGCTCCTTTTGAGAACGATACCCGGGGTAACTTTCGCTTACCTTGAGGTCTTAAAATTTCTTGAAGGACTAGACTCAAGGCACACTTCACCGACCGTAAATCCGGTGTCCTTCACTGGCGCCACCCCACGATGAGTAGGTGAGGGAGAGGTCAGAAATCGTGGGTGAAGGGAGGGAGATTGAAGAATAGAATAATATAATGAGGGGCATAAGAGTCTTTTCATATCTAAATTTTTTCCCTTAAGTGAAAATGATATATTTGCACATGAACCCCAAGTTGGGTACAATTTTTGTACCTCCTAAAACTCAAGTATTAGAAACACTCCTATGGGAAAAGTTTAGTATTGTTTTTGCACCTTCGCCCTTAATTAATTTTGTTTAGGATATGCACCTTATTGACATGGGTTATTTGGGCCCAAAATATACTTGGAAGAGATTTGACGTGGAATGTAGAATTAATCGTGTGCTTGCTAATGCTAGTTGGATGACGTATTCACTGAAGCTTCTGTTGCTCATTTAACGTTTTTCAAATCATATCACATACCCCTTCTCCTAAGATTGAATGGTATCGAAGAAAGTAGAAGATGTGTGAGACCATTTATATTCATTGCTTCTTGGGTTTTACATGATGATTTTGCTAATTTTTTAAGAATCATTCATCAACCATTCCATCATGGACCAACAATATGACGTCCTTTTCAACAGCGTGTGGTGTGTAAAATAAAGAGGTTTTTGGTCATACTGCTAGAATAAAACAACCCTTATTTCGACGTTTGCATGGTATTAGCAAAGTTGAGGCAAGGGGTGTGCTTCCTTGTTGTTTATTTACTCTCCAAAAGCAATTGTGGCAGGAACTTGATGAGGTTCTCTCGGAAGAATCACTCTTATAGGCTCAAAAGGCTAGGAGTGATTAGCAAATTTATGGAGATAGAAACACCAAAGCCTTCCACCAAAAGGATAATGGTAGAAGAAAGAGGAACTTCATTGGTTCTTTTTGTGATTCTAATGGACACTGGATTTATGAAATCGAGGAGGTAAAATCCTTATCTACAAGTTTTTTCAAAACTTTGTTCACGAAGGAGAGATTTAATGTTGTGACCCTATAAATTGTATTTTTACAAATTGATCAACTATCTGTTCGCTTCTCTTGGATAGTATGGAACGTGAATTATATAGAGAGGAGATTAAGCAAACCTTATTTAGCTTGAGAGCTTTAAAGGCCCCTGGTCTTGATGGAATGAATGCTTTGTTTTATCAAAGCAATGGGACATAGTGGGTCCTTCTGTTATTGATTATATTTTAAGGGTTTGCAACAATTTGTCTCTTATTGCAGAGATTAATTCTATATTTTTGGTTTTGATTCCTAAAGTTGATCATCGTGAAGAGGTGAAAGATTTAAGACCTATTGGGATTTGCAATGTGATTTTTAAACTTTTAACAAAAATCATTGCAAATCGGTTGAAACCTATAATACAGTCTATTAGTAGTCCCACTCAATGTAGTTTTGTTCCAGGGAGGCATAGCTCAGATAATATTATTATTGCGCTGAGATTAAGCATTCTATGAGAGTCAGACAGGATAATAATTAAGGGTATTATGGAGTATAAAATTGAGCTTGAGAAGGTTTATGATAGACTAAAGTAGAGTTTCCTTCTCCGCTGTTTACAAGATCTCAATATCCCGAGTAACATTATTGAGAATATTTCCAATTGTGTTACGACTCCATCAGTGCAATTTCACTGTAATGGTGAATTATCTCAGGAGTTCATCCCATCAAGGGAAGTAAGACAAGGAGATCCTGTCACCTTATCTCTTTGTTAGCTCATACGATTTAAGAGAGGGTGCAGAAATGACAATCACTCGAAGTTAGCCTAGACCTCCTATCACTCATTTGTTTTTTGCGATCATGTTATACTATTTTCAGAGGTTTCTATGCAACAAGCTGTTATTATTTCGAGGATGTTTGAATGATTGTTGTTCCAGCTATGGTCTTAAAGTGAATATTGGCAAGACTAGAGTGTCTTTCTCTGAGAATGTCAACCACAATAGGAGAACAGAGATTAGTATTGCCCTTGGCTTTTAGTTGGCGGCAGATTTAGGGAAGTATCTTGAGGTCCCTCTTCATCACAATAAAGTCACGTCTGAAAGTTTTCAATATGTGGTGGACAAGGTGAATGCCAGACTTTCTAGTTGGAAATCTAACTCTCTTTCTCTAGCAGGGAGACACACCTTAGTTTCATCGGTTATTTCGGTGATTCCTAGCTACACGATGCAAACTTCACCGTTGCTTGTCCCTACGTTGAAAGCGAGGATGCACAAGAGGGGGGGGTGAATTGTGCTCCAATTAAAAACTTATGCAAATAAAAATTAAACATCTAAACAGTTTTATACTGGTTCGGCCAAACTCTTGCCTACGTCCAGTTCACCAACTCCTCGTTGGGTTCCACTAAGATCAGGTTTTGAAACTGGTTCACCTGTGAACCTTTACAGTGTAAGACACTCTCTCACACTCCCCCTTACTACCCGTAAGGTAACAACCTTGGTCAAAAAGCTCCAAGCTTTTGAACAACCTCAAAACAGAAGAGGATTTAATAAACAGAGTACAAGTTCACAAATTGAACAAATAATGTTAAACACTTAAACTTTTTGTGATCGCAATAAAACTTGAATGCTTTGATAGAGAGTAGGTGCGGAATTGAATGCTTTTCGGTACTGTGCAATAAATTGAAGTTCCCTATTTATAGTCTTCAATGAAGGATATGTCCATTTGACACAGAGGGATGAAAACTTGTATCCGTTAAGCTCCATTAATGCCTTGTACTCTTGTTCTTCTCATGTAGCTTGAAGAGGATGATAAACATTAAATGCAACTTCAGACTTTATCAGCATACATGCCCTTTGTAGGAGAGAATTTGCCTTGACTACTTATATGGCAGAGGAATGTGTCTAACGTCTTCTGAAAAGGCACTCTGAATGTGACAGAGTACTTTTGTACTTGATTTGCTTTTTACTCGACATTCCAATCAGGCATTGATCGCACTTGCTTCGATCAGATGCTGCACACTTAGATCACACATTAAAAGCATAACAGTCTCAATCACTTGACACTCCAATCACAATTTGATTATGGTTCCGATCAGTCCGTGATCTAACCTTCTTAGTTTTTCTTAGGCTTGCTCTGATTGATATTCCAATCACTATTTTAACTTAGAAAGATATTCTTTATTATTATTTCATGATCGCTTGATTCTAAGTTATTCATGATTTGCAATTTTCTAGTGATCACTATTTCTTAACCTGATTGCTATGTCTTGTGATTGCTATGTCTTATCCTGATTGCAATGTCTTATGATTACTATGTCTATATCTGATTGCTAGTGATTACTTAGTGATCGCTCAGTTCATGATCTCAGTTAGTTATCATCAAAACTTAAGATTCTAACATTCTCCCCCTTTTTGAAGATGACAACACCCAAGCAAAAAGGCAATATAAAGTAAGAGCAGACAGAAATCATAATCACAAAATATGTGTACTATTTCCATTCAAGAAAGAGTATATCAGATGTCAGACAAAGTCAAAAACTTAGGAATACATAATATGAGTATGCATATGATGTTCATGAGAAGAAAAAAGGAAAAAGAAGAAAAATGAACATAGGAAGTTTTAATCAGAGTCTGATTCTAGAAAGGGAAATCACAAGTCTTCTTTGTTTGCTCAGACTACTTGGGAGGAGGCTTTTCCTTTTCATCTCTTCTCCTTTTAGCAGCAAGAGAGGGTTCTGTGCTAATATCTGGGGGAGCCTCATATTTACCTCCTAGCCATTCATAGGCTGTGAAGAAGGACTTTTTAGAGCTACCAATCCTTGGTTCTCTTGAGAAGAATCTTTTCTTTGAGCTAGGTTCAGGATTGAGCTTCTTATTAAACTCTTGAAGAGTTTCCAAGCAGGAGCCAGTTCTCTCTACTTGATTACTCTGTTCAGGTTCCTCTTCTTGATTAACTTGTCTACCACAGCCTTTGCCTTTTGCTCTACCTTTCCCTTTGCCTCGGCCTTTCCCTTGATTAGAGGCTTTAGATCTTTTCTCTGCTTCTTCAAGAATTTTTCTCTGCTTAGGAGCTTCTTTCTTTTCTTCCTCATCTAATTGCTCAGCAAGTTCTCTATCCTTTTTCTGTTGATCCTCCAATCTAGTCTGTTCCTCATAATCAGCCCGAGCAACAGCTCTCTTGATTAAGGCAATTTCAACAGGATCTACTTCCTGATAGAAAACCTCATTGGACTCAGGATTTTTCTCAGCAGATTTTTCAGGAGCAGAAGTTAAAGGCACTGGATTTTCAACAGAAGGCTCTTCAGCAATAGGAGAGAGGTGAGGTGAGGGAACTTCAGAAGCAGACTTGGCTTTTAACTTCTTTCTGGAATGAGCCACATATTTTACTCTGGGCTTATTTTTGGAAGATGAGGCCTTCGATGGATGTGGACTCTTGGCTTGGTCCATCTTGGTCTGATGACTACTTTTGGTTTGTATATCTCCAAAGAGAAATTGTTCCCACCCATGAGGATCTAAGGATTCTTGAAGAGCTTCAATGTTAACACTATCAAAATCACTGAATTCTTTTACAAACCCATAGTGAGACATATATATCATAATGCGCCTCGCATCCTCTGAGATGTATTACTGGGTAGAGAGGCCAAGACCTCCTGCCAAGGTCTTATCCTATAAGGCCTAGGTAGAGGCCTCTTCACAGGATATGTCTCATTAGCATGAGTCTCACTGGGCTGCCGCTACTGTGCTTCACTAGACTGCTTCTCCCCCTTGTTGGCATCATCAAAGGGAGGCTGGGAGGAAGGTGAATGTGATGGTGGAAGAGAAGGAGGAGGTGTGAGAGTATGGTCAAAGGTAGGAAGGGGTAAAGGATGTGTGGTTGAAGGAGGTGGAGAATTGTCAAATTGAGGTGGTGGCGATGGAGAGTTGGTAAGAAGTGATGGGGAAGGAGATTTGTGAGGGGACGGTAAGGGGGATTGATGAGGTGAAGGTGAAGGAGTAGTGGAAGGTGGGGTTGAGTATGTGACAGGAGGGGAATGTATGGTAGATGTCTATGGTGATGTGGGATGGGGTTGAGATTGGGAAATATGAGGAGAAGGTGAGTTTTGTGGTGAGTTATGGGGTGAGGGCTGAGAGGGTGATTTATGAGGAGAGGGTGATTTCTGGGTTGTTGGTTGAGGTGAGGGGATTTTGGTGGAGGTGATTTCTTGGGTGAGGATTGATGGGAAGGTGATTGAGTTGGTGGTGGCTTTGGATGTGTGGAGGATGTGGGTATGAGGTTGTGAATGTGGGAGTTAAGTATTTGGTATTGGGTAGAGAGGTCTGAAATGACAGATTCCAAGTGAGATACCCTCCCATGGATGTCTTTGTCTATGGTAGTGAGCTCTTCGAAGAAGGTTTCAGCAGTGGCCTTAAGTCCCTCAAAATAAAACTTTTCCATCTTGTTGTAGCTCTTCTTAAGCTTCTTGTGAAGTTTCTTGACGACTTGATGGATAACATCATCAGAAAGAGAAGGGTTCTGATTGGATGAACTTGGGTCTGAGGTCTTGGGAAGTGATCGTAGCTCAGCATATGACATTTCCCTTGATGATCGAAGCTCCTCAACACTGGTTGATGATCGAATGGGTTCCTCATATGTGATAATATCAATGTCAGAAGAAGAGGATTCTGAATCAGAGGCATGATCAACTGGAGTTGGTGATTGGATAGGTGGTTCAGGAAGCTCAAAATCTTCTTCGATCACTGGAAACTGAAAATGAGTTTCATCTTGCAAAGGTGTCTCAGTTTCGATCAGAGGTTCTGGAACTGCTTCGATCACAGGCTGTGCAATTTCAGGAGAGTTTATCTTCCTCTTCTTTAGGGCTGGTTTCTCAGATATCTTCTTTGAGGTCTTAATCTCTTTGGAGCCATCATCCTTGAAGTTCTTTAACTTCATTTTCCTCAGATTTGTCACATTGAATTTTGTGACTGATTTTGGGTCAGATTGTGTAGGCCAGATACCTTCCATCTTCAACAGACAAGAGATGATTTGAAGATAGGGAAGAATTGTTTTTACTGAGGCTGCATTGTTGGACTTGCCCTTGACCTTAGATAGGAACCTCCTCATCTCCTAAATAATGATCATTCCTGGATTGATTGGCATCTTCCCAATGAGTCTGCCCAGTGTGGGGTTATCTACCTACCTCAGTCAGATTGGTAAAATTTCAAGCTTTGTTGACCACCAATCTACTGTACACCATATAAATGAGTCTATGTTCATCACACATATCAGCAGGACTCTTTGGACCTTTCCCTTCGAGCCCCAAGATTTCATTGTACCGTTTCTCAGAAAAGCTTTCATGTTTTTCCCAAATTCTAAATTTGTCCTCCTTGATTCCCAGAGCAGTATTCAGGCTTTTATCATCATAGTGTATTCTCTGACCTTTAACTTGACTAGTAAAAGATATCTCTGTCACATTCCCTTTATCATCTGTAATGTCAGCCACAGAGAGGTTGGTGTAGAAGACCCTGATTACTTCTAGATCATAATCATCATTTATGCTCAACCATGAAGCATATCCCTCAAGCCACTCATCTAAATCATATCCCCAATTCTTCAAATACTTAAGATCAATGAATATTGCGGTCTTGTTATTTTATACCCTTGTAGAAAACTCCTTAGAAGGGGTTTCCAGAACATTAGTGTTGAACCCTTCTTTAGGAGATAGAGGAACAACTTCCTTCCTTGTTTCTGAGGTGTTGGAGGCTTGTGATTACTTTCCAGATTTTGCCATTTTTGAAATGTATTTTGAGAGTAGAAGAAAATAGAATAAGAGTAGAAGAGAAATTTATGCAAGAATGACTTTTGATATAAAAGAGGTTAAGCAATGTAGAGGACAAATTTTATATGTTTCAAATGCATTTATGAATGATAGTGAATGTAAGCACAGATATCAACTCTGAAAGAAGAGATATGACGTTTGATTAGTGGGTGTGTCAGAAAATTGTACCTGGAACTGCGATCAGTCACAGAGTGATCGCAACGTTTCAAATTAAAAAATTTAAACCGTGATTGGAACAACCCTTGTGATCGAAGTGTCACGGCGTTGTTCCTTAGATCAGAATCTAATGTGATTTCACCATTTCTCTTTCAATCAGGGCGACATATTGCTACCTTGAGATCAACTCCTGATCGAAGTATAATGATCACAATTCCGTGATTGACATTTTTGAAGGACCTGCAAAAACTTAAGATTTGCACTTCGATGCCTAAGTTAGTGCAATAATAAAATAATAATAATAAAAAAAAATCATTTTTTAATTCATCTGGGTTTACCATCCCTAATTCTCTCCTTATGAAACCAAATTGCTCTACAACAATAGGTTTAGTAAGAATATCAGCAAGTTGAAGATAAGTAGGGACAGAGTCAACCTTTATGTCCTTCTTTTGAACATGATCTCTGAGGAAATGATGTCTGACATCAATATGTTTAGTCCTCTGATGATGAACAGGATTCTTTGCTAAACTTATGGTACTTGTGTTATCACAAAGGATTGGAATTTCTGAGAATTCCAGACCTAAATCACTCAGTTGTTGCTTTAGCCACAGAACTTGTGCACAACAGCTAGCAGCAGCAATATACTCAGCCTCTGTTGAGGATAAGGATACACAATTTTGTTTCTTACTTTCCCATGAGACTAAGCAACCTCCTAGAAATTGACACTGTCCACTTGTACTTTTTCTATCAGTCTTATAACCTGCATGATCGGAGGCAGTATATGCAATTAAATAGGCTTCTGTACCCTTTGGGTACCAGATACCAAGTTCTTGGGTTCCAATCAGATATCTCAATATTCTTTTGACATTGGTCATGTGAGATTCCTTAGGATTGGCTTGATATCTAGCACACATACCTACACTAAATTGAATATCAGGTCTACTAGCAGTTAAATATAATAGTGAGTCAATAATCCCTCTATATAAAGTTTGGTTGACAGGTTTACCAGACCCATCAGCATCTAGACTAGCAGTAGAACTCATTGGAGTATCATCTGATTTGGGCATGTCAGATGCAAACTTTTTCAGAAGCTCTTTGCAATACTTTGATTGAGAAATAAAAATTCCTTTTTCCTTTTGTTTAACTTGAAGTCCCAAAAAGAAATTTAGTTCACCCATCATGGACATCTCAAATTCTCCCTGCATCATCTTAGAAAATTCTTGACATAGTTCCTTATTAGTAGCTCCAAAAATAATGTCATCTACATAGATTTGTACTATGAGCATGTGATTATTTTTATGTAGAATAAATAGAGTAGTATCTAATTTACCTCTGACAAAATTCTTTTCAAGCAAAAAGTTGCTAAGTCTCTCATACCAAGCTCTTGGTGCTTGTTTGAGACCATATAAGGATTTGTGTAATTTATATACATGGTTTGGTTTATTTAATTCTTGAAAACCAGGCGGTTGTTCAACATAAACTTCTTCTTTGATATAACCATTAAGAAAGACACTTTTTACATCCATTTGATATAATTTGATATTGTTAATGGATGCAAATGCAAGAAGAATTCTTATTGCCTCAAATCTTGCAACTGGAGCATAAGTTTCTTCATAATCTATTCCTTCTTCTTGATTATACCCTTTGGCAACTAATCCTTCTTTATTTCTGACTATCTGACCTGTTTCATCAAGTTTGTTTTTGAAGACCCACTTAGTACAAATGATTGATTGACTTTTAGGTTTAGGTACTAAGTTCCAAACTTGATTCCTTTTAAATTGATTAAGCTCTTCTTGCATAGCGATTATCCAATCGCAATCATTAAGAGCTTCTTCAACACAAGTAGGTTCTATTTCAGAAACAAATGCAGAGAACTCTACCTCATTTTGTATTTGATGTCTGGTCTTAACACCTGTAACATCCCATATTTTTAACACATAGAAATAAATTGTCTTTTAGAGATTTTAAATTATTATTTAAGAATATGCTATAAAGAAATAATAAAAAGTTGTTTTAATGCTTAAAATATTATATGCAGATTTCTTTTACATTATGAGAATAAATTTTAAATTAAAGAGACTTAAATATATGAATCAAGATGTCTAGGTTTAAAATAAAATTATTATAGGAAACCCAAATATGTATGTAAAGCCCAATTGAGAAACTCTAAACCCTTTTCCATTTAAACCCTCTTTTATTCTCACCCTAATTTTCACCACATCAACATTTTCTGTACACAAGATCATCTTCTTTTCCCTCTCTCCCCACACACATGTACACTATTTCTGATGCTCTCTATCACAAACATGCCCGTGTGTCAACAACACTAGCCGCCATAGGTACCTCTCAATCATATTTCCTCTCTATATTTTGTTAGCTTTCTTTTACTTTGCACGTTATTTTTATTAAAATTGACCATTTACAATTTTCTTCAATTGCCCTTATTTACAATATGAGTATAAAGAGTTGTCACTTGTCAGATCCTCCAATTTCATGTGATGTGCGTGTGTGTGTATGAATATACAGTATTTCAAAAAAAAATCCAAGCCAACAAGTAATGATGCTTCCAAGTATTTAAACACTCACATGAGTCCACTTACAAGTTTTCTAGTCCTGATTTGATTTCACTGTAATGGACATGTGTAGATCAAATTGTTATTTTACTTATAATATTAATTCACTTCCTTTTCCCTTGTTATCAATAGCAAAATAATAGCTTGTGTATATTATTTATTTATTTATTTATACCCACTTTTTAATTCAACAAATTCCCATCTATTCAAAATTATTTTAAAATCTCAATACCACATTTGTTTTCTTTTTTATCAGAGTACCACATTTGTTTTCACTTCATGCGTTTCTTAACTTTCTTTATTTAATTATTGGAATTGGAATTTATATATTATATTATATTATATTAAACTCATTATCATCAAATGTGCTATATAATTTACTACTTTCCACTTTCACTCGTATTGCCTACGTGATTTTCTCTTTAAGTTTCCAAACACAGTGTATATACAAAATTCTTTCCAATTCATTCCTCTCTCTCTCTTATATATATCATCAACAAATTTGACTTATGTTCCTTCCAATATTATGCTTTCTTTTGTTGACCGAAAATGGTATGCTTTCAATTACTCAGGAATGTATTGCCCAAAAAAATATTTAATAAAAAGTGAATTAATGATATTCAGTCCTAGAATAAAATAAATGTATGTATAGTTATGGGCGTTAAGGTATAACTATATTAGGATATTTTTTTAGTATCGTTGAGTCTTATATTAATATATATATACTTATGTTGGTGATGTCATAGACTCTCATTAGGAGCTTAGGCGTGATCTTAATTGTGTTATTACCTGTGAGCTAAGGAGCACCAGGTAACTCTGAATGATTCTTTCGTATGTTTGTAAGTTATGTATAATTATAATATGACTGATTACTGAATACCTCTTAATTTAAAAATGTGCGCTGTTATAATTAGTTTGTTCCTTTTCAAGCATGCTTGTTGTTAAATTTGTTTGTTTTTTTTTCAAGACTGCTTGTTGTTAACTGTTTTGATATGTAATATGTGAATGATAAGTACGTTGATTCTTTTTAAGCATGCTTGCTTATATGATGATGTTATATTGTGTTAAAGAGTGTATTATGGTAATTTAGTTCAAGTATATTTTAATTGTTGGTGAATTTATATATCTGTCATTGCATGAGCATCTGTGATGGGATAGGGATTAGAGGAGGATTATGTGATGATGAATGTTTATACCACCACTCGGTGCACAGTGGCAGTGGTACTTGTCAGGGCCCTTTCTTCTATGCTTCCTTTGCCAGGGATTACATGGAAGTTATGGGACATGTGACACCTCCTTATATTTGTTCTTTAAGGAGGGGAGCCATATATAGTCCATGCTTGAGCTCTATACCTTTGGCAGGGTACATCTCAAGTAATGGTGAGCTTGGAACAATCTAGTTACTTGGATGTGTTTCTGTTTGGACTGTGTTAGCCTATGGCTCTTGTCAGCGGAATAAGGGTGGAGGCGATATAAGGGAGGCATACTGCATTTATGCATAAGTGAAATCATAATGTGATGGTACTATTTTTGAATTAAGAGGTCAAGTGAGATGGATAAAGAGTTGATTTGTACAAACGAATATGAGAAAGACTTTTGTATTGTAATTATATATAATTTGCTTGTGTATGTTAGGAGAGTTCAGTAGTTACTGAGATGTCGATCTCACCCCATTATTAACATTTTTAGGTGATGGATATAATAATAAGAAAGGGAAGACACTTGAGGAGTAAGCACATTTATTTTATATTTATTTTGTCATTGACCTCAACCTTTAATGTTTTACTTTGTTTTATTTTTAAAAGATGATATTTTGGAGTGTAAACATATATTTTAATAACTTGTATAAATTTTTGTTGAGGTGTTACAACACCAGCCTGTATGTTACCGATTATTTGCTCTGGAGGATGATCCTTGAGGTGATTTAGTGAGGGAGGCAAAGTTCCTTCGTCCTTTTGAGGGGACTGAAATTCTTCCTTGATGGCATCCTCTAATCGCTGATTGGTGTGATCGGAGGATTCTTCAATCATACCAGGCATCAGATCATCCTCTGATCGCTTCTCCGGAGTTGTCTCATCAAAAATAACATGAACAGATTCTTCAACAGTTTGATTTCTCTTATTGTAAACTCTATATGCTTTACTTCGGTTAGAGTATCCAATGAAAATACCAATATCAGATTTGACATCAAATTTCCCTAGATTTACTTTGTCATTATTATGTATAAAGCATTTTGAACCAAAAACACTAAGATGACTGAGATTAGGTTTTCTTCCCTTATAAATTTTATATGGAGTCTTCTGCACTCCTTTTCTAATATAAGCTCTGTTGGAGATGTAGCATGCTGTGCTCATTGCGTCTGCCCAGAAGATTTGAGGGACTTCTTTCTCATTCAACATGCTATGAGCCATCTCAGTCAAGACTCTGTTCTTCCTTTCAACAACACCGTTTTGTTGAGGGGTTCTAGGAGCAGAGAAGTTGTGATCAATTCCTTTTTCTTCACAAAGCTCCTTGAACTCTTTGTTTTCAAATTCACCGCCATGATCTGATCTTATTGAGGCTATGCTTTGATCCTTTTCATTCTGCAATTTCTTAGCAAGTACACAAAAGGCATCAAAGGCTTCATGTTTGGAGGAAAGAAATGCAACCCAAGTAAATCTTGAATAGTCATCCACTACAACCAAAGTATAGAGATTGCCTCCAAGACTTTTAACTCTAGCTGGTCCAATTAGGTCCATGTGAAGTAACTTCAATGGCCTAGATGTGGAGACTAGCTTCTTAGATTTAAATGATGTTTTAGTTTGCTTTCCCTTTTGACAAGCTTCACAAATAGTATCATGCTTGAATTTAAAACTAGGAATGTCTATTACTATGTCTCCCTTGATTAACTTTTCTAGTTGAGTGAAGTTTACGTGAGCTAAACAATTATGCCAAAGCCAACAGCTCTCATCATTCGAAATAAAGCATTTTTCTTCTAAATTTTGATTTAATTCTAAGGTATACAGATTTCCATTTCTGTTGGCCTTTAACTTACAGTTCATATTACTTTTATCTAGATTTAACTTTTGTTTATCTACAACCAGACACTCGTTTGAATCAAAAATGACCCAGTTACCTCTATCAGTACATTGACTGACACTTAATAAGTTGTGGCACAAACCATCTACCAGATAAACTTCCTTAACTGGACCCACTTGTCCTATTCCAGTGATTCTGCCACTTTGGTTTCCTCCAAAGCTGACTTTGGCTCCTTCCTTTATCTCAAGAAAGTTGAATTTCTCTTCGTCTCCAGTCATGTGTCTAGAGCATCCACTATCAATATACCATTTTTCTTTGTTTGATGCTCTAAAACATATATGCACAATTTAAACACACTTAGGTACCCAACATTGCTTGGGTCCTTTAGAGTTAGTCCAAGACCACTGATCTGAGGAGATCTTGGTGGCAGATGTCCCTTTGGGGACCCATCTATAGGAATTGCTAATCCCATATTTTCTATGGTAGCAAGAAGATTGAGTGTGCCCCTGTTTATTGCAAAAATTACAGAAGCTATAAGATGAAGAAGGGTAGCATAAGTTTTTCTGAAAAGATGCAAACTTTGTTTTCTTTTGAGGTTTTGGCTTAGGGTTATAGCCTATATCGGCTCTATCCATGTACCCTTTTTGATCTTGAATAATAACTTTCAACATACTTGATCCTTTAGTAAATTTCTCTAGAGCCGTTGTTAGTTTTCCTTTTTCCTTGATTAATATCTCACAGTTTGAACATTGAGTGTTGTTGACTTCATGTTCTTTCTTTGATGTGATCGCAACATCAGACTTAGGGCTGATCGCAATCACAGACTCAGTACTGATCGCAGTATTGGATTCAGATCTGATTGCAATATCAAATTTAGGACTGATCGCAATATTAGATTTTTCTCTTAACTTTTTATTTTCTTTCCTAAGAGTAGATACTTCCTTTGCAAGTTTATAAAATTCAGTAACTAAACTATTATATTCATCTTGTAGATCATAATTTTCAGAATCATTTACCTCAGTATTTTCATGATCGGAGTCATCTGATCTCTCTTGAGCTACCAAACACAGATTGGCAGCTTCTTCAGTTTCCTCTTCATCTTCTGAGCTATCTCCCCAGATAGACCCAACAAAGGCTTTCTTTTTATCACCATATTTTTCTTTCATCTTGTCCTTGTCCTTAAACCTCTAAAGGCTTGGACACTCAGCTTTGAAATGGCCAGACTTTTTACATTCAAAGCAGACCGGTGCCTTTTCCTTTTTGTAGCTGGAATCACCTCTTTGAAATCTTCCTTTTTTCTTGAAGAACTTCTTAAACCTTCTCACCATCATCGCCATTTCCTCATCATCAATATCTTCATCATCATCATCATCATCATCATCATCATCTCTTTCTTTGCTGGGGGCAACTAAAGCCAGATTCTTTGCTTTGGTGGTTGCTTGAGGATTTCTTTAGGCCAACCGGGTAGGTCCATACTCAGCTAGAGAGCCAAATAGAGCAGTGATTGTCCTTGTTGACTCTCCTTGGACTTCCTGCAAAATAGTAACCCTAGCGAGCCAGTCGCCTTTGAGTACTTTCAGAATTTTATTTACCTGCTCCTTCTCCGAGATGGTTCTTCCTAGAGCAGCAAGATTGTTTATAAGATGAGTAAATCTTATTTCTATGTCTCTGATAGGCTCGTCTGGTAACATAGTGAATTTGTGAAATTCCTCTACAAGCATTTCCACTCTTCTATCATTCACACCAGTGGTCCCTTCATGAGCAGTTTGAAGAACATCTCACATTTCCTTAGCAGATTTAAGATGGCTAATTCTGAAGTATTCTTTCTGACTCAAAGCACATTGAATCATAAGGATAACCTTGTGATTTTGCTCCATCATGGCGAAATCTTCATCTGTAAATTTATCTTCAGTCTTTGGAGTACCCTCAGCATCCTCAAGAATAATGTTTCCGTTCTGAATGATATTCCAAAGTCTATAACCATGAGCTTTAATGAAGTTTTTCATCTTGAATCTCCAGAAGGTGTAATTAAGACCATCAAAGTCAGGGGGCTTGCTGGGAGGAGTCGAGATATCTAGAAGCACATTCTCTACTGCATCCATCACTGGATCTTTTCTTGCCAGATTCGTTGGAATCCAATAAGGGAAGACCTGCTCTGATACCAAATGAAAGCGAGGATGCACAAGAGGGGGGTGAATTGTGCTGCAATTAAAAATTTATGCAAATAAAAATTAAACTTCTAAACGGTTTTATACTGGTTCGCCGAAACTCTTGCCTACGTCCAGTTCACCAACTCCTCGTTGGGTTCCACTAAGATCATGTTTTGAAACGGGTTCACCTGAGAACCTTTACAGTGTAAGACACTTTCTCACACTCCCCCTTACTACCCGTAAGGTAACAACCCTGTTCAAAAAGCTCCAAGCTTTTGAACAACCTCAAAACAGAAGAGGATTTAATAAACAGAGTACAAGTTCACAAATTGAACAAATAATGTTAAACACTTAAGCTTTTTGTGATCGCAATAAAACTTGAATGCTTTGACTGAGAGTAGGTGCGGAATTGAATGCTTTTCGGTACTGTGCAATAAATTCAAGTTCCCTATTTATAGTCTTCAGTGAAGGATTTGTCCGTTTGACACATAGGGATGAAAACTTGTATCCGTTAAGCTCCATTAATGCCTTGTACTCTTGTTCTTCTCATGTAGCTTGAAGAGGATGATAAACATTAAATGCAACTTCAGACTTTATCAGCATACATGCCCTTTGTAGGAGAGAATTTGCCTTGACTACTTATATGGCAGAGGAATGTGTCTAATGTCTTCTGAAAAGGCACTCTGAATGTGACAGGGTACTTTTGTACTTGATTTGCTTTTTACTCGACATTCCGATCAGGCATTGATCGCACTTGCTTCGATCAGATGCTGCACACTTAGATCACACATTAAAAGCATAACAGTTTCAATCACTTGACACTCCAATCACAATTTGATTATGGTTCCGATCAGTTCGTGATCTAACCTTCTTAGTTTTGCTTAGGCTTGCTCTGATTGATATTCCAATCACTATTTTAACTTAGAAAGATATTCTTTATTATTATTTCATGATCGCTTGATTCTAAGTTATTCATGATTTGCAATTTTCTAGTGATGATCACTATTTCTTAGCCTGATTGCTATGTCTTGTGATTGCTATGTCTTATCCTGATTGCAATGTCTTATGATTACTATGTCTATATCTGATTGCTAGTGATTACTTAGTGATCGCTCAGTACATGATCTCAGTTAGTTATCATCAAAACTTAATATTCTAACATACGTGTGATTCCCTTGATAAAATAAATAGAAGATTTCTTTGGGGTTCCCCATAGTAGAACTAAAAAGTCCATCTAGCACTGTGGGATATGGTTTGTAGTTCTAAGAAGAATGGCGAGTTGGCTTAAAACACTTGTGTAACCAGAATCAAGCGTGCATGTCTAAGCTTGGTTAGAATTTAATACATCATTGAGATTATCTATGGGTAAAAGTCATTTAAAGCAAGTATAAATGTGGAGGTGATCTATTACCTAATATTAATACTTTGAGATAGGGCTCTAATATATGGTTGGGAATCAACAATGCTTGGAAACACATAGAAGTAGGGATTGAGGTTGACTCTCAAGGCTTGGTATGTTGGAAGCAGACGAACAATGATTTCTTTACTGTGAAGTCTACTTATGAGCTTATCATTAAGAAAGAAGATGATAATGAGAGAATTTGGCATCAACTCTGGGAATTGCATACACTTCAAAGAACTAAATCCTTCATGTGGCTTACTTTACATGATAAATTTCTTACTAATAAAGTTGGAACCAACAAACACTTATGTGTTGTTGCAGCATGTAAGAGTTGTGACGACTCTACGGAATCTCTCTTACATGTTCTCAGAGATTGTGTTGAAACTAAAGATTTATGGTTATGTACTGCCAATTGCTCAGCTCATCAGAAATTTTTTAGTCTTTGTTTGAAGGAGTGGCTCCATGCTAATATTCTTAAGGCACATTGTTCCGGGGAGATAATTGGGGAGCTAAATTTGTAACATTATGTTGGCTCATTTGACATAGAAGGAATTTGATGACTTTTGAAAATCGTTCGAAGACTAACATTGACCTATGGGTTAAGGGTCAAATCTAGCACTCTACTATTGACAAAAGTTCACCCAACATAAACAAGACTTTTGGATCTCAAATGTAGCACACATCTATTACAAAATTGGTCAAATCTAGCAAATCTATCAATTTTAACGGGTTTGACCCGATTAAGCCACGTCACCTGCCACATCACCACCACCTATATGAAAAGATTTATGGTTTAGATCTAGCACTCAAATATTAGTAAAGTTTACCCAAAATAAAATAACAATTTTGGATTCCAGATCTAGCACCCATCAGGTACAAAATGGTTCAAATGTAACAATTACGTCAATTTTTATGAGTTTGACTGTTAATTTTGAATTGATTAGGTCATGACACTTGCCACATCGCCCTATTAGGCCATGTTACTTGCCACATCATCACCATCTTCACTACATCATCGTCATATATCTGAAAATAAATCCTTGAAACCCACATCACCCTATTACAAATGTAGCTACTCCGTGAACTTTTCAGGGTTTTGCTGGGGTTTTTTTTTTGTATTTTCAGTCTGAGTGTTCCATTCCACTCACCGTGATTCAAACCTATTTTAGAAATTTTTATGGTATATTAATGGGTAAACGTGCAAAAATGGGTTCAAACTATTACGCCAAAAGCAAATAGGGGTAACAAGTATTTCCGAGCTCAATTCTGGGATTGAAGAATAAATATTGGTGCAATATAGGGAACGCCGTTTATGTTGACCGATTTGACCGCCAAATGCTGACGTGGCGAGAGAAATGAATTTTTTAGCTGACGTGGCACGCTTATGTGGCAATTTTTGCTGACGTGACATTCTTATGTGGACACTTTTTGCTGATGTGGCTCGCTTATGTAGCAATTTTTTGCTGACGTGGCGCTCTTATGTAGCGTGCCACGTCAGCAAAAACATTTCCCCCACCACATCAGCTTTTAATGGTCAACGCCGGTCAACATAAACGGTGTTCCCTATTTTGCACCAATATTTATTCTTCAATCCTAGAATTGAGCTCGGAAATTCTTGTTACCCCTATGTGCTCCTGGCGTAATAGTTTGAACCCATTTTTGCACATTTACCCTATATTAATTCACCTCCTAAACTCCTCTTATTTATGTGGAAACTATTGAACGGTGCACTTCCTGTCGGGGAGGTGCTAACCCAGCATCATATGCTTAAATCTATATTGTGTTCTAATGGTTGCGATGACTCTGAGTCTCTAGCTCATATTTTCTTTAAATGTCATAATAAAGCATGATCAATTTCGTGGTGCAGTAATTTTAATATTAGAGCTGATTAGAATGATTTTGCTTCTTTTAGTTCATGGCTTATTCAGATTTTGCAGGTCCTAAAGACTGACAATCACATTCTGGAGCAAATTATTTATTTACTGAATCAGTTGTGGTCTAATCGGGATCTTGTCCACTAGGGGAAGTCACAAATGCCTGAAGCTGAAATGAAGTGTATTCAACAACACCACCCCTTCCATGAGTTCACCTCAAGTCTGCCAAGAAGTCAGGTTCCTACATGGGGCTAGTCTCAACACCAGCTCTTTGGCAACCGATCATAATACCTTATTATTTCCTTTAATATTTTTTTATTTTATTTCTTTAAACCTTTGTACTATTGATACCAATTGTCTTTACATGAAAAAAATAATCATGACAAGATAATACATTATAGCTGATTTTTCGTTTTTAGCTTATTTTTTATAGATATATAAACTATGATTTTTTAGAAAAATTAGAATGATAGGAATATCCATCTCAACTTAGTTTCTTACTCATGAAGCTCGAACTTGGACTCCTATTTAAAACACATTGAATATTCTATTCAACCAAGGTAATATAATGAAGGTAAAAAACACCAAGCAAATATTATGAAATAACTGAAAAATATGGTGGTTAAAAGAAGAGCTAAGTGATTATTTTGGAAAATTAAGGAATATAAATAAAATATTTTAAGGTGTGTGTGTGTGTCGTTTTTTACAAATAAACTAATTTTATAACTCAATAAATTAGAATATAATTCTATGACACATATAGATATTTCTTATATATCATATAACCTATGGATTAATTATGTAACTTATTTAGCTTATTTAATATTTCTGAATTAGTCCATTATTATATCAAGGATAAGATATCGAAGTTAAATAAAAAATTGGTTATTATATACTTCCTCCATTCCTAAATATAAGATCACTTTCATATTTCAATTTGTTCCTAAATATAAGATCACTTTCTAATTTTTCCCAACTTTTTCCCAAATTACCTCATAGTACTTGTTAATAATAAACAAGTAAAAGATGGAGAGTGGGGATCAAGGTATATGGTAAGAATAAATTGATAATATCATGTGATAATAATTAACTTAACTAACATCCTTAATCTAATCAAATTAAGAAAGTGATCTTATATTTAGGAACGGAGGTAGTATATAATAACCAATACGCACTTTTTGTGGAGACATTTTAGTGTTGTTGCAGCCAAAATTGAGATAGAGGCGTTTGTCCAGTGTCACCGTCAAAGGTTAGGGCTTTTAGCAGTGACTATTCCAAGTGGCCACTAAATCATACACTTTGAAAGTCTGAGTTTTGGCGGCGACTATGAAATGTAAGACTAATATCACTTTCTTAATTTGATTAGATTAAGGATTAGATCGCCTCTAAAGCCCTCACCTTGGTCCACTTTTTTGTAGTGATATTAGGAATTGTGAAATGGTCCTAAAATTTGATGCACTTCTCTTATTTTAGTCTTACTAAGCACACCATAAATAACTTTGATTCTTTTTCCTATCTTCAAAGTCTCAATTTTATTTGAAGTCAAAACAAAAAGGGATAATCACAATGAGGTCCGATCCATCATGAAAGGCAATTAATCATATTTAGGTAGTAAGAAACATCAAAGTACATTGAAGTCCTAAAAGACTTGGGTGATGTTATATGACTTTTCATTGAGCTGTCAATACCAGTTCCTTGAGTTGTTAATTATGATAACTAAATTTTTTGAGAGCTGCATTGACAACTCAATGGGCTAATATTGACAGTTCAATAATGACAAGTAATTCAATATCAAAGAAATCCCTTGAGATTCTAATGTAACTTGATGATTCTTTAGGACCTGGATGTGGTTAATGGCCTTATGAGAAACCTCATTGTGATGTTTACAAAAGAAAAAAGAAAACAAACAGGAAAAGATGCAGACTTAAACATAAATATATCCATTTCCGCGAAAAAATGCTAACTGCTGCTTTGCCTTTTCTTCCCCCGTTATGTTTCCCGAAAATTAAGTAAAACGAATCAAACAAAATAGAACAAAAAGAAAGAAGGGTAAAACTAAAAATGGATTGTTTATTTGACACACACAAACATATATATAGACACACAAAAACATATATATAGACACACACAAGGGCAGCACATGTTATGTTTGAAGTTGTCCAGAGCCTACACATGCATGGTACGTATTACTGTGGCTGTCAAAGACAAATTGGAAAATGGCGTTGTTTGTCAAATTTAAGTTACCAAGAACTGAACTTGGAAAGGTCACCATCATGGTCTTGACAAGTTCCATGTATGTTCATACATGTCATATCAAGGTCAAAAAAAAATTACATGTCAATCCTTCTCCAAGAGCTGATGCAAATTCATGTGGAATGTGTGCTAGATAGTTCTTTTCTATTATATTCTTTTCGCCGCACATCCCAAACCACTTTTCAATCACTCGTTGAATTATGAGAATTACATTAAGGTGCGGAAAAAGTTTTTTGATATTATGCTTGCATTTGAGATTTACAATATACCTAGATATATTTCTTTAAGCATAATTACTAAAAAAATAATCAATTAGACACAGCAGAATTTAGTGACAGAATTCTGTCAGTAAAAACAAAATTTCGTGGGTAAATGAGAGATTTCATGCTAATTTTTTAACAATATCATATTTTTCGAGGCAAAAGCGTTGGTCTAATAATTAACTATTTCAATTTGAGCAAAAATAATAAATGACTATTTCACAGTGCGAAAATGATAACCAACTTTGTGACACGGTGCAAAATAATAAAATCGGTACTAAATGTATTTTTCACTTTGAAAATAATATCAGAAAGATTCCACATAACTACAAATTAACATTCAGCGCTGGTTTTATCATTTTTGCACCGGGTCACAAAGTTAAATATTATTTATGCACCACGAAATAGTCATTTATTAATTTTGCCCAAACTGAAATAGTTAATTATTAGATCAGCGATTTTGCCCAAACAAAATTTGGTTTCCAATCCACTGTTTATTTTTTAGTTTGTTATGTTATATATTTAAAGTGATATGAGAGTGGACTTGAGCTTATGAATACTTTGAATGAATAAAATTAAACTTTATATTTGATTGTACAATATTTTTATGTTTGTCATAGGTAATTTGAGAGAACTACTACATGATTTATGGTCTTTTGTGCTTAAATGAGAAAATTATAGCACTTACACACATACTTGAGATTTGTCACGATGGTGAGCAAAATTGTCATAATTGGTAATTGATTACATCTGACTAATTACTAGGGAAATTGGTGCTTTATTACATGTGTTTTCATTGTCCAAATCATGGAAAAGTAATGCCTATAAAGTAAGGTCAAATGCTATAGTGTTGACTTTTGACAAATGGCATCTGTCTACCTCGCTGCCGAATAAGGCTGCACAAATTATGGATATATAGGACCAGAACACATATATGCCCTACGTCTTGTCCTAAACATTTTCGGGCCAACACTTTTGGTTTGCTACCCGACTCGGTCCTGTGACTCGAAACCAAGATCGGATGGGACATGTGTTTCAGGCCACATGACATGTCCTGTTGATCTTGTAATGATTAAATACTACAAAAATAATTAATAAATAATGAAATAAATAAAAGATAAAAGAAATTGGGATAAAGAATTAATGAAATGTTTTGTATGGTGGTATATTAAATATTGATTATTAAATAATTTATTTTAAGTTAGGAAAGAAATTATTTATTTATAAAAAATAAATATATTTCTTGGTCTTGAAGCCTATATGCCCTTGTTTTGTTCTTCCCAATGGTCAAGTTTGGTCTTGACCTGGTTGTTATGGCTTCAGAGGGCCAATTCACCCCATGACCAAATTCCATCGGTCCACCATGTCAGATTAATGGGCCTCCAGGTTTTAGTATAAACTTACTGTCAAACACACAAAAATTACATTATTCGTATACTTTTTTTCGCTAAAGAGAGCACCATTGCCTAGCTACAAAGCGATTTTACCTTGTTTGTTAAAGTTGTAAGATACCCACTGGTAGGATCCGACTCAAAATGACTTAGACCCGACTCCTACACTTTAAAAATATCCAAAAAGCACAATTCCTATTATGTTAAAAATATCATTGGCAATAAAATTCCAGAATTCAAGAACAAATCAAGCATCAAGTTCATCCTGATTTTGATTTTTCATTTTAGTATTGGCTTCATAAGTATAGATCAATCCTCTTTATAAATGGTAGAGAATTGGAATATGAGAAAAACTATTAAAAATCTTATCATATGAAGTTTGGTACTGATTTTGATACATGCAAGGAAAAGCTTTGCCCAATTTACTTGCTATCTGGAACAATACTTCCAAATTCCTAAACTTTTGAAAGAAATTTTCAAACCTGAGCTGGCCACTCTGTTTCTTATGAGTAATTTGATAAAAACTCAGAAGATCATACAAAATTAGGAATGGACTGATGCAACTATAAAGTGTTAACATAAGAAGTGTAGGACTAAAACCACTCCAAATTATAAAATGCCACATCAACAAGTTTCTCCATTACGTTTGCCTTGCCTGATTAGTTGTTCAACAACAACAACAAAGCCTTTCCATTACGTGGGGTTGGCTATATGGATCATGTGACACCATTGTGCTCTTTCAGTAATTAACTCTTTTGGTAAATTATTCACTAATAAGTCACATTCTAAAACTTCCTCGAGCTTTCATCTTAATCTCTATCTTCCTCTTTTAATTGGACTCCAAGTTGTTTGGTCTACCCTCCTCACTGACACATCTATTGGCCTTAGTTAAACATGTCCAAACCACCTCAAATGATTTTCTACCATTTTCTCAGCAATGAGAGTCACTTCAAGTTCTCTTATATGGTAATTTCGAATCTTATCCTTTTTGTATGACTACATATTTATCTCGACATCCTCTTTCGGCTACTATAGTTTTATGTTCATGTTGTCCCTTTACAGCCCAACAATCCTATACCATATAACATTGCTGGTCTTATAGCGGTGTGATAAAACTTTTCTTTTACCTTATGAGTTATCATCATCAATTTCACCATCTTGCCATATAATAGATTTTGAGTAATTAAGCTTCCTCACTTGAGTGATTATTTGATTTCCTAGTTTAACATCTAAATTGCCTTAGTTATTAGCTTTTTGAAAAATGCAATGCATATATTCTATCGTACTCCTACTTATTAGACGGAGACCCTTTGACTCCAATATTTCTTCATTCTCTAATTTAGTATTATTCTTTTCTCTTGATTCCACCAAAGTACTCTACCACTAATTTAAATAATTAGAGGCTTAGAGATTATCCCTGATTTAGGCAGTTCCTCATATGAAAATCTTTTGTTTCACCTCCATATTCTAACCTTAGTGAATAGTTCATCATACATATCTTGTATTTCATTAGTATATATGCAACACCCACTCCTTTCATTTTCAATGCCCTCCAAAGTATATCTCTTTGTACCCGATCATATGCTTTTTCCAAGTCAATGAAGACCATATGTAAGTCTCTTCTTATACTTCGATGTGTTTCCATAATCCCTCTTAGTAATTGCCTCTGTTGTGGTTCTTCCTGACATCAACCCAAATTGTCTCTCATCAATACTAGTTTTCAATCTTAATCTATGCTCAATCAACTTTTCCCATAGTTTTATTGTATGATTCATAAGTTTGATTCCCCTACAATTTTCACAATTCTGTAAATCATCTTTATTTTCATAAAGTGGAAGAAAGGTTATTTTTTTCTCTAATCATCATATATCTTGGATCGTAAACAACTTAGTTAACCATGATACACCCTCTTCACCTAAATATTTCCAAAATTCAATTAGGATGCCATCTACTCAGATAGATTTAACATTCTACATTCTCTTAATAGCTTCTCTAACCTCCCACTCTTATTTTATGATAAAACGACCTATTAAAATAGTATTCACTAAAAGTCAAATCCTCCAACTCATAACTGAATCCTTCACTTCCATTAGTTGTTCATACAAGTAAAATTGAAGCTGAACAATGCTGAGTAAGGTGAATTAGGTTAGCTTCAATTAAGTACTCCCTCCGTTCCTAAATATAAGAGCACTTTGACTTTTTTGAAGAATCCTAAGAAAACAAAATGAACAATTTAATCATAACATATTTTAAATATTATTAGATCATGTGTAAGTTCATAAGTCAAATAAACTAGTTTAGTGAAAAAATTTGGGAAAATCAATTTTTAATTACCATATTTTGCTTTCTTAGGATTCTCCAAAAAAGTCAAAGTGCTCTTATATTTAGGAACGGAGAGAGTATATTACTAAGAAATTATTAATTATCGTAGTCATAAACAATCAACTGGGCAAGCCACAATGATGAAGATGACTTTTTATAAAGTCGTAGTCATAATATTAAATTTAAAATGATACTGATGCAAAGAATATGCAGATCAAGTCTAAAAGACAATATTTATCTGTTCTCAGAACCATTTTTACCGTAGTAATATTTAAAATTCTAATATAATCTTAAGGGAAATTTGCAGTTTAGTCCCTGGTAAGGGAAATTAATACTGGAAGGTCCCAATACATTCCAAAATAATTATAAAGTCTCAGGGACCCTTTCCTGCAATTGTTTGCTTATCTTCAATGACCATTTTGCCCTCATAAGATGAAAGCATAGTCCCCTTGTAGGGACCAGTGAGATGACAATCATCTTTAATGAGGGCAAAATGGTCATTGAAGTTAAGCAAACAATTGCAGGAAAGGACCCCTGGGACTTTATAATTATTTTGGAATGTATTGGGACGTTCCAGTATTAATTTCCCTTACCAGGGACTAAACTGCAAATCCCCCTAATCTTTTTTAAAGGTAAATCAGTATATCTTATTTTATTGAAAACCAATAAGATATAAAATAATGACAAGAAAAGCAGTGTAAAGTCGAAATATCCTTCATTATTCAAATAGCCCCAATAAAATGATGATAAATAATATCTGAAATAACCCGAAGTATAGTTGATTTGATATTGAGGAGGAATTGGTAAAGGTACAGGAAAACGATGACTCCTTCATGAAAACTGCCATTACAGAACCCTCAATAAAGCTCGCTCTAAGAACAAATAATTGAGGATCACAAGGAAACATGACTCTCCATTGCTCCTTCGCAATAAGTCTCGTGCTCATGTGCTTCACTGCAACCACAATCATAGAGTGAGACAAGAAGGCGTGAAACATAAGACAGGCTCCACATGAATTTATTGATCAGCCTCTCTTCTTTAAGCTGTTTTCTTCATTTGTGCCGTAATCTATGTGAAATTAGTTTTTCTCTTGAGGACAAGGATTCATTGACTTTGATTTATAATTACTGTGCCGGCATATTTTTTATTCTCCGTTTTCTTACAGATTTTTTTATGCCAAGAGTAGTATTATAATGCCAGCACGTAGCGATGTTCAACATTTTCCTGTCCCGTCCCAAAAAATAAATTTGTGTTTTTATATATTTTTCTTTTAAAAAATGCATGTGCCATTTATACCATTTATAAATATACATGACATTTTTTTATGAAAAATAAAATCATAATAGAATTTTACCTTATTATGTTGTATACAATGTATTATAAAAGTAATATTGAACTAGTTTAATTGTTTATTACAAACACAAAGTGTCATATATTTTTTTACAAGTAGATATTTTTAATAAAAAATAAAAAAATAGGGATTTTCCTGTCCCGTTCCGATTTCGAGACGAGACGGAAACCCCGTCCTGAGCCTTTTCTGGGCCGGGATGAGGGTGTCCCGATCCCGTCCCGTGAACACCCCTACCACCGGAGCTTGAATAAATAACAATGTTTATAGGAAATTTTGCATCTATAACGTTGGTTTCTTGTAAAGCCCACAACATCTTCTTTAAATAAGTTATGAAATTTCAATTTAAATAGGGAAAATCCGACAAAAATTCCCTTAAAAATGGAAAGAACAAATTAATACCTTAAATTTGAGAAATATCAAATCACACCCTAGAGAGATTTTCAAATATTACTAGACGCAAATGTCTTAAACATTTGAAGTTGTGCATTCTTAATCTGAACTTGAAAATCATTATGACAATGTTGAAAATTCCTACATTGATTTACCTATTCTTAATAGAAAGAGTAAGAATTGCAACTGTTAACATGAACTTGAATTGAAGTTTTGCTTAACGAAAAAAGTTAAGAGTTGTGAATCACTCTCTCCGATTCTAATTATAAGATCACTTTTATTTTTTTTGAAAAATAAAAAATACAAAATTTGTCACTTTAAAGTATCTATACGATGACAACCCATTTTGGGTGATATTTGATATTTCTTAGAATTTTTGGTGGTCATGTATACTAAATTGGAGTGATGTCAACATTTTGATATGTAGGAGAATAAATTATATATATTTTTAGAAAGAATATACAAAAAGAAATAATTTAAAATAGGAGAGAAGGTTTTGGTGAAGGTTTGTTATCCAAAATAGAAGGTTTTAGTCAATATGCTTCTGTTTAAAAGGTCGGTTGATAATTCTACACATTTTTATTGTCAATTGTGTCAGCTGCAAGTCTCGCAACTCTGGCAATGTCCATTGGTAAAATTGCACCTTAACACATGGATATTATTATAACAATTTGTTTTCTCAATTACGATCTGGGTTTTGCGTGTTCACTTGAATGCAAAAATTAAAGATATGAGTAAGAAACTAAAAGATATGAGTATTCACGGGACGGGATCGGGACACCTCTGTCCCATCTTGAAAAAGGCTCAGAACAAGGTTTCCATCCAGTGTCAAATCGCGTCTCGAATTTTGTCCCATCTCAATTGTAAACGGGACGGGATTGAAACGGGAAAATGCAGAAACTTTTTTAAAACTTTTTATTAAAAATATCTATTTGTAAAAAATGCAACACTTTTCTTTGTATCAAACAAAAAAATCAGTTAACTATTACTTGTACAATATATCTTGTACAACATAATAAGCTAAAAATTTATTATGATCATATTTTTCATCAAAAAATGTCATATATAATCATACATGATATAAATGACACATGTATTTTACTAAACAAAATTATATAAAATCAAAAACAAATATATTCGGGACGGGGCGGGATTGAGACGACCGCATCCCGTGTCCTGTCCCGTTCCGAAGATGAATTTTTTCGCGTCCCAGTTTGAGAACTTGACTTGAAGATTAGAACTTTACTTGAGAAAGATTTTTCAATTACATTAGAACCTTAGGCTCACACAATATTTCATTTAGAAGCTAATGAAGAGGGGAATTGAATTAGTTCATGAGGTAAAGTGGCGATAAATAGTACCAAGTATTTATAATTCTTGAACAAGTATTATGACTAGAACCACAATGAAGTGGCACTTTCAATAGTCGAATACTTGACAATATGGTCAAATTTCTAACCATTTCCCGAGCTAAATCAACGAACGATGGGTTCCTTCCAAATTCCTCTTAGCCAGACCATTGTTGGGTGCTTGTTATTGCATTGTTAGTATAGTTCTTCTAATCTTTTTAACTCTACCTTCTGTATTTCTGACGTCTTTTCTTTTGGTAATAATGAATGTATTATCTTTTTTGCTATAGTCATGTTCTACCCTTCTCCCCTTTCGCATTACCTTTTGATATTTTAAGCTTCAACCTATGATTATTTTGGGTGATTTAGATTTGTTTTTGTAGCCAAAATATAAGCCATATAATATTAGCAATATAAACGTTTGATCTATAATACAGCCTCATCTATGCACATATATGTTTTTCACTCCAAATTTCGCGTGTTTGTATTAGCGCCTGCATAAAACAATCATCGGTTTCTGATTTGAGCAGTATTCCATTTATCAAATGTCATCTGCGTTATGTTGATTTTTGGATTAGATTACTCTATATGATTACAAGATTAACTTCAACTTTTAATATCAGTATTTTCCATTTAATGGTTTGTTGATGTCTATGAGCACCCAATATCAGTCAACTCGAAAGGCTATTCTCTCATGTTACATTATCTTTTGCAAGCCTGAAATATACACTCTTTTTTTTATATCTACAAAAACTTTATTTGTTATCACCATGATTATATGATTCGGCCTTCGACAAAAGGGTCAATATTTATACTACTTTAACAGCTAGGGAAAAGTGTACGCAGAATTGTATTGGTTTTTGGGCATCAAGGAAACAACTTTTTATATGTTCGTCTCAGCAAGGTTCTTTCCTACTACTAGTATAAGAAGTCAAATGATTTTTATAAGGAATTACATATCTCATTAGCATGGTATTAACATTGCTAAGCATGCTGATTTAGACATGTAGACCAAAACCAAAACATCATTGTTATGCAAATACATTTCTTAGTTCTGTTTCAGTTAATTATTGTTTGGGTGAATACCATGCATGTGTTCCTTAACTATACTATGATCGGCTATTTTGGCTGTTGTAATTGTTTTTTTTTTTTTTGTATTACAAAAGGCAAGCTCAAGCTTGAATGCCACACATCCACTATACAATCATTGACGTGGATAAGTCATGCTCTTTATCCCGTTCCAACTGGCCACGACATCCTGGATGGGGATCATAGAGTAGAACACATTCTTCCTCATTTTGATGTGCTGTCCTAGCAAGTATATCTGCACAAAGAGTGGCAAGTCGTGAAACATGGTGAATCTCTATATTTCTCCCTGAAAAAATTCCCTCTCTAATCTCAGTAACCTCTGCCCTCGCAAAGTCTCCTGATCCACCATCCAACATTATCTTTTGGAAGGCTTCCATGGAATCAGTATATATCAAAATATTACTATAACCTTGACTTAAGCATAAGTTAATTCCTGTTTGAATAGCTGCGATCTCTGCATAAATTGGTGATGAATATCCTAGCTGTTTTTGGAATCCTACGATCCATTTCCCTTCAGAATCTCTGATCAAACCGCCACAGGTAGCATGCCTATTTCCATCAACTGAGCCATCAACATCTAGTCTAACATACCCCACTGGTGGTGCTCTCCAACATGTCTCTGTACTTCCATCATATCTAAACACCTGGTGGTGATATTTGCCCTGCTCCACTGTCTCCATTAACAAATACATACATGTATGTATAATATCAGCAGCATTCGGTATGCAGCCTTCAATTGCTCCTTTGCATCGATTCTTCCATAGACACCAACATATGATACTAAAAACTCTTGACCAACTCCATTTCCTGGCTTGATGCATTCCCATACTCTTTGCTAAGTTCTCCTTGAGCCATACCTGCAAGTTAGAACTAAAAAAAGACAAACGATGATTAGGTAAGACAAATTTAAGCCACACATTCCTTGCTACCTCACAATCTCGAAGGATATGAATAATTGTTTCCTCTCTTTGACACTCAAATGGACACTCCCCACTATGTATTATCCCTCTCTTTGCTCTGAGTGAATTAGTTGGTAATCTCTCATGAAAAACTTACCATAAGAAGGTTTTCATCTTTTCTGGAATAGGAAGTCGCCACATTTTATACCACCACCCATCTACACTACATCCATTAGACTGGGACAAAAATTTATATGCATCTTTCACACTAAACTCCCCCTTCGTCGCATTCCGCCAGCAGAATTTATCTTCCACTCCTGTTATTGGGGTCTTCATCCTTCGGATAATATTAATCACCCATTTAGGCAGCCAAACTCTCCACTGCTGTTCATCCCACCTGCCATCTTGTTTTAGTTCTTGTGTTTTGTTGCTTGTTTTATGTTCTTGTGTAGGTAGAGCTGGAGAACAGGTTGAGCCCTTTTAGACCCAAATATGGATTGTGTTGGGCTTGACATTTAAGCTTTAAAATTGGAAGCAGGCCGAAAGGGTTGATCTGATTAGCCCTTATAATTTTTTTGAATAAAAGTTTTCATATAATGTTGACATTATCGATTTTTTGCATTAATGGTCAATGAATGTTACAACTTACAACCCTTTTGTAAATTTTCCCTTTTCTGAAATTTAAATTCATGGAATGATTTGATTTATTTGGTTTATAAAAATCTTTAATCCATTTTAATTTTAGATAATGAGTTGCTTTAAGTTATATCTTATTTGTTTATTTATGAACTATACATATATTTGAAAAGATAATATAAATTGTGAACTTAGTTCTTTACATGGTGTTCAAAACTTAATTTTGATAATACTTATGCATGTATTAAATTAAAATTCTTGTTATCTAAATTCATGTTTTAAAAACGAAAACAAAATTAATTTTCTTAACCGGGCTCACCTTCACAAGCATGTTTCAGAAAATCGTCAAAATCTTGAATACCGGACTAAAAATAATAACGTATTTTTAGGCACATGCCGTGGCTTGTCTGAGGTTTAACATTTCCTCAAGGATACGGATTATCAAAACTAGTTATAGAAAATTCGTTGTTGCAAAGAAACCAAGGGAAAAGATGATTAATTATTTTGAATATGATAGTGGAAATTTTTGTACTGTATGATTTGAAGTACTTAAAATGAAAATAACTCGACAAAAACTAAATTGATGCTTTAATCTAAAACAAAGGAGTTTAGGATTTATATATATCTACTTTGTATTTCAAACTACCATAAGCTTAGAGGGTGGATTATGGTAGTTCAGCAGTATTATAACTCCTTCATACTACAGTTTGAGTTTGAAGAAGACTTGTCTTCATGCTTAATCATGGGTCATGGCTTTTACAAGGTTACTTTATTGTTTTGAGCCAATGGGATCCAAAAATTTCTCTTGTTGATGTTTCTGCTCAGGATTTTTCTCTTTGGGTTCAAATTCATGGATTGCCTAAGCACCCTTACAATGAACAAATAGCAAATTTTTTGGGTAATAGCCTGGGCAAGTTCATTTGCTATGATATTAGAAGCATAAACAATGAATTTGGACTGGGCCTTAAAATATATCTATCAAAGAAGAGTTTTGATTCTAGAAATCTTAGCAATGTTTTCCTTGTTGATGGACAAATTAGAAAAATTTCTCTTGTTTTGGAACAAGTTGGGAGATTATGTCCCTCCTGTTTGTCTATCGGGCATGTTGCTCAGCATTGTCAGTCTGATTTTTCAACACAATTTCAAGGAAAAGTTTATGTAGTTGGGTTCAAATCTGTCAGAGTGGAGTTTGATGATTTCTTTGGTTGATACATCTCTTATTTCCAAGAAAGCGGAATCAAGGTTGATTATGGGTTGAGTAGGCAGATAAGTAAAAGGAAATTGGATACAATTGAGGTCATAGGACATGCCGGATACCCGGTGAAATCTAAGGTCTATCATTTCTTTAGTTAAAAAAAATTTGGGTTTGATGTCAATATAGTTGACATTAACGATGAGACCAATCTTTTCTGATTTGGTTATATTTCAGAATGTTTCCTTGTTTTAATGAAATCGTGATTTCATTTCTTGCTACTCAACGTTTTAGTAAATGTTGATTACGATACATATTATGCTATAATTAGGATATATTTTTTCATAATCATATGACTAAATTATCCAAATAAGGGCATGTTGTGTGATGTATCGAAAAGGGAATAGTCCCTTTGCGAGAATAGTCTTGCATGCAAGAGCATAAGGAAACCTTTCAGAAACAAAACAAATGCACAGTACCCCTCTTACACTTATTCATTTGAATATTGGCGGATAGGCACATCATGGAGCATGATACTTCGTTACATTTATCAGTGATTTTTCATTGAAATGTATACTTGATATCTATCAAGACTGAAACATGGAAGTATTTAAGTTTGGTAGAGAACAAACTTAACTTTAAGGTGAAACCCTTAAGAACTGATAGAGGCTGAGAGTACCTCTATGAACAGTTCAAGATGTTCTGTGATAAAAAGAGAATCGTTATATAGATAACAATTCTTGGCAAGCCACAAGATGGTGTCGCTGAAAGGAGGAACAAAGTCCTTCTTGTTGTGGTTAGGTAAATGATGTCTATGATAGAGGTGTCTATTTGCTAAAGAGTTATGCACTTTCAGCTAAGACATTCATCCTTAATCATGTGCCTTCAAAATCAGTCACCACAACACCATATAAGTTATGGACAGGATGCAAAATGGATTTAACAGTCCTACAACCATGCGGGTCAGCGTCCTATTTCCAAAAACTTGTTTTACAAGTAGTTAAATGTTGAGGTTTAGAGGCTTGAGTATCTTTAAAAGATATTCTATGAACTCTAAAAGATATGTCTTCATTAGTGAAAATGAGGACGGATCAGTGACTGAAGTTTGAGTTTAGAAACTCAATATTCATTGAAAAAGATTTCCCTAGCAGAGGAAGCCTTTATTCCAACACTCTCTGTGAGTACGAGGAAGAAGGCGTTTACTCAGTTAACTGCTCCGAGTGGGAGGATTGAACCATTTTCACTAGATGACAGTGGTAACCACAAAACCCCAATTCGGAAAAGCCAAAGGGTTTTCCCGTTGAGAAAGCAGTACTAAATCCTCAGTTTGTAGACATTGAGGAGGATCATAGAAGTGTTAGAGATACACTTTCGGATCCGGCTAAGGAAAATTGGCAAAAGGTCAAATAAGAGGATATGAATTACATGAGAGCTAATAAAGTGTGGGAATTGATTGATCATATTGAGAATAAGTGAATTCTCAAATACAAGCAAAATGCTGTTGGATCAATCGATAAGCCCAAAGCTCGATTGATAGCCAAAGGGTATACCTAGTGTGAAAAGGTAAATCAAGAGGATACCTTCTCTCTAGTGGTATGTTTTAACTCAATTAGGTTTATATTGGTTTTTGTAGCCAACCTAGACTCAGAATTACATCAAGTGGATGTGAAAATCGTTTTCTCAATGGAGGACTAGATGGAAAGTTTCTTATATGAAACAACCTAAAGCTTTGTGCAATAGGAAAGCGAACAAAAGGTTTGCAAGCTTCTAAAGTCAATTTGTTGGCTGAAAAAAAAATCATCTAGTCAATGATATTTGAAGTTTCATGTAACTTCATTCAACTTCGAGATGATCGAAGACCATTGTAAAACGGTTGCGAGATAATTTGTGAAATCATCTCTTTATTTTTCCTCCCTAGGACTAGACCTAAGATGTTAAAACAATCAAAGACTAGTTATCTTTGAATTTCTAAGTGAAATACATGGGTAGAGCAGAAAATATCTTGTGTGTCAAGATATAAAAGGATTGTTCGAATAGGATGCAGTTATTGTCCCAAAAGACATACACAGCAAAGATCCTGGAACAATTCAATATTGAGAGACTGCGAACCTATGCATACCCTTATGGTGAGAGAACATTATCTTGGAGGAGATATGTGTCTCGAGAAACAATCCGAGGTACAGCGCATGAAAGAAGTCTCATACTTAAAGGTGATTAAAAGTCTAGCATAATGTGTTGCATGCTAGACTGGACATATATTTTGTCGTTGGCTTTATAAGCCGTTTTCAGTTTGTGACTCTGAAAAGCAAAAGTGATATGATACCAAAAGGGTAATGAAGTAAAAGTTGTGCTAAGTAGGAGAAAGTTTCCATCCTGAAGGATTCTCTAATGCCAATTGGGTAAGAGATCTGGATGGAAGACACTCAACTTAACAAACTTCATGACACCATCATATATGGAATCTGAATTTGTGGCTTGTGCGGCTACTATTCAAAAAGCTGTGTGGCTTAAGAGATTCCTAAAGCGTTCAGGCATAAATGTTATGGATATCCATTGTGACAGTGAAGTCGCGATAGCCTACGCTGTGGACCCTAAGTATCATAATAGACTAAATATATAGACATCAAATGTCATTTTATAAGAGATGTTTTCTCTCAGAAAGAAGTAATTGTTCAGTACTATTTCCACTCACTAAATGTTTGCTGATCCACTCACTAGCTTAAAAAGGGTTTAAGCGTAAGCAACATTTGATGTATTGAACAACTTTAGTTTCTGCAATAAAATGATGCATTTTTCAATTCAGAATTGTTTTTTGCACACATATACAATGTTGTGTGTTTGTATATATAAAACATGAATGTAAAGTATGCAATATGTCGTACAGATCCAATAAAGGTTGGTCCACTCACACGAACAACCGTCTTCCATACATGCTGAGGGTATGGGAAGGTAAGACGTGCAAGAGATCATCATGTGTTGATGAATACTTCACATAAGTCGACCCAATAAGTTTGGGAAATGACAGTTCAAGTCATGATAAGGAATCACATGTATTCCGTCGGGTCTGTAGCCAGGCATGAAATTCTCCCGTGGGAGTTTAGGGGTCCGTTGAGGGACTAATGCCTATACGGTGATTTTTTATTTTAAAAATCGACATACGACAATTGGTCGATCACCGTAACATGTAAATCGTATTACATGTGCTTAATTAACCGCAATCGGGACGTAGGTGGAAAATCCCTGATCCATAACGGTGCGAGTCCAAATAAAAGGAGAATGGATATGATCCTCTCTATCGATACCCTTGTGACTTAGGCGACATCAATGATACTTGCTTTTTTGACCGCTACTCTAGCTGAAACTCCATGGTCATGAGAGATCCGCCTAATGAGTGATAGCTGGGCAAGCGGCAAATGCAAGTGGAATTGATGATCAGTCAGAAAGGAATGGTCTTAACTCGAAACACACATGTAACGCTAGATTTCCATGACCGGTCCCTTGCTAGAAGTGCTAGTAAGTGTGGAATATCTAGGAATACATGAAGACATCTGAGTTAATGCGTCCATATTAACTCGTGAGGGATTAAGAATGTCACTTGTGTGTGAGTTAGCCTGGGGAATCAGAGACAACCGGACTGAGAATCCATATGCATTGATGTCCTTGCATTTTGATCTTGTTCCAAGGACTACTAGTTTGCAAGCATCTGAATTGCATAGATTGTGCTCGCGCGGTCACGGCGGACGCCCATACGAATGAAGGTAATGGATGCACAAGAGGGGGGGTGAATTGTGCTACAAAGTAAAAACTCAAATAAAAACAACACAGGAGTTTATACTGGTTCGGTCTACCTGACCTACGTCCAGTTCTCAACCACCCAGGCTGAGTTCCACTATCCCCAGGTTTTACAACGGGTGCACCTGGAACCTTTACAACCACAAGTTTTGAACGGGATCACTTGCAACCTTACAACCACAAGTTTTACTCAAGGCTCACTTGCAACCTTTCTAACTAGCTCCCCCTTACAACCAGCAAGGGTTCAACCTTTACAAATAAAGGATTTTTCTAACTAAGTTCTCTTTAAGAACAGATAGTGTTACACACTTAAGTACAATTATTGCTCTTATAACAAGAAGAGACTTAACTACAAAGAGTACAAGATATGTAGATGAAAAGATCACTCAATGAGTTAAATGCTCTTGTCTGGGCAGCTTTGAATGCTTGAAGGATTTTTCGATTTCTCTCTCTAGCTTCTTTCAAGAATGTCAAAGATAATTGATGTCTTCATAAATGGAGTTGAACTCCTTTATATAGTCTTCAAACATTCTGACTCTTGGTAGGTGGGTTATCCGTTTGAATATGGCCGTTTTTCCCATGTTACCGTTTTCCCAATAAATGCTTCATCAATGCATAGCAGGGTTGACTTGCTTTATTTCTGAAAAGTAGTCCTGACACCTCTGCTCTGACAAAAGCATTCTGACACTGCATTGCTCTGAACGTTCTGGCATTCTGATTGCTTGCGGAAGCAAGTCCACATCCGGAAGCAACTTTACTCAGTGTACTGCATTTGAACGTTAGTCTTAACAATAAAGGCACATACTCACATGCAGTGGGAGTTTACTTAGTCTAAGGGAGTTCTCTTCCATCCGGAAGCAATTCCACATCCGGAAGCACTTTCACTGGACGTTGGTTTATGTTCACATTTTGCTCTCTGACGCTCAGTGTTATCTATATCAACAGCCAGCGCTAGTCACTAGGCATTCGGAAGTAAGTCCACTGGACGTTGGTTATGTTCACTGGCGCTTGGTGTTACTTGTTCCAACAGCCAGCGCCAGTCTAAATACAACAGGAAGTAAAATCACTTCCGGTTGAATCCTAGTTTAGTCTTGAGGTTTTGTATATCTAGTGCTTATGGACTAAGTTATTTCCCTAGTGAATTACTTGCTCTTGCTGGGGGATGAGTCATTCATCCGCGAGTGCTAGTCCTAGTCTATCCGGAAGTAAATCCACATCCGGTTGCACTCTTACTTGGGATTCTATGTTTACCTATTGCTTTCTAAGTACTTGATTCATTCTTTCATATTTTAGTCTTCATCAAAACTTAAGATTCTAACATTCTCCCCCTTTTTGATGATGACAAACTTAGTTTTATCGATTAAGTTCATATGAAAGGATTAGTAGAGGAATAAAAGCAATAGATAAGGCACAAGTAACTTTAGAAATAATTCATTGATAAACAGGGATTACAAGTTAGAGTATACAAGCAAATAACATATACAAGTAATCAATGAATATTGCAAAAATGAGCTATGCATGAAAAATATGAGAAAAGAAAAATTTCTAAGGTAAAAATGTGTGGGATGGGATGGGGTCTATAGGTTGTGTCTCTTTTTCCTCTCCCTCTCTCTCTGTCTTTCTTCATTTTCTTTCTGGAGCTTGGCTAGTTCGGCTTCATGCACATTTCGGTCAATCTGAGCAATGATCTGTTGAAGCTCTTCTTCATCCCTTTCCCTTCTGAGTCTCTCAGACTCAACAGACTCCTCGAAGGCTCTCTTCATATTTTCTACTTCCTCATAGCCTGGGAATCCTGTTGCATCTGAGAAGTGGGTCACCTCGCCATTAGGAAAGTGGACAGCCCGAATCTTCACATTCCATACAGGGAAGTTGGGATCCTCCTCAACCTCCTGGGCTTTCCTCTTCCCCTTGCTCTTTCCCTTCCCTTTGCCCTTCTTGCCTGTTGACGGAGTAGGCTTTGCACTTGCTCTCTCAGCATCCAGGCAAGCCATCTGACCAAAGGATAGTCTGTCCGTGTACCCATACTTTTCGAATTCCTCAGGAGTCATGTCCTCTATCTCCAACTTGACTTCCCTCAGAATTGGAACTGCTTGTACAGATGGGATCTCTTGCTCAACTTGAGTAGACGAAGTTTCTTGCTCAGGTTGGTCAGATGGGGTCTCTTCCTCATTCTCAGCAGGTTCTGTGGAGGCAATAACCTTCTTGGCACGCTTTCTAGCAACGACCTTCTTCCTAGACTCACTGAATGTAACTGCTGGCTCAAATGGAGGAGGAGGGGCAGATGATTGCTCAGAAGTAGGGATCTCAGACGTTTGCCCAGAGGATGTAAGGATTGGCTTGGCGATCACAATGGGAGGATGGTTGGTCCTTTTCAGCCCATACTTCATCATGATTTCTTCAACAATGTTTTTACTCTTCTTAGTTGAAGAAGACTCTGATGAAGATGACTCAGGCTGTGAGGATTGCTCATTCTGCTCAAACACCACCATGTCCCATTTTGATCCTTGCTCATCCAACCTCTGCTGCTGCATGAACCGGATAGCTTCTCCTCTAATTAGACTCTCAGCACCACTCAATCTCTGGGACTCTATTGCTCGACGCAGAGCGGCCGTGATGTCTTCATCCAGCCAGAGGGATGGCTGGCTGAGAACATCCCTTGTATCCATAGTCTGGCGAAGAGTGGACATAGCATCTCTCCCCCTTTTGGCATCATCAAAGAGGGTGAGGGCCAGTGAGGACTGAGTGGATGAAGAGGAGGGTGGAGGTTCAGGGCCAAATCTTTTTGGGGGTGAAGGTTCTGGGGAGGATGTAGGTAAGGTAGTTTCTGGGGAGTTGGGAGGGTTGGGGAACCAAGTGGGATCAACGAATAGACCTTCAAAAGGATAAGTGGAGAAATATTCAGTGAAGGCAGTGGAAGAGTGTGGGGTAAAAGGTAAGTGATCCTCAGAGATTTGCTGAAGGCGGGGGTAATCTCTCAGATATATGTGGCTGAGGGGGTGAATGACAGTTTGGAAGCCAAGGTGCTCGGCCAATGGGTTGGATCTGGGTCTAGAGTTGGGGTTGGTAGGGTGAGGAGGGGATAGTCCGGCAGAGGGGTTGAGTGGTGAGCGAGTGGGGGAGTTAAGTGGAGATGGGGAGTTTAGAGGTGTTTGGCAAGGAGTTTGTTGGGGTGAGTCTTGGGGTTGCTGGTCATGGTTAGGTGAAGGCTGGGATTGGTGGTCATTGTTTGGTGATGGTGGGGGTTGAGGGTCATTTCTGGGTGAAGTTTGGGGTTGTTGGTTATTCGGAGGAGGAGGTTAAGGTGGGTCATTTTGTGGAGGTGGTGGAGGTGGATCATTTGGTGGATAATGAGATGAGAGAGGGTTTGAGGTGCTGGGTACAAGTATGGCAAGGATGAGGTCCAGCTTGGTATCCACCTCATCGATCCGATCCTCCAGCCGCTGAAGTCGCTCTCCAAACTCTTCTCGCAGAGGGGCCATCAAGGGATCTGGCAGTTTGAACAGGAGCTCTTCTCTGAGCTCAGCCACTATACCCTTCCTTGGAGCACGGCTTGGGCCAGCATGAGAATCAACTTCTTGATCCCCTGCTCCAGATGTAGAGGGTATGAATGTGTTTGATTGACTCCCAACCTGTGACCCAGACCAAGCAGGCTTTGCAGGCTTGATATATCTTACCCCCATTTTGCTAATGTTGGCTGCTCCAATGGGTAGGCAGGGGATGTTGTCAGCTTCCTCAGTGGACTTGATTAAAAATTTCTCCATGAGGAAAGCAATCACTTGGGGATAGGGAAGATGGCCAGGACTCTTCTCCTTGGTTTCCTTGTTTTCACACCATCTATGCAGCTCCAAGCTGATCAGTTGTCCTGGGTTGACGGGCTTCTTGGTGAGGAACCTTGGAAGCCAGGGGTTGTCAAGTAGTGTAAACTCGTTAAAGTTCCCCCCTTTGTGCGTCATCAACTGGGAGTAGACATACTGGAGCACCCGGTTGGAATCGGGCATACCAGAAACTTTCTTCCCCTTGGTCTCATACGCACGTTCAAGTTCCTCCTGGCTCATCTTCTCGGGGTTGATCCATTGGTTCATACTCTCATCAGTGACCCCGAGTAGGCTGTTGATGTCTCGCCATGAGAACTTCATATGCCTTCCCCTGACTGTGGCCTTGAAATCAACTCTTTTAATGGTTTCCTTCCCATTAAATAATTTGTACTTAGGCTTGGCTGTGAGCGACTGATAGAACACTCGCAGGACGTTGATGTTGTACTCATTATTGATCCCTAGCCAGCACATGTACTTCTCCAGGTAGCCCTTCAGATGCTCAAACCCTAAATCTTCCAACTTCTTCAGATCTACAAACATTTCGTTTGTGAAATAGGGTTTAGAGTTCTCAAATCTGGAGGAAATCGCCTCAAGTGGCCCATCCTTGTATGTACTCAGATCATCATCCTCCACTCGCTGACGTTTAGAGGTGTGTTCTTCCTTAAATCTGACTCTTTTGTGTTTCTTCTTGGACTTTCCAGATTTATCATGAACTCGCCCAGATTTACCAGACCCTTCATCCTTCTGCCCAGTTTTGCCAGAGTGTTCTTGGTGTTCAAGCTGTTTACCAGATCTCTGCCCAGATTTCTTTGAGCATTGATCGTTGGAGTTGGAATCAAGAGATCCAGCCATTTTTGTATTGGGTTGGGGTTTAAGTGTTTGATTTTTTTTTTGGAATATATGCTATGAAATGCACAGAAATGCAAAAGATGACGAGACAGATGCGATAAAAAAGATGAAGAAGATGAAGAACAATATGAATATATGCAGAGAGTTTTGTGGGTAAGAAATTTGTGCAAGTAAAAAGTGAAAGTGAAAGTGACACCCTATTTATATGCAAAGTTACTGAGGGTAAAATGATCATGTCCTTTCAGATGAAAGCAAACATTTACACATTGGGTAACGTAAACATTTTAATTGGAACGGCGCACCTTATGACATGTGTCGCTTCATCTTGTCAAAGAAGGCACAACTTCTCATGGAGGGAGATGAAGCGTTTTCTGAAGTGACGTGTCCCTTGGTCTGGCACTAGCGCTCTCTTAGTTTCAACATCCAGTGTCAGCGAGTGATCATCCGGAAGTGATTTTGCTTCCAGTTGCAATTGCTTAAGATTTAACATTGAGGACCTGCAAAAACACATATTGGCACTCCGATGCCTAAGTTAGTATTGTTGTAGATTTTAAAACAACCAAGTATAATAAATAAAAGGTTACACCTCATTTGGGTTTACCATTCCCAAATCACCTCTTATGAAAGTAAATTGGTCAACCCCCAGAGGCTTGGTGAAGATGTCAGCAAGCTGTTGTTGAGTTGGGACAAATTGTACTTTGACATCCTTCTTTTGAACATGGTCTCTGATGAAGTGATGTCTGACATCAATGTGCTTTGTCCTTGTGTGCTGAACTGGATTCTTGGCGAGGCTGATTGTGCTTGTGTTGTCACAGAGGATGGGTGCCTCAGGGAACTCTAAGCCAAGATCTCTCAGTTGGTTCTTCAGCCACAGCACTTGAGCACAACAGCTTGCAGCAGCAATGTATTCTGCCTCAGTGGATGACAAAGACACGCAGGTTTGCTTCTTGCTAGCCCAAGACACCAGACAACCACCAAGGAAGGCGCATTGTCCACTGGTGCTCTTTCTATCAGTTTTATAACCTGCATGGTCAGAGTCAGAGTAAGCCCACAAGAACTCTTGGTTACCTCTGGGATACCAAAGACCAAGCTCTTGTGTTCCCTCAAGGTATCTCAGAATACGTTTAACACATGTTAAGTGTGACTCCTTGGGGTTGGCTTGAAACCTAGCACACATGCCTACACTAAATTGAATGTCAGGCCTGCTTGCCGTTAAGTATAGGAGGGAACCTATCATTCCCCTGTACATGGGCAGGCTGACAGATTTACCCTTTGCGTCAGCATCGAGTGCGGCAGTGGTGCTCATGGGAGTGTCATACTCCTTGCATTCATCCATCCCAAACTTTTTGAGTAGCTCTCTGCAGTACTTAGCTTGGGAGATGAAGATTTCATTCTTCTTCTGTTTAATTTGCAGGCCTAGGAAGAACGTTAGTTCTCCCATCATTGACATTTCAAACTCACCCTGCATAGTCTTAGAGAAATCTTCACAAAGTTTTTCATTAGTTGCCCCAAAAATAATATCATCAACATAAATTTGGACAATTAACATATCTCTATCTTTGTGAAGGATAAACAGTGTATTATCTAATTTGCCCCTTGAGAAACCCTTGCCCAGCAAAAAGCTGCTGAGTCTCTCATACCAAGCTCGAGGAGCTTGTTTCAGGCCATATAAAGCTTTCTTTAGTCTATACACATGTTTGGGATGCTTATGATCCTCAAAGCCAGGAGGTTGTTCTACATATACCTCTTCTTTGATGTAACCATTAAGAAAAGCACTCTTTACATCCATTTGATATAATCTAAAGCCTTTCATGGATGCAAAGGCTAGAAGAATTCTTATTGCTTCGAGTCTAGCAACTGGAGCAAAAGTTTCTTCATAGTCAATGCCTTCTTCTTGGTTATATCCTTTGGCTACTAATCTGGCTTTGTTCCTTGTAATTTGACCTGTCTCATCCAGCTTGTTTTTGAAGACCCACTTGGTCCCCACTATGGATTGACGAGACGGCCTTGGGACTAGTTCCCAGACTTGGCTTCTCTCAAATTGATTTAGCTCTTCCTGCATGGCAATAATCCAGTCGCAATCCTCAAGAGCTTGTTCAACTGAAGTTGGTTCGATTTGAGATAGAAATGCACCAAACTCAACTTCATTTTGAACTTGCCTTCTGGTTCTGACACCAGAAGAAACATCACCAAGCACTTGATCAAGAGGATAATCCCTGTGATGTCTCCTAGCTGTTGGCAACTGTGCCTCATCAGGCACGGTCTGCACTCCAGGCTCATCACTGGGTTCATCTTCTTCTTTGAGATTGCTTGTTGGTGTTTCTTTTGGTGGTGAGGAAGATGATGGTGGTTTTGGAAGATTAAGTATTTCATCATCTTCTGTGGATTGTCCCCATGTAGGAGTTTCATCAAATACAACATGCATGGATTCTTCTACAATTTTAGTTCTCATGTTGTATATTCTATATGCTTTACTCCTAAGGGAATATCCTATGAATATACCTACATCAGCTTTTGGATCAAACTTACCCAGATTTACCTTTCCATTGTTATGCACATAGCATTTTGATCCAAATATTCTGAGGTGGCTGATGTTGGGCTTCCTCCCTTTGTACAGCTCATATGGAGTCTTGTCCAAGCCCTTGCGAACATAGGCTCTGTTGGAGATATAGCAGGCAGTGCTCATAGCGTCTGCCCAGAACACTTGAGAAACCTCTTTCTCGTTGAGCATGCTTCTAGCCATCTCCGTCAGAACCCTGTTCTTCCTTTTGACCACTCCATTTTGCTGAGGAGTTCTAGGAGCTGAGAAGTTATGTTCAATGTCATTCTGCTCACATAGCTCAGAGAAGCTATGGTTCTCGAATTCTCCTCCATGGTCTGTCCTTATGGCTGTGATTTTGAGGTCTCTCTCATTCTGCACCTTCTTAGCCAGGACAGTAAAAGCATCAAAAGCATCTTGCTTAGAGGCAAGAAACATAGTCCAAGTGAACCTAGAATAGTCGTCCACCACTACTAGAGCATACAGGTTTCCACTCAAGCTCTTCACTCTCGCTGGCCCAACCAGATCCATATGGATAAGTTCCAAGGGCCTGCTGGTGGAGACTCTCTTCTTGGTTTTAAACGAGGACTTTGTTTGCTTCCCTCGTTGGCAGGATTCACAAATAAAATCATGCTTTACCTTAAAGGATGGAATACCTATAGCTAGCTCCTTTTTAATTAGCATATCAAGTTGAGTAAAGTTAATATGAGCTAACCTCTTATGCCAAAGCCAACTGTTCTCATCACTAGATATTAAACATTTTTCTTACAATTGTTGACATAAGTCCAGAGTATATAGGTTTCCATTTCTATTTGCCTTAAGTTTGCATTTTAAGTTGGCCTTATCTAAATTCAAATCCTGCTTATCAACTATTATGCACTCATGTGAATCAAAGATTACCCAATTTCCTTTGTCAGTGCTCTGGCTCACGCTCAGCAGGTTGTGACAGAGACCGTCCACCAGATAGACGTCTTTTACTGGTCCGACTTCTCCAACTCCAGTGATCTTTCCACTTTGATTTCCTCCAAAGGTTACTGTGGCTCCGTCTTTGATCACCAGAGAATTGAACTTGTCTCTGTCTCCAGTCATATGTCTCGAGCATCCGCTGTCAATATACCATTTTCTGTTCTTGGATGCTTTGAGACACACCTGGAAGAATTAAGTAAGCTTAGGTACCCAACCTTTCTTGGGTCCTCTGTCATTAGTTTTTAGTGCCCTTGGTCTAGTGTTAGCCTTGACCTTGGGCTTATGATCATTCAGTGCCTCAGGCCTAGTGCTGGCTTTTGGGTTTTCCCTGTGGATTGTTTCTAGGCTTGGGATCTCTGTCCTCCCTTAGTTTCCTTTACAGGGGGAGGATCTTTGTAGCCTTGGTTCCTTTAGGGATCCATCTGTAAGAGCTACTTGCTCCATGCTTCTTGGCATTACAGGTGGACGTGGAGTGTCCTTTCCTGTTGCAATAGTTACAGAAGCTGAAGGGTGAGGAGCTGTGACTAGTGGCTTTATGGAAGAATTTCAAGTAGGGCTTCACTTTTGGTTCCACCCACTTTTTCCCTCTAGGAGTATATCCTAAGCCAGTCCTATCCCTATATGCCCTTTGATTCATTAAAATTATATTTAACATTTCTGATCCATTTGTAAACTTCTGCAGGGCATTTTGCAGCTTGCCTTTCTCAGCTGAGATTTTGCTGCAATTAGGGCAGCTCTCAAGTATTGGGGCATTGGGTTCTGCTTGGGGAGAACCCTTGCCATCCGCTACCGGAAGCTTTCTGGCTTCCGCTAGCTCTTCACTTAGTGAGTTCACCTTGAACTCAAGTGATTCCTTTTTAGTTTTTAACACTTTATAGGCTTTACATAATCGAGAAAATTCTTCATGAACCTCATTGTAAGCCTCTTGTAGTTCAGAGAAGGTTACCTCATTGTCTTCGTGGGTGAGGTCAAAATCTGAAGATGCTTCCTCATCATCTTCTCTGGCTACCAGGCAGAGGTTGGCCGCTTCTTCCTCATCACTTGCTTCTTCATCTGAGCTATTCACCCAGATAGAGGACACGAAGGCCTTTTTCTTGTCTTTCCCTTTTGATCTTTGCAAACTTGGACACTCAGCCTTGAAGTGGCCAGGCTTGTTACATTCAAAGCACACCAAGGGTAAGATTCTTGGCTTTGGATGAGGCTTGAGGAGCTCTCTGAGCCAGCAATGTTGGTTCATACTCAGCCAAAGAACCAAAGAGTGCAGTGATGGAGCTGGTTGACTCTCCTTGGACTTCCTGCAAGATGGTTACTTTGGTGATCCAATCACCTTTTAAGATTTTTAGGATCTTGCTGACTTGCTCTCTTTCTGGAATGTCCTTACCCAGGGAGGCCAAGTTGTTGATGAGGTGAGTGAATCTTAGCTCCAGCTCTCTGATCGGCTCAGTCGGACTAAGCATGGAGAACTTGTGAAACTCTTCCACCAACATCTCAACTCTTCTTGCTCTCACTCCCCTGGTTCCAGAGTGAGCAGCCTCAAGAGCCTCCCACATATCCTTAGCATTTTTGTGGTGGCTGATCCTATGAAATTCTTTATGGCTGAGAGCACACTGAATGTAGTGCATGGCACGATAGTTCAGTTGGACTAGAGCATAGTCCTCATTAGAGTACCTGGATCGCTGCTTAGCAAAACCATCCTCATCTAGGGGAGTGTGATCCCCATGTTCAATTACATCCCAGAGTCTAATGTCACTTGACTTAATGTAAGTCTCCATTCTAAACTTCCAGAATGGATAGTTATACCCATCAAAGCCTGGTGGCTTGTTGGGTTGAATAGAGACATCTGGTAGAAAGTAATCTGTATCCATTATTGGATCTTTACTTTCTGGATTCGTTGGAATCGAGTGAGAAAGACCCGCTCTGATACCAAATGAAGGTAATGGATGCACAAGAGGGGGGGTGAATTGTGCTACAAAGTAAAAACTCAAATAAAAACAACACAGAAGTTTATACTAGTTCGGTCTACCTGACCTACGTCCAGTTCTCAACCACCCAGGCTGAGTTCCACTATCCCCAGGTTTTACAACGGGTGCACCTGGAACCTTTACAACCACAAGTTTTGAACGGGATCACTTGCAACCTTACAACCACAAGTTTTACTCAAGGCTCACTTGCAACCTTTCTAACTAGCTCCCCCTTACAACCAGCAAGGGTTCAACCTTTACAAATAAAGGATTTTTCTAACTAAGTTCTCTTTAAGAACAGATAGTGTTACACACTTAAGTACAATTAATGCTCTTATAACAAGAAGAGACTTAACTACAAAGAGTACAAGATATGTAGATGAAAAGATCACTCAATGAGTTAAATGCTCTTTCTCTTGTCTGGGCAGCTTTGAATGCTTGAAGGATTTTTCGATTTCTCTCTCTAGTTTCTTTCAAGAATGTCAAAGATAATTGATGTCTTCATAAATGGAGTTGAACTCCTTTATATAGTCTTCAAACATTCTGACTCTTGGTAGGTGGGTTATCCGTTTGAATATGGCCGTTTTTCCCATGTTACCGTTTGCCCAATAAATGCTTCATCAATGCATAGCAGGGTTGACTTGCTTTATTTCTGAAAAGTAGTCCTGACACCTCTGCTCTGACAAAAGCATTCTGACACTGCATTGCTCTGAACGTTCTGGCATTCTGATTGCTTGCGGAAGCAAGTCCACATCCGGAAGCAACTTTACTCAGTGTACTGCATTTGAACGTTAGTCTTAACAATAAAGGCACATACTCACATGCAGTGGGAGTTTACTTAGTCTAAGGGAGTTCTCTTCCATCCGGAAGCAATTCCACATCCGGAAGCACTTTCACTGGACGTTGGTTTATGTTCACATTTTCTTCTCTGACGCTCAGTGTTATCTATACCAACAGCCAGCGCTAGTCACTAGGCATTCGGAAGTAAGTCCACTGGACTTTGGTTATGTTCACTGGCGCTTGGTGTTACTTGTTCCAACAGCCAGCGCCAGTCTAAATACAACAGGAAGTAAAATCACTTCCGGTTGAATCCTAGCTTAGTCTTGAGGTTTTGTATATCTAGTGCTTATGGACTAAGTTATTTCCCTAGTGAATTACTTGCTCTTGCTGGGGGATGAGTCATTCATCCGCGTGCGCTAGTCCTAGTCTATCCGGAAGTAAATCCACATCCGGTTGCACTCTTAGTTGGGATTCTATGTTTACCTATTGCTTTCTAAGTACTTGATTCATTCTTTCATATTTTAGTCTTCATCAAAACTTAAGATTCTAACAACGAATGCTCAAGAAAAATGAATCGCAAGATGGTGTGTCCATCAAGTGCGAGTGGGAGATGTTGGAATTATTTAATCAGATCCGCCCTTGATGGACCGGATCGTCCGATTACTAAATCCGACGGCCTTTAGGAAAGCAGAAAGTTAATTTATCAGCATTAATATGTGATTGATGCTGATTGATTTGATTAGAATCAAATCAATTAACAAATCAACATTAATATGAGATTGATTTGATTAGTGAATCAAATCAGTTATTATTGTTGATTGGTGTCATAATGACTGCAATAATGACGGTGATATTTCTACCTTTTCTTAGTGACACTCTTGTCACTATAAATAGAGGTGTCCCACTCATTTGTCCGTAACGAAGAGTGTGCACCTCAGCCACTCTGCTTTCCTTCTCACGGTTTTTCCTGAGAGGGTGATTCGCTGTGCAAATCAAACCCGGGTTCTAGTAACCCGGTTCTGCGTGAGCTGAATCCTTCGGGATTCTTGGCTCCGAGTTTAAGGTTATCATCACGGCTTTTGTTTGTTCTTGTTGTTGTTACAGGAACTCTGTCCGAGTTCGGGTTCGGGTCGAAGCTCCGGGATCCGGGAAAGCTCGTTGGCCGGGTAACCCCAAAATTTCCTTCATTGTCAATTTCTAATGAAAATATTTGGACTTGTAAATCACTAACATAAACATAAAATCATTATGATCTTGTTTAACATTCCTATATAGGTTGAAAATAACTATATTAAATTTATGAATACTGATGTTTCACTTGATAATTACAGAGACATTTGTGTTTTCCTGAGATGTTGAAATCTAAGATTTGATTTGGAATTTCTTAAAGTTGTGAGATTAAAATTTCCTTTCTATTTTCAAAGGAATTTTTGTGAGATTTTTGTTCGCAGTGCAAGTGCAAGGGTTGTGCAAAGCAATGAAGTGATAAATAAATTATTGATTCCATAAGGATTTGATTCTAAAACCTGGTCAACTAGTGACTATCAGGCTTTGACCAAATTTGTGTTAGACAAATATCAAGAGTGCAAGGAAATTAAACTACTTCTAAAATAAAATAAATAAAAACAAATGATTCATGGACTTCATATATGTTACGACCTAGGATTATTTATCTCCCTTATATTTCAAAAGCACTCAATTAAGTCCAAACTTTATTTGGTTCTTAGTGGTGTATTATACTAGCCAAGGATACTTAGTCACTCATTAGTGATCACATAAGTCTCTAAATAGGTGTTTAGGTTAATTAATTCTTTTATCTCTCAATAAATTGATTGAATCCCTGATTCTTATTATAAATATCATATTGCTATGTGAGGCTAATGAGTATATGTCTATCTCATTAACAAAATAATCCATTTAACATCAAACTTCAAGTTCCAAAATGATTAAACTCAAGTTCTACAAGTAATATATCCCTCTCAAGCATCAATCAATGAACCCAACAATCTTATTGGTAGTCAATCAACAAGAAGCATTAAGCATATATATAGTAAAATCAAAATAATCATACAATTAATCAAAAATAGAAAGGGGAAATGAGTAGTTAATCCATACAAGAGTTCAAAATAACCTTACAACAAAGTGTTTAGCTATTCATGTTCCAGAAACCTAAAGGAAAATATACAATAACAACTGTTAGAATCTTAAGTTTTGATGAAGACTAAAATATAGAGGATTAAACCAAGTGCCTAGGAAGCAATAGGATAACATAGGATCCCAAGTAAGAGTGCTTCCGGGTGAAGATCTACTTCCGGATAGATTAGGACTTGCGCATGCGGATGAATGTTTTCATCCCCCAGCATCAGCAAGTAAATCACTGGGAAATAACTTAGTCCATGAGAATTAGGTACACAAAACCTTAAGACTAAGCTATGTTTCAATCGGAAGTGAGTTTGCTTCCTGTTAGACTTAGACTGGCGCAGAGCGATAGAATAAATATTACTCCAAGCGACAGTGAGTCTACTTCCCCAAGTGAAAGCGCTTCCTGTTAGAATTAGACTGGCGCAGAGCGACAGAATAGATATTACCCCAAGCGTCAGTGAGTCTACTTCCCCAAGTGAAAGCGCTTCCTGTTAGACTTAGACTGGCGCAGAGCAATAGAATAGTTATTACCCCAAGCGTCAGTAAGTCTACTTCGCCAAGTGAAAGCACTTCCTATTAGATTTAGACTGGCGCAGGTTGATAGACTAGATATAACCCCGAGCGTCAGCGGAAATGCAACATCAAGTGAAGTTGCTTCCTGTTAGATCTTGACTGGCGCAGACTGATAGAATAGATTTCACCCTAAGCGTCAGTGAATTCACCACGTCAAGTAAAAGTGCTTCCGATAGCTCAGTGACTAGCGCTGAGTGGTGGAATGAAATAGACTAAGCGAGAGCAAGTCATGGTGAACTAAATCTCTCATCAAGTGAATTTACTTCCGGATGTAGAAGTGCTTCCGGATACTCCTTAGATTTAGGGATCACCCACTGCATGAGACTATATGATTATATTGCTAAACTAACGTTCAAGTGCAGCACACTCAGTAAGGTTGCTTCCGGATGAGAAGTTGCTTCCGCAAGCAATCAGAATGTCTGAACGTTCAAAGAGATGCAGTGTCAGAATGCTTTTGTCAGAGCAGAGGTGTCAGGACTACTTTTCAGAGATAAAGCAAGTCAACCCTGCTAAACATTAATGAAGATGCACTTCTCAACGGTAACATAGGATTAACGGCTTTATTCAAACGTTCATATTCAACCTGCCACAGAAGCCTATGAAGCCGAGTATAAAAGAGACATTCATTCAGAAGAGAAGATATGGAAGAAAAAGTGAGAACAGAACAAAGTATCTGATATATCATACTCTTCATTCTACACATCTTCTACTACTCTCAGATCCAGATTTGTGATATTTTTCAGAGAGTAATTTTATTGTACTTAAGTGAGTAACATCATCCACTCTTAGAGAGAGTTAGTTTTGAGCTTAAGTGTTTAGCACAATCAGTTCATAGAGTGAACATAGTGTAAACTTACAATTTGTAAGGGGGAGCATTTAGAAGTTTTCTAAATCTCCATAGGTTGCAAGTTAGCCCGTAAAACTTGCATTTGTAAGGTTTGCAGGTGAACCCGGTGTAAAACCTGTGGGTTGTTAGGTGAACCCGTGCTCGTAAAACCTAAAGTGTAAAGGCTTCTCTTGTGCCCGGTTTAAACAAGAATAGTGGATTGAAAATCTCAGGTGGAGCCTGGGGACTGGATGTAGGTCTGGGTGACCGAACCAGGATAAATTTATGTGTGCATAAATTTACATTCAAACATTCTATTTTGCATCACATAACATACTGACTTGTGCATATCACTACTTCGTAAATATTATCACCAAGCACAAGCAGTCTTTCGAAAAGAAGATTCAAAAGATTTAATTTATTCCCTCACCCAATTCACCCCCCCCTCTTGGGTGACAGCCACGTTTATCATTTGGTATCAGAGCAAGGTCACTTGTTTAAAGGATCCAACGATCTCAAGTGCAAAGACCTAGGCTGATTTGGGTTACAAAATGTGTTTTGAAGGTTTTGATCATACCATCCCACCTGTGTTAGAAAATGCTGATTTTTACTTATGGAAGGGAAGGATGAAAAGTTTTATACTATCCACTGATTTCAAAATGTGGGATGTTTTTGAAAAGGACTCTGATTTCAAACCAAAAGTAAATTGGACAGAAGAGGACAAAAGCTTATTTTACTTAAACCTTAGAGCAATGCAAATTTTGCACAAAAGTTTATCTGACAATGATTACCAGAAAATTAAACATTGCTCTAGGGCTATAGATATTTGGAACACTCTTGATACTATGTATGCTTCTAGCCAATTTCTTGATGTTAAGGCTGTCCAAAGCTCACTATGTGCTCCTTGTGAATCCACCGTTGATGAGCTACTGGATGGTGATGTAGTAGAAGCTAGTATCAGCAAAGAGAGAGTGGATCTCCGCCTAGAAGATTCAGAAGCTGAAGAAAATGAGGTACCTAAACTTGAAACTTCTGAATTGCAAGATATGTATAATGAGCTACATGTTGAATTCTGTAAACTTGCAAAAGAAATTCTAGGCTTAAGAAAAAGGAATAGGGAACTTGAGGAACTTATTCCTTCTTCTACAACCAAGGAGTCCAAAGTCCCACTCATAAAAGAAGATTTTTCGAAAGACCCTGAGATTTCAAAAGTTAATAAACATAGAGTCTTTGAAAAGAAAACTGACCACCATAATAGTGATAAGAAATCTGATTCTGAACATCATCCCATTATCTGTCATTATTGTGGTAGAACTGGTCATATTTCTCACACATGCAATTTTAAGAGAAATTTAAATGTGAGAAATAAATATATATGGATCCCCAAAGGACAAGTAAGGTCCAGCGCTAACTATGTAGGACCCAAGTACAAATGGGTACCAAAACTCCCTTCTAGTGCCTTACCTGTGCAGGAAAGATCAAGAGTTCCTCTTGTCCCAAAGAAGAGAACTCGTGGTGATGTCACTACTGCAACTACCTGGTTCAATCATAAGAAGCAGTGCGCTACCACAAGGAACAAAGACCTTGTCTCAGGGATAAGCTATCACAGAGTTCCATTCAACTATCCTGAGAAGGACAAAAGAGAGAGGATGTCTCAACTCACATGGAGAAAACCTGCGAATCCTGTCTCTCCTAAGAAAGTGCTTCAGGCCAAGGATAAGTATAAAAGATCTCCTTGGGTAAGCAAGGGATTATTTAAGGTTGAAGCATGCAACAGTAAAATCTCCTATGCAAATGTAAGATGGACTTATTGAGATTTTACATTAAGCATCATAAGCATGAACATGATATGGCTTATAAGATATTTCACACAATGTTCATACTCTACATGCTATCTATGACTATCATTATCAGAAGCCATGTGCATATAGTCATAGTTGATTCGCAATGCTATATTCATAGTGAATAATTCTTAAGTGCATAAGAATCACATACTTCCTACAAACTGACCAGTCAGATCCAAGTTTGGAGACTGAAAAATGGGAAAGAGAAATCATTTGCTATTTTGTAGGAAAGAAGGTACGAAGGAACAACAATTTTCATGATCATACCTGATCAGAGCAATGTATCAAATCTGAATGAGTTGTTGTTCATACTGGGCTCCGAGAGCTACTGCTCCTGAAATTAAGAAGATCAAACAAACTCTACTTGACGCAAATATGGCTTTAGTTATGAAAGCTTGATCGCTGTGGATGCACAAGAGAGAACATCAACGAGTCACTCAAAGTTAAATCTTAAGTAAGTACCATCGGAAGCAAAACTACTTCCGGATGCTCTCGTGCTGACGCTGAATGACTACTCAAGGCAACCAGGAGCGTCTGTCCAACCGGAAGCAAAATCACTTCCGAATACTCTTTTGCTAGTGCTGGATGATAATTCAATATGATCACGAGCGCCAGTGTCAGATCAAGGGACACATCACTTCAGAAAACGTTTCAACTTCCTCTATGAAACGCTGTGCCTTCTCTGAAGCAACACGTGTCATCAGGTGTGTCGTTCCAACTTAAAAACTTACGTTACCCAATGTGTGAAAATTTGAAAGAGTATGCCCATTCTATCCTCAGAAGTTTTACCTATAAATAGAAGTCATTTTCCATTTTTCACTTTTTACTACATCTTTTTCACTCGCATCATTTTCTCTGAAAAGTCTTTTCATCTTCTCCATTGTGTTCTTTATTTTTCACACTTCTTGCATTTCATCTTTATTTACACAACATTCATACAAAAATGGCCGGTACGAATGAATCCAACCCAGTCATCCAGAAAACCTCTTCTTCCAAGAAACATAAATCGAAATCTGGGAAATCCACTCACAAGCATTCTGGTAAATCTGGGCACCATGAAGAACAACATGAAGAACTTCATGAACGCCAAGAAGGTTCTGGGCAATCACGAGGACAGGGTGAAGACGTTCAGGGTCAGCCTGAAACCTCTGGTAGAATAGAACAGGCAGTGGGTTCTGAACAAGAGCGGGATGCTCAGGGAAAGAAGAAGAAGGTTCATTTTTCTGAGGAGCCTTCCTCCAAGAGGCAGAGGGTTGAGGAAGAAGATGATCTCACAGTATATAGAGATGGGGCTCTGGAGAGTGTATCCGCCAAATTTGAGACATCCATTCCCATCTTCAACCATGGCCTGTTCATCAATCTAGACAAGTTGGATGAACTAGGGTTTGCTCATCTGCGCCCTTACTTGGAAAAGTATATGCCTTGGCTGGGCATCAACCAGGACTACAACGTCAACGTCCTGCGAGTCTTTTGCCAATCCCTCTCTGGCAGAGCTAAATATAGGAAGGTGGATGGAAAGGAGCAAGTCCACAAACTCTCCTTCACTGCTACTGTAAGAGGAAAAACCTTCAGGTTCACTTGGAGAACCTTGAATGAGATGATGGGAATCACAGAAGAGGATATGAATGAATGGATCTACCCTGAGTCTCACAAGTACAGCAAGGAGGAACTCGAGGAGTTGTATGGCACCAACAGCAAGAAGGTGTCCAAGATGTCTGATTCTAACAGGCTCTTGTACTATATCTACTCCCGGATAATGACTCATAAGGGAGGCAACTTCAACGAGTTCACACTGCTGGACAACCCTTGGTTCCCTAGACTCCTCTCGCTCAAGCCTTTCAACCCTGGGCAGTTGATATGCCTAGAGCTTCAGCGCTGGTTAAGCAATGACAAGTCGGGTTATCTTCCCTATCCCACCATCATTGCCTTCCTCCTCGAGAAACATTTGATCAGGGCTACATCTGCTGTGGAAGAAGAAAATGTCAAATGTAAGCCTGTAGGAGCAACTAATATGGCAAGGATGGGGATTAAGTATCTCAAGCCCCCTAAGCCTACTCGCTCACACTCACAAGCCAGTAGTGCTTCTGGGACTTCAGCCCCCTCTGCATCTGGAGCAGGGGATCAGGAAGTTGACTCACATGCTGGGCCAAGTCGTGTTGCAAGAGTGCCAGCCTCTGTTAGGGTCTTTGCCGAGGAAGTAAAGGAAGAGCTCCTCCTCAAATTGACGGAGTCCTTGGTGGGTCCTCTCCGTGCTGAATGTGAAGCTGGTTTCCAGCACCAAGGGGAGCGGATCCAGCGGCTCGAGGACAGAATAGGACAACTTGAGAATCACCTTACCAGGGTGGATGCAAAATTAGACCTCATCCTCCAGCACCTACAAATTCCCCAACCTTCATCACAAGGTAACTTGCCACCTCCTCCTCCGCCTCCTCAAAACCCTCCTCCTCCTCCTAATCACCCTCAACTACCACCTCCTCCTCCGCCTAACACTCAACAACCTCAGCCTCCACCACAAAATGACCAACAAGCCCCACCATCACCCAACAATGACCAACAATCCCAACCTTCACCTACCCATGACCACCAAACCCAAGACTCACCTCACAACTCTCCACGCCTTTCCCCTAGAAACTTCTCATCCTCACCTTCATCATCCTCATCCTCGCCCATTCCCACACGACCAGGTGCCCCTACACGCTCTCCACTCCGCTTCTCCAACCCAACTCATCAAAGCCCTAGACCCATAGGATCTGAAACAGCCATTCACCCCCTCAGCCAACCATACGGCGAGTATCCCCGCCTTCAACCACTCTCCGATGACCATTTACCCTTTACCCCTGACTCCGCCAATTACAAAGCATACTCCTCCACTTATCCCTATACGGATCTCTTTGTCACCTCCAGTTGCTTCCCCGACTCTCCTCAAACTCCTGAACACCTATCCTCTCCCACATCCTCTACCTCTACCCTATCACCCTCCCCTCCCAAGAAATTTGGCCCTGAACCACCTCCATCCTCCTCCACATCCACTCCATCCCTGGCACTCACCCCTGTTGATGATGACAAAAGGGGGAGAAATGTTATGTCTACTCTTCGCCTAAGTATGGCCACAAGGGATGTCCTCAGCCAGCCATCACTCTGGATTGATGAAGATGTCACGGCCGCCCTGCGTCGTGCATATGAGTCTCAGAGACTGAGTGGTGCAGAGAGCCTTATAAGAGGAGAGGCCCTCCGTTTCATGGAGCAGAAGAGAGCGGCTAAGCAAGGACCCCAATGGGATATGGTTGTGTATGGGCAAAATGAACAATCTTCACAACCTGAGTCATCATCAGAGTCTCCTCCAACTAAAACAAGTAGAGAAATTGTTGAGGAGATCAGGATGAAGTGGGGACTCGAAAAACCCAACCATCCTCCCATTGTGATAGCCAAGCCTGTTCCTACACTATCTGAGCAAGAGTCTGAGGTCCCTTCATCTGAGCAATCTTCTGATCCTCCTCCCTCATCTAAGCCAGCAGCCGGATTCAGTGTACCTAGAAAGAAGGCCGTTGCTAGGAAACGTGCCAGGAAGTTCGTTGCCACCACTGAATCTGATAAGTCTGAGGAAGAGACTCCATCTGACCCACCTGAGCAAGGAACATCATCTGCCCAGATTGAGCAAGCAAATCCAGTGGCTCAAGCAATTCCAATTCTGAAGGAGGTCAAATTGGAAATTGAAGACATGACTCCTGATGAATTTGAGAGATTTGGATTCACTGACAAATTATCTTTTGGTCAGATGGCTTGCCTCGATGCTGAAAGAGCAAGTGCCATGCCCACTCCTCCAATTAACAAAAGCAAAGGGAAGAGCAAAGGGAAAGGGAAAAGGAAAGCCCAAGAAGTTGAAGAGGATCCCAACTTCTCTGCATGGAATGTGAGAATCCGGGCTGTACACTATCCCAATGGAGAAGTCTGCTACTTCGACGATGCTACAGGTTTCCCTGGGTATGAAGAAGTGGAGAACATGAAAAGGGCATACGAGGAGTCCATTGAATCAGAAAGGCTCAGAAGGGAAAAAGAGGAAAAAGAGCTTCAAGAGATCATTGCTCAGATAAACCAGAGTGAGCGTGAGGAAAATGAAGAGAGACAGAAAGAGAGGGAAAAGAAAAAGAGACACAAACTCTAACCCCCAATCCAAATATTTTTGTTGATTTTGTTTTCATGCATATTTTCATTCATACTTAGTGAAATTTATTTGTATACATTCTTTACTTGTATATGTTATTTGATTACATAACTCTGACTTGTAACCTCTGCTTGTCAATAATATTTGTCTGAGTTACTTGTTGTTATCCATTGCTTTTATTCTCTTGATAATCCTTCCTTAGGAACTTAATCGATAAAACTAGGTTTGTCATCATCAAAAAGGGGGAGAATGTTAGAATCTTAAGTTTTGATGAAGACTAAAATATAGAGGATTAAACCAAGTGCCTAGGAAGCAATAGGATAACATAGGATCCCAAGTAAGAGTGCTTCCGGGTGAAGATCTACTTCCGGATAGATTAGGACTTGCGCATGCGGATGAATGTTTTCATCCCCCAGCATCAGCAAGTAAATCACTGGGAAATAACTTAGTCCATGAGAATTAGGTACACAAAACCTTAAGACTAAGCTATGTTTCAATCGGAAGTGAGTTTGCTTCCTGTTAGACTTAGACTGGCACAGAGCGATAGAATAGATATTACTCCAAGCGACAGTGAGTCTACTTCCCCAAGTGAAAGCGCTTCCTGTTAGAATTAGACTGGCGCAGAGCGACAGAATAGATATTACCCCAAGCGTCAGTGAGTCTACTTCCCCAAGTGAAAGCGCTTCCTGTTAGACTTAGACTGGCGCAGAGCAATAGAATAGTTATTACCCCAAGCGTCAGTAAGTCTACTTCGCCAAGTGAAAGCACTTCCTATTAGATTTAGACTGGCGCAGGTTGATAGACTAGATATAACCCCGAGCGTCAGCGGAAATGCAACATCAAGTGAAGTTGCTTCCTGTTAGATCTTGACTGGCGCAGACTGATAGAATAGATTTCACCCTAAGCGTCAGTGAATTCACCACGTCAAGTAAAAGTGCTTCCGATAGCTCAGTGACTAGCGCTGAGTGGTGGAATGAAATAGACTAAGCGAGAGCAAGTCATGGTGAACTAAATCTCTCATCAAGTGAATTTACTTCCGGATGTAGAAGTGCTTCCGGATACTCCTTAGATTTAGGGATCACCCACTGCATGAGACTATATGATTATATTGCTAAACTAACGTTCAAGTGCAGCACACTCAGTAAGGTTGCTTCCGGATGAGAAGTTGCTTCCGCAAGCAATCAGAATGTCTGAACGTTCAAAGAGATGCAGTGTCAGAATGCTTTTGTCAGAGCAGAGGTGTCAGGACTACTTTTCAGAGATAAAGCAAGTCAACCCTGCTAAACATTAATGAAGATGCACTTCTCAACGGTAACATAGGATTAACGGCTTTATTCAAACGTTCATATTCAACCTGCCACAGAAGCCTATGAAGCCGAGTATAAAAGAGACATTCATTCAGAAGAGAAGATATGGAAGAAAAAGTGAGAACAGAACAAAGTATCTGATATATCATACTCTTCATTCTACACATCTTCTACTACTCTCAGATCCAGATTTGTGATATTTTTCAGAGAGTAATTTTATTGTACTTAAGTGAGTAACATCATCCACTCTTAGAGAGAGTTAGTTTTGAGCTTAAGTGTTTAGCACAATCAGTTCATAGAGTGAACATAGTGTAAACTTACAATTTGTAAGGGGGAGCATTTAGAAGTTTTCTAAATCTCCATAGGTTGCAAGTTAGCCCGTAAAACTTGCATTTGTAAGGTTTGCAGGTGAACCCGGTGTAAAACCTGTGGGTTGTTAGGTGAACCCGTGCTCGTAAAACCTAAAGTGTAAAGGCTTCTCTTGTGCCCGGTTTAAACAAGAATAGTGGATTGAAAATCTCAGGTGGAGCCTGGGGACTGGATGTAGGTCTGGGTGACCGAACCAGGATAAATTTATGTGTGCATAAATTTACATTCAAACATTCTATTTTGCATCACATAACATACTGACTTGTGCATATCACTACTTCGTAAATATTATCACCAAGCACAAGCAGTCTTTCGAAAAGAAGATTCAAAAGATTTAATTTATTCCCTCACCCAATTCACCCCCCCCTCTTGGGTGACAGCCACGTTTATCAACAACCACAAATTGAAAAAAAATAAGGAAAGATGAATGAAGAAGAAGAACCAAGAGTAGATGAAATTAGACTTGTGGCCCAGAAAATTGAGTCACAACCCAAATCTTCTCTATGCAATTCTGTGTAAAATTTGAGTTGTAGTGTCGACACAATTTTCTTCTTAAAAATTGAGTTCTTCCAATGCAAATGTAAAGTGTTCCACTCATGCATTAATATCATTTTGATCATTTTTGTCTTCTCAAATAGTTTGACTTTAATTTCTTACCCAAACTTCCCTTGGAAAACAATAAATTTGATAAGCGCATATTAAAACAATGAAGAAAACCTCAAAATATGCACAAATAAGTAACAAATATGCAACAAAAATATCTTGCATATTTCCTATATTTGAGCATCCAACATATGTAGAAATGCTCCAAAAAGTGCAAATAAACCAAGAAAAATATGCTAAAATACTTGAATTCCTAGAGGTTAAGAATTTTTCCTTTTATTTTTTTGACTTAAGCTAAGTAAACTGCCCTTTGTACCATAAAACTTGGTCTATTGATTTGAGGAAAATAAGGAAGCTAAATAAACTATTTCATTATGACATACTTTATGATATTTATGCCAAAAAAAATGTGTAATATTAATAAAATTATATATTAGCTTATAGCTCACACCAATCATTTGGAAAAAGGATGTTAAAATAAGCAATAAAATGAAAACAATATTGACATATTAGATATCACAACCATAGGTGCTCATTACACATTTGGATGTGAAGGAAGACGTTTAAATCAGCTAACTGGGGCTGTTTTAACTTAATCAACAGATGTTGAGTTTGAGACATGAGAATATAGCATCTTACGAGTCAAAGGAGTCAATATTTATTATGGTTATTATCATGCCTCAATTTGTATTAGTTTGAAGTCATTGATGTACCTGAAAGATGGTGCATGATAGCCAAGGAGAAATCCAAATATGTGAAGGAAGGTGTTGATATGCCATGAGAGGGAAAGAGGAAGGTGTGTGTGCCAGTAAAATCACATGAGTCCTATATTACACATAAAGTCACAAACTAGAGAGAGGACGAGATTGAGTTTGGCCATTGACAGAAAGAGAGAAGGAGGGTACGAGCAGACCAGAGGTATCCTCCTTCCTTCCTTACTTTGTCATTAACAAGAGAATCAATCGACATTGTCCTATTCACGACAATTACTCTTTCCCACTCTCCTTGTTTTCTTCCTTCCTTCTCCTTGTCTTTTTTCCTTCTCGGAATTTGTGTTGGATTCTCTCTCTCTCTCTCTCTCTCTCTCTCTATCTCTCTCTCTCTCTCTCTCTCTCTCTCTATATATATATATATATATATATATATATATATATATATATATTTGAAAAATACATTAGTTTTTCGCTCGTTTTCTTCTCAAACCACTTGCTCTCACTTTTTTTTTTGGTTTAGCAGTAAGGTTTTTTATTCATTAAAAAAAAGTTGGATAAAATAATCTGAATGGCACAACTGCACAAGCATAAATTTTCTTGAATGTTCTCTCATTTCCCTTTTATTTACCCTCTAAACTCCACTGATGAGAAAATGTTCTACTCTTTCTTTGTTCCTAAAACTGAAAATGTTGTTCCTTTATTAGACAAATGATAAAACTTTATAATTCAATGAAAAACTTATTATATACTCCCTCCGTCCCATGATATAAGGTGAAATTAACCGAATTACAGATTACCAAAAAGTAGTTAAAGCTAGTTAAAAAGAAAAGAAATATTTCCAAAAACACTCTCATTTATGAAGGAGGAAAGAGAGTGTGTGGGAGAATAAATGGTGTGAGAAAGAAAGATGGAGAGAATAAAATCATTACAATATTAGAAAAAATACATTTATTATGTTGACAACTCAAACATCACCGTATATTTTGAAACAAAACGATTCAAAAACTTTAACTTATACTGTACGAGGGAGGGAGTAGTAAACTAAGTATTAGAAAGCAGGAAAAAAGACCAACACTTTATTCTCAAATACAAAACTTTCAAGCCTCACCACCCACCATCAGAAAATTTCTAACTGTATTCAATTCATCAAGTAAAAAAAACACAAAACGAAGTGTATATATGTCATAATAATTAATTTATAGGCACACCTCATGATTTTCATTTCACCCATGATCTTTTTTTTAAAAAAAAAAACACTACATCTCAATTTGAAACATGTTGTAATAATCATAATATGTTTCATCAATTGAAATGTTGGTGCTCCAGCCATGGCCAGAACCCTGAATGATCATCAATGCCACAAAACATATTGCTCAAATTGTTCTCTTCTTTGACCATCTGGTGATGATGATCTACTTTCTGGCATTGATGAATCTCTGGTCTTGTTGAAGGAGAAACTTGAAAGAGCTGGTGGGCCGCCCCTCCTCCTCCTCCTCCTCCTCCTGAAGAAGAAGGAGGCCTAACAACAGAAGCAGAAGAAGATGGAAATAAGGTTATGCTAGTTTGGTGTGTAGATAGATCAGGACTATCATCAATAGCTGGTGTTCTTGTTATATCAAACTTAATCTCAGAACTATTCTCACTTCTGTTGCTGCAAGATCCTTCTGTTTCTTTGTTGAGGTTTATTGACTCAGTTGGCTCTCTGTTCTTCAATGCAAATATCTGCAATAGTTTCAGTAGTAAAAAAGGAAGACCGTTACTCATAGGGAGAATCATCTTATGACTCATTATTTTAGCTAAATCCACTCTACCTCAAATGAAGAATGTTCAATGAATCCTTGATCGACTTCCACATTTGTGTCAGGAGTTTGCGATTGATGAAGGTGTTTATGATAGAATTTTTCGTATCTCTTATTTGAGAATATGATATCCAAAATATTACTTTTAAAAGATAAGGAAGATATGGTTTGAATAATCCTAGTGAAGAGGAAAATGAAAAGTGAAAGTTGATTGATCATGATGATTATGGAAAAAAGCAGCTTTTCTAAAGTGATGAGCTCTAAATTATATACTATGGAAATAAGGGGAAAAGGTCAAAAAAAGATAAAGGGCACAAGTATCAAAGAAAAAGAAAGATTATGATTACAAACCTTTTTATTGGATTGAATCAAGAACATCACTAACATGAAAACAAGCCAAGAAAAAAAAATCATTGGTAGACTAACCTCAGCTTGGAGTTTTTGGTTATGAGCTTGAAGGGCATCATTATCTGCCTTAAGAGAATCATATTGTCTTTTGAGAACATCATAGTCTTTCTCAAGTTGCTTTGTCTTCCACCTTGCTCTTCTGTTCTGGAACCATATAGCAATCTGTCTTGGCTGCAATCCTAAAGCCCTTGCTAGCTGCATTTTTCTCTCTGGTTCAAGCTTATTCCCAAGCTCAAAACTCTTCTCAAGTGTCTTAACTTGTTCCATGTTTAGCCTCCTCTTTTTCTCCCCCGCTTGAGAACCATCATCAGATAAATCTTCCTCACCATTATTTGCCTCTTCTCCAAGCTCAAGTCCTGAAAATGACATGCATCTCTTGCCTAGAAAAGAAGGCCCTCCTGCCAACACCAACAATTAAGATAAAAAATTTAACCAGTATTTAAATAACTAGATCAAGGAGAACTAAAAACTGACTCTTATGTTACAGACTAGAGGCAGTGTGTGTGTGTGTGTTTGTATGTATGTATGTATGTGTGTGTATATGAGTACCATGATGATGATAATCTTGCGGAGCACATGAAGTGAGAAGAGAGTTGAGAGAAGGAGGAGGCTGATGATGGTGATTGTGATGATGATGATCTTCTGGGTGAGAAGTTTGAAGCATGAAATTTCCCGGGAAGAAAGCCATCTTTTATGATATCACTACTTCAAGAGCTCATGGTCTTTATTCCTAGCTAGAAACTTTGTGGTGATGAAAGAAAGATCCTTTGCCAAAATTAGTGTTTCTTCTTCAATCAGATAACGTGGGGAATTTGGTTGTGGAGGATGGCTTTTATACCTTATCAGTTTTCTCTGATGCGAATATTGTAAAAGATAAATGAAGATGAGGAGGAAGAAGAAGGGGAAAGAGCTAGAGAGAGATATGTGATCTATGAGACTACATATAGTTCAGCTAAGCTCCAACTTCCCTTATATATATCACTATTTTTTTCCTTATTATCCATGAGTTATTGGTGTAAAATTAAAAAGACACCCCAATATTATTTTTATGTTATTTAAAAAATAAAAAAACACCAAAAGGGAAAGCAATTTGCTGTGGATTTGAGGAAAGAAAAAAAGGAAACAGGCAATCAATTAGTTAGAAGTTAAAACGACAGAAGAAAAAGAAAAAGAAGACAGAGTGGAGAAAGCTAAGCCTCTGCATCTACTAACATGTTTAATATTCCTTTAAGTGTGTGTGTGTGTGTGTGTGTGTGTGATAAGATCATGCATAATAATAGTTGTAATTATTTTTGTAATGATAAACTTAGCTTCTCTCTTAGGGGACAAGTAGTGGGTTTTCCTTACTAAAGACAGTTGTCTTCAAAATATCATGTTAGAATTGGTATTAGCAGCTAAATATTTTTTTCACGTCCTTGATTTTATCCAAATGAAAGATATCAGATCTCATAATGATTATTATTATGTAAAGGAAAGTGGATTACTTTTAACTGATGTTAACTAACCCCAACATGATGGAGGCATATAATCTGTTTCAATATTTTTTTCACTCCCTCTGTCCTACATTATAACTACTTGTTTTAAAGTTTGTAGACTTGTAGTATCCCTGATTATAAGGTAATTTACAAATTTTTAAAAGTAGCTCAAATATTTACCTCAAAAAGCCATAAATATATAAAAGAGGGCAAAAGCGTTGATCTGATAATTAACTATTTCAGTTTGAACAAAACTAATAAATGACTATTTCGCGGTGCATAAATAATATCTAACTTTGTGACCCGGTACAAAAATGATACTCCCTCCGGTCCTAAATATAGGACCTAGATAGAGACTTCATTTTGGTCCTAAATATAAGACCTAATTACATTTTTGGTCACCTTTTTCCTAAATTACCCTTCCTCTTCTTAACAACTCCTTAACCACAATCTTCCTCTCACCAACACCTTAAGTAATTAAACTAATTAAGGAGGGGTATTATTGGAAAGACATCTAAAATTAAGTCTTCCTTAATCTCCCCAAAAAAGGTTATATAGGTCCTATATTTAGGACCGGAGGGAGTAGAACATTTAGTTCCAGTTTTACTATTTTTGCACCTGGTCACAAAGTTGGTTATTTTTTATGCACCGTGAAATAGTTATTTATTATTTTTGCCCAAATTGAAATAGTTAATTATTAGATCAATGTTTTTGCCCTATAAAAGATGGATGGAAAATTATAACAATAAATTTTGGACAAAGCTAAATAAATAAATTGTTAATTTTCAAAGAATTAGCTAAATTGTACTTCTTGATATATTTAGTTTAGATCATTCTCAAAATTAAGAATGTTTGAACTAATGAAACCTTATCTAAAGGCTGTTCAATAATATTTTTACCACTCACCTTAACCGAGGTTGAAACAACTTTGATGATGATATTTTGATAAACAAATGAACAACAGCCATCAGATGAGGAGGCTGTGCTGTGCGGCAAATGTTTTCATTTTTGATTTGTTATTCTGAGTTGGGTTTTTCTTTTTTGTAGCCAAGTGAGGTTACTTCAGAGAAAAGAGAAATTAGTTAGCCATATATAACTTTAAGTCCAAATTGGATTGCATTAGAGAGAGAAAGGGAGAGGGGGAGAGAGAGAGGAATCTAAGGTGAGATGGGTCCAATGTGGAGTGAGGGACAGGGGTTGCTACCTAACCCACCAACAGGTATCATGCATTACGACGAAGCTCTTTCCTATCAACCATTGTCCCTTTACATCGATTTCAGCATATGGTAAAATTCCAAGTAAAAGAATCACAATAGCCATCAATCGAGTAAAAATAATAATTCCAAAATACACAGTTACAATTCTGAATTCAATTCTCATTTTTACCCTAATATGAAAGAAAATAGAAAATTAAATAATTGTTGTTTACAATTGACCTTATTAATTTTTCTTAAAACTCGTACATTTTTACCCTAATCATGTTTGGCGTTTGATGATAAATGAATAGTTTACCTTATTTCTTAGATTTATTCATTGATATCTAGTACTATCAATCTTTTTTTTTGTATAAAAAAATATCAATCTTTTTATATCCAAAACTAAAAAACAAAATCATTTGTTAAGATTGGACAAAATATACACACTTAATTTGCATTCCATGATATTTTCTGTTTGAACTGGACTCATATTGCTTGATAATTTTATTACGTAGTTTTGTGAAATTTCATCAAAAAAATGTGCGGGTTAAAAACAATGTTCAATAAATTAAAACGAAGAAAGTTCATTAAAATCCACTATATTGAATAAATTGACGATTGACGATTTTAACATTCAACGATGAATGCCTACAGGCTATAACGAGTCATAATATACTAAGGATCAACATAAACAAAGTAAACTATAAAGAAATTATTCCAAGTTTTGAGGTAAAATATAAAGGCTTGCTAATTAATGTTAAATGGGCAAGGGCCCTTTTTACTCGGGAAGTAATCACCTTGGAGCATTCATAAACTAACAATTGATTTGTTTTCATCTTGGAAGTATCATATGTGAGCCAATTTGGTCCTAACTGGACTAATTCATCAATAGGTGTCGTCCACGTGTCAACATTACATTCACCGGAGGGAGAAATAGCTATACATGTATTACTTCTGATCCGTGTAAACATGAAGTCCCTTTTTAGTTTAGGACACTCAATGCTCCTAGGTGGTTACTTCTGTGGGGCAATAGGGCCCTTGCACATAATAAGAAAACTGAAAAATTTTGCTTACTTAGGAGCCAATAACACTGAGCTCTTAAGTAACGAGTGCAAACAAATTAAATATGCAGAGATAATCGTAAAAAACAAACAGACAAAATTGTAACTATTTCAAGCTTTGTAAAAGCGACGATTACAAAAGAAAGTTATGAAAAGTTAAACTTTTACTATCAGCTCTACTGAGATAATAAACTTTTGATAATACTTTAGAAAAACTCAACAATACAATTCAAAATATCAAATTGAATTTTTTATCAGGTCTTTGTTGACTTATTCCAATTTGCCACTCTTTCTGCGGTGCCCAAGTTTACGTTGCAACACTGGCTCCTCTCGTTAGCCAATGATGTTCTCTGAATTCAATACATTATGCACATATGTAGTAGAACAAATGAATAATATATCAATTCGGGGAAGTCAACAATACGATATATATGTTGCAAGTGGTCAAATTTTATCAAATCTTTTTCATCCTTAGCTTGCTTATCATTTATCATCTACATATAGGAAGCAACTCTATTTGCTTTTCTCACATCTCACTGATGATAGAGGCTAGGGTATCAATGTGCTGCAAAAATTCAAGAGATTAGCAATACATTGTTGCTATGGTATCATTTATAAAGAATCTAATAAGTAATTGTAGAAACTGATTTTCATCTCAAATGTAGGAGCTTCTATATTTTGGTTTTATTACACAAGTCTTGATGATGTATCCAACTTCCGCTTGTCATCCATGTCATATACTCCCTCCATCCTTAAATATAAGATGAAAATAACCACTTTGTTGAATATATATTAAAAAACACTTAAAATTAGTAAAAACAATAAATTTATTTCAAATAGATATCATTTTGCAACTTTACTCCTATTTATAGGAGAAAGAGTGTATAGGGACAATAAGATTAAAAGTGTGAAGTAAAGAAGAGAGAGAAAAAAATTATTAATTGCTATTATATATAGTCAACAAAATAAAAAATGAAAAAGAAAACAATAAATACAGAGACAAACAAAAAATGCACCTATATTTTGGGACACACATGTTCACAACTTTTCACCAGATATATTAATGGAAAGAGGGAGTGTTAAACACTAGCTTCATACAAATTTCAACTAATAATCCAGTCTTAACTTAGTATGAAATTTTAACTTCAACTCATGTTTTTTCTCATTTAGTATTAATCTTATTTCAATAATTATTACCTTGTTTTTTAGGGAGGATTTCAAGTTCAAATGTACCGGCCCCTTACTGTTTAACGTGTAAAATTTGACTTGGTTCTTTGATATCATTTTGTACGTGTTGCCAAAAAAAATAATAAAAGATTTACCACAAATAATTAATAAGAACATTTAGAGCTATATATATTCCTTGTTTCAAATTCCACCAAAGTTCTAATAAATCAAATATGAATCACATTGTTGATCATTACCAATTATTTGAAGGAGAGGAAAAACTAATCATCAACGGAAATCTTTCTTGGTTGAACCACACAACTAGCACAAATTAAGCAAAAATCACCTTAAAATGAGTAAATTATAATAACCTCTTAAATCTTACCTTACAATGGTACAAATAACTCATTAAGCTATTTGATAATTACGCTATACAGCGAAGAAGGTAGCATCAACCAAGAGATATAGGTATAGACTTTCACCTTGATCCATTTTGATAAGTGGACACAGGGAGGTTCAAAAAATCACATTCGTCGTCCCAGGCTACTGCAAAATCTACCAACTCTTCTGATAATATCTCCACCATTCTTTTACTATTATTGGTAAATCGGTTTATAAAAAGATAAACAAATAAATCCATATTATATTACAATCAAACATATACGTGTGTGTAATGCCCACGTTGTCCTCCCCATATTTTTTGTCATTTCTTACAAAATTTGCTCTGTTTGAATTGGGTTTTGAATTGTGATAACAAACTATATAGGCTAGTTTAAGTGGTGAGGATAAGATGGAGTAATGTAAGCTTGAATCTTATCAGTCTGAATCGTATTTGCATTCTGAAAGTTATTATAGCTTATTTTTCCTTTAGTATATTATATTTTGGTGAAATTTTGACAAACACAGACGTACGATGGTTTACTAAATAATAGGAGCATATTTTGTTGTAGAGATACGGCATAACCATGACTATTGGTTCGTTGAAATTGCATCAAAGTATATTAGGGATATCATCCACAACTACAAACTTGTAAATATATAACGATTAATATATAATAGACAATTGTTATGAAACACACGACCAAATATGAGGAGACAGAATCCGCACATTCTAATATTTGACAATAATAGTGCAAACAATCAAGTTTTCATTACAACATTTGACAGTTTAATAACTTAGTAACTAAAAATATTAAAATTGTAATTGACAAAAAACCGTTGACGTCTATGGTAATTTGATTGGTAATAGAGTTGAAAATCAAAACATAAAACGTTCAGGCTCTTAATTTTAACTTTCAACATTTAGGAAAGTTCTGAGCAACTGATCCAAACATCGGAGAGCATGTGTGTGTGCGTGTGTGTGTGTGAACGAACAACCAATTATGCATTACAAATACATGACGCGTACGGTATGATGTGGTGGGAATGGCTAAACTTATTAAAAAAAGGGAGAAGGCATAAACTTATGTTAAACGGTTGTAATGAAAGCTTTCAAATATGTTTAGGAAATACTTCAGAGTTTAGTAAACCAGCCAACCATCATATATCATATGTTATTGTAATATTTTATTTCTTAAAGTATAACAATAACTTCCTTTAGTAAAAAGAAGCAATAACTTCCTTGAAGGCTATTAACCGTCCTCTTAAAATATATTAACTTCCATTTCATTTTTCTGTGCAGAACTGATAACCCATAAGCCACTATCCGTCATTAAGTTTGAAAAAAAAAACATGAATTAAAAAGTACATCTTTTGAAACTAAATTAGGAGAAAACAACTTAGCATTATATAAAAGTTTGATAAATTACTTCTACGCGTAAGTGATAATCAATGTTTGGAAAAGAGGAAAAGTTGACTATCCAGACTATCAAGTATATGAAGCATTTTGTAGGCATTGGAAAAGAATTACTTTTCCAGCAACAATCTTACTGCTCTAGATAAATTACTTCAAAGGAGAGCCACGACGATATCATATAATTCATTGGTAGTATTTATAACTTCATATGAATGGCATATATATGCAACTATCCAAGCATCAACAAACAACTGTACAGGTGACCCACATACAGAGTGAAACAAGGGCAATGTACCTTCATATACTTGCATTTAATAAATAAAGAGATAAGTACTCTCGACTTCACTGTTATTTTCCCTTTGGGGTTCCTTCTTTACCCATCTTCCTCTTGAAAATTCAAAAAGCAAGTTCAAGAGAAACATGTAGGACCCGCAAAAGAGGTTAATTTTGGGGCATATGGTCCCAATTTGGCTAGCCAGCCCTACCATTACATACATATTAGATAGATATGGACACAAGTTATTTTCTTGATTTAACGGCTTCAAGACTATCTGATATATATATCAATCTATTGTTTGATTCAACGTCTCAAATTGAAGCTCTGATTTTGACACCATTATCAATCCAATCTTAATGAACACGTCCTTCTTCATATGAAGACTTGGCTTGCTGGTTTTTGACCAAACCTTAGCTTAATTATGATATAGTGATCCTTTTCAACAGTTCATTCACACACAGAGGAAAGATGCTGACGTAATACAAGCTAACTAATAATGTTCATTTCATTGTCATCAAAAGATAATGTGTTCCTTGCTTTGATAAATTATACGATTGTTTGGAAAAAAATATAAAAACCGAGAATTTTACTAATTCCTAATCAATATATAAGTTATGAAAATCTCATGATTTATTTCAGAGCCATTAATATAACACAATTTTCAGCCATATCCTAAATGTATAACATGGACTAATAAAATATAACAATTCCAAGTATTGCTTCATGTTGTATATTAATGATTTTTAGAAATTATGACATAAACATTTCGGATCCAATATAGGAGATACACACACAAATATATAATATTTAATAAAAATTTATAAACAAATCTTGTTATTAATAAATAATAAATATATTATTTTCATTTTCTTTTATTATATGAACTAATTATCATTGATGGACACCGAATTCATAGAGTTCAAATTAAATTTGATGGGTGTAGTGCCTCAGGATCACTCCTTCAAGAAATTTATGGACCTCAAGTTTAGCAGAAGTTACCCTTAGGTATTGTTCTCTAGAGAAGGCTATGAAATGTAAATAGAACTTAGAAACTAGAAGCAAATTTGTTTGAAACAGGAAAAAGTCATTAATGAAAATAATTGGGAAAATTGTTTTCTGTTTGTAATTGAAATGAAATTGGATTATAGTAAAGATTTTGGATTGAAATAGGATGATATAAGCATTCTTGGTAATTGGGGATTGCCAAAAACAAAACTTTTTTCTCATTGTTACGAAAAACTTGTTAAATGCCCAAAAGTTTTGTTTCATATTTACTTTTTATTAATTAAATAAAATTATTTTTTAATGTTATGCTAATACTTATCCATTTGTTTTTATTTTTGTCAAAAATGACATTGTATCTTCTATATTGTAATATTTATATCAACAAACTTATTTTTAACTATAGACACTGTAAGTATTTTAATCATATTTTTCCATGATAAAATATTATTTATATAAACTTAGATTACTTAAGAAATAAACTATATTATAAAAATATTTTTTTTCTTCATATTTTATTTTCGGGGGTGAAATTGCACTTAAAAATACCTCAGGGGCGGATTTACAACTTTTGAAAACTTTTGGGGTGTATTTGCACCTTTACCTAGCAACGTGTCGCTTCTTGGCGGACCCACAATCCACGCCATTTGCCACGTGGACGATCGGAGACGAAGTTAATCAACAGACCTAACGGAGGGGGGACATTGCACAAAAAATTTACTTCTGGGGTAAAATTGCACCTATATAAAGGGTGAAGGTGCAAAAATGTTACTAAACTTTACCCGAAATTGCATTTCTAATACTAAAGTTTCGTGAGGTGCAAAAATAGTACCCAACTTGGGGTCCAGATGCAAATATAGTATTTTCACTTGAGGATAATAAAATGTAGATATGAAAAGACTCTTATGTCCCCCATTAAATAAAAATTTAATGAGAGATGAATGGGGCATAAGAGTCTTTTCGCATCTAAATTTAATTTTCCTCAAGTGAAAATACTGTATGTGCACCTGGACCCCATGTTGGATACTATTTTTGCAAATCGCGAAACTTTAGTATTAGAAATGCAATTTTAGGTAAAGTTTAGTATCATTTTTGCACCTTCGCCCATAAATATATCAGGGGGAATTTGCACTTTTTGGTATACTTCCAGGGTCATTTGCACATTAACCCTTAATTATTATGAAATTGATAGCAGCAAGGATTTATTGATCACTGTTCTCGTGATGTACTAGAGTTATGTTCTCACTAATAAATGTTGTTAATTATGTATCATTATTCAGAATTAGACAAAACAAGTACATACTAATGCATGATGGAGAATAAACATGCAAATGAAATTAGTTTGCACGCGTTTGTTTAACTTATATTTATGTTCCGTCAAATCGTTTTATTTTAATTCTTATTCACTTTCACTTCTATATGTTCTTTTCCTCAGGACACTTCTGTATGTTTGGTTACGCGCTTTCTATTTATATTTAGAATGAAATATGCTTTTCTCCTAAGAATAAATATAAATAAACAAATATTATTAACTTTTAATGTTTATGGAGTTACTACACTAAGCTAGTTCAATAATTATTTATCAACTTTTTTGATTGAGTCCTCAATCATAATTAAATTCTCTGAATAGACATTTAGATTATGCATGTCCTCTAATTTGGAGGTTTTCCACTGGTTGTTTCTTATATTGATGCATGCATCGTGAGAACTATTGAATGACTTTAGGTTTTATAAAGTTGCTTTTCACATGATATCATGAGTAGCTTTGAATATTATTATTTCATTATAATGATTTATTGATAACTTGATTTATAAAAGAGACAAAATTTTATTTATTGAAGTTTATGTAAATTTATATGATTATTTTAAATTTATTATCAAATATTTATTTTTATTGATTGAATCAGACATAACCCCTGAACTTTTTTACATTGTATATATAACCTACGCCTAACTTGAAACAATTTGCTACCCTCTCTAAACTCACTTTTTATACATATATTTCTTACACAAGTCGTATCAATAAAATTCTGTTAGGATTATTTACTTACAAAACAACGGTAAAAAGGGATATACTACACCTTTGGTTCCTAATACAATTGGAGGGATAATTGGTTTTGTTGTAAAATATAGGATCTTAATCCTTTTGGGTGTTTGGATTTACTTTGACAAAAGTGATTTTTATTGCATTTGACTTTTAAATTAAAATTGGGGTAAAAGTCAAATATACAATGTGATTTTTGTTTGGATGAGTTTACACATAAAAAATTAACTTGGCATGAACATTTTTCAAATGTTCCAATATTAAGAAGAAGTTGATTTAGAAATCAAAATCTAAAAAAGAAGTTGATTTAACTTGGTTTTTGGAAAAACATGTGGATGCGCTGAATGAAATGTCAAATATAATTTTTTATCCAACTTGAGTTTGGAATGTTTTTTATGTCTAGAAGTAAGTAGTGCCCTTCATATCACATATTTATCATTTTCCCTCAAAAGATAAGGTTATTGTTTAAGGAGTTTTATTGGTGAGCTTTAAAAGTGAAAGGAATTATCATGGTTAAAATTTAGGAGAACTTTGTATAATTTAGTGTTTCTTAATTCTTACTAACAAACGAGCTAATGATTTGACTTTTGGTCGGACTAAACAATAAGAATGGGATAAGCAAAAGAAGACACTAATATAAAATATATACGAAAACTCTTCTAACCTGATTTATTTATTTATTTTGAGATTTTGTTTAAAGTTGGTAATATTTTTGTATGAACTCATCTAACTTCCCATAATCATTCAAAACTCTCAGAATAAAATCCTTAATTGACAAGAGCAATAACAAATCAACAGTCTTTGAAAGGAAAAGGGAGAAAGTGACCCACTGCTATGAGTATCGGTATGGTAATAATGGGACATGGGATATATGTCCCACTCAAAAACTACAGCTTTTTTAGAAATCACAAGACATGTAGCTCACTCACTGCCTCTCATGCCTCATATTAGTTGGAAGTTGGAAGAGTGGGCCACCCTTATTGCCATGGAAATAATTTTTCAGTGCATACGACACTATTTTGTATTCTGTGTGCATGTTGAGCTATATCATTTATCCAACAAACGAGATGACTCGATAAATCGAAGGGCAAAGGATTGCTTGTCATGTAACCTGCACGATCTATGTCTCACATTGAATCGATGTTCTCTTTCTTCTCCGGGATTCCTTTTCATTCTTTCCCCCTCAAAAATTACTACCTAAAGATAGCTAAGCTAAGAACTCACCTGAACAATATATCGTAATTTTTATGAATCTATCAGCAATATATCTTCGGTTTACCACCAAGTTAAATAAATGTTGGCTTAAAGATAATTCCTTACGTAGGTCAATCCTTATAGGGAAGCCTTTTGTCTCACCTCCCAGTGTTCTAACCTTTATCAATACTCCATGGTTGTCCAAAGTATATCTCTTGGTACCTACGTTTTTTCTAAGTCAATCAAAACCATATGTAAGTCTCTTCTACTTCGATATTTTTCCATCACTCTTAATAAATAAATTGTCTCTATAGTGGATCTTCTAGACATGAACCTAAACTGCCTTTCAGAAATAATAGTCTCATATCTCAGCCTATGTTCAATCAGCACTATTCTATATATCTCCTTTATTTTTATCAATAGAAATTAAAATATTTGTTCTCCAATCATCAGACATCTTCTTTGACCGTAAAATCTTATTGAAAAATTTAGTTAACCACGTCACACCCCCATTTGTTTAAACATTTCTAAACTTCAATTGGTATGTCATCTGGTCCAACAAATTTATCATTCTCCATTCTTTGAAATGTTTCTCTAACCTCTATAACTCTAATTCTACGATAATACAACTTAATAAGCTCGTATTCATCAATAGTCAAGTCCTCCAAATCACAACTATAGTCTTCACTCTCATCGTTAAATAATTTATAAAAGTACTCTTCTCTTCTACTCTTAATATCTTCTTCAGTGAATAAAACATTACTAATTTAATTTTTTATACATTTTACTTTATCCAAATCTCTCGACTCTTTCTTTATTTGTGTTATCTTGTAAATTTTTTGTGCACTAGCCTTTGTCTCTAACTCCTTGTAAAACCCTTTGTAGCTAAGCGATACTTTTCCTAATTTTTGACACTATTACACAAGTGTATGACTTTGAAACAATTCCTCTTATTTCGCACCTTTTCTTGGACATCCTCATTTCACAAATAAATCTCCTTATCTCGAGGTGCAAAACCTTTTGACTCTCCTAAAATTTCATTACCGATTCAATTTGAGACCTGTGAGTTACACTCTTGTAGGTTATTAAATGTTCTTCTAACTTCTTAAAACAAGTGTTAATAGTCCTAAGGTTGTATTGTAAGAAAAATCTATAATAGATTGCCCTTCATCATTCAACTCCCCAAACCAAAACCACATCATGAGCCCTTACATGTGCTCCTGCCTTTTTACCAATATGTCCATTAAGGTCTCCTCCAATAACAATTTTCTCTGTTGGTAGTATACCTTGAATTGACTCCTCCATATTTGTCTAAAACTTGTCTATGAGCTGAGAATTTGCCCCTAGTTGAGGTGCATATACACTAATAATGTTTATTGTATCTTTTTCCATAATGACTTTCATAGAAATGATTCAATCCTCATTCATCTCAACTCCATCCCACAATATTATTTCTCCATTCTTTATCAGCAATGATACCAACATCATTCCTTCCATTTACATTTCATGTTTACCAAATTATAGACATATTAACTTTTATTTCTCTATTTTTCTCTTCAGCCCATCTTGTTAACTGCAAACACAATATATTGAGCTTAAGTTTACTCATTACTTGTACTATCTAAACTTTGCCCATTAAGCGTTCCAATGTTATAAGAACCAAATCTAATTTTACTCTCATGAACTAACTTCTTTAGTCTCCTCCGTCCATTAGAGTGTGGTAGCCTTACCTATTTAACTCTACCTTTGGGTGAGGATGCAGCGGCTCTAGCTTATTTATCATTGTACTCGAGCCATACAACATGTCACAACCAAAACACGACCTACTCTTTTGCCCTTGTTCTCTTAACATTGCATTCGAGCTAGGACACATTGTCTCTTGCTATCTTCTCACTGTACTCGAGCAATACAACACGTTACATACGGGTAATAGCTCACCATTATTAGCACAATATCTTTGTATGTCTATGATAATGAGATTTGACAATTTATGTTCGCTGTCAAGACCTAATACATCCTCCTTTACCCAGTCTTGGGACCAACTATGACGATAAACATGAGGTTTAGCATATCCGGAGTTTTAGGAGATAAGATCATACAAATAAAAATCATGTGACCAAGCGGCAAAATTGAAATCATGATGAAGAACAAAACAAAGCATCAGTTATGAGATGGGGCACGAGGGAGCGAATAGTTTACTTAGCTGGAGAAGAACGATGCAGATTCGATGGGAACAGTGAGTGATGAGAGGTGGTGAAAAGATTTTTGCTAATCTAATTTGGTTAAAATTAAGAGGTGTAATATTGTCATAAATTATTATGACCAAGGTGATTTTTGTCCTAAAAAACCCAAAAACCCAATCCTAGTAATGAAATTGCAATAACAGTGGGAGGTAGGTGGGTTTGCCTATTCCCACATATCTGGGAATACTCAATCCCAAGTATTCCCAATACAACCTACGAAACAATGACAAATACCCACTCCCTTTCCCATTCTCATTGCCTCATCTCCGTTCCTGCGTGCCAAACATGCCCTAAACTAGATTTCATTACTTGTAGCAAGATATTGTACATTTTAATGACAAAACTTGTGTTTGACTTAAGAGAGATTATTAATAAACTACCTTTGAACATTAGGTAAACACATAATATATTCATGAAAAATTCTATTTGAGAGGGAGTTCATCGAATTTGCTAAATAAATAGGATAAACAATCCTAGATGTCATTCAAGTATTGAAGTGAAAGAAAAATTGCTTTTTCACTCAAAAAAAAAAGAAAAGAAAAATTGCTTTTGACACTTTCTAGTTTTAAAAATAGACTCCCACCTTTGCTTATATAAACAAATTATTTTTCATAGTTTAACTTGATTGAATTCACTTAGGGCCCATTTGGTTATGAAAAATGGGGCATGAGAAATGGAAATGGAAAGTTGAGTGGACCTAGACTATCAAAATATCTTGGTAGGACCCATTTCCATTGCAATAGAGACATGGAACAAAAATATCATTACCCTTACCTAAAACTTTATGATCGGCTGAAAATACATTTAGAGCCCTTAAAATCAATTTTTAGACGAGAGTCGTAGTGTGTTCCCCGCCACTATTGCAGTAGAAATATAATATGTCCCATCAGGATACCTTTTACAGTCTGGGCCCACTCAACTTTCCATTTCCATTTCTCATGTCCCCATTTCCTACAACTAAACAGACCCTTAATTAGTCTTTTATTTGGTCGATTTTAATCTGAATGAATGATATTTTATACTACTTGTGTCCCATGTTCTTGTCGTTAACACTTGATCGAAACAATTTTGCAATGCATAAAGTTTCAAAAATATTATTTGTGTATTTTATAATTGTTTGATGAGGAAATAGCAGTAACTTGTAAATTTTCTTTAATTTCAAGCACATATGATATGATAATCTTTGTTCATTTGTTCATTAAAATTTGCTTTGTTCATTAAATCTGATAATCTAAGGAATTTGAAAATTTAATACACACTTCTCCCATTAAATCTAATTAAATATACAGAGAACAATTTTAAAGTACAATAGAAATGGTATTTACTCAGTATATTATGTTTTTTTTTGGGGGGGTGGGGTGGGGGTGGGGGGGGGGGATACATGAGCTTTCAAAAGAATTATAAAGTTCAAGATTATTAAAAGTTCATTTTACTAATAAGAATCTTCTCAACCACATGTTCATATGCTTCTGCACTGTTACGTTCGGCATACTTAATCCCATGTGCTGTCCTTGCTTGACGACTCCACCTCGACTCCACCTTAGGAGAATGTTTCCTTTTACTTCTTTTCTTTATCTATAAATCTCTAATTTTTTGATTTTCGGGATTTCCTCTTTGAGAAGACTTGCACTGAGATGGTGATTTGTAACCTACAAATAGTCCACTCATATTTTTCAATTTAAAAGTGGATATACCCTTTTTTATCTCAATATTTCGAAAGATAATATTCGGTCCGTTACCAGAAATAACTTTCCCACAATTTTCATTCGTAATCCAATGAAATACTTTGTATTCATTTGTTGAAATTTAAAAATCTAAAAATATACATAAAAAGGATAGCCCAAGAAAGAAATGATCAATTTTAATACAGTGATGAGGCGAAAAAATCCACCTTAATTTTTCAAAAGTGTGTCCAGCACCAATTACAATTTTGGTACAACATAACCTATAGAAATTTGAAAATGAGGCAAGACAATCTGTTAGATTGATCACCAATAGTTCATGGTTTTAGCATTTTTGGAGTTTTTTGTAATCTCCATTGGTACTTCTGTATTTTAATATAGTATTGGGTACACATTGACAAATTAACGAGAATATTTTTTTTTTGCCCATTTCAGCCATTTTTAATAACACGAATTGATAATATAGAAGGGCGGCATTGTGAAAATTACTCTATTGAAAATAGAAAGAATTGGGAAAATTGTTGAAATATAGTCACTGTAAAATTTATCGTACAAAAGTACTCAAGGACTGGGGTTCTTGGGCAAGTGAAACCCATTTAACACTTAAGTATTAATTTCATACAACTCAAAATAAATTTTTTATTTTTAAGATTAGTTATATTGAAGTTGATAAATAAATTTTAGGTATAGGTTACAATTTTTTAATGGGTTATTTTTAAGTGATTTTTGTCTCAAAAATGAAGATTGTTCATTTATATAATATCTTTGTCAAAAATATTTTGGGTCAAACGTCAACCTTTCTTAAGAAGTATATGGTGAGGATCATGCATGCCTTGAATGCTTTGTAGGCTCAATTTCGTCAGAGAAGTCCTAAAATGATCTCAATTTTACCCTTTTTGGATGGAATCTTAACGTTAATACTAAAGGATAGGTGTTAAATGAGGTGGAAATTGGTGTATTTGTGGGATTAAAGGTCACATTTATCATAAAAATATATGGGGATGATCATATTTATCTCAGAAGTTTTTTTCGACTCAACTTTGCTGTGGAAATAAGAAATTTGTATCAATTTTGAGGATCATATTTCTAAAAATTGATACAAACTTCACTTAATTTCACTTAATTAAGAAGGTTGTTGACATATTTAATATTTCACTTAATTTCTTCATCTTCATCTTCTCCAATCTGCACCATTTAATCTCTCTCTCAATTTCATCTTCCTAGACTCAGATTGCTCATGCGTCTCCCTCCCTTCCATCTTCCTCTTCCACCTTCCTCTTCCACCCTATGGACCACACTTGGGCCTCTTTACTCCAAATTATGTTGCAATTTCGCTTTAGAATTTACCCACATGTTGTAGTTTCAAAAGTTCTCTTCTTGTTCCATCTGTCTCTCAAAGATAATTAAATTTAGGGCCAAGTTTTTTTCCAAAAAAAAAAAAAACATACAAATTAGAGAAGGAGAATGAGAATGTTAAGATCATCGATTCATAGGACCTTGAATTATTATGTCCCTCCCCACTTCAAATTAATTCCCCTTTTCTTTCTTTTTCTTATTAAAATTTTTATTGTCAATGTCTTCTTTATTTTTAATCTTAGTTATTGATTTAACTATCATGTGTATAGATTTCATGCCAAGTGTGTCTTCACTCATTGTTTGATAATCAACGTTTAAGGTTCCATCCAAAAAGGAAACTTTGTTTCTAATTTCATACTTTCAAAACAAATTTGAGCATAAAAAGCTTCTGAGAAAAATATGATCAATCACACATACTTTCAGGTCAAATGTGACCCTTATTTGCCACCTCATCCTTTATCGGTGAACTTTAACGGCCTATCCAAAAAAATGCGAAATTTAGCCCATTTTAGGACTTTCGGGGGTGAAATTGAGCCTAAAAAAAACTTCCTGAACATACATGCATGATCCTCAGTGTATATTTTCCAGGTAAGAGTGACACATACATAAAACCTCGTGACTATGTAGCCCAAGTGGTCCAGCTGAACCGTCCATTGCGGAGGACATTTCTAAATTGACAACTCCTTGAAAGTGATTTTATAATACTGGTCAATATAAAAAGTAAGAGAATCTTCTTTTTACATAGTTGTTACTTGTTTGTAGTTAGAACTGATGAATCCTTTTTTCCCTATCTAATTTTAAATTATTTTACTGTCTTGTAGATGATTTCAAAATCAACCTATTAGTCCAAGAATATCTGCACTCCTCATCTTGTTAATGAACAGTCTACACTGTTATATGAAGTGATCAAAACATTGACAACGAAAGTAAAATAACAAAAACAAGAATATTAATATTATGAGTTGCTACATACATACAGGTGCTTCCTACTACAGCTAGTTACTATCCTTTGCAGAGATATTTACATCAAAAAAACAAGAATTGGATTCATATTGCGAAAGGTATCTCTATTTAATTATATATTTCTGTTGAATTTGTAACTTTATTAAGTTGCACCAGAATTTCAATAAGTTTCTTTAGCACTCTCCATTTCTCATGCCCTTATAGTTTTATTTAATTTAATAAGGTTTTATAGAGGCTATTTCATTTCTATTTATTAGATCCTTTTACTTTCATCACCAGATTTTTCACCAGTTCAACTTCAGGGAGCCTATTGAAAGTCAAGTGAAACTATGGAAATATGACAGAATGAAACAAAACGGTAATGACCTCCCTAATTTGTAATGAAACTGTAAGAACATAATAAAAAACTACAAATAACTATTCAAAACTTAAGAGAAGTTGTAGTTTTCACAAATTAATTTTTCCATGATTTTTAAAGTAATGAAACTTCGTTTAACTCAATTCATGTGCCCTTAGAATCTAATAAATTGCTCAAGCGATAGTGGATGAAACGGAGAAAGTTAATGGAAGTGATATGCGAACCGTTTAAGATAGATGATTACCTACAACTGTTTAAAAATGGAAGTCATACACGCTTCAATTTGCTATAAAGGTTTGATTTCCTAGACGAATTAACTTGAATATTGAAGTTCGTTACTATTTGTTAAATGATCTTCGTAAAAATGAAAAACAATTTAACATTTTGAAATTAAAATGGGTACCTATATAAGACAATAAAAGAGAGATTTGTCTTACTGCCAATAAAATCAACTACAACGTACATAGATATGAGTATGAATGATGTAGCAAATAGATACAAAATGTGTAGGCCTAAAAGACATCCATTATAGCTTGAATTTCACAGCATGTAATTCTGGTGAATACCAAAAGATCCTCTTTCACATGTTCCTAATTCTTTTTACAACAATATTTATTGTACAAGAGCAAAGGAAACTCATAAAGCTATATTTCGGGCCCCATCTTTAGTTGGATTTTATTGCTGCTTCATCAATTATTATTGTTCATATCAAATTTTATTGAAATAAAAAGAAGAAAACTGGTAAAAAGTCCCCATAAATTTTTTTGAAGAAAGCTCATTTGTTGGTATCTATAATTATATCTAATTTTAAGTATGACACTTTTGTATATAGCAAGGAGCCCTTATTTGCCCCTAAAGTAACCTCTTTGAACCTTAGGGAAACCTGAACTAACCCCTCGTACATTTCCACCCTGTAAGTAATCAAAGTGGTCCAATATTTCCTGACTTAACAGTCAATAATGTTTGATCATAAATCTTTTTAAAATTGCATAAAACTTATTTAAATTTCATTCTCTTCTTCCTCACACTACTCCTCACTTTGTCACTGACAAATCCTTAGATTTATATATTTTTAATGTGTATATTTGAAGCTAGAACATTATGCAATATTCCACTATTTGTGCCAAATTTAATATCTTAGATTCTTAGGTGAAATTGGCAGGAAATTAGGATTAATTAGCAATAATTGTAAATTGATTTGCTTTAATTAATATATAAGGTTATTGGATCTCTTTTCTATCTTGTTTCCACTTTTAGAGTCGTTTGAGGCCAAATATGGAAGAGTTTGGATGGGTAAAAGCAAAAAAATTGGGGAAAGTTGTAAAATAAAGTTTCTGGATGTGAAATATTTCAATACATAAACAATAAATGCACTAGTTAATTACTTAATAAAGACAAATTATTGTGAAAATGCAATTAACTCTACAAACTTGCACTCTACATGAAATTATACCTAATTCCCAACATAACTACCCAATTGACATGCTAATTTACCATTTTTGGTGGTTTAAAATATATAATAAACATGCACAATCATTCCCCCACATAAACCTGTGTACAATTGGACAAAGAATTGGCTTCACAGTGATAAAGGTCTAAGCTAACCAACATTTATCTCAAATTGGAACAAAATTTGCTCAAATTATATAGAGTGAAAATTGTCAAAGCAATTGATAATTAAATAGCACATGTGACCACATTTAAGGTATAGATATATAAAGTGTTTCACACAACCTCACAATTATGTGTTCATTCTCTCAAAATGCTTAACATGCAATTTACCATGTAACAATTTTCAAAGTTTCCACTAATTTAAACTACTTGCAAAAAACAAATGGAACTTCATAGGATTGTGTTAAATAATATACATTATTATAGTTGTTTCTAGGTTGTACTATTATGTTCAAGGATAATTCTAGTATGTGTATGTTCTAGAGTAGGATTGTTCTAGAGAGTTAGGTAAAGTATGAATGTTCTAGAGTTGTTCATAACCACTTGTATATATGAATAGCCCATCATACTTGAGAATAGACAATCAGAAACTTTTTCCCTTAACATTTTATTAGATTGTAATGTTGAATAGGCCAAAAGATAGAATATGATGAAATATGATAGAAAGATGATTGTGATGCACTTCCAAATAACTGTACCATGGAGGAAAATGTACCACAACAAAAACTAGTCATTACTCTTTCAAGATGTCTTATCATTTGCCTAATTTGCTCAAATTATCATGAAAATGCAATTAACTCTATAATCTTGTACTCTAGGTGAAATGATGGCCTAATTCCCAACATAATTACCTAATTGACATGTTAATTTTCCATTTTTATTTGTGAAAATATATAATATGCATGAGCGATCAGTTGGAAAAAAAGAAAAAAATTATGAAGATGTGTGCGAGAGGATGAAATGTTTTTGAAATAATTATTTAAAATCAATAATGTACAGTCATCTAGTTTTAGGAGTTTGTGGGCATTTCCACACCCAAATAACATATATAATCATGTAAACATGTGAAAAAAGCATAAGGGTATTTTTTAACCTTAACCTTCTACTTTTTTTGAACTGAAAACCTTCTTTTTTAATTTTGAAGCAGACAAAATGACATAATAGATAATATAAAACATTACATAAGTCTTAGGGCCTATTTGGATTTAGCTTTTCTAGAATAGCTTTTGGGAAAATAGCTTTTTGAGAATAGTTTTTGAGTAGAATAGCTTTTCTGAAAAATAATTTTTGATGAAATAAGAGTGTTTAAATTAAACTTTTTGAGAATAGTTTTTTAAGAATAACTTTTGAGTAGAATAGTGTTTTTGAAAAATAATTTTGATGAATAACTTTTCATGTTTCTTTTATTTGAAATAAGTGTTTTCCTTAAATGAGATATCAAAGCTTCAGCTCGAAAAAGAGAAAAATGTAGTTTTCTCTCAAAATAGCTTTTGGAATCCCAACCTAGCTTTTCTTCTCAAAATAGCTTATTCAGACCTGTTTGGATTATCTTCTGGAGAATAGCTTATGGGATAATAGCTTTTTGAGAATAGCTTTTAAGTAGAATAACTTTTCTGAAAAATAGCTTTTGATAAAATAAGAGTGTTTGGATAAAGTATCAGCAAAATAGCTTTTTGAATGTCAAATTACCAAAAAGGACATTTTTCCCAAAAATTATTTCAATGATTTAAATGATCAAATTTTATTATTGTTAGTAAAAATATCAAAAATTACAATAAAAACATAAAAAAATCAATCAAGGCAGTAAATAAATTTTTAATTGGTAAAACAAATTGGAGGTTAAATAAAGTCTTTATAGTCATTTAATTGCTAAAATTGTATTTAGTACTACCTCCGATCCTATATATAAGACCTAATTAACTGTTTTTTTGGAGATGTTAAGGTTGCGAAATAGGCTATTAAATCATGACATATTTGATATATTTTTAGATTATACATTAGTTTATAGGTAAAATAAACTACTCTAAGGAAAAAAATTTTGTAAATCAATTTATAACTAACTTAAATTGCTTTTTATACTCCCTCCGGTCCTAAATATAAGACCTAATTGACTTTTTTAGAAAATCCTATAAGAACTCTGTCGGCTACTTTCGACCAAAAAGCTGAAAAAGATAGCTTTTCCTCAAACCAAGGTTTTGGACCCCAAACCTATGTTTGGTTTTGAAAATAGCTTATTCAACTTTTAGGAGTGTTTGACAAAATTTCTTCAAAACCTAGGTTTGTCTCCCAAAATAGCTTTTAAGGATTTACCCAAACAGGGCCTCAGGCCGCTAAGTATGAAAATTCAAATTTTTTTGTAATACTTAGGCGCGCTCTTAAACGCAGGGACGTTGGAGCTCAACTGTCGCATTTAATGGCTATCATCGCGGCGGTCTGAAACACGGCAACGTCAACAGCTGTATTTAAAAACACACAAGCCCGCGTTTACAACCGTCGGGACATGCCTGCGTTTTTAGGACGGCAGGGAAGTGTTTCCTGCAGCAATGGAGGGGAAAATTTTTTAAAAAAGTTAAATTATGGTCACGCTTCAGACCGCCGGTAAGATGGCGGGAAACAAAATAATTACATCGGATCTCTTACCGGCGCTGTCAAACGCCGGAATGCTATTTAAAACTTTTTTTAAAAAAAAATAAAACCCAAACTCGCTCGCATAGCGGCGGTCCCGGGGGCTCGTTCCTGCGGTGGTAGACGACCGCCAGAACGTCTAACACATGCCGGCTGTTTTCCTATGACCGCAGCAACGTGAACGCTGGAATGTAGCGTTTTTCTTGTAGTGAAAATAGTTTTTGAAACCTAGGTTTGAGTATATGAGTGCCTTTGTGTGAAACCTAGGTTTGGGAGCCAAAATAACTTTTGAAAATGTATCCAAACAGGCACTTAAAGATGCAGACATTGGAAATAAATTGGCTACAACAACATACTTGCAACCTGTAGTGGTTGCAAAGTGTACATTAGAAAAGAAACTAAGAAGATCCCGAACATCTTGCAAAACCACATTGAAACTAGGTGAGTTCATGGATGATGAGCTAATAAAACTTGAACTGAAAACCTTCTACTTCAATAATATCGGCATAATCAACAGTGTAGACATTTTTACTCCATTTTTTAGTGTATATAGCCATTTTCACACCCAATAATTCTTTATGGTACAATATGTACATAAAGATTTAAATGACTATCTCTTCACCTAGAGCCCTAAAAATGTTATTTGTTACAATTGCACTTAGGTCTCAAGTACTAGATTTAATATTAATTAGGTCCTAAAAAGTTGTCAATAAAAATTGAAATAGACCATTGTTAAAAATGAAAAAGTTGTCAACATGAGTCACCTGAAGTTGGTAATATGATATAAAGAACCCAGAGGAGTATTTTTTTGTGTGTCTTTACTGCATTTATTAAGTCATTCAAATCAAATTTTAATGGGAAAATGACAAAACAATGACACTTGAATTTGAGTTAGACAAAATGAGGTCTTCAATTCCAACTTGGACAAATAAGGGATAGTCCCCAATTTGTCCTAAATGAAATTTGTGACTTTGTGCAAAAAAGTAGTGAATGTTCATTTTAAAGTAGTTAATAACGATACTTGAGTAGTTATTGAGAATGGTAGTTAATAGCGATACTTGAGTAGTTAACTGCGATACATGAGTAGATATCTTATATCTATTAACTACTCAAGTATCGCTATTAACTACTTTAAAATGGGCATTCCCTACTTTTTTTGCACAAAGTCACAAATTTCATTTATGTTAAATTGGGGACTATCCCTTATTTATCCAAGTTGGAATTGGAGACCCCATTTTGTCCAACTCAAATTCAAGTGTCATTTTTTTTCATTTTCCCAATTTTAATGTTACATAATATTAAGGGCAAAGGTGCAAAAATATGACTAAACTTTACCCTAAGTTGCATTTCTATGACTAAAGTTTCGCAAGGAGCAAAAATACCACTAAACTTGGGATCGAGGTGCAAAACTATGATTTCCGTCAACTATGACGGTGTTGACCGTTAGTTTTCGACTTGTAGGATGCTGAGTGTGCAATAATGACCATGTGACATGCTGAATAGACTCTTTATTATGTGGAATAAGGGGTAAATGTATTTAAAATAATGCAAAAAATATGATTATTTTATTCTAACAACAGACCCATATTGGCACTCAAAGTACATTTACTTTAAATACATTTACCCCTTATTCCACATAACACCAATAAAAAGTCTATTCAGCATGCCACATGGTCATTAGTGTACACTCAGCATCCTACAAGTCGAAGACTAACGGTAAACACCGTCATAGTTGACGGAAATCATAGTTTTACACCTCGATCCCAAGTTTGGTGGTATTTTTGCTCCTTGCGAAACTTTAGTCATAAAAATGCAACTTAGGATAAACTTTAGTCATATTTTTGCACCTTTACCCTAATATTAATTATTAAATTTTTAAAATTAATCAAATCTAAAGCATTAAATTCAATCCAACACTTTCATGAGTTGAAAAATGGTAAATTACAATTATGTCCCAACGAAACAAATTAATCACGATCAAGTCTCAAAAATCATCTAATTACATTGAAATCCTTAGGATTAGGGTGATATTAGATTGCTTCTATTTACAACTCACTAATAACAATTAAGTTGTCAATGATTGTTTGCACAAGATTATTACATGGTTTTTTCCACCAGTAATGAAAATTACAATTGCTTGTAGGTGAATGTAATGGGATTATGGGAATCATGCACTTATATAGAGTCTTAAGGAATTGAAGTATTTAAGTTCATACATTTCTCAATGTAGACTCGACATATTACAATTATGTTTGGTTTTCATTTTTGATCAATTGAGGAAATTAAAGAAAAATGTTGAAAAAATAAAAAATAAACGCAAAAAGTGCACTAGTTAAATTTAGAGAACATTACATAAAATTGCCAAAATGCCTTATGGCCGTGGGATTCGATCACAAGGCGAATGATTGTAGTTGAATGGCTACGCCTACAACAAACACAAAGCAAATGTGCGAAAAATTCCTTATTTGGAAATTTTCTATTTCAATGCAATTTCTAATTTTGAGTGGTTAGATGATACTCCCTCCGGTCCTAAATATAGGACCTAGTTGACTTTTTTGGAAAATCCTAAAAAAGTAAAATAAGTTAATTATAAATTTATTATTTATGTAATTTTTCCCTTAGACTAGTTTATTTTACCTATAACCTAATGGATAATCTAAAAATATATCAAATGTGTCATGATTTAATAGTTTGTTTCGCAACCTTAACCACTCCAAAAAAAATCAATTAGGTCTTATATTTAGGAACAAATGTTGTATTTTCGACATGGAAAAACAACACTAGACCAAAGTGAGGTTAAAAAAACATTCTGATTGGTTTCCTGCTCATTATTTCCTATCATGGACAGCTTTCTTGGAGATTGAGTGATGAGTCTTCCTCAATCCTTTCCTATTTGTTATGGGCGACCAAAATAGCCAATTTTAAACCGATTGCAATTTACATTGAATCTAATCCAAATTCGTTCCAACCCTCCATTCTGTTTGATTGCCCTTACCAAGCATCAAGTCAAGAGTCCATTAACGGCAATGCAGTGCAATTCCAACTTACTCCCTCCGTTCCTAAATATAGGACCTAGATGATTTTTTTGAAAAATCCTAAAAAAATCAAAAAATAAGTTAATTATAAATTGATTTACTTAATTTTTTCTCTTAAACTAGTTTATTTTACCTATAAGCTAATGAATAATCTAAAAAGATATCAAATATGTCATCATTTAATAACCTATTTCGCAACCTTAATCTTTCCAAAAAAAAGTTATCTAGGTCTTATATTTAGGAACGGAGGGAGTATATTTTAAGTAACCTATCGCAAGAATATTAGCTTCACATCCTAGAGAATAAAAATGAAGTTTGTTTTGAACCTCCAAAACTGCATTGAATCTGGTCAATTACAGGATAAAATGGGTATGAATAAAACTGAATTCAGGATGGCGACATACACTAGTTTACATCTCAAAGCAAGGAAATAAACATTTATGATTACTCTGGCACTGAATAGGACTAACTACAAAATTTATCACTAAGCACCTATAACTTTCAATTATTCTGTGAGTTTACATTACATACAAAATACAAGGCACCCCCACCCACAAAAGAAGTGGGAGGAAAAAAATGAATGAATTTCAATGTGAAATGCAGCATTCTGCAGATAATGAACAAAACATACACTTCATCACCTGCATCTGCTCTTTATAATTCACATGCTCATCCAATTGCCGATGACCAGGTTTAGTTTAACGTGTTGTAAAGTTAGATCTCCAGCCATTAGCCAAAATGTAATCCTGATGACTGGAAGGAACTTTGAGAAAGATTTGGAAGTTTAAGAGTTGCGATTATACCACCGACAAGAGCACAAGCGGAAGCCAAAACAAAGGCAGGGATATTGCCTCCGCCAAAGAGAGCATCCCATGGACCAGCACCAAGGGATATAATCATCTACAAATATAAACAATGTCATATTAGAACAAGAAATCACATAAAATATATCTTGACACCATTAGTGAGGGAGAGATTAAATAAACAAGGGCCAACTATTATAGAAATATATAAACATCAATTAACTAAATGCATCACAAATGTAATTGGTTAAATTGAAACCATTTATATTGAAAGCCATAGTTCTAACTTCTATCAGCTAACATAGTAAAACTACATACCAACACTTCAGGCCTAGCAGCATAGAAGAAATGTAAAGAATGATAATTATAGTTGAAACTAACATATGGAAAGAACCATAAGCTAACTTGAAAAATAACCGGTACGGAATCAGAGGGAAAGGAAGTGTCCAAAGTATATAAGCAAAATTCAATTAGGTCCCTTTTGTCCAAAAATACTCCAAACAATTAAGCACTTGTCATGTTTTTGTGCCAAAAAGAAACTTCAAGCATTTGTCATGTGATGCGATGTTAGTTACTTCATCATAACAAGTTATGACCATTACGGAAGGAACCAATTTTCAATGAGCCATCCATGCAGCTAAATTAAGATTTTCCATAAAAAATTATGACATTTCATACAAAATACAAAAAAGCTAATAATTAATTCAACGATAAAAATAAAGCATGTAGTTAATAAGATTATACTCCAATTTTCTTTTCCAATTCCTACTTCAAACTTGTTTTCTACTTTCCAAAAATATCCAAAATAGTTATTTTACACAAATATGTTTAGTACATGACAAAAGACTCATTTGCAAATAGTAATCAATGCAACAAAAGCACACGAGATATACCCAATAAACATCACAGAAGACAGGTTCAAAACAAGACGCTATTGCTAAATCAAAAGCATTTGATAATCTAAAGAAAGGCCGACAAACAGGCAACCTGTTATGTATAATCAATTTAATTACCTGTGGAAGAACAATAGCGAGATTCAAAACTCCTATGGCCAGTCCTGCATATAGTCAAGGACACTTTAGAACAAACATTTTCATTGCCAAAAACATATGCGGTATCGGAGTTCGAGATATAAGATATCCACTAACACTACCAACCTTGGCCACCTCCTGAATTAGCAGTCAGTTCTGCTGTGACAGCAAAAGGAACACTATAGGTGATCTGCCACAGAAAGAGGAGTTATTCTATCATGAGCTTGTAGCCAACAATGGTAATGCAGAAAACACTTGTACTTACTGCAAGAGGGAACCCAAGAAGAATAAACACAACCAAGGAAGCATTCTTGATAGTTTCATTTGCTCCGAGTACATGTTCTATTCCTTGAGAGTAGTCTCGTATGGAAATCAGACTAATTACAGCAGTACATGCCATGCAAGCAAAGACAACAAAATTGCTCATAGCCCATACTAGTCTCGCACCCATCCACTTACACATCGGTTCAATTAAGAAAGAGCTAATTCCAAGCACAACCTATAAATCCATTAAAGTTCAGCTTCATAATTATTCAAAAGAAGAAAAAAGAAAAATCCAAAAGTAAAAGAAAGAAAATAAATCATCTCTGTATATCCTAGATAAAATACTTCTATCACTTTTCTTTGGAAGTCAAAATTAAGATGTTCAATTTCAGTTCTTACAGAATTCAATAGCAAACCAAATGCACCTTCTCTAACTCCTTGATCGTATAAATCTATTTCAGAAGGGTTCCCCTTAGGATTCCCATGGAAAACTTCCCTTCCCATCCAGTCCGTATCAAACAAAAAGAAGGGGAACCATGACATCTGCAGGGGGGAATGTCATTTTAATTCGAATGAGAGTCTCAACCAAAAGAATCATCCATACAAGTAATTGAAGAAAACAAAAAATATATGTTGTTTTAAAAATGCTTTGCACATAAGCACCAATATTGCATACCCAAGTGAGAGCCATTACTATAAGCACTGAATGCATTGCAGGTGGCAAATGCCTTATACTGGTCAAGAAGTTCACCAACACTGCACCAGGTCCATCCATGATATTTTCATCTTTCTCTCCAGCTGTCAAGTTCTCATCCTTTATATTTCCATTCATCTCACAGTGATCCTCAGTCATCATGCCATTTATATCATTCATAACGGGCATAGCAGGCTTAAATTTGGAAAATTCAAAGCCAATTTGTTGCTGATCATCCAACAATGGAGCAGAATCTGCTAAGTGATTATTTTGACTTACAGTAAGAGGAACCTCATCAGCAAAATACAAGGTAATAAGTGTGCAAAGCAGCAGAAAAACCTGCAAATAATGCAACGATATATCAACCAAGAGTCATGCTTAGTACTATGCTTGGGAAAAAGGAACTTGATAAATCTGCAGGCCAAAAAAGAGCAAGGCCGGTATAGGTGAAGTAGCCACAAGAAAAAAAAGGAAAACAAAATCAAAAATGAGAATACGATAACTAGAAAGAATAGTATGTGGACTGTCAGATACTGTGCAAAAAATATAGGATTACTCAAGCTATATGTTGTAACAACTACAAGAAGGTGCAATAAAGAGGCTTTAAAGTAGAAACCCACCACAGCTACAAGAAATGCTGCCTTAAGATTACCACAGGCTTCACAGCAAGCTCTACTCATCAGGAAAGGAAACCATCTGGTTGGGTAAAGAAACACAAATCATTAACCAGTGAGACATGTACAAACCATTTAAATAGATATACACATCAAATACACCACAAGTTCAATTCCAGAATGCCGCTAAGCATTTGTCATTTCAAAAATATAAATTCACATTTACAGGCATTTATGGCTCAACCACAAGAACAATAAAAACATTAAATCCCTATAAAATTGAACTTATTACATGCATCGTTTTGTATCAATCCCTGAAACTTTATTACACACCAGTTTCATCACAGCATTGATGTCAATATGAGAGCACATTCTTCCACAACTAATTTTGCAAAATCAATTATCATCAACAGAGTAAGATGTTTGAAAATCAATGCTGCTTGAAATTATTAATTAGATATAGTAAATATAGCTAAATATATTAGCACACCATATACTTGTACATCGAGAAAATGTAAAAAGACTACATATTCTCACTTGGTCCACTTTCCACTAGCACCAGCTGAAAATCCTAGAATATTTCCAGCTGCCATCCATGAGCAAAATATAGCATTTGATACATTGCGCTGATCAGGACCTAAATGAAAGTGAAAGAAATATATAATATTTATCTATGGTAGAAATGAGAACGTATTCTAGTGAGTCCTGCTAAAAGATAAAATCTATGGTGCCCCGAAATAACTGCCAAAAACATAAAGAGACTTATAGGTTTTTTTAATATATTTTTCACATATAAGAGAATAAAAAATTAGCAAGCATTACCTGACAGATCAGCCAAAAGTGCACGAGCTGGTCCCTAAAGATTAAAATTGGAAAAAAGGTGGATAGAAAGAAGCTTAGTTCACCCCAACTAAACGGCAACCATATAAAGAAAATACAAACAAAATTCATATAACAAGGTTACCTGCACAGTATTGTTGGCAAGGTCAAGCAACCAAAACCCAATAATAAATACCAGAGCAGCCCTTGTTCGGGTTCCTTTAAATGTTCTGTAATTTATAAATAGATGGATTTCATTAGAAATTTATATCAATTTGTGGACCTTTTTTCAAACAAAAAATAACCAAAAAGAAAAGCTACCGGCAACTCTCACTTGTGTCCCCTAAAACATATCCAATGTCTGCAGAAAACCCTATTAATATCACCTAAACAAAATGATTAAATTAGGTCATATAAATGTAATGCAAAAGGCATATTAACTATAGAGGACTGGAGTTACAAAAACTCACAGCAAGTGAAATCATAAGAGAACCAACAAGAATGAATGGGCGTCTTCTGCCATATCTTGACTTGCACTTGTCACTCCAAATACCAACACATGGTTGAACCTAAGATAAGGAAAGTGAGCAATGACCTCACAAATTAAAACTAACAAATTATGCAATAATGGTAAGCAGGACTCAATTAATTTGGAATTTGGACCATAGCACCTACACTCTACATACTAAACTTCAGAATTTAATTCAAATAAGTAACAAAAATCAAACAGACAGAGGAAATTGGATAGGATAAAAGTTTTAATCTCACATGAAGGTGCAAAAATACTACTTGTAAATTGAAAATTTGGAGTTGGCACCATAATAAAACATTGGGTGCAAAAATACCACTCTCTGTAAAATGGAAATGGAACAAATTTATGATTCTGTTAATAATCAATAAGGTTGACCATGTTAATGTGCCTGTTGAATGATAATATGGCATGTCTTCAACTTAATGGAGGCTAATGCATACAAACAGAAGAAATAAATTTGTGCCATTTCGAATTTACATGGTAGTTTTGCACCCAATGCTTTATTATTGTGCCAGCTGTACATAAGACAATTTATGAGTGGTGTTTTTGCACCTTCGTCCTTTGATCTATCATAAAAAAATAATAACTATAATTTATAATGTAATATCAATTAATTTAAATAAACTGAAAAATTATGGTTTCGTATTTTGTTGTAAAAATAAAACACGATTTCAAAAAGTCCATCTCTCAAGGGTGTACATCTTTTACATCATTTGCATCTTTATGTTTGGCGGAAACAAGTTTTTGCAGGACATTAAGGGCATACTATTGAATGTGCGTTTAAATTTATACATACATGTCTGTGTGTGTGTGTGTGTAGAGAGAGAGAGAGAGAGAGAGAGAGAGAGAGAGAGAGAGATATCATCACTGTGATGAACTAAAATGGAGACTACAATTACGGAACAATCGGCTTTACCATTAATTCATGCATTTAGCAGTTTTATTGATAAGGAACCAGCACCCGTATATGTCAGTTATTACTTATGTTAATGTTAATTTTACAGTCCCATGTCAGTCAAGTTAGTGTCAGTTTTATATGCTTTGACACAGTTAATTATTTGTAGTTAGATTATTTTTCTATAAATACTAGACATGTGCTCTGCTAGTGAATGGATGATGCAGTAAATTGTCCCCCCCCCCCCTCAAAAAAATGCAGTAGATTCCGGTTCTAATGTTCTTCTGCCCTCCTCTCCTCTGTTCCATACTAACATCCTTTCTCTAAAATTTCAAAAAACTGGTTCTATACTCTTTTCCTTCTCTCTTTCACTCTTCTCTTCACTTATTCTAAATCTTAGGTTCTAACAGTAACCAAGGAAGCATTAAAATTATTTAAATAAAATGGCATGCTGAATAAAAAAGGTGAACTCCGGTTCATCACCTACCACAAGGCCTGTAATAGGGCCACATAGCCAAATAAATGACGAAAACGCGTGTCCTATCCCCAGTGTCTGCAACAATCCACAATACAGTCTTAAATTAATCATAAATATGTGACAGCATAATTGCAAATAATTTCAAACCCAGACTTATGAGCTATCATGTCCAAAACTAAAATTAAACATGAAAGATTCAAAAGACAAACTAGCTTATTACATGGTGCATCTAAACATGTTATAACAGCTCTGCTAATGATTGTTCACACTTCACATGCATATTCTAGGACCGCAAAGTGAATATCTAAAATACTTATATTTCGAAGCAGAGAAGTTGGTAGTTTCACAGGGGCTAGCCAGGCATAGGTGAACATAATAAAGGGTTATTGAGACTGATTACGCTGAATGCAAAAGAACCCAAAGTTCAAATGATTTTTCCCCTTTTGGCTAAGAAAGGCACGAAAATCTTTAGGGCAACCTAATCTATCCATCAGATATAATGAAAGTGTGACTACATTTGTTGCAATTACATTCAGATAATCCTAATAGAGGTAAATCCTGCAAAAACCAAGGAGTGTCCAATAGCAACATGTGGTAGCATAATCCTTAAGAATTGTGTCATGCATTTGATCATAGAAGACTCAAAATGATGCATTAAGTTCCGCGCCATGGGGGGAAAAAATAACTGACACAATCACACTAGCATTCATATAGACACTAGGATCAGAAAGAAAACTTTTCTCAACAAGAAATTTAACATGTCAAATCATAATAATCCAAGTTCAGCTTTTCTCTTCATCATCACCATCTAACCCTTGTTGAAAATGCAAAAAAAAAAACCCCATTTATGTTCAAGTCCAAACATACTTCTATATCAAATTAAACTTTAAATTCAGTAGCCTTCATTTTACCAACACACACAAAGAAGAAAAAATTATTGGGCAATAGTCCAATTTTTCCCTTCAAGTAACCACTATGAACCACAAGGCACTCCTAAATTAACACCGAGTAAAATTATACTACTACTTTTTTGGTTACTTGAAGGGTAAAATTGTACTTGGTGTTAATTTAGAGTACCAATGTTTACTTGAAGGGCAAAATACACTCATTGCCCAAAATTATTGATCATATTTGTCTGAATACAAATTTATTTATCTCCAAGGTCATAAAGCCACATAAATTTGTGTGAATGTGAAAATCATAAAGCCATATCTCCAAGGTCAAAACAGTCCAAATAACAATAAATCAAAGGCACTATTAAAAAAGAAGGCATTAAGTTACCTGAATGTAGGGAGTCAAGAGAGAGAGTTGCAAAGCCCAACCAAATTGAACGCCACCAGCGACCGTACAACAGAGAACGAGAGTTAGTAAGCTGACGTTTCTACCAGACGGTGGAGATCCGTCGGGAGGATCGGACGGCTGAGAATTTTGGGGATTGACTTGGATCGGACGGTGGCTGTCATCTGATACATCTACTAATTCCAATTCTGCCCTCCTCAGATTCTGGTACGGAACACGGATCGAGACTGAGTCAGAGCGCCCAGACATGACTCGGGTAGTGACTCAGTTGAAAGAAAGAAAGAAAGCGTGTGTTTTGTTTTGTTTTGTTTTGCAATGTGTATTGAAAACACCGACTTTTTTTTTTTGGACAAAGAGGAAAACACCGACTTAGATTCGTGCGAATTGGGAATCGTATGATGTAATTTGAAGGTCAGAGAGAGGGAGGAGATGAGAAGTGGAAGAGGAAGAGGAAGAATCCGACGAAACCTCAGATTCGGTAAAACTAAATAGCCACAACAGAAATATGAATTCTAGAGGTCTACGTGGCACTTATAGGGACACTGGGTCCCACGTGTGAAACACAGTATACTTGTAGTGCGATGCAATTTTGCAAAGTCGTCCTCACAACCCACGGGCAAAGGACCCCCCTATTCCCTTCCCCCCTATTCCCTCCTATTCTGTAATCTGCACCATTTATTTGATCCAAAGGCTCACAATTCATCCACTCCCATACACCCCACTCCACCCTATCCCTCTCCCTCTCCTTCTCTCTCGTCTTCTCCCTCTCATGTCTTCATCCTCCAATTCTCCAAATGGCCTTCCTCTACTCCCACCTTCGCCGGTGACCCCCAAGGCGGCGGCGACGTGCTCTTCGCCGTCCTTCCTCACCCAACCATCTCCTCCTCCTTTTCTCTCCCCTCACCACACCGAAACCACCAGTCTTAAGCAACGAATTTTCCGGCGAGTCAAGTAACCACCTTCATCTCCTACTTCATATTCTCCACGCCTCCCCCACCCTAGGCTCCAAATCCTCCGACTCCGGCTGCCGCCGATTCTTGACGTCGGGAAGTGGTGGTTGCTAGCCGAGAAGTTCGCCGCTAAAGTCCGATCCAGTCTCTTCCTTCCCCAGCCTCACCACCATCGCCGGACACCAACGGCTGCCGGAGACGGCGCAGCGGCGACGCTGAACAACAACAACAACCTCGCCCTTAGCTTGTCCAGAATCCTCCGGCGAAATTGGTGGCCGAAATCTGATCTCCGCCGCCGTGGTGCAGTCCGATCCAAAATCGGTGGCCGTTCATCTTTTCCGGCGGTTGGAGTCGAGGGCGGCGTGGGGGAAGAAGAAGTGGTGGGAGCCCAGAAGGAGAGAGACCACAAGGAGAGAATGAGAGAAGTTAGGGTGAGTGATTTGGTGTGGTGGGGTGTAGGAGAGTATGTGGAATGTGAGCCATTAGATCACATAGAAGGTAGAGATTTGGGGAATAGGAGGGAATAGGGGGAAAGGAATAGGAGGGATACCTCACCCCACAACCCACAAGGCACAAACAACATGGAATATAATATAACTAAACAAATTCTTAGGTAATTCTCACGTGAGCTATGTTACTTTTGGTGTCCCGTTATTGTTATACTCCTATACTCCCATATAACTAAACACAATATTATTGAAAGTGAGGATGCACAAGAGGGGGGGGGGTGAATTGTGCTACCAAATAAAACAAACAATAAAAACACACAAGGTTTTTATATTGGTTCGGTCCAACTCTTGACCTACGTCCAGTTCTCAATCACCCAGATTGAGTTCCACTATCCTCAGGTTTTACAACGGGTTCACCTGGAACCTTTACAACCGCAAGTTTTAACACGAGATCACTTGCAACCTTACAACCACAAGTTTTACACCAGGTTCACTTGCAACCTTACAGACTCACTCCCCCTTACAACCTGTAAGGGTTCAACCTTTCAAATAAAGGATTTTCTAAACTTAGTTCTCTCTAAGAACAAATAATGTTACACACTTAAGTACAATGAATGCTCTCAATAAATGAAGAGACTTAACTACAAAGAGTACAAGATGAGTAGATGAAAAGAACTCTCAATGTATTAAGTGCTCTCTTGCTTTTCTGGACAGCTTTGAATGCTTGAAGAGTATTCTCAGTTTCTCTCTCTAGATTTCTGCGATTTCTCCAAGTTATCTTCATAAATGAAGATGAGCTTCTTTATATAGTGTCTTCAAGTATTCTCTCTCTTGGTAGGTAACAATCCGTTTGAATTTAGCCGTTATTCCCTTGTTACCGTTGCTCATTAATGCTCCATTAATGCTCAGCAGGGTTGACTTTGCTTTATCTCTGAAAAGCAACTCTGACAACTCTGCTCTGCCAAAAAGCACTCTGACACTGCACTGCTGTACGTTCTGACATTCTGATTGCTACCGGAAGCAACATCACTCAGTGCTGCACTTGAACGTTAGTCTAGCAATAATAACACATAGTCACATGCAGTGGGAGTTCATTTTGTCTAAGGAAGCTCTCTTACTTCCGGAAGCAATTCCACATCCGGAAGTACTCCTACTAGACTTTAGTTATGACTTAGAGTTATATTCACTGACGCTCGGTGTTGCATAATCCAATAGGCAGCGCTAGTCACTAAGCATCCGGAAGCATTCCTGCATCCGGTTGAGTCCTAACTTAGTCTCAAGGATTTTATACTCCTAAGGTTTCTAGATTGAGTTATGACTTAGTGTATTACTTGCTTCCGCTGGGGGATGAGTCATTCATCCGCAAGCGCTAGTCCTAGTCCATCCAGAAGTTAATCCACATCCGGTTGTACTCTTACTTGTGGTTCTATATTAACCTAATTTTTCTATGTGTTTAACTTGTTCTTTCATATTTTAGTCTTCATCAAAACTTAAGATTCTAACAATTATGATACAGATATTATAATTTTCTGGTCAAAGATATAGATTGAGGTCAAGAAAAAAATATCAACGATATTGATATTCATATTATAATTTGAATAGATATTATCTAACACCGTTATTTTTCAAATAAAAAAATTAGGGAGAATTAATTAGAGGTCTTATAGAAAAAACATAATTAAAATGAGGTTTCACGAATTATTATTGATAGCTCTAGAAATTGTAATCTACAAATGGCCGGTGAGACCTCATTTTAATTATATTTCTTACATGCAACCTCTAATTGTAACATATTGTTACTAATTTACTAATTAACTAATTAACCTGTGACATCTCTTTTAGTTCATATCATTTATACATTATCCATGATAGAAAAGAATTTCCTAATACAATATGAATACTATCATGGATAATTAAAAGCTAACCATGTTAGAAATAATTTTTCTAACATGGTTAATAAACACAACTAATCGATATTAAACAATAAATAAATATATATACATGCGGAAGCGAATGCAGACCTATAAATTGGCAATATACAATTCTAAATATACTACACAACCTCCACTACCTAATTTCCCTTTCCTGAAGCTTGCGCCTGTGCATGAATACCTGCAAAAATGTCAGTAATCGTGGGATGAGACAATTTGTCCCAGTAATCACCGCTTAACTCACTATAACAGTGAGATGTGCTGTAGCGAGGGCGTCTAAAGGGTACCTCATTTAAAACCAGTAATATATATATATCCATGTCAAATCTTCTTCCATTCATCACTCAAATCCAATAATCACATCCAAACCAAATCAATTCATCATCTCCATATTCCAATCAACTAATACGACCACAACCACTCTCACACTCACCTACAGATGCATTGTGCCGTCACGGTGCATTCAAGCATCTATTCTTCACTATATGATTTGACACTGTGTCCCTCTCCATAATGAGGGGACAATTTCCCTCTCTGGCAATCTCCAGAGAGGGAACCCCAATTCTGTTTCCATTACAGAACGGGAAGGTTGGGCTCTCCAATGCCAAACAACCGTAGGGACGGTTGGGCTCTTCAATGCCAAAACAACCGTAGGTCACTTCTCTCAATAAGTCAACCTATGAACCCCGATCCAATCAATCTGAAAAGGATCCTCAGTACAAATAACTGTCGATTGGCCTATCGAGAGTTATCATCGCGCGATGGTACGTATAAAAACCAGTGTCATGCAATGCTCACAATAACCTATCAATATCACTTCCACAATATTCAATATCTCCATCACAACAATTCCACTCCTTCCATCAACCTAAATATCACTATCCCTGACAATATACTATACACATCTCTCTCACCAGTATCTGAACATTATACCTATACTCATTCACATCATTCAAGGACAGTAGCCACCATCAATCAGTATAATCAGCATAATATATAGATAATGAGTCAAATTCCTTTATACGAAAATATTTGCGTTTAAAAGGCACCCGATAGCCTATTTCATATAAAAATAGCTTTTCAAAGATAATATATATATAGAGGGTGAGAAAGGATTTAAGAAAATCCCAACTAACATCACCCTCAATGTTATAGTAAGGTTAAGTGTGATTACCTGTCGCCTTTAGCATTCCACTGTCTTTCCCTTTACTTTACCATGCCTCGAGGAAACTATGCAAATCACATCCTTTCCTATTATTACACCATGTAATAATAGTAGGTTAATAATCATTCTAAATCATACATTGATTAGCTAACGTCTCTCACGTTCGTATTACTACCCATTTTCCCTTTTCTTAAATCAAACACTTTAATCAATTTAAATCGTGAATCACCTAAATCAAATATAAACACACCATCACAATCACACATTCCATTTTTGAATTTAACTAGTTAAAGCCACTCCAATCATTTCCCCCATGAATTTTGTCACACGTAGAGAAAGAAAGAACCTCATGTTGTAGCAATCACATAAACAACTAAATATAATTTCTTACAACAAAACATTCTATACATGTATATTAACCTCTTTGTGCCCACTAAGTCATTCTACTTTAGGAATCAAATAAGCAATAGCAATGATCACCAACCATAAAATAGAAGAGAAACAATCCACATTCCATCTTTAGTTTCATAATTCATACCCAAATTTATGTTAATACAAAACATTAATCCCATTACTCAAGAAGTAAACTTAATCACTTTAATTTGAATTCCAATATACATGCACACACTCTCACACTTAAATAACTAAACATTTACCTCTTGTGAACTTAACACTACCCTAATGCCAAACAAATTTCTTAACTTTAGAATTCCAATATAACTTCCCTATTTCCAAAAACAAAATTCCACATGTCTCACAAACGTAAACTATAAGCATAAACCATATTTGTTCCTATATAACACCTTCTCCATTTATAAACATGTGCTAAATCATTTTCTCAACATTAATACAACACTTTCACAGAAATTTAACGTATGACCAGCAGTACCTAACTAAAATAATTCATAGAAATCAAAGAAAGAAAATACTACATACCCTCATATACCCATATAAATACATACCTAATCAAGCTTACATTTTTCACTATATCCTCATGCATTTAAATTGCAGCAGCAACACTTATGAACCCATGCCCATTTCAATACAACATTCACATATAAATACACCATTACACACACACACCACATCATTGAATCCTCTTCATTCTCAATTATGTTTGAGTGATACAAAATAAAACAAACAGTGATTACAAAATCATGTACAGCTAGCTATCTACTGCACTTCATCCCAATTTAACAATCATAGCAATTTAACATAATACCCAAGCACAACAATCTCAGCAGCATAAGTAACCTACAAATCCACACACTTGTTCTAACCTCTTTTAATTAACATTTAATTTACTCCAAGCCCCCCTACTTTTACTTCCTTAAACTCAGACCAAACAGAGGGAGCATAGAAAAATTCTATAACTTATCACAACGCAGAAAATTCATGACCCAAAATATAACAAAAACAAAGGAAAATTCAAGGGAGCAAAGGTCAGAGAACCACTCAAACAATTAACCAAGATAACCGCATCTACAATAAGCTTTAGTCCATTTTGAATACCATTAAATACTTCATTCTCCCTGCCTAATTAAACAACACATAATTTGGCATCCTAAGGAAGTGAAGAACATTTTATAAATTCAACCAAACAGAGCACCCGAACATACAATCAAACATTAAAAACACACATACTTTATACGTACACCATAATCATATCTTATCAAATTTTTAAACATAAACCAAGGCTACCTATTATCAAGAAAGTTCCCAACAAATCCAGGTTCTCTTTGGCATTTTCACAAACACATTGAATGCTTCATTTAAATTTGTTTATGGAACTCAAATCTATAAACCCAAATCGGATTACCCTCTCAAAGTGGCCCAGAAATCGCAAAGTAAAGCAAGAAAGGAGTAGAAAATGCTTACAAAGGTCTAAGATGAAAGAAAGAAGCATAACCACCGCCGGCCGCCGCTGGTTCGCCGGAAAACGGCCGCCGGAAAACGGCCCCTATGATAGTAAAATGAAAACAGCAAGTCGAAAGGAAGGAGGAGTAAGGAATCGACTAAAAAAAAAGAAACAACTTAAAGAACACAAGAAATGGCCGAATCTTACTTCAACCATGGCCGAGGTCGCCGGAAAAACGAGAAGAGAACGGAGATGAAGGAAGAAAACCTTACGAGAATGAGGGAGGTGGCTCGGTTGGGGTCCGCCGCCGTTCGTCGCCGTTGGAAGCTCGCCCAACTCGCCGGAATCGGAGGGAGATGAAGTGAGGAAGTGGGAAAATAGAAGGCTATGAAGTAGAAGAAACAAGGAAAGGTGGGGGTTTTAGCCATCACCAAGCCTGCCGCCACCGTTTTCGTCGCCGGCGTCGCAGGGGGTGGCAGCAGAGGTGAGATTCGAACGGAGGGTGCATAAGGAGGGAGGGAGACAGAATGTGAGATGGAGAAGTGATAAAGGAAAAATGGTTTGATGATGGTGATGGTGAGGGGGATCGGCGCCGCCGCGCCGTCGCCGGAGGAGCCCGCCGGAATTCCGAGGTGGCCGAAGGGTTAGGGTTTGGAGAGGGGGGTGTCGGGTTCTGAGGGTGGTGAGGGCAGAGTGAGATCAATGAAGATAGGTGGTGAGTTTATATATTTACTTTAGGGAAAACTACAACCAACTACCCTATTATTTATTCTTAATTACATTTTTAGCCCAAAGTTTGTATATATTACTATATCTCTTTCTTTTCATCCTACCATGATATAGATTCTAATTTACTTTTCATGGAAATTTCTAGCACCAATTAATTCTTTTAACTATATTTATTTAATTTCCAAACTAACTAAGATTTAAAATTCATAAATTGTCCAAAATACCCTAAAATTCCTCCCAAAGCCTTTAACTTTTCTAGATAACATCTCATTAATCTCTTATTATCTTTAATTTAAAAATTGGGATGTTACACTAATTAATTGTCCTAAAAAATTATATGTTTTATTTACTTTATAAGTTGGAAAAAAATAAATTCATATAATAGTTTGTTGTACTATGGCATATGATAATCATTTAAGGTCTTAAGTGAAATTTTTAATTTGAGTTGGCATCCTAAAAATAGCAAATAGTCTTTAAAAAATTTAAATATCTTGTTTTTAATATTTTTATATTTTACAAGCTACATAAAAAATTTAATATTTTGTTGATTTTTTTTTTAATATTTTGCAATTTTTACAGCAACCAGCATTTTAAATTTTAACCAGAACTTTTACATACATAGCAACCAATATATACAATATATACTATATTTGGTATCATGCATTATACAAATATTCAATCAAGCATTGTTCACCTATAATAATTATCATGCACTCAAAAGCCATTCCCATGAGCGAATGGGAGAACTCAACAAATATGTGGGGATTCTTTAATCCATTAAAATTACACATACATAGATAATCTGATTTGCAACCATTTCATTTGTATTGTCATCCAAGAAAAACATATTCTAAATAAAAAAAAACAAAATGGCACACTTACGAACCAAACATTCTTAAATTTTCACGGAAGGTCATTGCATCAAAATGACATGCAAACCAGTAACAATCCAAGTAGTTACCTTAGCCGAACCCAAGTATCAAGTGGCTAATTAAGAGTGGACTAAAAAATTGTATGCACGTATTTGCTCCACTCTTCAATTAGTTCTCCAACTTGGTCCTTGGAGAGGCTGTCGAGTCGACAATCTGGATGGTACTAGATGGACAGAAACGTGTAAATGCCAATTAAATTTGAATGAGTTTAAATTAAATATGTACAAACTAGTTAATAAATGGAAAAGAGGTGAACTTAATGTAGGGAGTTCCAGTTCTTCATGGGTGACTATGTCTTACATGAATTGCATCACATAATACCCACAATCATTATTGTTAGGCTGAAATGGAAACTACAACAAAGAAGTCACAAGATTAACATCATTAGTGAGAGCCTACATTTATAAATCAGTTAAAACAATTTAAAGGTTAACAGGTATAACTTGAATTTTTAGCCAAGGATATGAACCCTTTGGGTCCTTGATGTGGAGTAGGACAAACGCACATTGCCCCTAAAAGAAGTAATGATATATGTTGAAGGTGAAACAGATAAAATTAATATTATTAGTAAGAGCCTATATTTATAAATGAGTTAATATAATCTACAAGCTAAGGTTAAAGCGTTATAACCTTATAATGATATAACTAATGTTACCTATTTATAAACCTCATATAATTGGGTTTGTTATCTGGTTAACTTGTCTTAATAGGGTTCAACTGTAGACGACGGGTTTTGCAACCATTGGATTGAATGCAACTAGAATCCAATGGTTCTTGAAATTTTGTTAAACAATAAAATGAAATATATATGTGTGTATAGTTAGGAAAAATAAAAGAAAACTAGGGGCTGACCCCGTGCGTTGCACAGGGTTGTAGTGAATAAAATTCAAATTGTTTAATTTAGATAATGATTGATTGAAGGTTTTGTGTATAAATGATTTAATTTTGGTATTTCGCATTTGTTGGCTTGTTCTCTATGTCTATGTTGAATACTTGTAAACCACCGATAGTCGTCACTCTTGAATGTGCAACTTAGAGTTGACCATGAGAAAAAAAGAAGTTGGAAGGAATAAGTCAATATTTTCCATTGATTGACCTTGACTTTTGTTTTTTGTCATAACAAAGAAGAAGACAATTATCAAGAATTGCCGTTTAATTGTATAAAAAATAATTCATATAATACTCAACCAACGATTCCTAGTAGCGTGTGCTATGCACAGAGATGTTTGCATTTTTGATGAAATGTTACATACTGTCTTAGTAAGAATATATTTGGATATTCCAAGTGAATGAAAGTATAGTTTAATTGGTACAATATGAGGAAACAAATGAAAGTATAGTTTAACAACTATATAGCAATTGTTAATTGGATATTGAAAAAATTATAAAATATTTACATGATTATTGGGCACAATTTGAAGGAATCATTTAGTTGTGGTAAGAAAATGGTTTAGGTAAAAAGATTTAAAGATTGGATTTTGCTCACACGAACAAAATTATAAATATCATGTATTAATAACTAATTTAACTAACATTCTTAATATAATCAAATTAGAGAATGTGATATTATATATAGGAACGAAGGTAGTAAAAAGCTAGGAATACGAATTTATGAGTTGGGTGTTGAATTTGTGTGCTAATTGGAGGAATTATTTTTGGGCAAAAGCGCTGATATGATAATTAACTATTTCAGTTTGGGCAAAAATAATAAATGACTGTTTCGCGGTGCATAAATAATAACTAACTTTGTGACCCAGTGCAAAAATAATAAAACCGGTACTAAATGTTAATTTATAGTTTTGTGGAACCTTTCTGATATTATTTTCAAAGTGAAAAATACATTTTTTACCCCTCCCAATCAAAACCTTGCTGATACTAGTTAGCATGGGAAGATGAAGGGCGGAAGAAAGAATGGTTGAGTTTTAATTGTGATAGGTAAAAATGTATTTTTACTTTAGAAAACAATATCAGAAAGGTTCCACAAAACTACAAATTTGCTACTTGACAAGTCTGAAACTTCTCTGGGGTTACTCTGTGTAGGTGTTAAAATATGCTACTTGACAAAATGCAATGTGGTCATACATATAAGAGAGTGGGCAGGTCATTGGAAGTCACAAGAATAGGAATGGCCACTACTAGAAAATAGGCTTTTCACGACCATAAGTAACACGTAAAAAGCCAATGTTGGTCGTTGATAAAAAACGCGGTGGCATAACATGTAAATAACTGTCCAGGCGGAGCCTTTCCACGACCACACTTTCATATGTGGTCGTGGAAAGTGCACCTTCCACGACCACACTCTTGTGAGTGTGGTCGTGGAAGGCTGCTGACCCTTCCACGACCACAATTTGAATATTGTGGAAGTGACCTGGGACTAAACATGTACAATATTCAAATTGTGGTCGTGGAAGGGTCAGCACCTTCCACGACCACACTCTCAAGAGTGTGGTCGTGGAAGGTGCACTTTCCACGACCACACTTACAATAGTGTGGTCGTGGAAAGTGGGAAAATTTCTGGCGCGATATCCCTTTTTATTTCCCTCCAACACTTTCTCTCTTCTTCGACTCTTCACTCACTTTCTCTCTTCACTCACTTCCCTCTCGCGCCTCCTCCCTCTCTCCTCCGCCCTCGCGCGCCTCAACTTGCCGTCGTCTCCTTCCCTTTCGCGCCTCCGCCCTCTCGCGCCGTCTCCTTCCCTCTCGCGAGTTGTTCCCTCAACTCTCTGCCCTCTCCTTCCGCCGCCGCCTCCCTTTCTTCCCGCCGTCTTCATCTTCGCCTCACTCCGCCGCCGCCTTCCCCTTCACTCTCGGCCCCCTTCACTCGGCCGCCTCTCTCTTCACTCCGCCTCCGCCTTCCCCTTCACTCCGCCTCCGCCTTCCCCTTTACTCTCGGCCGCCGCCGCCTCTATTACTCTCTCACTCCGCCACCGCTCACTTCAGGTGAGTAGGTCATTATTTTTTTTATTTTTTATTTTTTATTTTTTTTTTATTTTCTTCCAAATCTTTATGAATGTCATTCTTGTGTAATAGATTCTTGTGTTTTCTTATGATAAAACTGTTGATTCTCTAAACAATATAAACTTTTCATTTCCCTTTGACTCTTTTACTTATTAGTCTTTAAATTGCAACTTTGTTTTTTCAGCATGTTGTTCACTGTTATTGTTTGATTAGAATTAGAAATGAATGATTTGAATAGTAAATCTTTGTGTATAGATAGTGATGTATTGATAGTGTACATTGATAATGTACATTGGAAATTATTGTTACTCCTTACTGCCATTACTGAATGAAAAAGGGACTAAAAGGCTTGTGTTCGATGCTGCTCAAGAAGCTCAACCACCAATTCTTCTCCCAAAGGTACTAAAGTTGTCTATGAATTGACCTTTATTAACAATGTTATTGATATATGTTTGTATAGTCAGACTTCGATTCAAGTTATAAACGTAAAGGTAAACGCAATTTTTATATTCATTTTCATGTATATTGCTTTTAGCCATACCCGAACTACTATGATATTTCTGATATTATCTTGTGATTTATCAGTGTCCAATCCAGCGGGGCTCTACAGAGTGCAGATATTATGTCTGCAAATACATGCTGGATATTGTATATCAAGATTTTATTCAACAAGGGAGGAAATTCCAAAAGGTATGCACGCTTCTAACATATATCTCCAAGAAAATAGTGATTTCTAATTGTAAGTGGTACTTGTCTTGTCTTTTTAATATTGTTTAATATTGTTTAATCATCTTAGTATAGACATGTGCTTGTCTTGGCATAGATTGTTGTAGCTGCATTTTGAACTTATTACTAGTAAGGCAAAGATATAAAACTTAGATTATGCCTTTTGTATTTTGTTGTCTAAGTAAGGTAATATTTATGGGATACGTTTTTGCAATTGAGCTAGTATTCTGTATTGTGCAGTTGTATATGATTTATGGTGCTGCATTGAAAGTGGTTTGTAAATTGATCTGCAAGAATGCAGATGACTAAACAATGCAGTTGCTAAATATATAAAAAAAAGAGCAACCTTTCACGACCATATTTTCGTAATTGTGGTCATGATAGGGGATACCTATCACGACCACAATTGTTAAATTGTGGTCGTGAAAGCTTCCCAGGAGGCTTTTCACGACCACAATTTAATAATTGTGGTTGTGAAAGCTTCCCAGGAGGCTTTTCACGACCACAATTTAACAATTGTGGTCGTGAAAGCCTCCCAGGAGGCTTTTCACGACCACAATTTAACAATTGTGGTCGTGAAAGCCTCCCAGGAGGCTTTTCACGACCACAATTTAATAATTGTGGTCGTGAAAAGCCTCCCAGGAGGCTTTCACGACCACAATTTAACAATTGTGGTCTGAAAGCCTCTTAGGAGGCACCTAAACTAGGTGTCTCCTAAGAGGCTTTCACGACCACAGTTACATAACTGTGGTCGTGATAGGTGCTACCTATCACGACCACAAAAATGTGGTCGTGAAAAACACACTTTTTTACGACGCGGGATTCCACGACCACCTATTTCTGGTCGTGAAAAGCCCAATATTGTGGTCGTGAAAGACCTTATTTCCAGTAGTGGGCCAAGGAATTGGTAAAAGAACCTTATTGAGTGTTAAAGTTGAATTGGATAGTTTATATTTGAGCATTTATAACAGAAATTAATTTTAAAATTGGAAAATATGCAGGGGTTGCATAATCCATGTGAAAATCATGGATGAATAACTCAGCTAGGCTCCTAATGAAAAGTGTGAAAATCAATACAAAATCTTATTTCAACATATTTTATCAATATTCTTATACCTTGGATACCTTAAAAAAGGCCAAAAGAAAAAACCTACATATTCTATAATTTTGCAATTTGCCTAGATAATTGTTGATAATATGCAGATTTTCAGTGTCATCAACATTAGCATTTTCTCGTGAGTTAACATTAGTGCTTTCTAAATCAAATCCCAAATAATAAATATTAGCTGGAGAAAACCAACCTAGTGTTGGTCTCTTGCTCCTGAAGGTGGGTCTTAACTTGCTCAAAGACAATGCCAACAGCAAGAAATGCAACCCAAGTGATTGGAGGTTTTCGAAGATGAACATCAAGCTACCTCATCAATGATTGAAAGCACAAATTAAACCCAACAAATAAAAGCCTCATGGGTTTTAAATTCATTTCTTCTAGTCCCCTCATAATGTTTCTCCTTCAACCCCTTCGTATAAAATAACAATAGTAGCAATACAACATCAGAAGTGAAGAAAGAAACAATAGTGAACGAAAAGAATGAACAAAAGAAATCCAATGCTCATAAATATTATGAGGAATATACAAAATTAAGCCACTCCAATTATTAAGTCATAATCAACAACTACAGTGTTATAGCATGCGTAAGATCTTGCAAGTCTAATAAATATCTAAGCCATTACCATCCCTCCTATTCAGATTTATAGAGCAAAATAAAGGATACATTGGAAAATAATATAAATCCAACACATGACCAGCTATGTTGTTCCATGGCAATATCAAACCCTATGTATATGAATCTGCACAGCAGTAGAAATTAAATTAGAGTTGTCTCAAAATAATCACCTCTACGCTTTATGAGACAATTCACTCACATTTATGTCCTACAAAAAATTATTTTTTAAAGATAAGGAAGAATGTGAACATAAAATCCTCACATGAATGTTTTGGCAAGTGATGATGATATTAGATGGGAAAATGCTTATACAAATTTTTGAGAATTTTCAAACAAATTGGAATAATCAAAATGATTCATGACCTCAAACAGAATAACAAAATGTTTGTAACATTTTCTATTTGAGGGTCTCCTTTAAAGCACGCAGGGAGAAGTGATAAAATGTGTTGAAGGATATTCAAGTAAATTATCAGTTCAATATAAAAAAGGATTTTGCATTACTATGATCTCTGGAAGTTTACAAATCTCTGCTTCCATGCTATAAATCTCTTCCATAATCACAATTATCTTTTTTCAAGGTCTATTATAGGTTCTTGGTTGTCTCTCTGCAATTTGTTCTATCACTGAATTATGTAATCTCTACCAATTATAAGGGCATTGAAAAATTGGCAAATCAACAGAAGAATGGATAAGAGGGAATAGAAGATCGCTATTAGGATAATATATCTTCAAGGCAATTTTTTTAATGGAACTATGAAATATATGCATTTTCACTTGCATCCTTTTTTCTCCCTCTCTCACTTCATTCAGTGTAGTGCTTATCTTAGAACCAATAGCAATTGAACTTGCTACAGCAGGCTCATATGAAGACCTCCATCTTTAATCCTTCATTTCTGGATCTTCGAGGCTCAAAACCCAACACTGCTTAAAAATCAGAAATGGTGACATTGAAATAAAGGCTTAAAAACCATCTATTGTTTTTGAAACTTGAAAAAATATAATCTTTCCATTCTTCTAATTCTTGAAAGTGCAACATTAATGTAACTTTTACTTAAAACAGTATTGGATCAACTGAGAGAACACAAATTAGGACATGAAAGCAGTAATTTACATTACTGACCTGAGGACCAGGATAAACTCCAACTCTACCACCCAAAGGCTATTTCACATTTGTTTGAAGTACACAAAAATAAGTCTACAAATCTACGATGAAATATTTTTCAGCACTGCTTGAAGAAATCATTAAGATCATCAAAGTATAGCTGATGAAGAAAATTTACCTGAGCAACAAATTATTGTTCAACGGCTCTGCCAGTCGCGGCTTCTTGCTATGCTGCTAATTTCCTTATATTAATTTCATCTTAATAAGCTGCAATGTCGATCATCAATCCTTTAATTTATATCATGAACTGACCAATTTTATAGCTTATGAGAAGTATTGACAATCAAATCTCACAGTCAAATAATGAACTTAAGACTATATATGCTATAAACTCCATTTCGAACATAAAAATACACACCTCAATACAACTATGGTAAGTGAAATTTGACAAAATAGACTTAAAAGTAAGCATAATCGTTTACTTTCATTAGCAACTCTCTTTCTCTGCAAGCTCCTATATCAAACACATTCTATGGATAACATGCAAGGTAAGAAACCATTTATAATTCAACACAGCACAATAAGCAAGTAAGAAGATATAGAGGTGACCAATAATGATTCTGTCAATTGGTAAATAATCTTAATTCTCAAGCACAATAAGCTACCCATGAAGTAATGGTGGCAAAAGAATTTGGAATGTTTGGATCTTTAAGGCTTACATAGGGTGATGTTGATTTAATGGATATGCACTCATTGCCTGGTGTGTGATTGGACCGAATTTTATACCTTTAAGCATGTGCAATTGAGCTTAATTAGTGTGATTTAATTGATATATTTGATCATTATTGACATATTTTATTGCGCATGCTTGTTGAAATTAATTGGTGAATATTAGCCTTTTTACTTGCATTTTTAAGAAACCAAGGGTATTTTGGTCATTTTGACTATGTGATGATATTTTATTGTAGGGGGTCCCACGTGGGCCCCACACACCCTTGGTGGAGCTTCGGTGGAGCTTAGTTGGCAAGGAGGAAGGCTAGATGACAGGGCATGAGACATAAAGCAACAATTACCATTTTTGGTAAAAGGACAAAGGCACTTTTGGAGCATCTTACTAAAAGAGGAAAAAATGGCTCCAAGTTCAAATTCAAATTTGGAGTTGATGGAGAGCTTCATTAAGGGCAAAAATGGAAGCACAATCACTTGGAGAAAAAGGAGAGACCTTTAGGAATGCATCTAGACCACATCAAGTCCACATTTACCCATCTTTCTACCAAATACCGAAAAGACCCTTCCTTCCATTTAATCTTACATCTCTCGGCCATAACCCTCCATAATCACCAAAAATATCTTCTTGACAACTCATTCACACCACTTGACAACTCATTAACTCCCTAAGCCAACTCATCATCTAACTAACTCACTTAATTAATCCCAACTAACTTCATTTTGACATAACTCTTAACTACTTCCACTTTCACTTTCTCTCTCTTCTAACAAATTCTCTCAACTCCATCTTCATCTTCTTCACCTTCTCCATTTCGCAAATCACCTCCATGGCCACCATAACCTCACGCCTTCCTCCATCCTCCATCTCCATGAGCGGCTAGACGTCCTCTCCTCTCTCTCCAAAGGAATGTGCTTGTAGAAATTCAACATTTGGCCTCATGTATTTGTAATGTACTCTTTTAGGTTTCAAGCTAGATGTAAGTTTTTGCCTATGTAATGACCTTGATTTTAGGCTTGTATAGGTTAGAATACCTTGAATTAGGTGTTCTACTTAATTGTGGCTTGGAATCTCTCTTTTGTGTTTAGCTCATGAAAACCTAAAGCTATACGTTTGTAATTTCATGAATGTACTTGTGTGCGATTAGCTCCTAGTATATTTGTGGAATGAATGTTTTTCTTAGGTGCTTGATTAGTATCTAATGTTGCTTAAGGTATGATTTCAACTTGAAAGAGCATAAGACTTGGTTAACCTAATTAAACTCTCTTAGATTTCTTAGATTTAAGAGATCTTGAGAATTTAGTTACATTATATCAAGTGTAACAAATATATGAGGTCCAATTAACCAAAAGCACAAAGTACTTTGGAGAGGGAGGTACTTCTCATCTCATACTTGTTAGAATCTTAAGTTTTGATGAAGACTAAAATATGAAAGAATGAACCAAGCACTTAGAAAGCATTAGGACAATATAGAACCCCAAGTAAGAGTGCAACCGGACGTGGATTTACTTCCGGATAGACTAGGACTAGCGCTCGTGGATGAACAACTCATCCCCCAGCGACAGCAAGTAACTCACTAAGAAAATAACTTAGTCTAGGAGCACTAGATATACAAAACCTTAAGACTAAGCTAAGATACAACCGGATGTGGATTTGCTTCCGATTGAAATAAGACTAGCGCTGGCTGTTGGTATAGATAACACTGAGTGCCAGTGAACATAACCCACGTCCAGTAGAATTGCTTCCGATTGCTTAGTGACTAGCGCTGGCTGTTGGATTGAAGGACACCGAGCGAGAGTGAGTAAAAGTGAATATAACCCTTCGTCCAGTAGTAGTGCTTCCGGATGTGAAATTGCTTCCGGATGAAAGGAAGCCCTCTTAGACTAAATGAACTCCCACTGCATGTGACTATGTGCTTATATTGTTAGACTAACGTTCAAAGTGCAGCACACTAAGTAAAGTTGCTTCCGGATGTGAATCCGCTTCCGCAAGCAATCAGAATGTCAGAACGTTCAGAAGTGCAGTGTCAGAATGCTTTTGTTAGAGCAGAGTTGTCAGAACTACTTTTCAGAGATAAAGCAAGTCAACCCTGCTAAGCATTGATGAAGCATTAATTGGGCAAACGGTAACATGGGAAAAACGGCCATATTCAAACGGCTAACCCACCTACCAAGAGTGAGAATACTTGAAGACTATATAAAGGAGCTCACCTTCATTTATGAAGCTATCTAATATCTTTGACATCTTGAAGAAAGCTAGAGAGAGAAACCGAGAAATCCTTCAAGCATTCAAAGCTGCCCAGAAAAGAGAAAGAGCATTTAACTCATTGAGTGATCTTTTCATCTACTTATCTTGTACTCTTTGTAGTTAAATCTCTTCTTGTATTAAGAGCATTCATTGTACTTAAGTGTGTATCATTATCTGTTCTTGAAGAGAACTTAGTTAGAAAATCCTTTATTTGTAAAGGTTGAACCCTTGCTGGTTGTAAGGGGGAGCTAGTTAGAAAGGTTGCAAGTGAGCCTTGAGTAAAACTTGTGGTTGTAAGGTTGCAAGTGATCCCGTTCAAAACTTGCGGTTGTAAAGGTTCCAGGTGAACCCGTTGTAAAACCTGGGGATAGTGGAACTCGGCCTGGGTGGTTGAGAACTGGACGTAGGTCAGGAAGACCGAACCAGTATAAACTCTTGTGTTGATTTTATTTGAGTTTTTATTTTGTAGCACAATTCACCCCCCCTCTTGTGCATCCATTACTTTCAATACTTTCACATCTTTTACATTCGGATAGTTGTTGTTTTTGTTATATTTAATTAGTTGTAGCCATAAAAATCACACTCCAACTGTTTGTTAAATTGCGTGACTTGATTTCCTTTTACTTGCAAGAATTGAACCTAGATCGTGAGAAGACCTTTACTCACCGCTACTACCTAATAATTGAGTTTAGAATTGTATTGATTAAATCTTTTAGGCGACAAAAAGGTTAAATCAATTGGCGCCGTTGCCGGTTTAGGTCATATTCTTGCTAGTTTTAGGTGTTCGTAGTCACAATGTTAATTTGTGTTACTTGTGTGATATTTCAGTTAGTTTTAGGTTTTAGGTGTTAAGTCATATTCTGGACTTGGTTTACTTGCATTCTGTATAGTTGAGACTGTTTTAGAAGTGTTTTAGAAGTGTTAGGCTGCTCTCGTTGGCCTTTTATTGCTGGAAATTGTGTTCGCTGTACTGGAGTTTTGTTTGGACTGTTTTGGACTGCATATATTCAACTTGTGCTGGCTGTTGTTGATTTGTTCTGCAGGGACTAATTACTACTTGTTGTTTGTGCTGGTGGTTGTCTTGTGCATCCGCAAGCATTCATACATCATTTTGCTTGAGCGGTTGCATTTCACTTCATTTTGCCTATAGTTGCACTGAGTGACCTTTTATGAACCTTACCACATCACTAGTGTCATTGAATACAGAGATTAATAAGACTCTTAGAGAACTTAAGAAAAAGAAAAAACAAGAGAGGCAAGCTCATAAGCAACCTGTAGGATCCACATCAAATCCACAAAATTCATCTGTAGCGTCCAATAACACACTCCTAGACCAACATTTCATTATGGCCGAAAGGCAAGAAGACCATCGCGAACATGAGCGAGAGGCTAGAGAGCATGAACATGAGCATGAGGGACATGATAGGCGAGAGCAAGAGGGTGAACATCATTTTGATGGGGGTAGGCAACTACATGATGATGATAGACCTATGCGAGAGTTCACACAATCATATGCATCATTTGCTCCTCAAGGTTTTCATGTTAACCCCGCTAACTTTGAGATCGAGGGATCTCTTCTTGCTCATCTGCCTAAGTTTACAGGTTTTTCGCATGAGGATGCTCACACACACTTGCTTGGCCTCTATCATACTTGCTCCTCCATGAAGCCACCTAATGCCAACCTGGATGATGTTCTGTTGAGAGTGTTCCAATTCTCCTTGGAAGGCAAAGCCAAGGAGTGGCTCTTGAACCTTCCCACTCATTATGCCACTCTTTCTTGGGGGCAACTTAAGAAGGTGTTTTTAGACCGCTATTTTCCAGTCTCCAAGATATCTAAGTTGCGGAAAGACATCACCGGTGTTCAACAATTCTCTCAGGAGACATTCTATGAATATTGGAGCCGGTTCAATACCTTGGTGAACTCGTGCTCCAATCATAACATCTCCAAAGGCAACTTGGTGCAATACTTTTATGATGGCCTGGTGCCACAACTCAAGATGAGCGTGGATGCTGCTTCTAATGGCTCACTTTTCAACCTATCCGCCAATGAGGGATGGAACTTATTCTCAACTATGGCCTCTAATCACCAGAACTTTTATGGCCGTGATGCTCTGTATGGTGGTGCGCCTAAGGTTGCCTCTTTGAGCGGGGATGAGAAGCTGTACAATTCTATTGAGAGGTTGACCGAGAGCCTAAGTCAGATGGACGGACAATTTGTCAAGCCTACTGCTTGTGTTGATGACTCTATGGCCTTGGTGGCCTCATCTTGTGATCACTGTGGCTCGCCGATGCACCTGTCCTCCAATTGTCCATCCCATGAGGAAGTAGCGGCCATGTACACCAATGCTAGGCCTCAAGCTAAATATGATCCTTATTCTTCCACGTACAATCCGGGATGGAGGGACACCCGAACTTCAAGTGGGGGGGAGGTTCAAATCAAGCTATAAATTCAAGCTCCTTCCAACCACAGCAACAGCCTAAGTGGGGGGGAGGCAACTTCCAAGCTTCTAATGCCTACTTCTAATGCCTATCCCTCACAACAAGACTATGGATCATATCAAGGGAGGCCTAACTCTAATGCTCAAGGTTATAGGCCGAATCAACAAGCCTATGTTCCTCCTCCAGTTATGAAGAATGATGATCCAGTTCATGCTCCGAGAAACAATATGGTGGGATCTCAAGCCTATGTTCCTCCATCTAGCTCTTCGACATCTCAACAAGACGTGATGTACCAAATGATGTCAAGCTTAATGGAGAAGATGAATGGGTTTGAAGAGAGCCTAAAGAAGCAAGAAAATGTCACCACCATAGTGTCTCAAATGTTGAACAATAAAGCGGAGCAAGATGCAAAGAAAGGAGGATTGCCTTCTAATGTGGTGATTAATCCACAAAACCTTCATGCTATGAACTTGAGAAGTGGAAGGCAATATGGTGATGCTTATGAATATGAGGAGGAAGAGGAGGACACACAAGTACCTTGCGAGGCCGAGAAGAGTATGTCAAATGAGGAAGGCCACACTAGTCTTCAAAATGACTTGGTTGGTGATGGTTTGCATGTGGAGGCCGAACTGCCTCAAACCCTTGGTCATCTGCTTGATGAGGCCTAGAGCCTGACTAAGAAAAGTGATGAGGCCGAGAGCTCACAAGAGGAAAAGAGGAAGGAGATTGCTAAAGGAAAGCGCAAAGTTGGAAAATCCTCTTCTCAAGATCAACCATCTACTCAACAAGGGGAGGGTTCCCCCAAAGGTATAATTCTTGACCCTAAGCATCTTCCTTTTCCTAATTCATATGTCCTTGCTAAGAAGAAACATAATGAACAATTAGAAAAGGAGATGCTTGATTTGTTCTCTAAGCTTGAAGTGAATGTGCCTATGCTTGTCCTTGTTAAGCAAATGCCTTCTTATGCTAAGTTTTTGAAGGAATTGTGCACAAATAAGAGAACTTTTAAACCCAATGGGAAGGTGTCTTTAGGGCATAATGTGTCGGCTATGTTTAGGAATGAGTTGCCTATCAAATGTGATGACCCCGGTGCTTACACAATTGATTGTCAAATAGGGAATCATAGGTTTGGTAAGGCATTGTTAGATCTAGGGGCTGCCATAAATGTAATGCCAAAGACTATTTTTGCAACCCTAGGATTGAAGAACATAAGCTCAACTAATGTGGTTTTGCAATTGGCCGATAGCTCTATTAGGAAACCTTATGGTTTTGTTAAGGACATCCTTGTTAAGGTGCAAAGTTTGGTCTTCCCGGCCGACTTTTATATCCTTGACATGTCCAAGGAAGCAAAAAGTGAGGAACCTCTCATTTTGGGTAGGCCTTTCTTGAGAACAGCCATTGCAATCATAAGCTTAAAGGAAGGTTACATAACCATGGAAGTAGGTGATCAATTGATAAAATTCAAGGTGTTTGAGGCAATAAAACAGCCTAATACAACTTTTTCACACCTAGGATTGCATTGTATTGATTCTTTGATGCATGAGATGGTTGATGTTGATGCTTCCATGAGTTACCATGATTCTTGTGTTATTGAGACATATGATGCATTTTTGCGAGATTCTAACATTAAAAGTATGCTGCATTCATATGTTGATCCTTGGCATGTCAAGTTTAATATTGGTGGAGTATATATATGCATATCTTCTTTGCCTATCTACAATCCCTTGGAAAAGGGAGGTTTGTTCTATCTTGTTGACAAGGATAGGTTAGAAAGAATGTTTGCTCTCATGATGGATGATGGATTGCTTATGAAGGAAGATTTGTTTGACTACACTTCACAATACATTTTGGATTGGAAGAGCCGATGGAGGCATATACAAGGAAAGTGTGTTTTGCAAGAGAATTTCCATCATATGGCTTTGAGTGCAACTACTTTGCTTGATGAGGACCTTTTATACCTTGCTTTGAGTGGTGGTACTACAAATACCGAGCGGTGGTCGAAATTTACTCCTTGGACAAATGCTATGAAGGGGCACAATCTTGATTCATTTCATGATTCTCACTCAATTTCTATATCTTATGATGTTCCTTCTAAGCATGTATATCTTGATTTTCCTTGTGCTCCACTTTGTTTATCTTTGCATACCTACAACCCCTTGCAAGAGGGACGTTTGTGCTATGTTGTAGGTACATTTGGTATGCATAAGGAATATTGGGAAACGAAAGGGTCCATGATGGAGATTGAGGAGATTTCAAGATTTGAGGGAGTCAATTTGGACTTAATTAAGGCCGAGAGGAATCTCAGGAAGAGTTTGGCATGTGCTGAATCAAAAGAGGAAGTGGACTATTCCAATGGCAAGCTCTCAAAGAAAGATTTAACAAGGCTTGTGATTCGGTTGAAGATGCTCCGAAGGAACATTGAGTTGAAGGGCAAGGCTTTGGAAGGAAATATGAGTGAACCTTCATTACTTGGTGTTCTTAAGAGGAAAGTTCAAAAGTTTCTTTTGAAAATACAAGCCCATGGAAGAGTTAGGCGCCCAAAAGAGAAGAAAAGGGTTGCAAATCTTACAAAGTCCACTTGGAAGCTTCCCAACCAAGAGATGTCAGAAAGGTGCAAAGATCACGTTGTGCAAGGGAAGCTTCGAACCACAAATTTTGATGGTGGCCGGGAATACCTCAATAAAGGCCACACCACAAAGTTCTTCTTCAAAGAGAACTTCAAGCCTCCATAAGAGGTTGTACCTTTCCTTCCCTTACCTACTTTTAATCGCTTTTATTCTAAGTGGCGGGGAGGATTTTTGATAGTAAAAAATAATAATAGGATTTTTGTTTAGGTTTGTTTTAGTATGTTGTTTTAGGTTGTTAGAAAAATAAATAAAAAAAAATTTCACTAGTGCTTGGGGATGCCTATTTGCTTCCGGAAGTCTCACTGTGGAAATAGAGGTTTTTGCATCCGGAAGTGTTTTGGCTATCGGAAGCACTCCACTTAGACTTTGATACTTAGGATCAGATTGTGTTCATTTTGCTTCCGCTAGGGGATGCGTTCCTGCTTCCGCAAGCGTCAGTGCTTCTGGAAGCATTTTTGCATCCGATAGTAACTTAACTTAGAATTTAGATCCAATTTTGCTTCCGATAGTATTTTTGCTTCCAGAAGCACTTTTGCTTCCGGTAGCACTTTTGCTTCCGATAGCAAGTTCCCTTAGAGTCTAAGACTAGTTTGGCTTCCGATAGCATTTTTACATCCAATAGAGCCTTAACTTAGAAAATCTAAGTCCAGTATTGCTTCCGGTAGCATTTTTGCTTCCGGTAGCAATTTTGTATCTGATGCTCAGTTTTGCTTCCGGAAGCATTTCTGCATCCGATAGCGACTTGAGTCTAAATCCAGTTGGGCTTCCTGAGCGTAAGTGAGTAAAAAAAATGTATACAAATTTTTGTTAGGTTGTGTTTAGTGTTAGTTTGTGAATAAAACATGATGGCCATTTGTATGCTTGGACTGCCCGGCCTTTTGTGTTGCTGCCTTGCCTTTGAAATGCATCTTCCTACTTGATTTGATTGTTCCATTGCGGACAATGCATGCTTTAAGTGTGAGGGGGGTGTATTATGTGCTTAAAAGTGGTCTAATTCAAAGCTTTCACACTTGATTTTTGGACTTATTTAGCATGATTTTTCTTGAAAATTTAACTTGATCATGGCTTTTGAAAGTAGATGGAATTGTCCTTTAGTGTGTAAGTAGAATTTTTGGAATGATTACTTAGGGCATTGCATGGGGCACTTTTGTAAAGTACCTCCTACTAATATAATATTAATCTTAACCTAACTCACTGCTAATCAAAACAATCCAAACAATGGAATCTAACTATGTTAGCAAAAGATTCACCTAACATAGTTAGCAAAAGAATTTCTCTATTAATAAGAGATTACATATCTAACTATGTTAGAAAAGAGAATCTTCTAACATAGTTAGCAAAAGAACCATCATCACCTAATAAATCATACATACAACATAATAACCTAAATCTAACCATGTTAGAAAAGAATCACCTAACATGGTTAGAAAAAGAACTAACCAAACTACACAAGAATAAACCATATTAGAGCGGGGCCCATCTAATATGATTATATACAAGGACCCATAAAGTCATACAATAAATAATCAATATACTACATACTCAAGTTAGGTAAAAGTACTCCCTAACCACAATCCATCAAACAACCACCTATATCAATAGGTCATCAGCATACTGATAAAGTACAACTGTCATTGCAGTCATAATAATCCCTGAACTATCATAATAACAGTATCAATATCTGATATCACAAACACTTCACATAATATGTCGCATAATAAGTACTACGACTTTCAAATATTACAATTCATTCAAAATAACATTCAATAATGCAGAAGCTGGTGCAGCCTAGCGAAATGGCGATATAAGTCCCTATAGGATCACCTCTGGCCTACTTACTAACTCAGTATGGGCCAGACGGCCCCTTCCCCTTCCTCTGCGCCTCCCCCTGGGCATGATCACCTGAAAAAGATAAAGTGAATGGGGTGAGACAAAACAATGTCTCAGTAATCACCTCTTAACTCACTGTGACACTCAGAAGTGGGGTAGTGGAGCGTCTACAGGGTACCACAGTTTTTAAAATCTGCATAACCACATAATATATATCCACATATATACAGTACAGATACATCCATCTCTCAATAGACAAAAGTAAACGTGTGTGACACTGTGCCCGGTCTCTAGTCCGAAAAGCATATAAAAAGGGGACCGGTCTCTAGTCCGAAAATCCCTGGTCCCAATCTCAAGTGCGATGGACCTGTACAACTAACCTATCGATTGCGCAGATCGACGGTTACATCGGCCGATGGTACTAAAATAAATCAGTGTCATGCAACATACAAAAGGTTGATAATTATATAAATATATTAAGTACAATTTATTTAGAAAGGTACCCTATAGCCCACGTTTAGATAGGAAATAGTCATAACACATTTCGTGTGTATATATATATATATATATATATATATATATATATATATATATATATATATATAAGTAGAAGAGGATTTTTAGAAATCCTCAACTACCTTCACCCCCAGTATCACAATCAGTTAAGCGTGATTACCTGCTAACTTCACTGCAGAAGATATACGCAAGTAACAGTTGCCCTCAAACTTCGCCTGAAAGATCACCGTCTACAATAATGCCACCATTTAAAATGGTTAAGACACCTTCATGACTTAGGCTATACTTTTCACCAATATCAAAAACAATATTGAAGTAATAATTTACTTTCATTACAATACATCCTTTAAGCTACTGTAATTCCATTAACCATCCTTTTATAACCTCTACATCATTGACCTTCACCATTTCTTGAAAACCTTGAAAATTAATCCACCTTATTAATCACCCATTAAAGCGCCGCATTTACATTAAATAAGCCACTCACAATGACCTCCATAACATCCAACCACTCTTCCAAACTCAAACAGCCTTTAATCTACCTAAACCACTTCATATCAACAATTTAACTATCCAACTTTCTCCCAAATACCATTCTAGCCAACTCTAACATTCCAACAACAATAAATAACCTTAACTAGCACTACATAATCACCAATTTAGTCCAAAGCCTCCTCCTTTAGCTAACCCTTACTTAAAGAGCCAAAAATGCCCTATTAACTTCCAAACTCCTTCCTAAACACCAATTCAATCAAAATCAATTTTCTCACATCTTAATATAACCTTAACAAGCATTTATTATCAACTAATTCATTCAAATCATCTTTCATTAACCAAACCCCAATTCAAAGAGTCATAGAAAACTTCCAAAAGTCCCCAAAATCTTTTCCAACTTCAATAAACCTTAATAATCCCCAAACATCTTCAATTTAACAGTGAATAATCATAATAATAACTTGTCAATCCTAAAGTCCCAATTTTTTTTTCCATAACATCCTAACATCAAAGAGACCAAATTTCACAAAATTAACTTCACAAGAGGCAAAGATCAAGCTTACGGAGTTCAAGAACGCAGGAAGGAGCTTCACTGCTGCCGGCCGCTGTCCAGAACTCGCCGGAATCGGCCCTTACGTGGCTGGCCGAACTGGAAAGCAAGGAGCATGAAGGAATGAAGAGGTGGAGTTGAAAGAAAAGGCATAACTTGTAAAAACCCAAAGAAAATACCTTCCTACCTTTTACCACCGTCGGCCGCCGGAAGAGATAAAGAAACTCGCCGGAAAATGTCTCCAAAATCGTCGGCCGAACTGAAAGGGAAGAGGAGCTAAGAAAATTGTGTTGTGAAGTTGAAGAAGGAAGAACAACATGAGGAACTACAAGAAAAATCAAACCTTTCCCCTCACCCCTGTTCACGTCGTCGGAAAACACCCAGGCCGCCGCCGGAAACCACCGCCAGCCACCGTTCGAACTTGACTTAAACAGACCCGAGGAGGAGAGGAGATAAACAACAGAAATGAGTAAGCTTTTTGCACAAAGATACCCGAATGAGTGTGAGAATGTAAAGAGAAATTGAGAGAAATGGTGAAAAGGGGGGGGGGACGACGCGCGCACAGAGAATGAGGAGGAGGGAGTTCGATTTGTTGTTAAGGAAGGAGGGAGGGTGCGTTTGGTTGAGGGAAATAAGGTGGTTTAAGATAATTTGTAACCCAAGCTTGCCATAGTGTACTCTTTTTAACTTAAAACCACTCAAACCAGTCTCCAATCTTCTGAATCTTCAAAATATTTTTAACTTTACCATTCCCTCATATTTCAAACTCTTCATTTCTTAATTAATTATATGCACATTAATTACTCAATATTTCCAAAATATTCCCAAAAATCACCAAAAATTCCCAAAAATTCCCAAAATTCCTAATTTCTCCATTTATCATTCCTCAAAACACTCTTTAATCCTGTATTAAATTTTCAGGATGTTACAACTTTTAAGGTATAAAGAGGGTGTAAGTTTCCCATTTAACTTTTCTTAGGGAGGAAGTGACTAATTAGAGTAAGCCATAAAAGTGAGAAGCCTCCAATCGAATTGAGTGGGTCAATAGTCAACTTGACCTCCTAGAACTTGTCCTAGCTCTTGTTCAAGATCACGATGCATGACATGATTGGAAATGAAATGGGTGTTTCTTTCTAAACCCTCATGACCCAAACACTAAGCCAACCAAATATTATCCTTTGATTTAACCCCTTTGGGCCATTCACTATTCTTTTCTACCACCTTGACCAATGTTTGAATGAGTGACTATAGCATATGCTTGCATTTATATTAGTGTTGTATTGTTGTATCTAGTGAAAAACATGCTATGTGTGAGAAATAATAAAGAGGCCGAGAGCCCTTGAGTGAAAAAGAAGAAAAGAGAGGTGGCCAAAGGCCAAGAAAAAGCAAAAGAAAAAAAACAAAAAAAAATAAGGCCGAAGGCCTAAGTAAAAAAGGAAGCACAAAGTGCTTATGTATGCCAAAGGCATTTGAGTTAAAAAAAAATTAATTAAGAGAAGCACAAAGTGCTTGGAAAAAAAGAGAGATGTAGCATGCTTAGTGGAATTGTATTCATTGTATTGCATGCATATGTGGTGGTAACTTGTTTATATCATTGGTCATTGACTACTTTCCATCATTCATCATTCATTATTAGCCTTCCATTCAACCCCCAAAGTCCCCTAGATTTTGTAAGTAATGGATGCACAAGAGGGGGGGTGAATTGTGCTTCAAAAATTAAATGCTTAAATAAAATAACGCACGAGTTATACTGGTTCGGTCTACCTGACCTACGTCCAGTTCCTCAACCTCCCAGGTCGAGTTCCACTAAGCCTCAGGTTTTAAATCGGGTTCACCTGAAAACCTTACAACCGCAAGTTTTCACGGGCTTACTTGCAACCTTACAACAAGTTTTCACTCAGGCTCACTTGTAACCTTTCTGACTAACTCCCCCTTACACCAAGCAAGGGGTTAACCTTTACACTTAAAGGATTTTTGACTAAGTTCTCTTAAAGAACAGATTGTGATACACACTTAAGTACAATAAATGCTCTTATGACAAGAAGAGACTTAACAACAAAGAGTACAGAATAAGTAGGTGAAAATAAACTCTTGATGTGTTAAATGCTCTTCGCTTTTCTGGGCAGCTTTGAATGCTTGAGAATGTTCTTCGTTTTCTTGCTCTAACTTCACTCAAGAATATTCAAAAATAATTCCATGCTTCATAAATGAAGTTGAGTTCCCTTATATAGTCTTCAAGCATTCTGAGCTCTTGGTAGGTGGGCTAGCCGTTTGAATATGTCCGTTTTTCCCTTGTTACCGTTTGCCCATTTAATGCTTCATCAATGCATAGCAGGGTTGACTTGCTTTATCTCTGAAAAGTAGCCCTGACACTTCTGCTCTGACAAAAGCATTCTGACTTCTGAGTATGTGAAGTTTGCTCTTGCACTCTTGCTGACGGATGATCATCATTCATCCACAAGTGGTAATCTTGCTCTGCAAGTGTTAAGCTCTGAGTCCCAATGTCAAGAGTCTTTCCATCCGGAAGCTCATTTGCATCCGGAAGCGTGACCATGTTCTGCACATACTGGTTAGTCCAACATAGCAATATATATATATAAGAATTATACATGCTGTGGGAAGCTTGTTCGCTATGGGGAGTAGTTTACTTAGACTGTGTTCTGATTTGGTCTATGATGTATCCGGAAGCATTCTTACATCCGGAAGTAAAACCACTGGATGAAGGATTTTTGTTCACTATAACTCACTCTTGCTTAGTGTATTTCATTCCAACACTCAGCGCTAGTCACTAAGCTATCGGAAGCACTTTTACTTGACGTAGTGAACTTACTGACGCTTAGGGATATGTTTCTTTTATCAGCCTGTGTCAGTTTAAATCCAACAGGAAGTGATTTCACTTGACGAGGCTGATTCACTGACGCTTGGGGTCATTCTACTCTATCAGTCTGCGCCAGTCTAAATCTAACAGGAAGTGCTTTCACTTGGCGAAGTAGACTTACTGACGCTTGGGGTAATATCTATTCTATCGCTCTGAGCCAGTCTAAGTCTAACAGGAAGCAAACTCACTTCCGGTTGAGTTATAGCTTAGTCTTAAGGTTTGTGTACCTAATTCTCATGGACTAAGTTATTTCCCTAGTGATTTTCTTGCTGACGCTGGGGGATGAAAACTTCATCCGCATGCGCAAGTCCTAATCTATCCGGAAGTAAATCCTCATCCGGATGCATTCTTACTTGGGATCCTATGTTATCCTATTGCTTCCTAGGCACTTGATCTAATCCTTTATATTTTAGTCTTCATCAAAACTTAAGATTCTAACATTCTCCCCCTTTTTGATGATGACAAACTTAGTTTTATCGATTAAGTTCATATGAAAGGATTAGCTGAAGAATAAAAGCAATAGTTAAGAACAAGTAACTTAGACAGATATTATTGATAAGCATAAGTTACAAGTCAGAGCATATAATCAGATAACATTTACAGGTAAAGAGCATATATTAGGCAGATATGAAAGTATGCATGAAGAAGGAAACATTTCTAAGTAAATAAAATAAAATTGGGACTGGGGTTTTAGGGTTTTTGTTTCTTCTTCCTAGCTCGGCCTCATGAACATTCTAGTCAACCATCCGCTGAAGCTCTTCTTCATCAAGGAACTCCCAGGATAGCAAGGCTAGTGGTCAATGGGGTGAAAAATCGGGTGGATGGAACTCCCAGGAACCCAAGCGCAGAAGGTCAATATATCAATACATCTCTCCCCCTTTTGGCATCATCAAAGAGGGTGAGGGACAGGGATGGAGAGATCCTTCCATTACTTCTTCAGCAAAAGCCCTAACAGAGGCTAGTACATGTACCATGCATTTCCAGCAGATTTGATCGCTGCAGCCTCCTCCTTAGGGATGGACTTCCTCTTCTTATCAAGCTTCTCTTGCTTAGAACCCACTAACAGTTCTGCCATTCTACCAGAAGTTTCAGGCTGACCTTGAATATTTTCATCCTGCCCTAGTGCAATTTGCCCAGAAACTTCATGGTGTTCTTGATGATCTTCAGGATGCCCAGATTTTCCAGAATGTTGATGACTTGATTTCCCAGATTTGGACTTGTGTTTCTTAGATGAGGAGGGTTTCCTCGAAACTGGGTTTGTTTCAGAGGGTTCGGCCATTTTTGTGGGGTTGATGAAAAGTTTATATGAAGAGGATGAAGAATATAGATGAAGATGAAAAGTGAAGTGAAAAGAGATGTCCTTTTTATAGGTAAAGTCATTAAGGGCAAAAAGGTCATGCTTCTTCACATTATCACACATTGGGTAGCGTAAACACTTAAGTTGGAGCGATATACCTGATGACACGTGTCGCTTCAGAGAAGTCGAAACGTCTTATTTGGAAGTTGAAGCGTTTTCTGAAGTGACGTGTCTTTTTGGACTTGTGCTGGCGCTCTCTTGGTTTGATCATCCAGCGTCAGTGAGTAATCATCCGGAAGTGGTTTTGCTTCCGGTTGCACTTACTTAAGATTTAACATTGAATATCTGCAAAAGCATATATTGGCACTCCGATGCCTAAGTTAGTATTGTTGTAAGTGATAAATAATCAAGTATATAAAAAAAATAATTTACACTTCATTTGGGTTTACCATTCCCAAATCACCTCTAATGAAAATAAACTGGTCAGTCCCCAGAGGCTTAGTGAAGATGTCCGCAAGCTGTTGTTGTGTGGGAACAAACTGCACCTTGACATCCTTCTTTTGAACATGGTCTCTGATGAAGTGATGTCGGACGTCAATGTGCTTAGTCCTTGTGTGCTGAACTGGATTCTTGGCGAGGCTAATTGTGCTTGTGTTATCACAGAGGATGGGTGCCTCAGGGAACTCCAAGCCAAGATCTCTCAACTGGTTCTTCAGCCATAGCACTTGAGCACAACAACTTGCAGCAGCAATGTATTCTGCCTCAGTGGATGACAAGGACACGCAGGTTTGCTTCTTGCTAGCCCAGGACACCAGACAACCACCAAGGAAGGCGCATTGTCCACTGGTGCTCTTTCTATCTGTTTTATAACCTGCATGGTCAGAGTCAGAATAAGCCCACAAGAACTCTTGGTTACCTCTGGGATACCAAAGACCCAGTTCTTGTGTTCCCTCAAGGTATCTCAGAATGCGTTTCACGCATGTTAAGTGTGACTCCTAGGGGTTGGCTTGAAACCTAGCGCACATGCCTACACTAAATTGAATATCAGGCCTGCTCGCCGTTAAGTATAGGAGGGAACCTATCATTCCCCTGTACATGGGCAGGCTGACACTTTTACCTTTTGCGTCAGCGTCGAGTGCAGCTGTGGTGCTCATGGGAGTATCATACTCCTTGCATTCATCCATCCCAAACTTTTTGAGTAGTTCTCTGCAGTACTTGGTTTGGGAGATGAAAATTCCGTTCTTCTTTTGTCTAATTTGCAGGCCTAGGAAGAACGTTAGTTCTCCCATCATTGACATCTCAAATTCACCCTGCATAGTCTTAGAGAAATCTTCACAAAGCTTTTCGTTAGTTGCCCCAAATATAATATCATCAACATAAATTTGGACAATTAGCATATTTCTTTCTTTGTGAAGGATAAACAGTGTATTATCTAATTTGCCCCTTGAGAAACCCTTTCCCAGCAGAAAGCTGCTGAGTCTCTCATACCAAGCTCGAGGAGCTTGTTTCAGGCCATATAGAGCTTTCTTTAATCTATACACATGTTTGGGGTGCTTATGGTCCTCAAAGCCAGGAGGTTGTTCTACATATACCTCTTCTTTAATATAACCATTAAGAAATGCACTCTTTACATCCATTTGATATAATCTAAAACCTTTCATGGATGCAAAGGCTAGAAGAATCCTTATTGCTTCAAGTCTAGCGACTGGAGCAAAAGTTTCTTCATAGTCAATGCCTTCTTCTTGGTTGTATCCTTTAGCTACTAGTCTGGCTTTGTTTTTGGTGATTTGACCTGTCTCATCCAGTTTGTTCTTGAAGACCCACTTGGTCCCTACTATGGATTGATGAGACGGCCTTGGGACTAGTTCCCACACTTGACTTCTCTCAAATTGATTTAGCTCTTCCTGCATGGCAATAATCCAGTCGCAGTCCTCAAGAGCTTGTTCAACTGAAGTTGGTTCGATTTGAGATAGGAATGCTCCGAACTCAACTTCATTTTGAACTTGTCTTCTAGTTCTGACACCAGAAGAAACATCACCAAGCACTTGATCAAGAGGATGATCCCTGTGATGTCTCCTAGCTATTGGCAACTGTGCCTCCTCAGGCATGGGTTGCACTCTAGGTTCATCACTGGGTTCACCTTCTTCTTTGGGATTGCTTGTTGGTGTTTCTTTTGGTGGTGAGGAAGATGATGGTAGTTTTGGAAGATTAAGTGCTTCATCATCTTCTGTGGATTGTCCCCATGTAGGAGTTTCATCAAATACAACATGCATGGATTCTTCTACAGTTTTAGTTCTCATGTTGTATATCCTGTATGCTTTACTCCTAAGGGAATATCCTATGAATATGCCTACATCAGCCTTTGGATCAAACTTACCCAAATTTACCTTTCCATTATTATGCACGTAGCATTTTGATCCGAATATTCTGAGGTGGCTGATGTTGGGCTTCCTCCCTTTGTATAGCTCGTATGGAGTCTTATCCAAGCCCTTGCGAACATAGGCTCTGTTGGAGATATAGCAAGCAGTGCTCATAGCGTCTGCCCAGAACACTTGAGAAACCTCTTTCTCGTTGAGCATGCTTCTAGCCATCTCTGTCAGAACCCTGTTCTTCCTTTCGACCACTCCATTTTGCTGAGGAGTCCTAGGAGCTGAGAAGTTATGTTCAATGCTGTTTTGCTCACATAGCTCAGAGAAGCTATGGTTCTCAAACTCTCCTCCATGGTCTGTCCTTATGGCTGTGATTTTGAGCTCTCTCTCATTCTGCACTTTCTTAGCCAGGACAACAAAAGCATCAAAAGTATCTTGCTTAGAGGCAAGAAACATAGTCCAAGTGAACCTTGAATAGTCATCCACCACCACTAGAGCATATAGGTTTCCACCCAAGCTCTTTACTCTTGCTGGTCCAACCAAATCCATGTGGATTAGTTCCAAGGGCCTGCTGGTGGAGACTCTCTTCTTGGTTTTAAACGAGGACTTAGTTTGCTTTCCTCGTTGGCAGGATTCACAGATAAAATCATGCTTAACTTTAAAAGAGGGAATACCTATAGCTAGCTCATTTTTAATTAGCATATCCAATTGAGTAAAATTGACATGAGCTAACCTCTTATGCCAAAGCCAGCTATTCTCGTCACTAGATATTAAACATTTCTCTTCTAGCTGTTGACATAAATCTAAGGTATATAGATTCCCATTTCTATTGGCCTTAAGTTTATACTTTAAGTTGGCCTTGTCTAAAATTAGATCCTGCTTATCAACTATTAAGCACTCATTTGAATCAAATATTACCCAGTTACCTTTGTCCGTGCTTTGACTTACACTTAGCAGGTTGTGACATAGACCGTCCACTAGATATACATCTTTGACTGGTCCGACTTCTCCAACTCCAGTGATCTTGCCACTTTGATTTCCTCCAAAGGTCACTGTGGCTCCATCTTTGATCACCAGAGATTTGAACTTGTCTCTGTCTCCAGTCATATGTCTCGAGCATCCGCTATCGATGTACCATTTTTTGTTCTTGGATGCCTTGAGACACACCTGAAACAATCAAGCAACTTTAGGTACCCAACCTTTCTTGGGTCCCTTGTTAGTAGTGTTTAGTGCCCTTGGTCTAGCTTTGGGCTTAACCTTGGGCTTATGAACATTTGGAGCCTTTGGCCTAGTGCTGGTTCTAGGCTCTTGGGTTTTCCCTGTGGGATGATTCCAGGCTCGGGATCCTTGTCCTTTCTTGGTATCCTTTGCAGGAGGAGGATCCTGTGTAGCCTTGGTTCCTTTGGGCACCCATTTGTAAGAGCTGTTAGCTCCATGCTTCTTAGCATTACAGGTGGACATGGAGTGTCCTTTCCTGTTGCAGTAGTTACAGAAGCTAAAAGGTGAGGAGCTATGACTGGTGGCTTTATGGAAGAACTTTAAGTAAGGCTTTACTTTTGGTTCTTCCCATTTTTTCTTTCTAGGGGTATATCCCAAGCCAGTTCTATCCCTATATGCCCTTTGGTTCATTAAAAGTATATTCAGCATTTCTGAACCATTGGTAAACTTCTGCAGGGCATTTTGCAGCTTGTTATTTTCTTCTGAAATTTTGCTGCAATTAGGGCAGCTCTCAGGTGTTGGGGCGTTGGGTTCTGTTCGGGGAGAGCCCTCGCCATTCACTATAGGAAGTTTTCTAGCTTCCGCTAGTTCCTCACTTAATGAGTCCACCTTGGACTCAAGTGATTCCTTTTTGGTTTTTAACACCTTATAAGCTTTACATAGTCTAGAGAATTCTTCATGAACCTCATTATAAGCCTCTTGTAGTTCAGGAAGAGTTACCTCATGATCTTCGTTGGTGAGGTCCAGATCTGAAGATGCTTCTTCATCCTCTTCTCTAGCTACCAGACAGAGGTTGGCAATTTCTTCATCATCACTTGCTTCCTCATCTGAGCTATTCACCCAAATGGAGGAAACAAGAGCCTTTCTTTTGTCCTTGCCTTTTGACCTCTGCAGGCTGGGACACTCAGCCTTGAAGTGACCAGGTTTATTGCATTCAAAGCACACAGGGACCTTCTCTTTCTTGTATCCCTTCTTCTGGCTGGAATCACCTTTCTGATAGCCTCCCTTCTTTCTGAAGAATTTCCTAAACTTCCTCACCATCATAGCCATCTCCTCATCATCCATCTCATCCTCGTCATCCTCATCATCGTCATTGATCTCTTTGCTGGGAGCAACGAGAGCAAGATTCTTACTTTTGGATGAGGTTTGAGGAGCTCTCATAGCCAGCAGGGTAGGCTCATATTCAGCAAGGGAGCCAAAAAGTGCGGTGATGGAGCTGGTTGATTCTCCTTGCACTTCTTGCAGAATAGTTACTTTGGTGATCCAGTCACCCCTCAAGATCTTTAGAATTTTGCTCACTTGCTCTCTCTCAGGGATATCCTTACCCAGCGAGGCCAGATTGTTGATGAGATGGGTGAACCTGAGCTCCAGGTCTCTGATAGGCTCGGTGGGACTCAGCATGGAGAATTTGTGAAATTCTTCTACCAGCATTTCAACACGTCTTGCCTTTACTCCCCCTGTTCCGGAATGTGCAGCCTCAAGAGCCTCCCACATATCTTTTGCATTTTTGTGGTGGCTGATCCTGTGAAACTCTTTGTAGGTGAGAGCACACTGGATGTAGTGCATCGCCCTATAGTTGAGTTGGACTAGAGCATAGTCCTCAGGAGTGTATCTGGCTCGCGCTTTTGCAAATCCATCCTCATCCAGCGGAGTTTGATCCCCTCGTTCTATTACATCCCAGAGTCTGATATCACTTGACTTGATATAAGTCTCCATTCTGAACTTCCAGAATGAGTAGTTGTACCCATCGAAGCCTGGGGGCTTGTTGGGTTGAACGGAGACATCAGGTAGAGAATAGTCTGTGTCCATTACTGGATCTTTTCCTTCAGATTCGTTGGAATCGAGTGAGAAGGACCTTGCTCTGATACCAAATGTAAGTAATGGATGCACAAGAGGGGGGGTGAATTGTGCTTCAAAAATTAAATGCTTAAATAAAATAACGCACGAGTTATACTGGTTCGGTCTACCTGACCTACGTCCAGTTCCTCAACCTCCCAGGTCGAGTTCCACTAAGCCTCAGGTTTTAAATCGGGTTCACCTGAAAACCTTACAACCGCAAGTTTTCACGGGCTTACTTGCAACCTTACAACAAGTTTTCACTCAGGCTCACTTGTAACCTTTCTGACTAACTCCCCCTTACACCAAGCAAGGGGTTAACCTTTACACTTAAAGGATTTTTGACTAAGTTCTCTTAAAGAACAGATTGTGATACACACTTAAGTACAATAAATGCTCTTATGACAAGAAGAGACTTAACAACAAAGAGTACAGAATAAGTAGGTGAAAATAAACTCTTGATGTGTTAAATGCTCTTCGCTTTTCTGGGCAGCTTTGAATGCTTGAGAATGTTCTTCGTTTTCTTGCTCTAACTTCACTCAAGAATATTCAAAAATAATTCCATGCTTCATAAATGAAGTTGAGTTCCCTTATATAGTCTTCAAGCATTCTGAGCTCTTGGTAGGTGGGCTAGCCGTTTGAATATGTCCGTTTTTCCCTTGTTACCGTTTGCCCATTTAATGCTTCATCAATGCATAGCAGGGTTGACTTGCTTTATCTCTGAAAAGTAGCCCTGACACTTCTGCTCTGACAAAAGCATTCTGACTTCTGAGTATGTGAAGTTTGCTCTTGCACTCTTGCTGACGGATGATCATCATTCATCCGCAAGTGGTAATCTTGCTCTGCAAGTGTTAAGCTCTGAGTCCCAATGTCAAGAGTCTTTCCATCCGGAAGCTCATTTGCATCCGGAAGCGTGACCATGTTCTGCACATACTGGTTAGTCCAACATAGCAATATATATATATAAGAATTATACATGCTGTGGGAAGCTTGTTCGCTATGGGGAGTAGTTTACTTAGACTGTGTTCTGATTTGGTCTATGATGTATCCGGAAGCATTCTTACATCCGGAAGTAAAACCACTGGATGAAGGATTTTTGTTCACTATAACTCACTCTTGCTTAGTGTATTTCATTCCAACACTCAGCGCTAGTCACTAAGTTATCGGAAGCACTTTTACTTGACGTAGTGAACTTACTGACGCTTAGGGATATGTTTCTTTTATCAGCCTGTGTCAGTTTAAATCCAACAGGAAGTGATTTCACTTGACGAGGCTGATTCACTGACGCTTGGGGTCATTCTACTCTATCAGTCTGCGCCAGTCTAAATCTAACAGGAAGTGCTTTCACTTGGCGAAGTAGACTTACTGACGCTTGGGGTAATATCTATTCTATCGCTCTGAGCCAGTCTAAGTCTAACAGGAAGCAAACTCACTTCCGGTTGAGCTATAGCTTAGTCTTAAGGTTTGTGTACCTAATTCTCATGGACTAAGTTATTTCCCTAGTGATTTTCTTGCTGACGCTGGGGGATGAAAACTTCATCCGCATGCGCAAGTCCTAATCTATCCGGAAGTAAATCCTCATCCGGAAGCATTCTTACTTGGGATCCTATGTTATCCTATTGCTTCCTAGGCACTTGATCTAATCCTTTATATTTTAGTCTTCATCAAAACTTAAGATTCTAACAGATTTGATTGTGCCATGCATAATAATGGGTGGAGAACTTAGAGCTATTACAAGCCTATGGTGATGGTCAAGTGCATTGAGCCAAAGAGTGATCACAAGTCCCTAGTTATGCATTTTTTCTAACTTGAGTGAATGAGTTAAACACTTAATCCGGTGAGGAAAAATCTCAATTGGTACTCCTCCTCAATTCTAGTTGCTTGCTAAACTTGCATTCACTTTGTATTCTTAGATTTGGTCCATGCGATGCTTTAGGGAAATGTTCAAGAAGATCAACTTATATGCTATGACAATTCCAATTGTCTTCACTATGCTTAATGATTAAGTTAGTCTTTTTATATAACTTTGCCCGGAGTGCAAAGATTAAGTGTGGGGGATTTGATTGGACCGAATTTTATACCTTTAAGCATGTGCAATTGAGCTTACTTAGTGTGATTTAATTGATATATTTGATCATTATTGGCATATTTTATTGCGCATGCTTGTTGGAATTAATTGGTGAATATTAGCCTTTTTACTTGCATTTTTAAGAAACCAAGGGTATTTTGGTCATTTTGACTATGTGATGATATTTTATTGTAGGGGGGTCCCACGTGGACCCCACACACCCTTGGTGGAGCTTCGGTGGAGCTTAGTTGGCAAGGAGGAAGGCTAGATGACAAGGCATGAGACATAAAGCAACAATTACCATTTTTGGTAAAAGGACAAAGGCACTTTTGAAGCATCTTACTAAAAGAGGAAAAAATGGCTCCAAGTTCAAATTCAAATTTGGAGTTGATGGAGAGCTTCATTAAGGGCAAAAATGGAAGCACAATCACTTGGAGAAAAAGGAGAGACCTTTAGGAATGCATCTAGACCACATCAAGTCCACATTCACCCGTCTTTTCACCAAATACCGAAAACACCCTTCCTTCCATTTAATCTTACACCTCTCGGCCATAACCCTCCATAATCACCAAAAATATCTTCTTGACAACTCATTCACACCACTTGACAGCTCATTAACTCCCTAAGCCAACTCATCATCTAACTAACTCACTTACATAATCCCAACTAACTTCATTTTGACATAACTCTTAACTACTTCCACTTTCACTTTCTCTCTCTTCTAACAAATTCTCTCAACTCCATCTTCATCTTCTTCACCTTCTCCATTTCGCAAATCACCTCCATGGCCACCATAACCTCATGCCTTCCTCCATCCTCCATCTCCATGAGCGGCTAGACGTCCTCTCCTCTGTCTCCAAAGGAATGTGCTTGTAGAAATTCAACATTTGGCCTCATGTATTTGTAATGTACTCTTTTAGGTTTCAAGCTAGATGTAAGTTTTTGCCTATGTAATGACCTTGATTTTAGGCTTGTATAGGTTAGAATACCTTGAATTAGGTGTTCTACTTAATTGTGGCTTGGAATCTCTCTTTTGTGTTTAGCTCATGAAAACCTAAAGCTATACGTTTGTAATTTCATGAATGTACTTGTGTGCGATTAGTTCCTAGTATATTTGTGGAATGAATGTTTTTCTTAGGTGCTTGATTAGTATCTAATGTTGCTTAAGGTATGAGTTCAACTTGAAAGAGCATAAGGCTTGGTTAACCTAATTAAACTGTTCTAGATTTCTTAGATTTAAGAGATCTTGAGAATTTAGTTAAATTATATCAAGTGTAACAAATATATGAGGTCCGATTAACCAAAAGCACAAAGTACTTTGGAGAGGGAGGTACTTCTCATCTCATACTTTCACATCTTTTACATTCGGATAGTTGTTGTTTTTGTTAGATTTAATTAGTTGTAGCCATAAAAATCACACTCCAACTATTTGTTAAATTGCGTGACTTGATTTCCTTTTACTTGCAAGAATTGAACCTAGATCGTGAGAAGACCTTTACTCACCGCTACTACCTAGTAATTGAGTTTAGAATTGTATTGATTAAATCTTTTAGGCGACAAAAAGGTTAAATCAGTGTGTCTCTGGAATTCTCGCCTCAGTCCTATCCTCATGCTTCTTCCCCTTGGCATCTTTTGGACCATACACTACAATTTATCGAGGTTTTTTTTAAAATGAAACACAAAATCTTTCTTTATAAATTGGAAAAAAATTGCTACCAAAAAAGTAAAAAATAAGCATTTCAACTTCACTTCAAAATAGCAAATATGTTCAAATAAAGAGAAATTTAAAATGAAAAAGAAAGAGGATATGAGTACAGAGTTGTTATCAGCAGAATAAAAGGGTTTTACTTACACACCATGACATGCTTACAGAGTTGTTTTCACCTCCCCCTAGAAATGCTTAAACAATGATCCATTAAGGCAAACCAGCTACAATTAGGCCATTTCACAACTCAATTTCCTATTGCTTCAAAATAGTTCAAGCTTCTTAAATGGTTTTTGTGAAAAAATGATTAAATTGGAATTGGAATTCAGATAGCTACTTCAGTTTATTTAAAAGTAAGATTAACCACGGAAAAATATGTATTATTCTCCATTGCGGCAATTAGCAAAACAAAAAATTCCATAAGCAGAAACCCAAATCAAAATTAAAACAACATTCCTAGAGATATTCACAAATTAAAACACACTCAATCAAATAACCAAAATTAAAACCCTTAAAAATAAACCACCTTTCGAACCCAATATATCCCAAATCAAAATCCAACAATTTCTACAGCCACCCAATAAAACCACCCAAAAATAACTAAATCAAAATAATCTTACTCCAAATGGTTAAGCTGCTCGAACAAAATACTAACAAACATTTTAGGCTTTGCTAGTGGCTTTGCTTTCAGATCAAAATTGGGAGCATGAAATCCAATTTTTTTGCCTTAATCACACAATATTTATAAATTTGACATTGACCCAGAAATGAAATGAAATTAAATTTTGAAATATTGTTACCTCATCTTCAAGAGCGTAGGGAGTGAATATGTACGGAGGGCAATATATGGACTGAAACTGAAACTTCAATCACGACAAAGATTAGAGTAGGCTTTGGGGAATTCTAGGTTTTAGTTGAGAAAGGTTTCTTCAGGTGTGAAACAGTAATCTTCGGTGGCTATAATCATGTGTGGAAGGAGAAGAGCCACCATTTCGATGATCAATAGGATGGGAGAGAAGAGAAGACAAATAGTTGTGAGAAAAAGGATAGATGGAGACAATGGATGAAACGGCTCATCAAAGGGGCTAATTAAATGGTGCATTAATTCTGGCTCATAGTGTGAACACAGTGGAGAGATTCCATACGCAAAATATATAGTTATATTAGATAGATAGATAGATAGATTTTGTAATGACAATAAAGACTTACCTACATTCATCGGAGCCAAAAACAATGTCTTATTTGTAGCACATGTTTGCAAACGTTCTTTCATATCTTCTTGATCCCAAAGTGTGTAGTGGAATTTTCTATAGTTAATACATACATACATACATACATATGTGTGTGTGAAAAAAAAAGTGTGTACTGTGTGTGTGTGATAAACACTAACCCCGTCTTCCCATTCCAAGCCGTCAGTTTTCTTCACTTCCCAGCGGCATCTCCGGCGACCAAGGCATCCCTCTCACACCTCATCACTTCCTTCGTCCTTTCTCTCCTCACACCCGGCGACCCTCTCTTCTCGATCCCTACTCGTCTTCCTCGTTATTCGCCCTCCCTCCCTCGTCTTCGGTTTTCCGGCGAATATAGTGGCGGCCGGCGGTGTGACGGTAATTCCTTGCCATTCCTTTCATTCCTCAAGCTATTGCTTTCCTTCTGAGGCCGATTTATCACCTTCCCTTCCTCCTTTCATTCTTTGGGCTTGTCTGTCATAAATGTGGGAAATTGTTCTGTTTTATACTACTCCCTCTGGTCCTAAATATAAGACCTAGATGACTTTTTTGGAAAATCCTAAAAAAACAAAAAAATAAGTTAATTATAAATTAATTTACCTAATTTTTTCCCTTAAACTAGTTTATTTTACCTATAAACTAATGGATTATCTAAAAATATATTAAATATGTCATCATTTAATAACATATTTCGCAACCTTAATCTCTCCAAAAAAAAGGTTATCTAGGTCCTAAATTTAGGACCCGAGGTAGTACTATTTTACAGTTTTCCTTTTTTACTTTGGCTTATTTTATACTATCTCCAGTCCTAAATATAAGACCTAATTGACTTTTTTAAGAGATTAAAGTTGCAAAATAGGTTATTAAATTATGACATATTTGATATCTTTAAAATTATCCATTAGCTTATAGCTAAAATAAACTAGTGTAAGAGAAAAAATTAGTAAAATCAATTTATAATTAACTTATTTTGCCTTTTTTTAGGATTTTTCAAAAAAGTCAACTAGCTCTTATGTTTAGGACCAAAGGGAGTACTACATTTGGGTTCTCTGTTATGATTGTGTAATCAAAGTCTTGTTGTCTTGTGTTGCCATGGTCAGAGGAGCAAAAGATGGAGAAGTCTATCTATGTTCACATCCTTCGTTTGCCAGAAGGTCAAACTAAAACTTCTTTCAAAGGTTCAGTTAATGCTTGGTATGTGATCAAACAAGGTGAAGGTGGTGTTGTTGAAATGACACCGGCTTTTGAAGGTGTAATTCAGCCCAAGAATCCCTTTGATTCTGCTCTTATGTATGCCACATGCCAAGTGATTGGTTCACGCATTTATATGCTTGGTGGCTCTACCATGGATTGGCTTAATCATTCAACTCCAGTGACTTCCAAGTTTGTACATTTTATAGACACCCACAGGCCAAATGATGGTTGGCAACGGTGCTGCAACGGTGCTGCTCTTTGCCATTCTATCACTGCAATGGTATAAGTTTTAATGTCGATGATGAATGGTTGGTTGTTTTTCGTGGTTATCTCATCAACCATGATTAATTCGTTCCTCCTAGTCCTCCGGTTTTTTGTCTCAATGTTCATAGCGGAGACTTAAAACGTTTTCCTTCACATGCTGATTTCTCTGGTTACCCAGTTTTTGCTACATGTCCATCCCCAGGCAAAGTTGATGCCTACATGAACAAAAATGGCTCTACCTACTTGCTGAAACTTGACTGCAGCAGCTATACTTGGACTGCCCTCTCTGAGGGAAAATGGCCTTACCCTGTTGCTCAGGTAGCTTATTGCTACAATGTTGTGGATAATGGGATTCTTTACTCGTATGATTCTGACTCCTCAAAATTCCGATCCTATGATCTTTGCCAAAATGTGGAACTTTATGTGGTTGACCTTCCCTATTCCATTTGGTTTCCTCGTGATTTGTCTTTCAATCTCCTTGTCCTTGCTAACAATAGCTTCTGCATTGTGTGACATTGGAATGATCGTTATCATCAAATCTTTGTCAATTACACTAGATTCTCAGTTTCAGGAGATGTGCCCAAAATTGTTCTTGAAGATACTAAGACTTTCCCTATTGCTCGTGGCTATACTATTCTCAATGTCGTGGCTGTGGCAGCGTAAGTTGGCCTAAATTTGAAGCTCACCTTGAAATACACACTTACTTCTGCATTCCCCTCTTTACGGTTTTATTGTATCATCCATATTGTTACCTATTTCCTCTCTCTTTATTCAATGTTGATTGACTTTTCCATTTTACATGCCTACAGTGATCCAAATTCAGGTGAGTCATGCAGCTCAATCGATACTATAACTACTGATGATGATTCAAGGGAGGGAACAATGCCTAATGATGATTCAAGGGAGGGAACAATGACTACTGATGATTCAAGGGAGGAAACAATGACTACTGATGATGATTCAAGGGAGGAAACAATGTCTACTGATGTTAATCCAAGGGTGAAAACATTGATATGTCAATGGAATCAAATTCTTGTATGAAGTATGAACATTTAACTTACACATGACCTAGACTTTAGTTAGTTTATGGGTATAATATAATATTAATTTTGAGCTAAATATTATAGATATTTTAGTGTGTCAACATTATGTTGTATTAGTTCACAAAGATTACACAACAAAAACAACTTTGTATCAATTTTTTACCTAATATTAACTTGAATAGTTTTACACTCAATGGCAATAGATCCAAGCTTTGTTACTGCAAGAGATGAGAGGCTTTGTTGTTCTAAGAGATGAGAGAGTAGGGGTGGGCAAAATTAATCGAAAACCAAACCGAACCAAATGGTTTTGGGTTTTACGGTTATTGGTTTTGGTTTCGGTTTCTATTTTGTGCAAGTTTCGGTTATCGGTTCAGTTTCGGTTTTTGAATAAACAAATTCGGTTATAACCGAAAACCAAAAATATACCATGTTTTAAAATATGCCCAATAAAATCAATAATAATAAAAAACCCAAAAGTCTAAAACACAAAGATTGGCTTGTGCTCAACCTCACGATCATAATCAAGACTATTACAAGCAACGTGGTGAACATTATGAGTCCATTGTATTCAATTACTTAAACTTTTATATACGAAAATTAATTAAAATAATGTTATCATGTAAGATTTTTCTAAAAAAGCAATAAGCAACACATGTTTTTTTCTCATGTTTTTAGTTTTCTTTTCCATTCTCTATGTAATAGGAAGTCTCCAATTGCATCTGTAGTAAAAAAAAAGGTCATAAGCCTGTTTGGATTTGTGAAACTTCCTATCTTAGTGCAGCAAATTTGTTAAGTTGTATGCAGAGTTCCATGAATATGCCATATACATTACATTGCTAAGTGATGCAGATTATAAGCTGTAATATTTTTGTAGATCTTTAGGAGATGCTATTTATGCTAATAGGAGCTACTACATCATGTAAACAACGGTTTTATATTTTTGTATAATATCTTTATTAGCTTTTGATTGATTTAGTTTATTGGCTTTCGGTTGATTTTTAATTTAGTTGTTCTTTTGCAGGATGTGTTTTTGCTTTGGTTGAAGCAAAAAATTACATGCTGACTATGTGCTTTTGGAGGATTAGTGAACAATGAATTTGATGTGGGTTAAACCAACTTTTGGTCTCTATAGTTTGATGTGATTTGGGTTTTAGTCCCTAGAGTTTAAAAGTGGAGGTTTTGGTCCTTATAGTTTACATTCATTTTGGTTTTAGTCCATATACTTTCAAAAAAGGGGTTTTGGTCCTTCAAGTTTCATTTTGTTCAAACATATGATCCCTATAGTGTGACAAGGACTTAATGGTGTTAAATGAGCTGACATGTTAACGATGATGTGTTAGCTTACATGGAAAAACAATTATAATTAAAAATGGTTAATTATTTTTTTAAAAAAAAAACGAAGAAAATTTTCCCCCACTCCTGCTTCTTGCTCGTCCTCCTCTTCCCCCACCATTCTCTCTTCCTCTTAGTTTCAGACACTAACCTATCTCCCAACCCCAAATCCAACAATGTTTATAATTTACAGAAGGAGGCTACCTTGTCCTTCGTCTTCGTGGTTGGGATATATGAGCGAATTGGTAATTGTTTTTGTTATGGGGCTACTTATGTTAAAAATGATTGTTTTCGTTTATGAAATCTAATTTTTCAGTTTACTTTGCAATTGCAAATCTTATCTGAACTCTGGCAGCGCACGTGGCTGACTTGCGGACATTCCGACCTCGGCCGTCGACCTTCGTGTGCCTGTCCTTGGTGGACTTCTTCGCTGACGTGGTGCTGGATGTGGTTGTTGTGGGTTTGTGATATAGATCTGGTGGCTTTGGCTAAAGAAGCGTCCACGAGAGAGGCAGTAATGGAAGCTGAAATGGAGGAAGAAGAGGCCGATGTTGAAGTTGATTTTGTGGCTTGGATGGACGTGGAGGTGGGGGAGGATGAGGAAGAAGGAGGAGGTGTGCAAGAAGATTTTCCTTTTTCTTTTTTTTTTAAAAAAAATAATTAATCATTTTTAATTATAATTGTTTTTTTCCATGTAAGCTAACATCATTACTGACATGTTAGTTTATTTAACACCATCAAGTCCTTGTCAAACTATAGGGACCATATGTTTGAATAAAATGAAACTTGAAGCACCAAAATGAAACTTGAAGGACCAAAACCCTTTTTTTGAAAGTATAGGACTAAAACCAAAATGAATGTTAACTATAAGGACCAAAACCTCCACTTTTAAACTCTAGGGACTAAAACCCAGATCACATAAAACTATAGGGACCAAAAGTTGGTTTAACCCATTTGATGTTTATGTTGAGTTTGCTATCCACCATTCAAGATTAGGACAAATTAGGTGGCTATGTTATTTTTGTTAGTTGTTATCCTAAAAATGCTTGCTATTTGAATGTACTTTTTGGTTTGGTTGATACTTTGAATTTTAATTGCTCTTATTTTGTGAGAAAAAATTGTATAGATTGTGTTGAAAGTATAACTAGGTGGGGAGGAATTTTCAAATGCATGACCAATATTAAAAAAATTTGTTTAGGCCATAAAACAAAAATAACCCAAAAAGGCAAAAATAACCGAAAAAAACCATAATCAAACCGAAATTAATTCGGTTTTTCGGTTATGGTTATTGATTATTCGGTTTCGGTTCACAATTTGTAGACAATTCGATTATCGGTTAATTTCGTTTCGGTTCGGTTTTGAACCGAGAAACCGAATGCCCACCCCTATGCGAGAGTGTGGCTTTGTCTATGGGTTAGTGAGAAAGATGAGAGAGCGAGAGCGATAGCGATTGAGAAGGAGGGAAAGGTCTACTATGTCTATGGTTGACAAGGGAGATACTGATGAAAGGTCTTTTGGTGAAGATGGAATTGCCAAAAACAGGTAAGGGGGGATGGGGACCATGTGGAACATCCTTTTGTTCTTTGGATGACCATGTGGAACATCCTTTTACACATCCTGAAAAAATTAATTAGGGATTTCTAGTATCTAAGTTTGAATTTTTGGATTGGGAAGCTTCAAGGTGAAAATCAAATGAATTGAAATATTTTAGAGAATAAATGTATTTTTAGAAATTAAGATGCTTAGATTTGTAGTATCTAAGTTTGAATTTTTGGATTGGGAAGCTTCAAGGTGAAATTCAAATGAATTGAAATATTTTGGAGAATAAATGGATTCTTAGAAATTAAGATGCTTATTTCCTCTAGAAATTGAAATTAAAGGAGAAATAGTTAAAGAGTAAAGAATTGATTGGATAGAAATGTAGATAAATTGGTGTATAGAATATTTTTTTTTTCCAATTTGCTTTAAGTTAAGAATTTAAAATGGGAAACCTAAATAAGTAAATATACCCATTTGCCCTAAAACCCTAATGCATATAATTAAAAATCATCTTCCTCCTTTCTCAAAGCCCAATATCAGTCTCCAAGTTTAGACTACAGGAACCAATGTAGGGGTTAGAAACACTTTTCTTTTGATACACTGTCCTGATGAGTTAACATCTGGACATTTTTGTACAATCTAACTACTCCTTCTGGTCCTAAATATAAGTAATAGTTGACTTTTTTGAAAAATCCTAAAAAAGCAAAATAAGTCAATTATAAATTAATTTAACTAATTTTTTCCCTTAAACTAGTTTGTTTAATCTAAAAATTTATAAAATATGTCATAATTTAATACTCCCTCCGTTCTTAAATATAAGATCACTTTAAAGAGGAGAGTTTTTTCCTAAATATAGGATCACTTTCTAATTTGACTCAAGTTTTCCCCAAATTACCCTTATACTCCCTTCACCCAAAAAATAGTGGTTTGAAAGTGAGAGGATATTTTTAAAACTCAAGTGAGAGGTATTTTGGAAATTTTATCTAATCCTAACTCATTGGAATATCTTACTTAATCTCTCCAAATTTGCTAAAGTGATTTTATATTTAGGAACAGAGGGAGTAGCATATTTTGTAACCTTAATATCTTAAAAAAAAGTCAATTGTGACTTATATTTAGGACTTGAGGGACTAGTTCCTTAGTTAATGGAACACACTTCCTTTGTTAAAAAAAACAAAAAGAAATCATCTTCCTCCTTCCTCAAACACTCAAAAACTGTGGACCCCCACCCCTCCACCTCACTCCCTGCATTTTCTCTCTCTCTCTCTCTCCGCCGTTGGCGTTGACGGCGGCGTGGGTGGACGTCCCTCCTGCCCTTCTTCAATTCATTTCTCATTTGCCTCCTTACACTCTTCCTCATTTGGGTAAGTTTCTATTTTCATTTCTACACATTTTTCTTGATCGAACCAAAAAAATCGTTTAATGTTAAACTTGGTGCATTTTGATTATAGGGAATTAGTTTTCTTCCTGTTTAGCCAAAGGGTTATTAGTGTTTAGAAGTGTGGTTTGTGATTATGAGACAAGAAAATATATTTATGACTAACATAGTTAGAAAAAGAACTTAACTTAATTCACTAAAATAATTATGATACTAACTATGTTAGAAAAAGAAATTAACTTGATTAAATGTCTAATATAGTTAGAAAAGAATTTTACTTAATTCAATAACTATGTTAGAATAAGAGACTAACTTGATTTAATACCTAACATAGTTAGAAAAAGAACTTAACTTAATTCACTAAAATAATTATAGTGCTAACTATGTTAGAAAAAAGGAATTATCTTGATTAAATAGCTAACATAGTTAGAAAGGATAATACTTATTTCCTGAATTGCTATTTGCCACCTAACCATGATAGAAAAATTTAAATATCTAAATTATGTAAATTACTCGTATCATGGTTAGAAAAGATTAAACTAAATTCTAAAACATTCACTCCGAGTAATCAAGAAAAACATAGTCCATACTTAGAAGTTCAATTATTCAATCCCGGCTATGCACGCTAGACTTGAATGAATTCTCAAGGAAATAATGAAAATACTAAAAACAATAATTCGTCGAATTAAAGAAATATAGAAACCCTAATAAATGCAAATATGAATTTATGAAATCCTAATGTGGCCCCTAGCAACTCACTTTTACTGAGAAGTCCCTGGAACTCTCCCTTGATCGTCTACTACGCTGCCCGAACCTGAAAAATGATAAAAACCGGGGTAGACCCAATTGCAACTATAACTACTTGTCTTCGTGGATGTGTGTGCTAATAAGGTGTTCAGTGGAGCATTATATATAATAAAGATTCAAAACATGTGACATGTAACAATTAGTTACATAATGACAATCCATATATAAATTATTCGACCATTTGGAATCTCAAAATCAAAACTTTGCAATCACAAGCAAAACACACAAATACCGGTACCCGGGGCGTTCTCCCCCAATTCGTCTTTATATATTTCATTTCCCGGGGGCGTTTTCCTCACAATTCTTATTTCTATATTTCATTTCCCGGTGACGTTCTCCCCCATTTCGTATTTTATATTTCATTCTCTCTCATTTAGTCCTTGTAGATCTTGCAGGGTACCTCATCCATGGATGATATATATCCAATATACCGGTGTCACACACACAAACCACATCAATCAACGTATGCAACACCCCAAAATAGTACTCCCTCCGGTCCTAAATATAAGACCAATTGACTTTTCTGGAAAATCCTTAAAAAGCCAAAATAAGTTAATTATAAATTGATTTAACTAATTTTTTTCCGTTAAACTAGTTTATTTTACCTATAAACTAATGGATAATTTAAAAATATATCAAATATGTCATCATTTAATAACCTATTTCACAACCTTAATCTCTCCAAAAAAAAGTCAATTAGGTCCTATATTAGGACCGGAGGTAGTATGACACAAAACCATCAAACTTTCATAAAAATGTACATGAAACAAATCATTAATGCATAATAATTTCAAAACATGAAATACACACCTTTATGCCTTTCAAAATAACATACTCCACCAAACAATTTTATAATGAATATAATTCAAACATGTGTGCGTAGATATTTTTTCAAAATATAATTTTGAAAAACTTGCTAACCCACACACACACACAAACAAATAATCATATTTATAAAACCCTAGATTTTTGGTGTTGAAGAAATCTGACAAGTTAGAGGCACCTTAAGTATCAAACTTCAAAAATCTATCTCTGCAGCATTTTATTTGAGTTGAATCTAGAATTTTCCATCAGAAACTGGATTGAGAGAGTATCTTGCATGTAGGGTTGGAGAATGTTCTGTTGTTTGTCATAAATGTGGGAAATTGTTCTGTTTTATATTTCACAGTTTTCCTTTTTTACTTTGGCTTATTTTATATTTGGCTTCTCTGTTATGATTGTTAATCAAAGTCTTGTTGTCTTGTGTTGCCGTGGTCAGAGGAGCAAAGGATGGAGAAGTCCATCTATGTTCACATCCTTGGTTTCCCGGAAGGTCATGCTAAAAATTCTTTCAAAGGTTCAGTTAATGCTTGGTATGTGATCAAACCAGGTGAAGGTGGTGTTGTTGAAATGACACCGGCTTTTGAAGGGGTAAATCAGCCCAAGAATCCCTTTGATTCTGCTCTTATGTATGCCACATGCCAAGTGGTTGGTTCACGCATTTATATGCTTGGTGGCACCACCATGGCTTCGCTTCATCATTCAAATCCAGAGACTTCCAGGTTTATACAATTTATAGACACCAGCAGGCCAAATGATGGTTGGCAACGGTGCTGCACTTTGTCATTCTATCACTGCAATGGTATAAGTTTTAATGTCGATGATGAATGGTTGGTTGTTTTTCGTGGTTATCTCATCAGCCATGATAAATTCCTTCCTCCTAGTCCTCCGGTTTTTTGTCTCAATGTTCATAGCGGAGAAGTAAAACGTTTTCCTCCACATGCTGATTTGAATGGTTACCCAGTTTTTGCTACATGTTCATCCCCAGGCACAGTTGATGCCTACATGAACGAAAGTGGCTCATCCTCCTTGCTGAAACTTGACTGCAGCAGCTACACTTGGACTGTTGTCTGTGAGGGAAAATGGCCTTACCCTGTTGCTCAGTTAGCTGATTGCTACAATGTTGTGGATAATGGGATTCTTTACTCCTATGGTTCTGACTCCTCAAAATTCCGATCCTATGATCTTTGCCAAAATGTGGAACTTTATGTGGTTGACCTTCCAAATTCCACTTGGTCTCCTCGTGATTTTCCTTTCAATCTCCTTGTCCTTGCTAACAATAGTTTCTGCATTGTTTGGCACTTGAGTGATTGTTATCGTCAAATGTTTATCATGTATGCTAGATTCTCAGTTTCAGGAGATGTGCCCAAAATTGTTCTTGAAGATACTAAGACTTTCCCTATTGCTCGTGGCTATACTATTCTCGATGTCGTGGCTGTGTCAGTGTAAGTTGGCCTAAATTTGAAGCTCACCTTGAAACACACACAACACAAACACTCACAATTCTACTTCTGCATTCCCCCCCTTTCTGTTTTATTGTATCATCTATATTCTTACCCATTTCCTTTCTCTATGTCCAATGTTGACTGACCCTTTCCATTTTCCATGTCTAAAGTGATCCAAATTCAGGTGAGTCACGCAGCTCAATCGATACTATAACTACTGATGATGATTTAAGGGAGGGAGCAGTGACTACTGATGATGATAGGGAGGGAACAATGACTACTGATGATTCAAGGGAGGGAACAATGTCTACTGATGATAATCCAAGGGTGAAAACATTGATATGTCAATGGAATCAAATTCTTGCATGAAGTATGAACATTTAACTTACACATGACCTAGAGTTTAGTTAGTTTATGGGTATAATATTTTAATTTTGAGCTAAATATTATAGATATTTTAATGTGTCAACATTATGTTGTGTTAGTTCACAAAGATTACACAGCATCTTAGCTTAGTCTTAAGGTTTTGTATATCTAGTGCTTCTAGACTAAGTTATTTGCTTAGTAAAGTGCTTGCTGTCGCTGGGGGATGAGACGTTCATCCGCGAGCGCTAGTCCTAGTCTATCCGGAAGTAAATCCACATCCGGTTGCACTCTTATTTGGGGTTCTATATTGTCCTAATGCTTTCTAAGTGCTTGGTTCATTCTTTCATATTCTAGTCTTCATCAAAACTTAAGATTCTAACAAAGATGAAATTGCCCAAAAAGTATTGTCATGACAAGTCAAGGGGGGGATGGGGACCATGTGGAACATCCTTTTGTTCTTTGGACATCCTGAAAAAATTAATTAGGGATTTGTAGTATATAAGTTTGAATTTTTTGGATTGGGAAGCTTCAAGTGAAATTCAAATGAATTGAAATATTTTGGAGAATAAATGTATTTTTAGAAATTAAGATGCTTATTTCCTCTAGAAAAGAAATGTAGATAAATTGGTGTATAGAATATATACTTTTTCAATTTGCTTCAAGTTAAGAATTTAAAATGGGGTTGTAATAAAAAAAAAGAATTTAAAATGGGAAACCTAAATAAGTAAATTTACCCATTTGCCCTAAAACCCTAATACATATAATTAAAAATCATCTTCCTCCTTCCTCAAACCTCAATATAAGTCTCCAAGTTTAGACTACAGGAACCAATGTAGGAGTTAGAAACACTTTTCTTTTGATACACTGTCCTGATGAGTTAGTATCTGGACATTTTTTGTACAATCTAACTAAATATAAGTCACGGTAGACTCTTTTGGAAAATCCTAAAAAAACAAAATAAGTCATTTATAAATTGAATTAACTAATTTTTTTCCTTTTAACTAGTTAATTTAATCTAAAAATTTATAAAATATGTCATAATTTAATACTCCATCCATTCCTAAATATAAGATCACTTTGGGGAAGTGGATAAGTTCCTAAATATAATATCACTTTCTATTTTGTCTCAATTTTGGTCCAAATTACCCTTATAATTATTAGCTCCCTCACTTCTCTCTCAAATCCCTGTCTTTTAAATTTAAGTGGTGGGTATTTTGGGAAAATCATGTAATCTTAATTCATTGGAAAGCCTTCCTTAATCTTTCTAAATTAGCCAAAGTGATCTTATACTCCCTCCGTTCAAATATAAGATCACTTTGGGGAAGTGTATAAGTTCCTAAATATAAGATCACTTCCTATTTTATCTCAAGTTTTGCCCAAACTACCCTTATACTCCCTCTTTTCATTGAAAACCCCTCCCCTTTTAAAGTTAAGTAATTGAGGGGATTTTGGGAAGATCATGTAATTTTATTATCTTCCTTAATCTCCCCAAATTAACCAAAGTGAACTTATATTAAGGAACGGAGGGAGTATTTAGGAACGGGTGAGTAGCATATTTTGTAACCTTAATATCTCCAAAAAAATCAACTGCGACTTATATTTAGGACTGGAGGGACTATTTCCTTAGTTAATGGAACATAGTTTATTTGTTAAAAAAAAAGAAATAATCTTCCTCCTTCCTCAAACACTCAAAAACTGTGGACCCCCACCCCTCCACCTCACTCCCTGCATTCTCTCTCTCTCTCCGCCATTGGCGTTGACGGCGGCGTGGGTGGACGTCCCTCCTGCCCTTCTTCAATTCATTCCTCATTTGCCTCCCTACACTCTTCCTCATTTGGGTAAGTTTCTATTTCCATTTCTACACATTTTTCTTTGATTTCAAGTGAGATTTGAGAGAATCCGAAATAGGGTTTGGGTTTTTCATGACTTTGAATCTGATTAAACACTGTTTAAGCTTCAATACAAAAGAAATGAGAAAGGATATGGGTGTTGATTTAAAGTTTGGAGTAGTTTAGGTCAAACCTGTATCACCCAAAAATGGTGTACATTGATAAAAGAACAATTAAAGTGAAAGATGATATTTTATTAAGTATTTATGAGAATTACAAAGAGGAGTCACCAATATAGATGACTACAAGAGAATGAAAATTACAAGGAAATATACAAAATAATGAAATACTAAGGAAATAAGGGATGAATTTCGGTAGATGATATAAGAATGATGAATTGAGAGTGAGAAATCTGTTCATGAGTGTTGATCTGAATATTGAGATGATGAGAGAATGTTCAGTGTGTATTTGTGGTTGGTTATTCAGGATGCTTTGTCCCTCAGCCCCTTCTCCTTTATATTGTTGTGCCTTTCTCATGATGTCACCCACGTACTCTTTCCTGTCAACTGCTCCCTTTTCCTTTAAACATGTGTCTCTCATGCAGTTTGAGTTGAATAGAAATAACTCCTGTATCTCCTTCATTACAAGACGGTTTCTTCTTTCCTTTCACTTCCTTGCTTCCACGTGTCCCACATACTAACTGTTTCCTTATCCCTCAAACACGTGGCATTTGACATTTGAATTCAAATGTGGATAGTTGTCAGTAGTATCCACTTAGTGCACCTCCTGAAACTACTGGGCCACACTTGGTTTCTGGGCCCAATTCCATATTTCCAACTTCTGGCCCATTTAATCAACTTATTTGAATTATTTCATTAGGAAATTAGGGGATACATTTACTCCCCCACTCACTAACTCGGGTTGGACATGTAGAGTTAAGTCAGTTCGGATTGGAGATATGTCTCGTTCTGGTGTTGGATGTTCAACCATATATTTGTCACCTTTTCGTAGAAAACTTTCTAGTAAAAAGGAAATCAGGATGCAACTCTTTGGACTGAGAATTGTGTATACATCATCTTGACATTTGTACTCTATATGGTATTTTGATTTTTCTAAACAATGTATAATGAAGATTTGAATTGACGTGACTGAGAAGTATTAAGGTTGGGAATATCACTCCTAAGATGTAGATGAAGTCGTGGCTTAGTTTATAGACAGTGTTGTTGCTTTGATTTAAGACAAAGAATGAGTTTAACTTGGCAACAACTGGGATTTGCATCCTTAGCATTTGAAAATCTCTCGTTTGGGTGAAATTCTTATTTTCGAGATCTCTAAGGCTCTTGTGTGAACAAATCTTTGATTTCTAGGCTATAGGATGTTGGTATTGGAATGAGGGCCATGGTGATGAGAGCTAAAAATTTTTCCAATAGAGGAAACCTTGCTTAGATAAGTTGTGTACTCCTCCTGTGTTGCAAAGAGGTTTGGTTTCTGGAAAATATAGATGCTTTCATAAATTATGTATTGGTTGTACATGAATGATTCTTGTATGGCATATACATAGGTGACCATTAAGTTGCTTGTCCGGGTTGTGAAATGAGTTGTCTAAGAGATAATTAAGATTGTCCTGACCAATATAGTCATTCCGGAAATGCTAAGTGTCTTGGTCATTGTGAGCACTTAGTGTATTCTAATAATGTAAATGTACTTCATGACCTCTTTTAGTCACTTACGGTGTTATGTGAGAATTGTTTGACAGTTTTCCCTTGTGTTTAAGAGCTATTATAAGTGTTTGTCCGCGAATTGTGTGATATCCTTCGTGAAGGGTGTTCTTGCGAATGAAGTGACTGCATGTCGTCCTATGTACAGAACATTGTTGAGAATGGGTCAATTTGGTGTAACATTTGGTGTACAGAATGGTTTAGAGTGTGAGAATCGATTATAATTTTATGATTGTCCGGTGGTTTTTGTACGTGATTAGTATCTTTATTATGCTTTCCAAGTACTTTGATTCAGTGTTTACTTGTAATCTGATATCGGTCTTTGTATGAAAGTTTAGGACTTTGTTTTTTTTTAAACATTAATTTGAGATGTTTTATATCTTTGAATCTGGTATGTGTTTCTTCTGTGAATTAGGATTTATTCATGTGAAATTGATTTTGAAGAGACAGGGAAATTTGTAGTAATCTCAGTTAGAAGAATTGTAGAATCAAGGATTCGGGCTATTGCTAGGCCAAACTGTGCATCACATAATCTCTTAATACCAATGTTTTAAAGTTAGTATGACATGACTCATCATTTTGAAAACTGTGGCATACCTTTCAATATATTGGACTAACGTGTTTTTAGGACATTGGAATTTTACATTTCTGAAACTTGATTGGGATCTTTGTTTTTTGAGTCCGAGAAAACCTACTTGAAATTTAAGGATAGGGCCTACAGCAAGGTCAAACAGGCTTGTGTCAAGGTTATGGATCTAAGGGCAGAATTGGAGTTAGAATAGCTCATGATTAAGTGTTTGAAGAGGAAGGAAAATAAGTAGTTGAATGAAGATTTGATTGAAATGACAATCAATGAGAAGGATGCTGTGAAGATATTCATGTTGCATGCTCAAATCAAGAAGACGGAAGAGTTCAGGAGGGTGACACGGCCAATGGACCCTCGGAGAAAAGGGAAGGAAAGTATGAGAAGATGGGGTTTTCCTGGGTTTTCATTAGTGATGTAGAAGATGAAGAAGGGGAGGAAGTTACTTATGTTCCTCCACAATTCGTCTGCAGGGTTTCTTTAAACGCTATTGCTTAAGAAGGTTTTGGTGAATCTCTAAGTCAGCAGGTGGTACTTTGTAGAAGACTCAGCCGCAAATTTGGTTCCAGTCATGGATCATTTTTTCTGGCTTTTGTAGTATTGGAGTGCTTGACCTATAGGATTAGAGTTTGATGTATCTAGTATGTGTGTGTACTCTGACGTGTTCTGGATGCTCGGGGTGGAGTTTCCCTAGTTTGTGTTAAGTCATGCAGTAGACAACTTGTGAAGAGGGGTTAACCCAGTATGAATGTAATCTTAATCGTGATGAATTACATTGTGCTTTCGGGCTAAATATATTTGCATTTTGCTCTGATTTTCTCTTCCTTATAAATAATTAATCTCGTAAAATCAGATTTTTGGAATTTGATACCTTAGTAAGTTTCATAAATATTTCACAAGTGTAAATTTTGAGCTACTGGTGTCTTGGTAGGTTCAACGTGAGTATCAGTGTAACCTTATAATCATCACTGGTCTTCTTATGTTCGTTATCTTCAAATTTTTTGTGTTTTGGTGTATTTGATCTGAGAGTTAGCTTTCAAGTGTGAGTAATTATTGTATCAGTGAAGTAAGTTTTAAATCGAAAAAGAAAACTAGATAAGAGATATTGATTATGGTTGTTAGTTCATATCCACGACAGAGTATAACAATGTTGTTCGAATAAGTACGTTATCTAAGAATTTGGATGTTGCTAAGAAGTGTTTTGTGAGGTTCTTATCGTAGAACAAGTGTGTGATCTTGAGTGCCAACTCTGGTGTTGTGAAAGATTTTAATAGTACAGGAGCAATAAGGATAATGTTTTAAGGCATGCACTTTTTTTTTTTGAAAATTTGTTGTTGAATAAAACTTTTCAGATTGTGAGAGGTTCATGTTGTAAAACCATTAAAGAAGCATTCAATTGAGGCTTTTATTGAATGGGTCTAATTGTATAAAGGAAATTTGAGTGAACAGTTCTTGGTATACTTAGCTTAAATGTTTTCATTTCGGTCATATTAATTCTGAGGAATGTTCTTGTGATACAAGATCATGAGTTATTCTTGTTATATGGTGGTTGTGATGATATATTTCTTCGATACATGATTTGGAAGTTTCTATAACATGTTCTCGTGATTCTGCATGTTCCTTTGAGTCTTTGAATTTGATGTAGCAGCTGGTGTACAAGATATACTTATAAAATTCTGAATTTGGCGTAACATCGGGTGTTCAAGATGTTCTTAAATGTTTGTGAAAAATTGTTAAACCGTCATACTTAGCTATGGCCATCAGTCTTAGACTTTAGGAACTTTGAATTCTTACACGTTGAGTGTTTCTTGTGAAACCATTTTTAATCGCATGTAAATTCGCTATCTGTGATTAAGACTTCGGAATTTCTTAGACTTATTTGTGTTATGTTTGTTCCAAAGTTTTGAGAATATTTTGTTATGAAGACTTTTCTAGTGTGTTGTAATTCTGAGATATGAAACTATATATATGACCAATTCCAGTATTTCCGTTAGTAATCAGAGAATTTGAAATGTGGCTTTGTATGGTGTCCTTTATTTTGGCAACGGGTAGAACAAGATATATCAAACAATAGGATAAATTCGAGAATAGGACAAATCAGATTACATGATGAATTAAATAATAAGATGAATCAAATAGCCAAATCAATTAGATAACAGAATAAATTATATAGTAAGATAGATTAGATAACATGATTAGACTAAATAACATGATTAGATAAAGTAATAGGATTATATCAAATAGCAAGATTAGATTAGATAATAGGATTAGATCAGATAAGAGGATTAGATCAGATAATATGATTAGATCAGATAACAGGATTAGGTCAGATAACAGGATTAGATCAGATAACATGACAAGATCAGATAACAAGATCAGATTAGATAACTGGATCAGATTAGATAACAGGACTAGATCAGATAATATGATTAGATCAGATAACAGGAGCATATCAGATAACAAAATTAGATCAGATAAGAGGATCGAATTAGATAACAGGATTAAATCAGATAACAGGATCAGATCAAATAACAGAATCAGATTAGATAACAGGATTATATCAGATAACAGGATCAGATTAGATAACACGAGTAGATCGGATAAAAAGGAATATATTAGATTACAAGATTAGATCAAATAACAGGACTAGATCAGTTAACAGGATCATATTAGATTATATAACAGGATCAGATCAGATAACAGGGTTAAATGAGTTAACAGGATCACATGAGTTAACAAGATTAGATAAGATAATATGATCAGATTAGGTAATAAGATTAGATCAAATAATAGGAATAGATTGGATAAAATGATTAATTAAATGACCTAATAAACTAAATAACAGGATAATTTAAATAACAGGATGAATAAGATAGCATGATGAATTAGATAACATGAGAATTTGAATAATAGAATAAATTAGAAAACATGATAAATTAAATAGCATGAAAAATTAAACAACAAAAGAATTTAGAGAGCAGGATAAATTAAATAACATGATTAGATTAGATAACATGATTAGAATGGATAACAAGATTAGATTAGATAACAGAATTAGATAAGATTGCAGGATAAATTTTATAGCAAGATGAAGTAGATAATATGATAATTTAAATAGTCCGATTAGGCTAGATAACACGTTTAAATCAGTAAGCAAGATTATATTAGATAACTGGATTAGAATAGATAACAGGATAAATTAGATAAAAGATAAATTAGATATCAGAATAAATTAGATTGTAAGATATATTAGATAGCATGATAAATTATATAACAGGATAATTTAGATAACATGATAAATTAGATAACATGATAACTAAATTAAACAACATGAGAATTTAGATAACATGATAAATTAGATCGCGAGATTAAACTTTATGATAGGATTAGATAGATGAGATAGCGGGATTAATTTAGATAGCAAGATTGGATTAGATAATAGGATTAGTGGTGTAATACCTTATCAAGATGAATAATGTCTTATTCAAGGTTATTTGGTTTGATACGAGTCAGTGGTAGCATTCATTTCGGAATGATTATTTGGGGAATTATAACTAACAAGAAAGCTAAAAATCAAGTCATCATAATTTGTTTATTTGTTAACCAGTTATGTGTTACTCTAGTACTAGGAATAAGCCATAAACAAAGAATGTAATTCAGCAAAAGATACCATAGGGACATAACTCGAAAGGGATTTACATACCTGGGAATCCTCTTGGGTGTACGACGTCCTATCTTGGCTTCACGAAGTTCTTATTCCAGCGAGAGTGTGATTTCTTGACATGTGTCTTTCTCGTTTAACGAGGATATTCAGTGATATGAGATCATATTAAGATGCAGAATCTTTCTTGAGGTTTAGGATATGTGAATATGACAAATTTAAATTACAAGATTCGTGTTTAGGATGATTACAAGATACTTGATATGTGGTCGAGATAATCTTGAGATGGAGGATCTGTAAACAAGATGTATATGGGATGCCACATCAATGATTGGGATGTTCCTAAGATACAAGATCTATTAACAAAAGAATTTTGGGATTCTGGAGATGCGATCAGGATGAATCTGAGGTGCAAGACTATTAACGAGATGATTCTGAGATGCAAGATTGTTAACGAAATGAATCTAAGATGCAAGATTTGTTCTCTGAATGCTTTTAAGATATACGATATATGATTGGGATGATCTTAGATACAAGATCTTGTGAACGAGATGATTGAGATATGAAACTAAATTACAACTTTTTGACTTGACATTTTCGCTAATGTGACATTAAGGAAATCTAAGTTTGAATATAATGTATTCGCCATTTATATAATGATGTGAAAGTGAAAAATACTTGAGTTTTCTTAAATTGTATGATATTTAAATTAAAAGATTTTGAATTGTGGAATATCAATTAGCAAGTTTGACATGAAAAGTTTGCATAAGGTGATGAGACATATTTTCAGCAAGAAGATTCAGACATTATTAGACCACATACTTTATTCTTGTAATGATAATAAGTTTGGCAGAATAATAATAAAAAATGAATTTGAAATTAAAGATTTGAGTGATTCGTACCTTGTTGTTGATTGTAAAGTACCTCCTACTAATATAATATTAATCTTACCCTAAGTCACTGCTAATCAAAACAATCCAAACAATGGAGTCTAACTATGTTAGTAAAAGAATCACCTAACATAGTTAGCAAAAGAATTTCTCTATTAATAAGAGATTACATATCTAACTATGTTAGAAAAGAGAATCTTCTAACATAGTTAGCAAAAGAACCATCATCACCTAATAAATCACACATATAACACAATATCCTAAATCTAACCATGTTAGAAAAGAATCACCTAACATGGTTAGAAAAAGAACTAACCAAACTACACAAGCATAAACCATATTAGAGCGGGGTCCATCTAATATGATTATATACAAGGACACATAAAGTCATACAATACATAATCAATATACTACATACTCAAGTTAGGTAAAAGTGTTCCCTAACCACAATCCATCAAACAACCACCTATATCGATAAACTATCATCATACTGATAGAGTACAACTGTCATTGCAGTCATAATAATCCCTGAACTATCACAATAACAATATCAATATCTGATATCACAAACACTTCACATAATATGACGCATAATAAATACTACGACATTCAAACATTACAATTCATTCAAAATAACATTCAATAATGCAGAAGCTGGTGCAGCCTAGCGAAATGGCGATATAAGTCCCTATAGGAATCACCTCTGGCCTACTTACTAACTCAGTATGGGCCAGACGGCCCCTTCCCCTTCCTCTGCGCCTCCCCTGGGCATGATCACCTGAAAAAGATAAAGGGAATGGGGTGAGACAAAAACCATGTCTCAGTAATCACCTTCTAACTCACTGTGAGACTCAGAAGTAGGGTAGTGGAGCGTCTACAGGGTACCACAGTTTTCAAAACCTGCATAACCATATAATATATACACATATATACAGTACAGATACATCCATCTCTCAATAGACAAAAATAAACATGATTGACACTGTGCCCAGTCTCAAATCTGAAAGCATGAAAAAGGGACCACTCTAAAATGTGAACAAATCCCTGGTTCCTTTACAATCCGAGGAACCCGTACAATTAACCTATCGATTTGCGCAAATCGATGGTTACATCGGCCGACGGTACTAATAGTCAGTGTCATGCAACAATACAAAAGATTTATATAGATATATATAAAGTACAGTTCAGTTGAAAGGTACCCTATAGCCCACGTTCAAATATAACATAATCAGAACTCATTTTATTTATATATATATATATATATATATATATATATATATATATAAGTAGAAGAGGATGTTAGAAAATCCTCAACTACCATCACCCTCAGTATCACAGTCAGTTAAGCGTGATTACCTGCTAACTTCACTGCAGAAGATGTACGCAGGTAACAGTTATCTTCAAAGTCCGCTTGAAAGATCACCGTCTACAATAATGCCACAATTTAAAAATGGGTCAAGACACTTTGCAAGTGACTTAACTCAACTTTTTAAATAACTTCCATTAACAATAAAAGTATAAAAATACTTCAATATCAAAACCACATCCATATCCATTCCTCCTCCAACTTCTCTTTACCAAATCTTTACAATACCAACACTTTCAACCTTCACCATCTCGTGAAGAATTTATAACATTATCCATCATAATCAAACCATCCTTTAAAACACCTAAATCACTTTCAATCAATACTTTAACTATCCAACTTCCTTTCAAACCTCAATCTAGTCAACATTAGCATTCCAACATCAATAAACAACCCTTAATCAACCAAAGCCACTTCAAATCAACACTTTAACTAACAAAATCCTTTACAAACACTAATCCCTCTAAAACCAACCTTCCAACATCACCAAACAACTTCAACTAACACTACATAAATACTAATTTGTTCCAGAACATCATCCACTAACATAGCCCTAACTTAAAGAGTCCAAAAATGCCCTATCAACTTCCAAACTCCTTCCTAAACATCCATTCAATCAAAATCAACTTTCCCACATCTTAATATAACCTTAACAAGCATCACATAATCACCAATTTAGTCCAAAGCCTCCTCCTTTAGCTAACCCTTACTTAAAGAGTCAAAACAATTAGCCAATAAAATCTAAACTCAACTTCCAACTTTAATGGCTAACATACTTCCCAAAAATCTTTACTTTACTACTTATTTTTGCTCAAATCCTTGGTTAAAGCATCACTAATTAACTAATGGCAAACCCTAACTTAAAAGAGGAAACTTTATGCTAAAAATCAACTTCACAAGAGGCTAGAGGCTTACAAAATACAAGAGTGAAGGAAGAGAAGTTTTCCCCACCGTTGGCCGCCGGAAAACACCCCTAGACCACCGGCCGAACTGAAAGAGCAAGGAAAGCTAAGAAAAAGGTGTTGTGAAGTTGAAGGAATGAAAACAATATGAGGAACTACAAGAAAAATCCAACCTTTCCCTCACCCGCCGGTCAACGTCGCCGGAAAAGTCAGAGCCGCCGCCGGAAAAGTTGCCGGAGTCGCGGATCGAGTTCAAGCTTCAAGGATTCATGAAAAATCACGAAAAGAACCAAAGAACTATCTCCTACCTCCAACACACTCCCTTCGCCGAAATATTAGTTGTCGCCGAAAAACGAAGCATGCGACGGACACACACAACCCACACGGATCGGACTCCAACTCCACGCCTCTATGAAGAAAAGAAAGAGATGAACCGAAATGAGGAAGCTTTTTGGTGGAGGGGTGGCCGAATGGTGAGGTGTGGGAAGGAAGAAAATGGAGAAAAATGGTGAAAGGGGGGGGAGGTCGCGCTGTCCGAAACTGGAGGGGGGGTTTTATTTGAATGTTTTGATAAGGAAATGAGGGAGGGTGTGTTTGGTTGAGGGGAAATAAGGTGTTTTTTTTTTATAATTTATAGCCCAAGCTTGCCATAGTGTACTCTTTTTAACTTAAAACCACTCAAACCAGTCTTCTGAATCTTCAAAATATTTTTAACTTTACCATTCCCTCATATTTCAAATCCTTCATTTCTTAATTAATTATATGCACCTTAATTACTTAATATTTCCAAAATATTCCCAAAAATCACCAAAAATTCCCAAAATTCCTAATTTCTCCATTTATCATTTCCAAGACACTCCTTAATCCTGTATTAAATTTTCAGGATGTTACATTGATTACTAATATATAGTATGTTGTCCTTATGTACAATGTTTCCTTAAATCTTGAATTTGACTTCGCAGCAATTCTTTTAAATTTCTTGAGCGTTTGTGATTCTCCAAGAAACCTTCTGAGTCTTTCCCAACAGTATCTTGAATTTCATTTTGACTCTACCAGGAGCCTTCTTAAGGGATTATTCTTGTTTCACATGATTGGTCTGTTATGACAGGATCAATCTGTTTTCATAGGATCAGTTCTGCTTGACAGGATCTGTCCTGTATGACGAGATCAATTATGTTTGATCGGATCGATCAGACCATAGATTTGACAGTTTCTCTGAGGAATTTGATTGTTGACTTCAGATTCGTTGATAAAAGGTGGAGGATTTCTCTCTAGTAAAAGGGATTTTCATGAATGTATAGTGAAGGTAGATTATCTCTCATGATTTCTTAAGTAGTGCCGAGAAGAAATTGATATATTCCCCACGGTCGGCGCCAAAATGTATCACCTAAAAATGGTTACATTGATAAAAGAACAATTAAAGTGAAAGATGATATTTTATTAAGTATTTATGAGAATTACAAAGAGGAGTCACCAATATAGATGATTACAAGAGAATGAAAATTACAAGAAAATATACAAAATAATGAAATACTAAGGAAATAAGGGATGGATTTCGGTAGATGATATAAGAATGATGAATTGAGAGTCAGAAATCTGTTCATGAGTGTTGATCTGAATATTGAGATGATGAGAGAATGTTCAATGTGTATTTGTGATTGGTTATTCAGGATGCTTTGTCCCTCAGCCCCTTCTCCTTTATATTGTTGTGCCTTTCCCATGATGTCACCCACGTTCTCTTTCCTGTCAACTGCTCCCTTTTCCTTTAAACACGTGTCTCTTATGCAGTTTGAGTTGAATGGAAATAACTCCTGTATCTCCTTCATTACAAGACGGTTTCTTCTTTCCTTTCACTTCCTTGCTTCCACGTGTCCCACATACTAACTGTTTCCTTATCCCTCAAACACGTGGCAATTGACATTTGAATTCAAATGTGGATAGTTGTCGGTAGTATCCACTTAGCGCACCTCCTGAAGCTACTGGGTCACACTTGGTTTCTGGGCCCAATTCCATATTTCCAACTTCTAGCCCATTTAATCAACTTATTTGAATTATTTCATTAGGAAATTGGGGGATACAAAACCCTAATTTTGTGGTTACTCTCTTGGCTGGGTTCGAGTGATACAAAGAGAAGTGGCGTTGAAATGGCCTATGTGATTTGGGAATTTAAATGTGATTTCTGTGTTATGGGTTCAAGTTTGATTTGTAAATTGTAATGCTTATTATAGTAATACTCCCTCCGTTCCTAGATCACCTTGGGGAAGTGCATAAGTTCCTATATATAATATCACTTTCTATTTTGTCTCAATTTTAGTCCAAATTACCCCTATACTTTTGAACTCCCTCACTTCTCTCTCAAATCCCTATTTATCTATTAAATTTAAGTGAGGGGTATTTTGGGAAGATCATGCAATCCTAATTCATTGGAAAGCCTTTATTAATCTCTCCAAATTAACCAAAGTGATCTTATATTTAGGAAAAGTGATCTTATATTTAGGAACGGAGGTAGTAATTCTGAAGATCCTTTGTAAATAATAATGTAGATTAAAGCTGGTGTGGTGGCTGATTCGGCTTGAAGCTTGAATTGTTGTAGGGGTTCGCTTTAGTCTTAATAATGCTCTTGTATGTTTGATTGTTGTTGACGTGGTGGTTTTCACAAACTCGTATTCTCCCTTTGCTCTGTCTGAATACATAGGCCGTGTGTAGGATTGTTTAATGTTAAATTTGGTGCATTTTGATTATAGGGAATTGTTTTTCTTCCTGTTTAGCCAAAGGGTTATTAGTGTTTAGAAGTGTGGTTTGTGATTATGAGATAAGAAAATATATTATTTTTCTATTTACTGCCCGTCTATTTCTTGATCGAACAAAAAAAATGGTTTAATATTAATTTCATTTCCTGTTGTGATTTGAACGGCGGAAACAGTCTCTGGTGAGTCTCTTCCATCGATTTCTATCCTCATTCTTTAGTTTTCGGGCGAGTTGAGTGTACGTCCGGAATTTGGTTGGGATTTCTATGTCTAATAATGGATTGTAGAGAGTCTAAAGCTTCGATTTTGGATGCTGTAAAGGATTTGAGGTTTCATTTGAAGGTTAATATGAGATTTGTTCATATTTGTAAAACCCTAGATTTTTGGTGTTGAAGAAATCTGACAAGTTAGAGGCATCTTAAGTATCAAACTTCAAAAATCTATCTCTGCAGCATTTTATTTGAGTTGAATTTAGAATTTTCCGCGATTGATTTGTTTTGGATCGAGTAATCTCTTCCTTTATCCAAGAACAGTAATTTCTAGTTTGCATGGTCCAATTATTGATCCTGAAAAGTTCTACAAGTTTTGGGCTGGTTGCTGTGATTGTGTGATTGATGTACTAAATTGCAAGTTGATTTGGGGATCAGGTTAGGTGAAATTAAATCAGAAAGTTTGTGAATTGGTTAATCTTGTTGCTCTGTTTTTGGCACCGGGTTCCATTAGAAAATTGGATTGAGAGAGTATCTTGCATGTAGGGTTGGAGAATGTTATGTTGTTTGTCATAAATGTGGGAAATTGTTCTGTTTTATATTTCATTTTTCCTTTTTTACTTTGGCTTATTTTTTATTTGGGTTCTCTGTTATGATTGTGTAATCAAAGTCTTGTTGTCTTGTGTTGCCATGGTCAGAGGAGCAAAGCATGGAGAAGTCCATCTATGTTCACATCCTTCGTTTACCGGAAGGTCATACTAAAAATTCTTTCAAAGGTTCAGTTAATGCTTGGTATGTGATCAAACAAGGTGAAGGTGGTGTTGTTGAAATGACACCGGCTTTTGAAGGGGTAAATCAGCCCAAGAATCCCTTTGATTCTGCTCTTATGTATGCCACATGCCAAGTGGTTGGTTCACGCATTTATATGCTTGGTTGGCAACGGTGCTGTTCTTTTCCATTCTATCACTGCAATGGTATAAGTTTTAATGTCGATGATGAATGGTTGGTTGTTTTTCGTGGTTATCTCATCAACCATGATGAATTCCTTCCTCCTTGTCCTGAGGTTTTTTGTCTCAATGTTCATAGTGGAGACTTTATACGATTTCCTTCACATGCTGATTGCAATGGTTACCCAGTTTTTGCTACATGTTCATCCCCAAGCACAGTTGATGCCTACATGAACAAAAATGGCAATGGCTCCTTCCTGAAACTTGACTGCAGCAGCAACAGTTGGACCGTCTGTGAGGGAAAATGGCCTTACCCTCCTGCTCAGTTAGCTCTTTGCTACAATGTTGTGGATAATGGGATTCTTTACTCCTATGATACTGACTCCTCAAAATTCCGATCCTAAGATCTTTGCCAAAATTTGGAACTTTATGTGGTTGACCTTCCCTATTCCATTTGGTTTCCTCGTGATTTGTCTTTCAATCTCCTTGTCCTTGCTAACAATAGCTTCTGCATTGTGTGGCATTGGAATGATCGTTATCGTCAAATCTTTGTCAAGTACACTAGATTCTCAGTTTCAGGAGATGTGCCCAAAATTGTTCTTGAAGATACTAAGACTTTCCCTATTGCTCGTGGCTATACTATTCTCGATGTCGTGGCTGTGGCAGTGTAAGTTGGCCTAAATTTGAAGCTCACCTTGAAGCGCGCACACGCACACACTTCTACTTCATTTCTGCATTCCCCCTTTACTGTTTTATTGTATCATCTATATTCTTACCCATTTCCTTTCTCTATGTTCAATGTTGACTGACCTTTTCCATTTTCCATGTCTACAGTGATCCAAATTCAGGTGAGTCACGCAGCTCAATGGATACTATGACTACTAATGATATTCAAGGGTGGGAGTAGTGACTACTGATGATGAGATCAAGGGAGGAAATAATGAATACTGAACATTGACTCTTGATGATTCATATAATAGTTCATTGTGTTATGGCATATGATAATCATTTAAGGTCTGAGGTGAAATTTTTAATTTGAGTTGGCATCCTAAAAAAATAGCAACAAAACTATAAAAAAAAATTAAAATATCATGTTTTTAATATTTTTATATTTTTTAAGCTAAATAAAAATATTTTTAACCAATTATTTGGGGTTAGATCCTTGTCCTTGGTATGGACAAGCATCAAATTTCCCAGGTCACTTGTACCACCCTTTGAGGTGTTACAAATGTTTTTAATAAGTTATCATACTAAAGATATAACTAGATATAATAATAATAATAATAATAATAATAATAATAATAATAATAATAATAATAATAATAATAATCCCCTGACATAGAAGAAGCCATTGAAGAAAGAAAAAAAGGTGTCTCACTTGGTAATGTGGGCATTATCAAATGGATGGGGTGTTCAATTTCAATGGAATTGTCATTCAGTGTTCATCACCACATTGCTCATCACCTTCCCATCACCACAAATACACACAGATATATACATAAGCACATTGTGGGCCTCAATAGGAGAGGAGGTGGGTGGGGTGAATTATTTTTATTTTTAAAGGTGGGACACACATTTAGAAATTATATTAATTAGATTCAAAGGGTATTTTAATATTTTCTAGTAGCTCGTTGGCCAAAACGAATCAGTTAATTGTTCTTTTGCCAAAATGAGCTTTTTTATTGTTTGTTGGCCAATTTGAACATTTGGAAATAGTTTATTAACCAAAATGATATTTAACCCATTATTTTATACAAAATAATCAAAATTAATCAATATATCAAATAAATGTGAGATATTTCTAAAAGCATTTTCTTATTTTGTAAAACACAAGACACAGAGAGATAAATTAATAATGAAACAACAGAATTAATTGTACAACAGAAATTAATTTTGTAAATCTTTATTATTCAATATATTTGATCATTTTATCAAAAAAAAAAAACTTTTCATGATCAGGTTAAATTTTTTTTTATGAAGTTGTGAACCATATACCATGCATGCCTCATCAAATCTATAAAGAAGAAGGTTGGAGTTGTACCTTGCTAAAAGTGGTTATGACTTATGATCAATTTGAAAGTATGTTCGTTAAACTTGTGTATACTTATTATGATGCATTTGACAATTATAGGGCCACTTGTGTCTTTTTGTAAGATGTCAAAATCGTATATTTATTCGTAGCGAATGATTTGGGATTTCAAAAGTTAATTAACTAATTGGTCTGCTTATATTTTTTAAAGAGCTTTTTGTTCAATTTTTCCAATGAATCATGCAGTGTAAAACAATTAAAATTAATTATTTTATATAAAACAATTAAAATTAATCAATATATCAAATAAATGTGAGATATTTTTAAAAGCATTTTCTTATTTTTGTAAAACACGACACAGAGAGATAAATTAATAATGAAACAACAGAAATAATTTAATGACTCTTATTATTATTATTATTATTATTATTATTATTATTATTATTATTACTTGAATTTTTTGAAGAAATAATCACTCAATTATAATTTATAACTTAGTTAAAATATGTTGTTCGTATTGAGTTTAGATGAAGTAGAATCATAGAATGTATAAATATCGTTATGAAAGAATATATAACATGAAATAAATTATATGAGAAAACGGAACTTATGAGTTTGGATGACGTATGCCCTACCATAGAGCATATATGTCTCCTTAAGAAAGAAAATATGTCATAAAGTAAATTTATTAGAAAAAGCAATAAGTTTGTATATAAAAGAAGAAAAAAGTATTGAGAATATGATAGTATTAAGTGAGGATAAAAAAATCACAAGCAATAGATAAAAACTTAGAAAACCACTTGTAAAAAAGTTTAGAAATTAAATTTCATATTTATGTATGTGTGTTACCCCAGCCTCATTGGGTCGGATTCTAAATTAGCCCAGTATAGAAGAAGCCCAACAGACGCTGAGTCAACTAATTGGAAGTAGTGGACGAGTATAAATATGAGAGAGGGTGCACGTGGAACGAGAAAAACGGCAGGCTGAAGGAAAAACTGTTAGGACGTGGCTAACAGTCAAGATAACTGTCCGAAGAACCAGGCGGAGATCACGAGCTGAAGACTCGGACGTGCTAAGTGTTAGAATCTTAAGTTTTGATGAGGACTAAAACATGAAAGAACATAATAAACACTTAGGAAGAATTAAATGGAAGTTAAAAATCCTCAGTTAGAACACAACCGGATGCAAAATCACAACCGGATGATTTAGAGCAAAAACAACGTAAGTAGCGCTTGCGGATATAGTACACATCCCTTAGCGGAAGTCAATTGAACACTAAGTATGATCCTAGTTAACCTAGTCTAAGTGAAAAGCTTCCCATAACAAGTAGACTTCCGGATGCAAGTAGGCACATCACCAAGCGCAAGTGAATTTAACACTAGGCCTAATCCAAATCTAAGTAGAATAGCTTCCTATAGCAAAAACGCTTCCCATTACACTTGATTATATTATTCTGTTGGACTAACTTTTGCGTGCAGAACTTAGATTCACTTCCGATAGCAAATGAGCTTCTGATAGTGAACACTCTTTACATTGCACATACTTGGACTAACACTTGCAGAACGAAGCTCTTACTTCCGGTAGCCAAAATCCATCCGATAGCAAGTACAAGAGTCAGAGACCGTACAAATGCTCAGATGTCAGAATTGCTTTTGTCAGAGCAGTATTGTCAGAGCTACTTTTCAGAGCAAAGTAACTAAAGCATAAGTCAACCCTGCTAAGCATTAATGAGCATTAATGAGGACAACGGTAACAAGGGTTAAACGGCTATTTTCAAACGGACTTATTGCCACTCAAGCAACTGGTGTATTAGATGCTACTATAAAAGGAACAACTCACCAAGAACAACACACGTAGTCATTAAGAGAAAGACAAGAGCATTCAAGCATAATACCCAGAGAATATTCAGAAAGCTTTATTGTTCTCTTGTATTTAAGTCTCTACATTTATTGAGAGCATTCATTGTAATTAAGTGTGTAACACAATCTGTTCATTAAGTGAGCTTTGTATTAAATCCTTTGTGTAAAGGTTGAACCCTTGCAAGTAGTAAGGGGGAGTGAGTCAAGTTGCAAGTTAGCCCGTAAAACTTGTGGTTGTAAAGGTTGCAAGTTAGCCCGTAAAACTTGTGGTTGTAAAGGTTGCAGGTGAACCCGTTTGAAAACCTGTGAATTAGTGGAACTCAATCAAGGGATTGAGAACTGAAGGTAGGTCAAGAGTTAGACCGAACCAGTATAAAAGAATTTGTGTTTGTGTCTTTATTTTCATCTTGTTTTTAGGACACAATTCACCCCCCTCTTGTGTCCTAAGCCCTTTTCACTAAGGACCTGGCAGCTAAACGGCTCTTTCAGGCTGACACCTAGCATAACTGTTAAGAGAAATAAGTGGGACCGCTTAGGCTATATAAGATAGGTCCATCTAGGGTTTAGGGTACGGAATATCTGAGAGCAGGAATAGAATCACTTTTTACTTTCTTGTATTGAGAGATTCCTTGTATTCGGCTATTCAACTTGTACTCTGATTATCCTATTCAATAAAGCTCGCCAGGTTCTATCCATTAATATTTGTTTACGCTTTACTATTCCAGTTTATATCTCATATTATCTTCGTTCTTCCTTATTGATTATCTCAATTTACCTTGTCTCTGATTTACCCCTGTTGTTTCTAATTTGTAGTCTACGATTATTATAGTCAATCCTTATTTATTACTTATATTATCAAATACAGCTTACATGCTTAACAATTCTAGATCAGGTTCATACCTCGAAATAGATAATCTCAGTTTTATTCATTTATCGTGTTAGATAATCGTTATTAGATTCATAGTATATTTATTTTATTAAAGTTATTTAGATTATACGAAATCTAGGTAACCCATTTTGGCGATGACCGTGGGGAGTTCGACTATAAGTCACTCTCTAACCTGAATTTCAACATGTCTGATCATCATAGCCCTGTCATCCCGATGGATGAAGATGATCCTCATACCCCAAATGGAGTTCCATTCCAACCCCCTCCTCTAAACGAAGAAGCTAATGATCAAACAATACCCGAAGGTCACCAGGAACAAATCCCTGAATCTGAGACACCATCTGAACATCAGAGGGGTGAGGGGGAGAACTCGCAAGAGGGTCACCGAGATGATCATCAAGAAAATCACCGAGATAATCATCAAGATGGTCACGAAGGGGGTCGTGAGGAAGATCATGTCCAGCAAAACTTCGATCATGAAAATGAATTAGTGCAAAACGTGCGTATGTTGTATGAAAAACAAGATTATCTTACTCACTTGATCGAGTCCCTGAACAAAGACATACGAGACTATGTTGCTCGCATAACTCATATCCCGAATCGTAACAACAAAGGCAGCTGTAAAACCCGCCTTTTCCAGAGCCCACGAACAAAAATTCCTCACCAGACAGGGTTCCAACACCAACAAGGCAGGCAAGAAGCTATGGGCCACAAGGAAGGAGGATACCACAAGAACAAAACCAAAATTCCTCGTGACCATCATAGACGCTCTCACATACGGCATGAGAAGTTTAGACCAAACCCTGGAGGGAGTGAAGGCTCCAACAGTGGTAGCACCTCGAACTCGGGTTTTAAATCTCGAAGTTCAGATGGTGCTCATGACCAGAAAGATCCTGAAATCATTAGAATGGAACGTGAGATTGAGGAGTTGAAAAAGATAATGCAACAAGTCCCAGGAGCACCAAAATTGACTCATAAGTATGCTCAGACGAGTTACGCTGATTCACCTTTTGGAAGGTGGATCACAGAAACTCAACTAATAAAGAGATTCACCTATCCCTCAATGAATCAATATGACGGATGACCCGAATGAACATATGGCTCACTTCAAACAAAGGATGCTAGCAGCTCCTATATCAGACTCAGCCAGAGAGGCTTGCATGTGCAAAGGATTTGGTATGAGCTTGACAGGTCCAGCCCTGAAATGGTTCATCAAACTGCCTGTTAGATCCATATCATCCGTTGCTCAATTGCAAGAGCAATTCACTCAACACAGAGAGTGAATTTGTACCGGATGCAGAAAACCTCCGTAGTTGGGTTACCCGGTTCAACACAGAGAGGCTCACTATAGACAAAGGTGATGAAGAGACCTCGATCAACTCCATTCGTAAAGGAATATTTGTAGACTTAGACCTCTACAAAGAATTGACAAAACACCCATGTGATACCTACGCTGGGGTTATGCGCAAAGTGTTAGAATCTTAAGTTTTGATGGTGACTTAGGTATGATATGGTCTAGTACTTAAAAGAACATAATTAACACTTAGGAAGGATTAGATGACATGGTTAGAACCCTGAGTTAGATCACTTGTGAATGCAAGATCATTTCCGGAAGTATTAGCACTAGAGTCACAACCGGATGCAGATTCACTTCCGAATGAATTAAGACTAGCGCTCACGGATGCGGAATCACTTCCGGATAGATTAGGACTCGCGCACGCGGATAAATGTGTCATCCCCCAGCGGCAGCGAGTAACTCACTAGGGATTTAACTTAGTCCATGAACATTAGGTACACAAACCTTAAGACTAAGCTATGACTCAACCGGAAGTGAGTTTACTTCCTGTTAGACTTAGACTGGCGCAGAGCGATGGAATAGATCTCACCCCAAGCGTCAGTGAGTCTACTTCGCCAAGTGAAAGCACTTCCTGTTAGATTTAGACTGGCGCAGACTGATAGAATAGAATGACCCCAAGCGTCAATGAATCAGCCTCGTCAAGTAAAATTGCTTCCTGATAGATTTAGACTGGCGCAGGCTGACAGAATAGATATATCCCCAAGCGTCAGTGAATTAGCCTCGTCAAGCGAAATTGCTTCCTGTTAAATTTAGACTTGCACAGGCTGATAAAAGAGATATAACCCTAAGCTTCAGTGAGTTCACCACGTCAAGTAAAAGTGCTTCCGATAGCTCAGTGACTAGCGCTGACTGTTGGAATGAAATACACTGAGCGAGAGTAAGTGATGGTGAGCTAGATCCTTCATCAAGTGAAAGTACTTCCGGATGTAGAAGTGCTTCAGGATACATCCTAGACTAAGTAAACTCCCACTTCATGTGATTGTGTGTTGACTTAATATACATAGCATGAACAAATGACACACTGAGTCACTTAGGAAGACTTAGAGTAAACTAACGAGACTTAAGCTGACTATTGGAATAGAGATCCCTTAGAGTCAGTAGACATTACACTAAGTCAGAACATAGTCTAAGTAAGACTACTTCCCATAGCAAACTTCCCACAACATGTATAGTTTTACTATATCTGATTATATATATTGCTATGTTGGACTAACCAGTATGTGCAGAACTTAATCACACTTCCGGATGCAACTGAGCTTCCGGATGCAAAGACTCTTGGCATTGGATTTCAGAGATTAACACTTGCAGAGCAAGATTGCCACTTCCGGATGAACGATGATCATCCGTCAGCAAGAGTACAAGAGTAAATGTCACATACTCGGAAGTCAGAATGCTTTGTCAGAGCAGAGGTGTCAGGACTACTTTTCAGAGATAAAGCAAGTCAACCCTGCTGAGCATTTAAGAAGATGTTCCTTCCAACGGTAACAAAAGGATAACAGATATTCAAACAACATTGTTACCTACCAAGCATGAGGAGTATGAAAACATAATCTGAAGATTCACTCAAGGTGTCAAAGCTCATACTACCCACAAGAGTCGGAGTCCATAAGAGAGCGTCTGATAGCAAGAGAGCATCCAATAGCAAAGCACTCTTATCATTCATGGACAAGTGCTTGGAAGACAAAGTTCCTCTATGATAGCAAGCAGAATGTTAGAGTCCACGAGCTTCACTTCAGTTAGCAAGAGAGCTTCCGATAGTAAGTCTCTTAGCATCCTGGACTTATGCTTGAGGAACGAAGTCCTCATCTGACAACAAGCAAGAGTCAGACCGTACAGTGTATAGATGTCAGAACGACTTTTGCCAGAACAGTGTTGTCAGAACAGTGTTGACAGAACAGCTGGACAAAGCACCCTATTCAGATAAAGCAAAGTCAACTCTGCTGTGCATTAATGAGGACAACGTAAACAAGGCCCAACGGCTATATTCAAACGGCCTTATTGCCTCTCCAACGGTTGGATAATCAGAGGCTGGTATAAAAGGAACATCTACATTCAGAAGAGCATGAGAGAACAGAGCTTATTGTCTGAAACACTATTCTACATTCCTCTCATCTTCTACTCTCGGACTTAGATATGTAATATTCTTAGAGAGTGATTCTTTTGTGCTTAAGTGAGTAACATCATCCACTCTTAGAGAGAGTTAGTTTTGAGCTTAAGTGTTTAGCACAATCAGTTCATAGAGTGAACATAGTGTAAACTTACAATTTGTAAGGGGGAGCATTTAGAGGTTGTCTAAATCTCCATAGGTTGCAAGTTAGCCCGTAAAACTTGCATTTGTAAGGTTTGCAGGTGAACCCGTTGTAAAACCTGTGGGTTGTTAGGTGAACCCGTGCTCGTAAAACCTAAAGTGTAAAGGCTTCTCTTGTGCCTGGTTTAAACAAGAATAGTGGATTGAAAATCTCAGGTGGAGCCTGGGGACTGGATGTAGGTCTGGGTGACCGAACCAGGATAAATTTATGTGTGCATAAACTTACATTTAAACATTCTATTTTTGCATCACATAACATACTGACTTGTGCATACCATTACTCAGTAACATCATCACCAAGCACAAGCAGTCTTTCGAAAAAGAAATAAAGTTTTTATTCCCTCACCCAATTCACCCCCCCCCTCTTGGGTGACAGCCACGCATTTCATTTGGTATCAGAGCAGGTCACTTGTTTAAAGGATCCAACGATCTCAAGTGTAAAGACCTTGGCTGATTTGGGTTAAAATGTTTTCCAAAGGCTTTGATCATACCATTCCACCTGTGTTAGAAAATATTGATTTTTGTTGGTGGAAAGCAAGAATGGAAAGTTTTATACAATCCACTAGTTTGAAAATGTGGGATATTTTTGAAAATGATTTTGATTTCAAACCAAGAGGAAACTGGACTGAAAAGGAGAAAAATTTGTTTTCCTTAAATATTAGAGCAATGCAAATTTTATACAAAGGCTTAACTGAAAATGATTTCCAGAAAATCAAACATTGCTCTAGTGCTAAAGACATTTGGAATACTCTTGATGTGATATATGCTTCTAACCCATCTCTTGAAAGCGCAGCTGTCCAAAGCTCAACTCGTGCTCGTTGTGGATCATCTACTGATGAGCTTCTGGAAGCTGATATTGAGGAAGCAGGCTTCAGTGAGGAGAGTATCCATTTCTGCCTAGAAGATTCAGAAAGTGAGGTATCTGGATCTGAACTTGAACTTTCTAAATTGCAAGATGCATACAATGAGTTATATACCGAATATTGTAAACTTGCAAAAGAACTTCTAGGCTTAAAAGAAAAAGATAGGAAACTTGCAAAAACTAATTTCTTCTTCTACGTCCAAAGTTTCCAAGGTTTCTTTTAAAGAATTAGTGGTTCCGATAGTTAGCCCACGATCGGCAGGGAAAACTTCAACATGTCTTGAAAAATGTTTTGATTGTAAACACTTGTTGAAGGAAAAAGAAGAGCTTTCAAAAGAAACTGAGATTTCAAAGGAACAAAAAACTTTTCTAAAGAAAACTAATCATGATAATGATAGAAAACCCCATTTTGATTATCATTCCATTATCTGTCATTATTGTGGTAGATTAGGACATATTTCTCACACATGCAGTCTTAGAAGAAATCTAAATGTGAGAAATAAATTTGTATGGATTCCTAAAGGACAAGTAAGGTCCAGTGCTAACCAAGTAGGACCCAAGTACAAATGGGTACCAAAACATCCTCCTAGTGCCTTACTTGTGCAGGAAAGATCAAGAGTTTCTCTTACCCCAAAGGAGAGAACTCGTGGCGATGCAACTGCTGAAAACCCCTGGTACAATCATAAGAAGCAATCTGCAACCACCAGGAACAATGGTTCTGTCTCAAGGATGAGCTATCACAAAGTTCCATTCAACTATCCTGAGAAGAACAAGAGAGAGTGGACTCCTCGATCAACATTGAAAAGGCACTTGAATCTTAACTCTCAGAAGAAAGTGCTTCGAACCAAGGATAAGTATAGAAGATCTTCTTGGGAAAGGCAATTCCGAGGTTCAGCAAGACTCAGGACTTTATCTCATCTGAACAATCAGTCAAGTCTTGATAAGCATTCGTCACGCATAGATGGTGATATCATTCCTACCTTCCTCTTTACTCGAACAATCACTTGGGTAGTAAATGCATGATGGGCTTAACAGTTTTACTCATATATGCTTAGCGAATCTTTTAAGGGCGTCTTTCATGAAAGAAAATAGTTTATGCATTCACCTTGATTTTTGAAAGATCCTTTTGATATACAAACTTTCAAAACAAATTCTGATCCTCTTTAAATCTACATGACAACCATACCTCATGATAGCACTCAAAAGTTATTTCTGATTTTCCATTTCATGTGGTATCTCTTGCATCAAGCTTTTCAATGCATAAGCAGCTATGGTTTCGAGAACAATACATCCCTCTTAATTACATCTTTAAGTTCTCAATTTACTAATGATCTCAGTTCAAGTTTGTGGTTTAAGAATGTTGACACAGATTATTGAAGCTTGAACAATGAATATAACCAAGAGAGAATGACAACGAAAATGTCTCTTATCAAGATGTGTGGAATGGCTATACCAACCCTGAGAAACTCTCGCCAATACACATGAGCATTTCTATCCCTTACATATTCTGTTGTGAAATTAAATGGATAGACTCTCTCTTGTCTGACATGCATTAGAAATCTTAGGAAATGCCTTGAATTGAACTCTGCTAAGATCTGTAAAACATGGCATAGAATCACAAGCATGCTATAATCTGTATTAATTTCAAGCTTGTTGATATCCTAAGAACAGTGAGATCACACTGAGCATATCTAGAAGAACTTGAGCAAAAATTTGGAAATTATTCTCGTAATCATATGCTGAAATTTGGTTGTTTTTGTAAACCGAATTTAGTCTTAAAATCAAACTATTCTGTGAGCATGAAAATTTCCAGTATTTCATTTTGTGAGGATGAAGATTTTTCAAAATTTCATTGTGTTAAAAATTCACATGTCTTCATGATCTAACATGAACATCCTTGAGGCATATTTATTGAACTATACTTGCTTATGAAACTCTGAAAGTATGCCACCTGTTTGATACTCTTTGTACTATAACATTGATATTTATCTATGAGAGTATAAATAGAGTTCATGTCTTGATAGTGAAACTATGTGAACGTATAGACAATTTCAAAATTAGTTTTCACATAATCATTGTTCATATTTTCTTAAACAAACTAGCAAGCATGATTTCTTAAAATTATTAACTTGTGGTGATTAACACAGATTGACATGAATGTCCAGAGGATGGTCTCCAATGTTAAATCTTAAGTTCTTTCACTGACCATCAGAAAAGCACTTGTTTCCTCAAGCACATGAAGGCCCAATCATCAAGTTTGAGCAAGGATGCTTTCGCAACAATCAGCGCTTTCGATAGCAGGCCAACTATTGAACCATGGGAAGAGTAGAGTGACTGCCCAGTCATGTCTGCTTTTGGTTGTAGCTCAGCTTGCCGAAGCGAATCATCAAAGCACTTGCACTAGGGGTTTCCACTTGAGATAGCACATCTCTTGAAGATGTCAGGAAGCATGCTTATCTGCATATGATTAAGATTCATGAGTCTAATAGAGTCTGGAGATTCCTCATCTGTGGTAACATCTACACCTTACCATCTCTTATATATGATGCATACATGGCATTGGTAAGGGTGTCAATTTAGGATTTCTTTGCTCAATCTGCATTGACTTCAAAATCATTCATTGCTTTAGAAAATCATCCTAGCTCACACATCTGTATCCTTTATATGACACGCTGGAAAGTAAATTGATAACATACCTCTCTTATATGCTTCCTTTCTTGATTCAGTAATGATTAACCTTAATATAGAAGAGAAGTAAAGGACATTACTCGATAATGATCCCTTGAAAATAGAGAGTTGCATGCTGTCATAGATAATAAACTCTTGAGATGCTGTGATGCAATTATTTGGAAATTATTTTTGGCACTTTAAACTCACAAATTTCATTTGACTTGATTTCATTTTTCACATGGTATCACAAATTTCACTTGGCATTCAATCATTTCATTTGATATCACAAGTTCAAACTCACATATTTCATTTGATTTCATTTGGTATCACGAATTTAAAAATCACAAATTTTCAATTGATATCATAATCATCATTTTAAACGCACCAAAATTATTTTGATATCATGTTAATCATTTCAAGAGGGTCAAAATTACTTTTGATGTCTTTTATATTTAAAAAGGAACTTTCACCTTCAAAAAGAGAACTGTTTTTGTATGTTTTGATCTAGACTTAATTCTTGCAAAACATGTTCTGTTATCTTGCATAATGGTTAGGGAGAGTAAACACACTTAGAATACTGAATCAATATTTTCTTCCCTCTGTCTCACACTGTTTAGTTATCCTACATAATATTTAGGGAGAATAGGGAGAAATATTAGGTAGAAAGCCCATTCCTAGGAGAACGATAGAAGTATCCCCATCCCTAAGGCTAGCTTGCACTTGTTGAATTTTGATGAAGCCAAAAGGGGGAGAGAAATGAGACACGAGATGTCTAGAGATGAGACATGAGATGTCTAGAGCTGAAAGATAAGATATCTGGGGAGAGAACTGGGAATGAAATATAGCTCTGGAAGTGATCTAAGTTTAATTATGTTCTCTAGTCATCTATGGGTTTGTCATCATCAAAAAGGGGGAGAATGTTAGAATCTTAAGTTTTGATGGTGACTTAGGTATGATATGGTCTAGTACTTAAAAGAACATAATTAACACTTAGGAAGGATTAGATGACATGGTTAGAACCCTGAGTTAGATCACTTGTGAATGCAAGATCATTTCCGGAAGTATTAGCACTAGAGTCACAACCGGATGCAGATTCACTTCCGAATGAATTAAGACTAGCGCTCACGGATGCGGAATCACTTCCGGATAGATTAGGACTCGCGCACGCGGATAAATGTGTCATCCCCCAGCGGCAGCGAGTAACTCACTAGGGATTTAACTTAGTCCATGAACATTAGGTACACAAACCTTAAGACTAAGCTATGACTCAACCGGAAGTGAGTTTACTTCCTGTTAGACTTAGACTGGCGCAGAGCGATGGAATAGATCTCACCCCAAGCGTCAGTGAGTCTACTTCGCCAAGTGAAAGCACTTCCTGTTAGATTTAGACTGGCGCAGACTGATAGAATAGAATGACCCCAAGCGTCAATGAATCAGCCTCGTCAAGTAAAATTGCTTCCTGATAGATTTAGACTGGCGCAGGCTGACAGAATAGATATATCCCCAAGCGTCAGTGAATTAGCCTCGTCAAGCGAAATTGCTTCCTGTTAAATTTAGACTTGCACAGGCTGATAAAAGAGATATAACCCTAAGCTTCAGTGAGTTCACCACGTCAAGTAAAAGTGCTTCCGATAGCTCAGTGACTAGCGCTGACTGTTGGAATGAAATACACTGAGCGAGAGTAAGTGATGGTGAGCTAGATCCTTCATCAAGTGAAAGTACTTCCGGATGTAGAAGTGCTTCAGGATACATCCTAGACTAAGTAAACTCCCACTTCATGTGATTGTGTGTTGACTTAATATACATAGCATGAACAAATGACACACTGAGTCACTTAGGAAGACTTAGAGTAAACTAACGAGACTTAAGCTGACTATTGGAATAGAGATCCCTTAGAGTCAGTAGACATTACACTAAGTCAGAACATAGTCTAAGTAAGACTACTTCCCATAGCAAACTTCCCACAACATGTATAGTTTTACTATATCTGATTATATATATTGCTATGTTGGACTAACCAGTATGTGCAGAACTTAATCACACTTCCGGATGCAACTGAGCTTCCGGATGCAAAGACTCTTGGCATTGGATTTCAGAGATTAACACTTGCAGAGCAAGATTGCCACTTCCGGATGAACGATGATCATCCGTCAGCAAGAGTACAAGAGTAAATGTCACATACTCGGAAGTCAGAATGCTTTGTCAGAGCAGAGGTGTCAGGACTACTTTTCAGAGATAAAGCAAGTCAACCCTGCTGAGCATTTAAGAAGATGTTCCTTCCAACGGTAACAAAAGGATAACAGATATTCAAACAACATTGTTACCTACCAAGCATGAGGAGTATGAAAACATAATCTGAAGATTCACTCAAGGTGTCAAAGCTCATACTACCCACAAGAGTCGGAGTCCATAAGAGAGCGTCTGATAGCAAGAGAGCATCCAATAGCAAAGCACTCTTATCATTCATGGACAAGTGCTTGGAAGACAAAGTTCCTCTATGATAGCAAGCAGAATGTTAGAGTCCACGAGCTTCACTTCAGTTAGCAAGAGAGCTTCCGATAGTAAGTCTCTTAGCATCCTGGACTTATGCTTGAGGAACGAAGTCCTCATCTGACAACAAGCAAGAGTCAGACCGTACAGTGTATAGATGTCAGAACGACTTTTGCCAGAACAGTGTTGTCAGAACAGTGTTGACAGAACAGCTGGACAAAGCACCCTATTCAGATAAAGCAAAGTCAACTCTGCTGTGCATTAATGAGGACAACGTAAACAAGGCCCAACGGCTATATTCAAACGGCCTTATTGCCTCTCCAACGGTTGGATAATCAGAGGCTGGTATAAAAGGAACATCTACATTCAGAAGAGCATGAGAGAACAGAGCTTATTGTCTGAAACACTATTCTACATTCCTCTCATCTTCTACTCTCGGACTTAGATATGTAATATTCTTAGAGAGTGATTCTTTTGTGCTTAAGTGAGTAACATCATCCACTCTTAGAGAGAGTTAGTTTTGAGCTTAAGTGTTTAGCACAATCAGTTCATAGAGTGAACATAGTGTAAACTTACAATTTGTAAGGGGGAGCATTTAGAGGTTGTCTAAATCTCCATAGGTTGCAAGTTAGCCCGTAAAACTTGCATTTGTAAGGTTTGCAGGTGAACCCGTTGTAAAACCTGTGGGTTGTTAGGTGAACCCGTGCTCGTAAAACCTAAAGTGTAAAGGCTTCTCTTGTGCCTGGTTTAAACAAGAATAGTGGATTGAAAATCTCAGGTGGAGCCTGGGGACTGGATGTAGGTCTGGGTGACCGAACCAGGATAAATTTATGTGTGCATAAACTTACATTTAAACATTCTATTTTTGCATCACATAACATACTGACTTGTGCATACCATTACTCAGTAACATCATCACCAAGCACAAGCAGTCTTTCGAAAAAGAAATAAAGTTTTTATTCCCTCACCCAATTCACCCCCCCCTCTTGGGTGACAGCCACGCATTTCACAAAGATGAAGACCAGATGCGCTGAGAAGAAGACTATGCGGCCAGATATTCCTATTATGAACCTGACGAAGAAGGTAAAGATAATGGTTCAAGCTCTCGTAAAAGTTCGAAGAAGAAGAACAAAAAGAACTGGAGAGCTGAACCATGCATATCCTACAGCCAATAGGAATGAACCTAATGATACTCAGCAGGCGGAAAAACCCAAGAAGGACTTGCCTCCAACATTCGCACAAAGAGGATTCAATGTGTCTGCAACCCTGCTCGTCAAAGGCCTCTACAAACTCGGAGATGCCGTCAGGTGGCCACCTAAAATGTTGACAAGCCCAGAGCAGCGAGACAAAAGCAAATATTGTGATTTTCATGAAGATTATGGCCATCGCACTGAAGATTGCATATTTCTCAGAATCTAAATAGTAGAACTCTTAAAAAGAGGATATCTGACTGATTTGCTCAAAAAACCTGATAAAAAACCTTCGGCTAAATCCTAGCCAAGTCCCTCAAAATAGCCACAAACACCACAACCTGGGGTAAAAACCATCAATTTTATTGCAGGAGGTTCAGATATTAGCGGTGTAACATACTCAGTAGCCAAGAGGCACACCAGAGAACTCCCTATGGAGCCTCAGAAGCTCCACTTGGCTGAGGGGGAAGCTATACCTGCACCCATAACTTTTTAAGATGAAGAAATAGTTCCTGGAATCCATGATGATGCGCTGGTCATCACGCTCAAAATAGCTGACTACCAGGTAAAATGAATCCTGATTGACCCTAGGAGTCAGTTAACATCTTGTATAAAGACACGGTGAAAGAAATGAACCTGGAGGACGAAATGTCTTATTATCCCACAACTCTAGTACTCCCTCCGGTCTTAAATATAGGACCTAGATAACTTTTTTTGTGAAGATTAAGGAAGGCTTAAGTTTAGATGTCTTTCCAATAATATCACTCCTTAATTAGTTTAATCACTTAGTTGCCCTTCTTTTCTTATCAAATTTCTTGTTAAGAAGGAGAAGGGTAATTTAGAGAAAAGGTGACTAAAAATGTATCTAGGTCTTATATTTAGGACCAAAATGAAGTCTCTATCTAGGTCCTATATTTAGGACCGGAGGGAGTATTTGGGAATGGAGCTGCTGACCAGTTTAAGGCAATCATTAACTTAACGACCACAATAGCAGGAATGAATGTGAAATTCACTTATCACGTCATGAACTGCCCATTTTCATATAATGCTATCTTAGGGAGGCCTTTCATACACAAAATGAAAGTTGTTCCTTCAACACTGCATCAATGTATTAAGTTCAATACCCCTTGGGGAGTCAAAACTATACATGGTCAGCAGCGTACCTCCCGAGAGTGCTATCAGGCTGCCTTAAAGGCAACCATCCAACAACCTGCATAGCAATCACAGAGGCCTCCTCGGGAACATCTTTCCTGGGGGTAACAGGTTGAGGACCTTGTGCCGGAAGTTCTCGACCCTCAATTTCCAGATCGGCAAATACTTATAGGAGCAAGCTTGGACCCTGAACTCAAAAAACAGATCCTGACATTTCTGATCCAGCATAAAGATTGTTTCGCATGGACACATTCTGATATGACTGGGATAAATCCAGAAATCATTATGCATCACTTGAATGTAGACCCCACCAAAAAACTAGTAAGGCAAAGAAGAAAATTTGCCCTAGAAAGGAACCTGATTATTAATAATGAAGTAGAGAAGCTCGTTTCCACAGGAGCCATCAGGGAAGTTCATTACTCTGAATGGTTAGCTAATGTGGTGGTGGTACCTAAGAAGAACGGGAAGCATCGAGTATGCATAGATTTCACAGACCTGAATAAAGCTTGCCCTAAAGATTCTTTCCCATTGCCACACATTGATTCGATGGTGGACGCAACTGCCGGCCATCAGCTCTTGAGTTTCATGGATGCATTCTCAGGATACAACCAGATTAACATGAACCCAAATGACCAGGAAAAGACCTCGTTCATCAATGAAAGGGGGACATATTGTTAAACAGTAATGCCCTTTGGATTGAAGAACGCAGGAGCCACATACCAGAGACTGGTCAACAAGATGTTTGTAGAGCAACTTGGAAAAACCATGGAAGTTTATATAGATGACATGCTGGTCAAGTCCTTGAAAGCTATCAACCATGTTGAACACCTGCAACAAACCTTCACCATCTTGAAAGAATACAACATGAAAAAGAATCCTGAAAAATGCGCCCTTGGAGTAGCTTCAGGCAAATTCCTCGGATACCTTGTATCTCGGCGAGGGATTGAAGCTCACCCAACTCAAATTAAAGCTATATTAAACATTCCTTCACCCAAAAACGTGAAGGAAGTCCAGAAGCTCACAGGACGTGTAGCAGCACTCAACAAATTCATCTCAAAATCATCTGATAAGTGTCACCCTTTCTTTCAAGTTCTCAGAAAAAACAAAAGCTTCATATGAGACGAGAATTGTGAAAAATCTTTGCAAGACCTGAAAGCTTACATGACAAGTCCGCCTCTCTTATCTAAACCCAGAATTGAAGAATTATTATACCTGTATTTGTCAGCATCAGATAAAGCAGTCAGCGCTGTTCTGGTACGTGAGGAATCAGGCAAACAGCTGCCTGTGTATTATGTGAGTAAGACCCTCCTGGACACGGAGACCTGATATTCCCTGATGGAGAAGTTAGCCTTGTCCCTGATCATTGCATCTCGGAAGCTTAGGCCTTACTTCCAATATCACCCCATAGTGGTCATTACCTCTCATCCACTTAGGAACGTTCTGCACAAACCAGATTTGTCTGGAAGATTGGTTAAATGGGCGGTAGAGATTAGCCAATTTGACATCTCTTACTTACCCAGGACCTCCATAAAATCCCAGGCATTAGCAGATTTCATCTCAGACTTCAGCTCAGAAGGTGACCTAGAGATAATACATGAAATGTTCTCAATAACTGATGAAAGTCGTTCAGGCCTATGGATCCTCTATACTGATGGGTCTACCCATTCTAAAGGAACTGGATTAGGAGTGGTACTCCAATCTCCCACCGAAGATATCATAGAACAATCTTTTCACTGCAGCTTCCGAGCTACCAACAATGAAGCGGAGTATGAAGCCTTAGTCCACGGGTTGAAGTTAGTGATCGAGCTTGGAGCAAGGCGAATAGAGATCAGAAGTGATTCACAGCTGGTGACCCGTCAGGTAGAAGGAACATATCAGACCAAAGATCCCAGAATGCTAGCATATTATCAATTGGTTACTGCCCTGTGTAATCACTTTGTGGAGTTCAAAATATCTCAGATAGGAAGGGAGGATAACCAAAAAGCTGATGCTTTAGCCAACCTTGGGTCATCCATCCCATCTGATAGGACCAGAGTTATCTCTATCATTCACCTTCCAGAGCCTTCCACCCTGATTCGTGCAGGATCAGTCCTTTCAAATAATTTAGTTTGGGATTGGTGTTCTCCCATATTAAAGTACCTGACAACTAGGACCTTACCAGATGATACCAATGAAGCCAGAAGAATCAAGGCTCGAGCTGCTAGATTTTATGAAGACGAAGGAATCTTATATAAGAAAACCCACAAACATAAAAATTATCTAGAAAGAAACTAAAGATACTACATTCTTTCACATTCTTCATTCACTTAGACTCGCCTTCTTTCTCAGTCTCTAAGTCATTAATACTCTTTGCATTCTGAACGGCTTGCTTAGGCAGCTTTCCAGATAAGACTTCTTCCTCTTCACCTCCCTTTGACAAATAGTCTTCATCACCAGAATCTTGGGGTAAAGGCCCAAACTTTGCCTCATATTCCTTTTTCCAGAACTCCAGATCCCATAGGTGAGATTTCCCATCCTTAAACTCCTGAGCCATAGTAATTGATGCCCGTAAACTCCATTCTTCTGTTGTACTTAACTCCCTGGCTATAACATTACGACTAATGATATGAGCTTCATCCCTCTCAGCTTTCATCTGCTCTAATGCCAAATCCTTGGGATAGAGCAAGCTTCAGATCAGCAATTTTCAACACCAGATCAGAATTTTCCCAAGAAACAGCGGCAACCTCAGTGAAAGCCTTGTCTCGTTCCTCACGCACTAAGGTAAGATCTTTTTCCAGTTTAACTGCCCTGTCTAAAGCTTCCTTGTGAAGGACTTCAGATTCACTGAGCCTCCGCTCAAATTCCTCTGTTTTCTGCTCAAGTTCTTCTATTCTCAAGGAACGAGACACAACTAACGTTTTATACATGTTCAAATCGTCCTCCACGGACAGGGAAAGTTGAAAAGCTGATATAAAAATATGCAAGTTAGAACACAAAGTGGAAAAACATGTTGAGAAAAACATAGGTTTAGCTTACAGTAGGCTTACCTTTAAGGTCTCCTGAGAGAAAACATGGTCGGAACCTTTAGTTCTTATTGAGAAGACAACTTTGCGATCTTGGTCAAAAAGGAGTTTGCTACACTCCTTACGAATCAAATCAAACCCTGAGTGAACAGATGTGTCTTTATCAAACTCTAATACTATCTTGCTTGACTAGTCTTTGTCAAAATCTAACGCAGTTTTGCTTTGCTTAGCTTGTGAAGCAGCACGTTGCTTCACCACAGTCTTAGTAGCTGACTTTGGCTCAGGGGAGTCTGATAGGATTGACACTATTTCAACCTCCTCAAGTATAGCTGGACCCTCTCTGATTACATCCACACTAATAGGCTCAGAGCTTGTTGACCCAAGCTTAGCAGATTTGGCTGGGGACTTATCACCTAACCCAGAAAAATATCTTGATCCTGACCTAAGTCTCTTATTGTAGGAAGGCTTAGGTGGCATTTTCACTTTCACATCTTCCATGAAAAGCTAAAACGCTCTCATACACATACGTAATCTCTGATGAACAGTAATGTGCTAACTCAGGGGGAAGATCACCAAAAACGAAAACCAGATAATGAAAAGAGATTTCGTAACGTTGATGCCTTACCTTGACTGAAGATGGCAGAACAGTTCCTTTCACTCAAAGGCAATTTCCTGAAAGCTTCAACACGATCGTCTGAACTATCTTTAGAAGAAGGTTTAAGATACTTTCCAACTGACTCTCCAAAACACAAGAAACCTAGTAAGAAGATCAAAACCAGAATGTGAAAGAATATAGACTTGGTGAAGGAATTGTTTACCTAGGTTCACCCATTTGGTGCGCAAATTCACGTTAGAGCTTGCTAAGACAGACTTATGGACAAATATAAACCTTCCCCTCCATTGTTTTTCCAGGTCGGCAGGCGCTGTGATCAAAGGCTCTAATTTGTTACGAGCATGAAGGGCATAAAGTCCAGAGCCTTTCCTCTGAATGTTGTAGCACTTCATTAAATCCCCAAAAGTAAACTCCAGATCAAATTTCTCACACAAAACCTCAACACACAGTACTATTAGCCACAAGGAGGGCATTAACTGAGAAGGTGTCAGATCAAAAGTAAGGCAAAAGTCCAGAATTAATTTGGTAAAGGGATGATTTTGCGCAGAGGAAAGTAATCTACACATATTGTAGCTCAGTTTTCACTATACCAATCTAATTGTTTCTCACCCTCAGGAAGCCTGACCAAAAGGTTCTCACTAACCCTATTTTTGGAGCATAGAAGCGCCAGGGATTCAGGTGTCAAAATGCAAGGGGCGTCAACGTTCATAATGTCTGAGTCTTTAGTAACTTCCCTTAAAGTCTCAGGAATGGGGGCGAAATCTTTGAACGTTTGACTCTTAATATCCATAGGGAACGGTGGTACATTGGCAAATGAGGAAGAAGCGGCCATTTTGCTACGAGTTTAAACCATAATGGGGAATGAGAAAGAAGCAACTAAATGAAGGAAACCACACAAAATGCAGAGTAAAAGCAGAAGAGAAGAAGTCACCTGACAGCATTTGGGGTCCAAGAATCTGGACTTTAGCACACGTGAGAATAGTTTTCCAGAAATGGAGTTGAGAGAATGAAGACAAGAAAGAAAGTGGTGTCTGACAGAGGAGAGGGGCTTTTTAAAGAATGAAATATGAAAGGACGAGTCGATCCGACGAACAGGGCGCGTCTGATTTAAAATGGGCCTCTGATCGAACAGGTCTCTTTTTTCCAATTTCAAATTCAAATTTTCCTAATAACCACCCAATAACCGCTCATCCTTACCAGAGACTCTAAGTAACACACCTCCCCGAGCCTTCCAGGGCAAGACACGTGGAGTTGGGGGAGTAAATGTGTTACCCCAGCCTCATTGGGTCGGATTCTAAATTAGCCCAGTATAGAAGAAGCCCAACAGACGCTGAGTCAACTAATTGGAAGTAGTGGACGAGTATAAATATGAGAGAGGGTGCACGTGGAATGAGGAAAACGGCAGGCTGAAGGAAAAACTGTTAGGACGTGGCTAACAGTCAAGATAACTGTCCGAAGAACCAGGCGGAGATCTCGAGCTGAAGACTCGGACGTGCTAAGGACCTGGCAGCTAAACGGCTCTTTCAGGCTGACACCTAGCATAACTGTTAAGAGAAATAAGTGGGACCGCTTAGGTTATATAAAATAGGTCCATCTAGGGTTTATGGTACGAAATATCTGAGAGCAGGAATATAATCACTTTTTACTTTCTTGTATTGAGAGATTCCTTGTATTCGACTATTTAACTTGTACTCTGATTATCCTATTCAATAAAGTTCGCCAGGTTCTATCCATTAATATTTGTTTACGCTTTACTATTCCAGTTTATATCTCATATTATCTTCGTTATTCCTTATTGATTATCTCAATTTACCTTGTCTTTGATTTACCCCTGTTGTTTCTAATTCGTAGTCTATGATTATTATAGTCAATCCTTATTTATTACTTATATTATCAAATACAGCTTACATGCTTAACAATTCTAGATCAGGTTCATACCTCGAAATAGATAATCTCTGTTTTATTCATTTATCGTGTTAGATAATCGTTATTAGATTCATAGTATATTTATTTTATTAAAGTTATTTAGATTATACGAAATCTAGGTAACCCAGTATGAATGACAAAAGTGAGGGCCGCCAAAGCCCCAAACTTTATTTTTCTATAAAAAAATAAAATTTTAAAACGGGGAGCTCTTTAAGTCTCAAAGTGGAAGAAAACGAGTAAAGGACGGAAAGATGTTAGGGTGCCACATGACTAAGTGAGGGGTGTTGGATCTGAGAAAAGTGAGTTAAAGTGATGGTAACATTGACGCATGAATTACTTGCATATTTTATTTTCTTTTGTCCAAACATTACTTGCACATACGACTTTCTCAAAAGAAAGCGAAATGTATGACGTGCACTTCGGACTTTGATTATTTGGAAGCAGAGTGCGTAAGCTTTTTTAATTATTAAATAATACTAGTGATAAATGATAACTATGACTAATTTAAGTACAACTCCTATAATTCATTGCTTTAAATATAACTTCGGACTTTGATTAAAACAATAGAGCTTATCTTTGGGTATAGGGCTGCGCTTTGGGCTTTCACCAGTTTGAGAATATCTGTTTCTTTCAATCGGAATCACTGATAGTCTTAGAGCATTATGAATATCACCAAATTATTGAGACTTAAAAACAACAATAAATAGTGTGAGACGTATTCTTGAAATAGAGGTTGATATACGTTTTGTTAATTTTTCCTTTAACTCAAAAGCAATTTGAACATTTGGGAAAAACATCTTAGGATGTATAAAACACATCTTAGATGGTCTTAATAGCTAATTCCAATTTTGATAAAAAAAATAGCTAATTCCAATATTATTTATTTCTTTTTTTAACTAAACAATAATATTTATTTGAATGATCCTTTTTAACAAATTATGTTTTCGAATTTTTTGAGAATATATGTTTCTTTCAATCGAAATTAATAGTAAAGAATTATAATTATTCCGGAATTATTATGAAGCACCAAATTAATAGCTAATTAATATATGTTTCTTGGAATATATACTCCCTCAAACCTTATTATGAAGCATCAACTACCTAAAATATTGTTTTTGATATAAGGCATCAACCGCTGCATTAAATGTTTTTATATTCTTTTCCCCTATTATTAGTGGAGATTAAGCATTGAAAATGTAAAAACATGTCATTTAATAAAAAGTGAAGTTGGAAAAAGTGACAAATTTAATATAAATTTTAAAACTCAACTATCATTTATTGGTTTGTGAGAAATGAGTAGTTGGTGTGTTATGATAAATACTAGAGAGTGTACTTTTAAAATGAGTTTTCCCCCGTTTTTCCTTTCAATAAAAATCAACTTGAAATGTAATTAACAACAATTAAGTCTAAATAAAAAATAGAAGATGTTTTTCTCCTCACTAATTTTTCCCTCTCTTTTGAGATTTTGAAGATTGAGGTACATATACCTTTTTGCTTTTGATACTTAAAAATCTGTACCTTTTTCATAGAATATATTTTAACATTATCGGACAAAATTGATATTAAGTCCTCTAAAACTGTTATCTTTCCTTGATGCTGATTTAAACTCAATACTCAATATTTAATTGACCAAAACATTTCCCATTTCTTTTAATAATTCATTAAATTGAAAAAGTGATATATAATATATAAAATAAAAGGTTTGGAAAAAGAAAACACAACTAACAATAGATAGAAACCATGTACCCTACCCTACCGTCTTGCTATATATATATATATATATATATATATATATATATATATAATTGTGAGTAAAAAAAGTTTGTGAATAGTGGTATAATAAAAAATTCACACCTCTTAATAGAAATAAACCAACCAATTTGATTTTTTAAAAATCTTAAGAGTAGATCTCAAAGAAACAAAATAACCTATGTACTGACGAATACTAACATGAAAAATAAAGATTTGGTGGAAACAATTTTCATTGATTTTTAAACTCTCAAACCAATTTATTTTGGTTGAGACAAGCTACTAAACCATATAGTAGAGCGATGCAAAATACAGACGTCTCATTCCTTGACAGTAACTAAGGTAAAAGGCGCGGTGCAAAACAACTCAAGTAAAGACGAGAGAGAAGCTCTTATCAATTGAAAAAGTTAGAGAGGATGCGGAGATAAGAGAGCTCACCCAATATTCCTATTAAGACCAACATCTTTTAGCTTTTACTTTTAGTACTATGTAACTCTTTTTTTTGTTAATCACCACCCGTAATCCGACGCTTATTGGTAACTGACTAATCCGGACCCGAGGGGTAGTAGTGTTTCCCATATAGGCAAGGTTGTCCCCTCTCCCAATGAGAACGCTTCTCAGGATTCAAACACATGTTTTCATCCTTACCGAGTTATAGTACACTTACTAGTTCAACCAACTGCTTATTGGTAATGTAAGTTTTTTTTTTTATAAAAATGTAAGTTTTTTTTATACAATAGATTTAAATGTTATGATTTTTCCATGCCAGATTTTTTTACGACAATTATGAGCGTACAAATTATTGATTTTAACATTTTCCTGTCTAAATACTATGGAGAACATTGGAATATGCAAGTGGATGAGCAATAATGTTATTAGTTCATATCTGCAAGTTTCACTTTGTTCACTATGGTCAAAAAAAAAAGTTTCACTTTGTTCACGATAATTATCTGCTTCCGAACTCCATGTATCACTCGCACCACAAAAAAAAAGGATGATTATAGATAGACATTTCCCATGGAATCCAATTGAACAATTGTTTTTTTTTTTTTGTTATTGTACCAATAGAACAATTATCGATGACTAATTAATGGCAAAAATATTTTGTCGATAAATTTTCCAACAAAGTTTCCATTGGTAATTAGCGAAATAGTGATAGAAATTTTCCGTGGCTAATTAGAGGCAGAAATTTGAATTCCTTTGAAACATTTCCATTGATAAGTTATTATTTATTTTCAAATTAAAATTTTATTTTATTTTATTTTAAAAACTATTTTATAAATTAATTAATAAATAATATTTTATAAATATTTATAAGATTAATATATACACCACAATCACACAAATATATTACAAACTAAATTTAAATTTTTTATTATAAAATATGTTATTAATGAATAAATATTATTAAAAATTAAAATAATTATAATTTAATAATATTTAAAATAATGAAAAATTACATAAAGTAATTTTAAAAGGTAATATTATCATATTTTATGATTAAAATACTAAATATGATGTAAAGTATATAAATATAAAATATTTTTTCAATAATAATAAAACTTTCAGTATATAAATTATATAATTTTAATAGTTAAAAAATAATTTAAGTATAATGTAAAGTATATAATTTATCAAATATAATAATATAGTGGTAGCTTAAATATCATAAATATAATTTGACAAAAAAACTTTGGAAATTTAATAGTTTTCAAATTATATCATGGTCTTCATAGAACATTTGGTTAAAGCATCAACACTAGCTGTCTAGCTCGCGCGTATTGTTGAGGGCTTGGGACTTCATTAGGGACAATTTCAACAAGGTGACATGTGGCAACCTCCTATGAGAGGCAATCCTCTTAACTTGTACCCCTCTGATTCTTACTATAAGATACCACCTATATATTTCTCACAAATTAAGGAATGATAGTTGATTCTTAAAATTTTTGTTAAATTTGTCACTTTTTTCAACTTAACCCTTTATTAAATAACATGTTTCACATTTTCAATTTTTTAATCTCCATTAATGATAGGGATAAAGTGGGAAAATAACATTCAATGTGGCGGTTGATGTCTTATATTAAGTATCAAATATTGTGGGTAGTTGTTACCTTATAATAAGGGAGTAGAATCTAAGGGCTGTCATTTTTTAAATATTTTTGAGTTGTTAATTAAATTGAACAAGTTTTATATAATCATAATAATATAAAATTTAGGCGTGGTGTGGACACAAAAATTTAATACTTATATATTAGTATAATTTAAAACGCAGCAGACCAAGCTTTATTAATAATTTCTTAATTCTTAATTTGCACACCTCAATATGAAATGCGCTAACAATCAAAAAGCAATAAATGCAGTAGACCATTAGGATTTTTTTGTTTTTCGATCAAAAAAAAAAGGATTCCACATTTGTTAATTGGCTTTGACGGTCCCCAAAGTCAAACATTGTATAACAACTGATATGTTACTATATCATATAGTAATATAGTATAAACATAGATACCTTTCTTATATAAGAAAACATAGATACCTAATAATATATGCCTTATATATGGCGCATATTTTATCAAAAAGGCCGGTGTACAAATGAAAGAGAAGTCATCTTCTCCCACACTATATATACACTCCAAAAAAACAAATTAAAGGTATATTGTTAAGACTCTTGAAATCAAGAGAAATCGTGACCAACAAAAATATGGTTTGTTTTTGGGTTTTTCATACTCGCTTGTCGATGGCCACCATTGTGTTTTACACATGCTTATGGATCCCACTGCTCCAACTAAAGAGAACTCTCTTGAGTCTTTTGTTTAATTGTAATGACAAAAGTAGGCAAGATTTACAAGGAGATCGACCTCAAATTCCAGAACTTCCCGCTACAATGTACGAGGATTTGCAGAGACATTATTGTTCTTCCTTAGATGGAAGCATGTTGGAGGAGGAAATTTGCTCCATTTGCTTGTTGAAGTTTGAGGGTGAAGATATAGTGAGCAAGCTGCCTAAATGTGGGCATGTGTACCATGTTAACTGCATTGATGGATGGCTGCTGAGGAATTACTTTACCTGCCCACTTTGTAGATCTTTCTTATTTTCATAATTTGATTTTTAGCAACAATGTATCCCGTTGTATAATTGGTTTATTGACAAATAGACATTGATTTCATTAAAAGGGTTCATGAGACTTCTTAATCACGATATTGTGTTTGAGAAATGAACCTAAAAATGCAAAATTTCATTTTAATTTGTGAACTACTCCTGACCTGTATATAGTATACAATGTTTAATCCCACTTGATAAAGCTGAAGAGTACAAAGCCAGATCGAGATCCTAAATTTTAACATATAGTTATAATTTTTTGTTACGAAATATTTGCCCATCATATAAAGTGGGATGGTAATTGGTAAGTGGCTAATTAAGTATATGTGCTATGCGGAATGGGCCATATGTTTAGCCCACAGAAAATGTTTTTATATTTGGGATAATCTCATCCTCATAAGGTATATCAATATGTCATAGCTTCAAATTAATGGCCCAAAGGATTTGAATCTCTTTTGCAGGGCACGTTGATTGGAAGGAAATTATCTTTTGACATGAAATGACAAAAACAACCCTAATAGTTGGTTTAAAAGAAAACATAAGAAAATAAGGAGCTGGTAAAACCTCAGCCGTTGCCCAATAGCAATTACCGATGTTTTATACTCCCTCCAGTCCTAAATATAGGATCTAGTTGACTTTTTTGGAAAATCCTAAAAAACTAAATTAAGTTAATTATAAATTGATAATTTACCTAAATTTTCCCTTAGACTAGTTTATTTTACCTATAACCTAATGGATAATCGAAAAATATATCAAATGTGTCATGATTTAATAGTCTATTTTGCAACCTTAACTTCTCAAAAAAAAAGTCAATTAGGTCTTATATTTGGGACCAGAGGTAGTATTTAATATAAAGAAGATAAGTCAAGAGTAATAATCAATAATGAGGGCCATAACGAATATAATGTTAAGTTGTTAACCATAAGTGGTTCGCGGTTATGACATTATGTTGACATAACGCAGGACTGACTTGATTGACGACGTTTTAGAATATTTCTTCGTAAACAAAATTGAGTCATAGTAGATGAGGTAGAATCGTTAAGAGGAATGTAGTTTTTTGATCCACCAGCATGCTTAACATGTGACAAAGCAGTATAAAACTGATCATGAGTAAAGACAATATAATCATGGAGTTGAAGGCGCAAAATTCAAAGATCAATTTCACTTCTTTAGCTCTTTTTCTCACTTTCCTCCTTCCTTAACATTATCATTACATCATGGAAAAAAGTCCTTGCATGGCTTTGAGTCATTGATATTGGACAAGCAGGAAGAAATTTCCTCTAAAGCTAGGAAGAAATATAAAGTGGACCAATTATAAAAATGACCCCCACACAGGACTTTTACTTTTGTTTCTTTACTAAAGAGCACAATTCCTATTTTAATTTCATGAAATAGTTTGAAGGACTAAAATGGCAAAAAGAAAGAAAGAAAGTCAGAACAAATTTGCTTGACCAGATAGAATTTATTGCAGATGCCTACCTTCTCCTTTCTCATCAACTTGCCATGACCTAACCTTCTAAGTTGGGGGGTTTCAAAGCAGTCAAATAGAAGCATTTTCAATATTAAATTTTGATCAAATTCATCTCAGTTACAGATCTATTTATAAATACCACAACAAACATTACAGAATTCTGATAATTGCATCCAAAACTGAGAGTAAAAATAAATGTCTGACCACTCGAAGCATGTTAGCTCTTCATTGCAATAGTTTTGACAACCCACATTACAGAATTCTGATAATTGCATCCAAAACAATCCAATTTGTCATCCATCCATCCAAATGTGAATCTAAATGGAATCCAAAACCCTATTGAGTATTTTCAAATAACTATGCCTATTGCAACTTTGCTATGATCAAACGAGGCAAAATTCCTCTTCACATGTATACCTGTCTACTACATATGTCATTCTTAGCAAAAGACGCTGCAGTTCTATTTTTATCTACACACAAAATTTTCAAATACATACATGACATCTTCATTCCTAGGAACACATGAACCAAACGAATCTTGAAAAGATTAATGACTCGACCATGAACTACTTTCATCATGGTTATCATCATGATAATCAAGGATGAGTTTAACTCCATAACTCCTCATAGCATTAACCAAAGCCCAGACCTTGTTTTGGCTCTTGAACCCTTTCTTCTCAACTTCCTTGTTTACATTCACATGGATTCCTCTTCCCTGTCCTTCATTAAGCCCCTCAACCTTCAGCCGCATCGCCAATACTTCTCCAACAACATATGCTGCTTTTGCATTGCAAGTGCGGCCACACTCGAGTGATTCCTTAATGGCACGCTCCGCGGTTGAAGCAGCTGCTACAATTCTTCCATTGTTTCTGTCTACCACATTGGCCGTAATGTACTTTATAGATATGAATAGTCTTAGCATATACCTCTTCAATACTGTCATTCTTCAAGGATCTAAAGTGCAGAGGAAGTCAACCACAGAAATCAGTTCAAGTAAATGAAAGGAAGGAATTTAAGGACAGGCCTATGCATATATTGATACAAAAAGAAACCAACAATCTACATTCTTCACAGCTGAATTCTCTCCTCAATTGCTCTACACTACTAGGTGAGATGCGTATTGTAAATAAAAAAGGGTCAACTCAATTCTAGTCTGTCACACTCTAAAGTTTTATAGCGCGACCGGCACGAAGTTTAAGGTATCTAAACTTCGTAAGTCATTTCCATTAATCAATTCATAAATCAAACAGTCCATTAAGTTCCAAAATTTGAAGTATTCTAAAACACTCTACTTCCAAATTTGAAGTATTCTAAAACACCATTTACTAAAAAAAACATCAATTAATTCATCAATCAAACAGCCCATTAAGTTCCAAAAATCCCCAAAACCAGCAAGATTCAACATAAAACTATCACAGCACCCTAAATAAATTCTCAAACAGCATTTTGATACTACTTAATACTACTTTTACACCTCAAGGTATCATTCACAGAGAAAGAACAGCAAATTTAATACACCATATCTCTACATACAATACTCATATTGCACTTCTAATAAACCCTTGCACACTCTTTAATCTTTCATATATTTCAAGTGACAGAAAAAAGCAAACAAATAAATCTATTTTAATAAATCCAACCAACACCATTGTTGAATCAATTGCAGCCACACATTATGGACCGAATAGCAGAGAAAGAAATCACTTCTACAATGACAGTAAACCAACCAAAGCTCACAACCACAAACTAAAGCATCAAAAACCACTGTCATTTCTTTTACACCTAACTCCTATAAATTTGAATAACTCACGTGGAAAAAAAATCCTCTTAACTACCTCACTTGTGATCATCACATAATTATCACATTTAACCTTTTAACATCACCCAATCAATCAAATCCTTTAACTTCTTTTCTCAATAATTCCAATGAGCACACATTATACATTCATTGGTTAGATCATTGACCAATACCTTGATTACAATTCAAATAATTATCCTTTCAAATCCTTTCGGTCATGGAGCAAAGGAAACAAAAATCAATGTAACCTTCATAAAGATCTGAACATGAACTAAATATTTATATATAAAAAAAAGACTTCTAATCTTAATGACAACCAAAAAGTCAAATTTAACCTTAACAATCCAATACCTAATTCTCCATTCATCAAAGAGGAACCAGGTAAAACCAATGACCAACCATAAAATCAACAATACTTTTACTTCACCATTAATGGTAAGAAGAGTCAAGTCATTTTCAATTAAATTAGTCCAAAAACCATTAATATCTCAATTACATTTGCAACAACTTAAGTCACCTACCAAAAACCATAATTTTCAGACAATTTCGTCTCTTAGACATTTTATCAAACACCTTAAGTGCATTCCACAATCAAATGATATTATTAATCCCTCCCACTGCCACTAACTTTACCAATACTCCAAAGTTTCAGCCCAATCTGTTAAGGTATACTACAGTTTAAATCCTAATTGATTAGAATGTAAATATCCCTTCTTACATTCAGCATTTACATTTAAAAGCATGCACCATTTTGTATTGCAATTACTGCCATCTCTTTCAATCACTAAACTCATCTTATGTAGAAGGTATTTGAACTATCATACTAGTATATCCCACCAAACCCCTTTTTGCAGCGTAAAGAGGCAGAAGGAAGAATGACAATGTTTTACATACAAACTTTTCCAGATAACCAGAAACATAGTAATTGAAATAAAACCCATATGAAAACCCAAGTAGGAGATTCATACATAGGAGTTTAATGCTGATTCTGTAATCATTCCCAAATAAATATGAGGTAGGGAAGGAAACAAATCTCACCTTAAGGACAAGCAAATTGTGAAGATTCTTGACATTCTTTCATCCCTCTCAAAATCGAAGAAATCATATGAAAAAGTAAGGAATCTTCACCTGAAGCTCACACGGGACCTACATGTGATATTGGATCATGATCTACCAAGATTTTTGGATGAAAATGACGCTGGAATTGAAGGGAGACAGTGAGGAAACGAGAGAATAGAAAGAAAGGAGGAGAGGTAGAATTTTCTAGAGTATGTGTGTGTATACGTTCTATGAAGAGGGGGTATTATAGTCACATACCCTTTTTAATTGAATAATTTTTCTACCCTTGACTAAGCATATAAAATTCCCTTTTCACCCTTTGTAAAATCCCATTTCTCGTCATATATTCTCTCAAGGAGATTAATTTATTATTATTATTATTATTATTATTATTATTATTATTATTATCTATTTAAATTCCCCTTAATTTCTTTTGTAATAGTTTTTATCGACCATCGAGTCGTGAGTCCCCATTGAACTGAGATATTCCGGTGTGTTGTGTTGGATTTAATTGTTATTATTGATGTTTTGAGTTGCGATGTTTTGAGTTGTGATGTATCCGTATATTTGTGCTGCTGCAATACATGATAATTGATAGTTACTTGAAATTAACATGGATAATATGTTCATGCAACACAACATGTAGCACACACCACTTTACACATTATAATCACACACCACCTTGCGGGCATGCACATGCACATAGTGCAAAAATGTACGTAAGCAAGTGGTAGTAGTTGCGATTTAGATCGGGGCTGAAGTTTAATCCATCATTGCATGTGACTTTGGGTGCTTAAATTGCTAGAAATCATCACCAAAAGATAAAGAATTAGGAGAAAGGTAGAGGGTGGGAGGAGCACGTTTTTGGAGAGAAAATGAGAGTGAATATGATGGTGAAGAAAAAGAAATGGGTTAAAGTAGTGGATCTTGTGAAATGACCATTTTAGCCCCCCATATGAATTTTATTTACTTCTAAAATTAATCCCTAATCAAAGTTAATTTATGTAAATTAAATTCATACATCACCTTATATATTTTTCTTGACCAAAATGATGCTTAGACTTCAAAGTACTTTTCATAAAATTTCAAATGAATAATTTAATCTCTAACTATTTTTTTCTTTAATTTCTAAAGAAAATAAGTATAATAATGTCTTGAAATATATTTATCCTCACTTAATGTTTCTAAGTTGCTTTCTAATTCTCTAATGATATTCTAAGACCTTAATTAATTTTTTATTGTCTTTAATTTGAAAATTGGGGTGTTACAATGTTCAGATAGGATTAGCACATGTTAATCTTCCCATGTTCTAGCTGCTTATTTCCCAATGTTTGAATGAGCTTTATCATTTGTGGACTGCATTTTAATCAAAGCCACATCAGACTATAGAATGACACTCAAGAAAGAGACGTCACATTTGTCCAAAAAAATGCCAATTCTTGAGCATAAGAGACATTTCCAAACCATGAATTTATCAAGGTACAACAATTGATCACCTACTAATCAAGCTAGAGAAGAGACTGCATGTCAATTTCTCTGTAATTAAGAAAATACAAGACAGAAAAACTTGCTGAGAAATATATGATTTTACTATTTTATTCTGACTAACATGAAAAATGAAATGGTGCATGAAAGTTATGACGATCAATTTGGAAACAAGAAATGAATTGTTGTGTGAAAACATAATTTAGAAGAGTCTAGATTAACCTGCAATTTCCTATTTCCTAGTTGAATAGTCTGCACTCTGCATGGTTCGCTTGTAAAACAAACATATTGGAAAACAAATAGGAGTATAGTATAACAAACAAATATAATATTTTATTACAACAGTATCTTTTGTCTTTCTAACAAAGAAAAGTCAGGAGACTAATCTTCTATCAACAACATGTAATATTGGAAAACTGAACAACAGAAACAGAAACAGATGATCACTTAAACGTTGCCCTCGCCGCCTGAGGGAGGGACGGCGAAGTCGATTCGCCGGCGGGAGGTGCGTCTGCCGGAGGGAGGGCTGCTACAGAGGCAGCTGTGTCCGAGGCGATACAGGTGGCCGCAGCGGCGGCAGAAGCGGCCGTAGTAGCTGCAGAAGCCGCAGCTGTTCTCACTGCCTGTGCGGCAGAGGATGCCGCCGCCAATGCAGAGGCGGCGGCTTTAGCCGCAAAGGCAATGATATTGAGTATGATAGCCCAATTGGAAGAGGTTGCCCCTAAGAGTGAACCTACAGCAAATTGGAGGGATCTACTTATATCTTCACTCAAAGTGTTTCGCCAGTTTCTTGGTAGCCATATAGGCACATATCCGACGAAAAAGTTGAATATGATCCCTCCGATTAATAAAACAGATTTCCAAAAATTTGTGTTGACGTCACCGGATGGGAGAAACTCGCATTGCTCCCACCACTCAAACGATGATAGCGGAATTAGGGGTGAAGGATGAGGTGATGGTGCTTGGGTTGGCGCATCTACGGAGGTAAGTAGACAGAGGAAAAACAGAATGGTAGTCATTGATGACGATGGGGGCGGACGAGGAAGAGAGAATTTTCAAATTTTTTTGGCGCCAAAAGAATCGGATAGGAATGTGTATTATTTGTATTGGATTTGTTACGCAATTAAAAAGGATGAAGAGTGGTTGCCCACGCATGCTCGGATGTCTTGGATTGTACGGTTTTTTTATTTTGTCAATTAAAAAGAAAATCGCATTCAGGTTGGACGTGTAGGCTGTAGGGGTTCGAACCCGTGCGGATAAGCTATCAGTTAAGCACTCTACCCCTTAACCAACTAGTATCAACCCACGCGATACGCGTAATATATTATACATAACTACATAACTCTGATACCATTTTTATTTTGATAAAAATATACCATAAAATATAATAATATTAGTCAAAATTTAATAAAGGGTTAATATGCAAATCCACCCCTGAAGTATACCAAAAGGTGCAAATTCACCCCTGACATATTTTCAGATGTAATTTTACCCTTGAAGTATCAATTCAATGCAATTTTACCCTTCTGTCAGTTAAAGCTGTTTATTTTAGTGCAAAATGACCCAAATGTCCTTCCCATTAAATTCTCTCTTCTCTTTCACCCTCATACCCCAAACCCCAACCACCACCACTACCATCCCACCACCACCACCAAGGTTCTTATTCCCCTCCAAAGTTGGACCCAGATCATGAAGAGCGCTTGAAAATGCTCAAGCTTTTGTGATAAATTAAATGGGATACTTGTAAAAAGTGAAGAAGAATGTTTAACACCGAAATTTTATTTGTAATTGTAGTTACAGTAGTGTCATGTTCAGTGCCCTTCTATCTCAGAGCATGCTAGTTGATTATATGATCGCTTTTATCTGGTACCATGCCAGGTTCTTTGCCTTCCATGTATGCACTTATCTACTCGTGTTCAAACTCTTTAAATAATAAAAGGAATCGAAGGATTAGAAAGTGTCATTTTTTGGCAATACACATATGGCGGGGTTGGGAGATGGTGGTTGTGGCAGAGGGAGGGTTGGGTAGTTGGGGCGAAGGTGGTGGTTGGGAGGTTGGGGCGGAGGTGGTGGTGGTGGTGGGGTGGTAGTGGTGGTGGTTGGGGTTTGGGGTGGGAGGATGGAAGAGAAGAGAGAATTTAATGGGGAGGGCATTTGGGTCATTTTGCACTAAAATAAACAGCTTTAACTGACAGAAGGGTAAAATTGCACTGAATTGTTATTTCAAAGGTAAAATTGCATCTGAAAATATGTCAGGGGTGAATTTGCACATTTTGGTATACTTCAGGGGTGGATTTGCATATTAACCCTTTAATAAATTTCCCTAAATTTTTTTTTCATAGAAATCAATTTTGTATGATAAAAAAATAGAAAATCAATTTCTGAGTGGGTAGTTATTTTTGGGCAAAGTGTTAGTGGGTGTGTGGGTAGTTTCATAAGTTACATTTATTTTAGGGAAAAACTTACATCATGTTCCTTTCTCCAGGTTCTCAAGTTCTTTTAATATAGGCCATTGAATTGAATGGATGATTGTTATAAAAGGACACATGTCACTCCCATATTAAAAGAACTTGAGAACCTGGAGAAAGGAACATGACGTAAGTAAAGTCCTTTATTTTATATCAAAAGTAGGAATAATAGGAGAAATAGTAGGTTATCCAAATAGTTTATAATTAAAAATAAATAAGGCAAATAATGAGAAGTAAGATAGAAAAATAATTTAAAATTTCATGAAAAAAAGATTAATTTTGATAATTTTTAAGGAAAAAAAGTAGAGAATTTATAGGAGATATTTAAGGAGAGATTATAAATTAGGGAGAAATCTTAACAACGCATTAAAAGAATCAAATGTCAGTTTTTTTATCTTAAAATATATGGAGAGAGAATGTGCTTATATGCATATTTTTTGTAAAAGAATTTATAGAAGATAATTAAGGAGATTATAATTTAGAGAGAAAAAAGATTTAATAAAGAATTATATGTCAGTTTGTTTTTGTTAATAATAGATGGAGAGAGAATGTGATTATGTGCAGTTTTTTTTCTAAAAATAGATGGAGTGAATGGGTGGTTACATGAATGTAAATAGATGGAGAGAGAAAGTGCTTACGTGACTTCTTAGAATTCCTGCTTTTATCCCTCCCTTTATATATAAGATAGATGTGATATTCGTTGCTTTATTTACTTTTCCGCTTATTTATATTTCACGCAATGCTGGTTTATGAATATTAAGTTACTAAACAATCAATGTATTTTTTCTGGAATATTCATTTGGGCTGTTTTTATAAATGGATTTCATTTTGCACCATTAATAATCCATAAAATATATTTAGCATGTGTGTCTATTTTAGCATCATTTTGAAGTTGTTGGCATTTAGGAATAATGGTTAATTTGTTGAATAATATTTTGAATGCTAAAATTATTGGGAGAAGTTATTAAATTGAATTAGTATTTTACCCTATTTTTTTATAAAATATTACATACTATCTTAATATAAAAGTAGTTGGATGTTTCAAGTGAGTTAGAGACTAATATGTGTTAGGGACTAATATGTGATATATAACTTGTCATTCAATCATTATTATGTAAATCCCACATGATATTTATGATTACTTTCAATGAATTGTTTTTAAAACAACTGATTACATATAATTTTTTTTAATTTACATGAGAATCAACTAAGACCATTTATAAAAAATAGAAGAGTCAAATTTCATATCCAATGTCATCAATCTAACCCCCCACCCTCTAAAGAAAAAATTCCGCAGGAGAAACTCCCACATCCAAAAGTTCATTTGGTATAATTTTTTTGGGCAGCGGTCTTTCAAAATAATTTCTACTTGCAAATTTCCATGGAGCAACTCCCCCATGCACTTTTCCATCAGAATGTTTACTTGATCTAATTTTTTGGTAGCTAATCTTTCAAAATTGTTTCAATATAGATTGCATGTAATATTTTCAATTTTAATCAAACTCAACCATTTATAAAAGCAAAAGAAGAGTAAAACTCTATCTCAACCTTCTCCATCCAACCCCCCAAACCAAACCAAATTTCCCTTGTGCACCTCCCCATCTAAAAGCTAACTTGGTCTAAATTTCTTGGGCAGTTGAATTTCCAAATAACTTCAACTTAGATTAAACTGCCCCCATTCAACCCTCCCCCAAAATAAAGCAAATTTCCCCGAGCAACTCCTCCATCACGATATCACTTGGTATAATTGATTTGTACTTGATATTTTCAAATAATTTTAATTTAAACAGCATGTAATATACTTTTAACTTAATTAAGAATCAAACTAGTCCATGTATAAAAGAAAAAGAGACAAATTTTATCTCCAGTCTTCAGTGAGACAAAATATTTGTTGGGAATTGATCTTTTCAAATAATTTCAATTTTTAAAATTCTCATACTATATAAATATTCAAAATTAAGTATTTTACTATAAGTTTCCTTATTTTATTCGGAACTTTTATTATGAAAAACGAATAAATTAAATTAAGACAAAGCATAAATACTTGGAAAGATCAAGGTAAATTAAATTAGAGATGGAAAAAATAACTAAATACCTCAAAATGATTTCAATTTATATTACATGGGTTATTTTTTAAGTTGACGGAGAAGAGTTAAACTCCATCATCAACCTCCGTTAAATTAGTGATGGAAAAAAAACATTTCAAATGTCCACCTGGCACCTCCCCTATCCAAAAGTTTACTTGACCTAAATTTTCTTGAAAGTTGATCTTTCCAAATAATTTTGACTTAGATTACTTGTAATATATTTTTAATTCGAGCAAGAATCAAATTTACTCATGTATAAACATAAAAGAAGAGGCAAACTTCATCTCCACCCTTCACTTTGACTAAACTTTTTTTTAGTTGATTTTTTCAAGTAGTCCTACAACTAGTTCGACTCCATTGTGGGTCTATCTTCTCTCGCAAACACATACCTATTAGTAGGGCGGATAAATCCAACAAAAAAATCATGGGAAATTTGCATTCTATTCCCTGGGAAGGGAAATTATTACTGGAAGGTCCCTACACATTCCAAAATAATTATCAAGTCCCTTGGGCCTTTCCTGCAATTATTTGCTTATGTGCAATGACCATTTTGCCCTTATGAAAGCATAAAAACCCAAAACATGCACAAAATAAAATTCACATGGGATGAGAGGGACTAGTCAGGGACTTGCTACCGCGAGTGTGCCTACTTGCTACCGCAGGCTTGAGGACTTGCTACTGAGACGTTAAGTGACCAACATTCCCTCCCAAGTGTCATTCATATCTGAGGGCCCTTTAATTTAGCCAGTGACCACTTTTTGTTATTCCCCCGATATGTGCCACACCATGTTTTTCAAAAACCATTTTATTCACATGGGATGGGAGGGACTAGTCAGGGACTTGCTACCGCGGGTGTGCCTACTTGCTACCGCAGGCTTGGGGACTTGCTACTGTAGTAACAGATCAGCAAAACACTCTACTAGTCAGGGACTAGTCAAGTATTTCCCAGTGCAAATGTTCTCCGTAAAACACTCTACAAGTATAGCTTTGCCCACAACTTTGCACTGGGAAATACTTGACTAGTCCCTGACTAGTAGAGTGTTTTGCTGATCTGTTACTACAGTAGCAAGTCTCCAAGCCTGCGGTAGCAAGTAGGCACACCCGCGGTAGCAAGTCCCTGACTAGTCTCTCCCATCTCATGTGAATAAAATGGTTTTTGAAAAACATGGTGTGGCACATATCGGGGGAATAACAAAAAGTGGTCACTGGCTAAATTAAAGGGCCCTCAGATATGAATGACACTTGGGAGGGAATGTTGGTCACTTAACGTCGCAGTAGCAAGTCCCCAAGCCTGCGGTAGCAAGTAGGCACACCTGCGGTAGCAAGTCCCTGACTAGTCCCTCCCATCCCTTGTGAATTTTATCTTGTGCATGTTTTGGGTTTTTATGCTTTCATAAGGGCAAAATGGTCATTGCACATAAGAAAATAATTGCAGGAAAGGCCCAAGGGACTTGATAATTATTTTGGAATGTGTAGGGACCTTCCAGTAATAATTTCCCTTCCCAGGGACTAGAATGCAAATTTCCCAAAAATCATCTAAACTTGTACAAATATCATAAACAAGTCATAGGTTAATTATTCTAAGTAAGTATCAAAAGTAAAAAGCTACTCCCTCCGGTGCTAAATATAAGACCTAATTGACTTTTTTGAAAAATCCTAAAAAAGCAAAATAAGTTAATTATAAATTGATGATTTACCTAATTTTTCCCTTAGACTAGTATATTTGTCCTATAAACAAATGAATAATCTAAAAATATATCAAATACGTCATAATTTAATAACCTATTTCGCAATCTTAATCTCTCCAAAAAAAATCATCTAGATCTTATATTTAGGACCGGAGGTAGTATTAGCTATTTCTCTTTTTTAATTTCGGTTTCTTGGTTTTACGTACAGTTTTTTCTAGATAGTAAATTCCTCCACGAAACCAATCAAACACGAAACCAATAAAATGATGTTTATAGTTAATAAGAACTACGATATTCAAAGACGTACACATCTTTTACCAATCAACTACTAGAAAACATGAATCTTTTGCTTAGTATTACTATTATTTTTCTTTTTCTTTACTCAATATAATACTACTCCCTCCGGTCCTATTTATAAGTCGCCAACTACCACTAAATTTTGGTCCTTAATATAAGTCGCTAACTGCCACTAACTAACTCATTAATTAAAGTTTTCCAAATATGCCCCTCTCATTGAAAAAAGAGATCTCTGCATTTACTTCTGCTTGCCTCATTATGACTCATTTAATAATAGTTGTGAGGAGGGGCAAAAATGGAAATGAAAAATAAAACAAGACCAATTTAATGATGTAACCGCCACTAACCGCTATTTCTTGGTTTGTACAATATAGGCGGTTGACGACTTATAAATAGGACCGGAGGGAGTATAATACTATAGTATTGTCTCCCCTCGTTTTAATTGTTAACCTTGTTTTTATACATCTGCTTCAAGGGTGTCAGTGATTTCAATTATAGGAAACTGGCAATATTAATTAGTCTACATGCCATTCTGCTAACTTGTTTTTGTACTGGGATTTAGGTGTTCCACAGTTTCATTTTGGGGGTTTCACAATTATCAAAATTTGTATCAAGAATGGGCTTGTATTCAGTATGTAAATGCCAAAACTTCTAAGCAGCAGCATACTCCAAGCAACCAGAGTTAAAAAAAACGTTAGGGAAAAATCAAAGGGATATTTAGTATTCTGATGAGCAAGAGGGGAACATAATAACATGTACTTATTCTTTTAACTGCACGCTTATTGTATTCAGCACATTTCAATTTTAAGCTGATAGATGGCCTTAATGGTGTGTCATAGATTAGCATGCTAATTGCTTGATTTATCTTCTTCACATGCATAGAAAAAAATGGATAACTTGAACATGTTTTAAGCTGGCATTTTATCTTCTTCACATTTAACTTGAACATACAGTGTGAGAGACTGTTGGATTTTTTAGGACGACATTAATAGGAAGGAGTTGTGATATTTTGCAGTGATTCAGTACATAGGACATAAATGTATATTTGGTGGTACCATAAGCTTGGCCTGAAGAACTTGGATGAACTAAACCATTGAAATTAGTTTCCGAACTTCTTTTTCCATGGCTTATTTATTATACCTTCACGTTTTAGTTATCCTGTATAGATATATGACTTATCATGTCAACTTTCTTGCCTCTTGTTTGATTCTGATTTTTCAATATTTGCTTTAAGGGCAGTTATTTTTCCAATTAAAGGAAGATGATGCAGGACACCTATCTGCTATATTATTAGATGAACCAATCACCAATTAGCCTTTGTGCATAGCCAAAAGAAGTTAATTTTGATGGGAAGTGTAATGTTCAGTGATCTGGTTTAGAATATATCTTAATTTCTGATTTGGTTTCTTTGCTTCCTCTAGCTTATTCCTCAGCAAACCTTCCTACGAATTATACATCAACTGAGCCCAAAAACACAAGTGATTGATCTAGCTTATTTCTAATTGAATTGAACATTTACTTGGTTTAAATTCATTCTTATTTTCTCTTAATTAATTTCTCAAGATCTTCTTTATTTGCTCTGATGCGGCAATCCACATTAGTTTTGACTTTGCTTTGCATATTACTGAGCTGATGGATATTTGCTGCGATATACAAGATATCTGAACCTGATTAGTGCGATTGGACTATCATTTGCTGTGCCTTGAAGGATGAATTAAGTTTTAGCTTTGTCTTATTTGCGTTCTTTTCCTTTATTTTTATCCATTGAATCTGCTTTGCATAGTTTTTGTGTGATTTAGTCAATTATGTTGATTGTTATTGCTGAATGTATTTAAATGAAAGAGGAAATTGTTAGGGTTTTTTCCTTTATGTGGTCTGCATATGTTATTTATAATTTTGGTTCAGGGTATTTTAATTATGACCATTATATATTTTTATTTGGTTTGATGGGAATTAAATAGAAATGAAAGGTCATAATAAGCAGTAACAGTCATAGAGATGAAAAGACATGTACTTGTTTATATAAAGGGTTCCCTGAGCTACTATTGGGTAATCTGAAAAGTTCCATCAACTCTGCCTAAGAAATAGCCAGAAGAATCCTTTTAGATTTTTACCTTCTTTTCTAGTCTATTTTCCTTCTTCAAGTTTCTCTAAGAGTTTCATCCTTGAATTCAGAAATGGCAAGAGGTACGCTTATATTTTTGCTGCTATGACATTATATCAGTGTTGTATGTCTCTCTCTGATTTGGTTTACATGTGGCATCAGAGCCTTGATTTATCTCTGACTTACTTTTGTTGATTGCATGAAATCAATTTTCGTATGTAATTTCGTGTATGTGGATATGTTCATGAGAATTGTTTGGCCTTTATGTCTTTTTGCTTCGATATAGTCATTGGGGTTTATGAATTTATATTCGGCCATATTTTTGAGATTTCTTGAGAACGTATTTATTTGAAAAACTCAAATTTTAACAAGTTTGAATAATGGGAAATAAGGGTCTATTTTTTATTTTCGTGCATTGACCCATAAAGTATAAGGTTTCCGGCCGATTATAAAGATTTTAATTTTTTCACTTTATGGAAGTTTTCTTTGATGAAAAGTTTTGATTTTTAATTGTTAATTGTTAAACTTGGTGGGTTAACTCGTTCCCACCTAGGAATTAATGTTTATTTAATTGCTAATTGTTAATTGTTAATTTCCTTTTTTTATTCATAACTCGACTAGTTGCATAGTTGGTTGTGTTCAACATGGAACATGTGTGGGATTCTCGTGTAATGATGTCACACCTAGACACCACTATATTAAAAGATTTAATTGAATTATAACCACTTGAATAAATCATTTTAAAAAAATATGTGTATAAAAATCTGAATGAATTAAAACTTTTCTTTAAAAAGCATTTTCAACAAGCATTTCATTCAAAAAGAACTTTAAATATCAAGTGGGTATAGAACAAGTGGTTATAAAACAATTAAATGAAAACATATATTAATTGCTACGGTTACTTACCCTATAATAACTAGATGATATGTCTAAGTTTAGGTTTAGTTATAACATAAGTTCAATAAGATAATAATGGAAAAACACCTATATTTGCTACTTAAGGTAAAGATAGGATGTTCCTTTACCTATACACAAAATACTACTGATGCAAATAATAAATAAATATTTGTTACAAACTGTGGTTACCTTAGCTCCATCAAAGGAAACTTCACGTGATCCCACCAACCACTCCTTACTCTATTGAATGAATAATGCAAATTTTTGTACCAATCTTTAAAGTCCTCCTTGATTTCTGTATATACCACTTTATGCTGATCCACATAGCAAACACTTACAGCTGAATCACCAAAAATATCTGCAAATTTCACTTTAATATTCTGCTATGTATACATTTGGCATTTCAAATACAGTGCATGATTTTTTCCGCTTCTTGATTTCACCACCTTCATTCACAGTCCTCCACATGTAGTCTTGAGTATATATATCTTCATTCTTTCTTTTATAAACCTAGTACTTTAATGTACATGTTTACTCTTGGTCATCTTGCACCTCTGGTTCAACATCATTTCTTTTCCCTGGATCTCCCACCTTCATTCCTGAATTAGTATATTTTAAAGGTGGGAGATTCAGGGAAAAAAAGTGATGTTAAATGGAGGGCCAACATCACTAAGAGCAAACATGTACATTAAAGTAATGAGTTAATAAAAGAAAGAATGAAGATATATATACTCAAGGCTACATGTGGAGGACTGTGAATTAAGGTGGTGAAATAAAAAAACGGAAAAAATTATGCACTGTAGTTGAAATGCCAAATGTAGACATAACAGAATATCAAAGTGAAATTGCAGATATTTTTGGTGATTCAACTATAAGAGTCTGCTATATGGATCAACGTAAAGTGGTATATAGAGAAATCAAGGAAAACTTCAAAGATTGGTACAAAAATTTGTATCATTCATTTAATGGGGTGAAAAGTAGTTGGTGGGATCATGTGAAGTTTCCTTTGATGAAGCTACTAAGGTAACCACAGTTTTTAACAAATATTTATATATTAATTATTTTTCTGTCAAAATGTTTACTACTTAAGGTAAAGATAGGATGCTCCTCTAAAATATACTAAGTTACCCTAATTCTATCCTGCTCAAAAATTAGGGAAACTTTCAAAAACATAAACTTCCAAGTACAAAATTCAAACAAGCATCTTTGTCTTTTCTTCACCACTACCTGTCCAAAATATGTCCGTCCAACTACCTGAAACCAAAAAAGTACATTGCAATTTACTTCTATACAGGCAATAATAATTCTCTATATAAAAATATATTCATGATAATATCCTTCTCTTACAACCTCTTGTTGGAACCTGTCTCCCTCTTTATACCAACCATTTTTAACGATATATTCATTAATTAATGAAGATATTTTGTACCTGCAGGGTTTCTGTAAATATTTGGCATAGGGGGTGCGAAAATCCTAATGGCTAGAGTACTCTACTTTCTTATTTATCTATCTGAGATAAATATTCTTCCTCCTCTTGGATAAATATTATCATGCTTTAAAAATAATAATAATAATAATATACATCACATGCGCATATAAGAACTTTCATTATATATATATGAAGTAAACTGTTACCTGTACTTCGATCACTACTTATCTTTCTCTTGATCACTGCTTTGCTTCCAATCGCAAGCCACAGTAGCTTCCCCTATTATCACAGAGTAATAATGACAATAAATAACTGTTCTATATAATAAACAATGTCTCTCTCGAATCTATATTACTACACAATTCCCCTTCTAGATTATATTTTTCCCAATTCTCTAGTGAAGTTCTTTTACTTAATTATTTTTTGGTTTCTCAAAGTTTGACTATTTTAAACTGAAGATCTATTAAAATTTTTAGGACATTTACTATAAACAATCATATACACACATGAACATACATGTCAACAATTTCACACACTTTATGTAACATTGAGCAACATACTCAACAATAAACCGTGACAAAATCACCGCAGGTCATAGCGTCAAAAACAGTAAAAGCTCGAGTTAAAAGACAGTTTATTCAGCAGCAAAATGTATAGCCCATCAAGAAAATCCAGCAATAACCATTAACAATCAGCCAAGGTATATATATAAATCAAGTTTTCTTACTTGTCAATGCTATTATACCTTTCAAGCAAAAATGAGATATTACACCACACATATACATTCACTAATATATAACATTATGTACAATTAAAAACCAATTACCCAATTTAATTCAAAGCATTACATGCACAAACATTATTGACAAACAATTATCATCACTCGGAATTAAACCATAGCATCATGCCTAAATTACATTTTCACAATTTTATAACTAAATCTTTCCTCAACTTTAAGCATATTACTTTTCCCAAAATTATCACACTTTATACATTTCATAACTTTTCAAACATTAGTATTACAAATCAATCTTCTATATAAACAATATTACAATATCATAAGACTATACTAAAACACTTATTATAAGAGTTCACTTTCTATTTCAATCATACTTAACAAAATTTTACCCAAAACAGAATTTTCAAAAGCAAAACATCCATTAATACCACTAATCACAATAGTCAAACTAATCAATCCCCAAACATCTTTATCATCCTACAAATCAGTTCGACCATTCCAAGGCTTTGAAACAGATATTCTCAAACCAACAAGAACCATCCCACATATATATTCTTATTATAGTTCCATTATCATTAGTTCTTCTTCATAAACCTAATAGATAAGAGTAAATATATATATATATAATGAAGTCAACGCAAGACTGAGCATACAAACATAATTCATACATACCACCCCACCACCTTCATCATGTCTTCATTATTCTAACATTCCTAATGCATCCTTCTTTGTGTTGAATCACTTTGATTGATATTCTAGAACTCTTAAACAAAACACTAAACACAAATTCCCAAAACCTTTTCTTCATTCTATTTACAAGATAAATCTATCAACCAAAATTTTCTTCTAAACATTTTAACAAACACCTTGGGTGCAATAATATACAAATAAAAATCTGTTTTTTTAAAATCTTTATTTCCATTTATCAGCACACATACAGCCCAACAATTGACCAATATTAAATCTCTTGGAAGATCATGACTTCAGAGAACATGTACATATTATCAATAAAACCCAAACAGGGGAAAAAGGAAGGGAACAAGCAGAATTTCAAAACACAAAGAAATATGTCATGCACAATCATTCAACCATTGTTCAAAATATCTTTCATACTCATTAGTTGAACCAAACAGAAATATCATTTAAGATTTCGAACATCCCCTTCCAAACTCACAAATTTAACATGCAGAGTGATTACTCTACTTATCATTTAACACCATTGAACCCTAACGAAATCTCAAATCACATTAAAAACCATTTCCAAATGCTTAAAATCAAGGACAAACTTTATTTTAGTTCATTATCTCACCCAAAAGAACCCAGATTTCAATCGGCCTCTCCTCCCAAACATCACTAATCGAAGAATCTAAGGGTAGGAAAAGAGAGAGGAGGCTCACCAGAAGTCAAATCCGGTCTTGCATGTGTTGTCCAAGGTCTCATCCGCCGGGATCTTCGCCGGAAGTAGCCACTGTGGTGGGTGGCGAAAACAGAGAACCGAGGAAGTAGGGAAGTGAGAAAAACGACTTTGAAAGGAAGAAATAACTCGAGAGATAGAAGATATGGCCGAAACTTACCTCTCCCCGCCGCCGACCGCCGGAAAATGCAGAAAACGAAGAGAGGAGGGGTCTGGGATGACGAAGCCGAACAGAAAACAGTGGGAAATCCAAAAGCTTAAGCAATTATGGAGGTTTGGGAAGAAAATGAGATGAGAGCTGCTTGGGATTGGTTTTGATTTCAGGAAGAAAAAAGTGAGGACGGAAATGAGGAGGAAGAAGAAGGGGAAATTGATTTTCATGAGGGGTTTAAGGCAAAATGACTATTTTGCCCTTTTATCTTTATTTTATTTGTATTTCCATTTTAAATCCCTATTTTAAAACAAATTGTAGAACTAATCTTTACATTGACTTGCATAATTTCTCCCACCATAATTTTAGGGAAAATGACAAAAAAATGACACTTGAATTTGAGTTGGACAAAATGGGGTCTCCAATTCCAACTTGGACAAATAAGAGATATTCCCCAATTTGTCCTAAATAAAATTTGTGACTTTGTGCCAAAAAGTAGTGAATGGTGATTTTAAAGTAGTTAACAACGATACTTGACTAGTAAATGGTTAACTACTTAAGTATCGTTGTTAACTACTCAAGTATCGCTATTAACTACCATTCACAATAACTACTCAAGTATTGCTATTAACTACTTTAGAATCGGCATTCACTACTTTTTTTGGCACAAAGTCACAAATTTCATTTAAGACAAATTGGGGACTATCCCTTATTTGTTCAAGTTGGAATTGGAGACCCTATTTTGTCCAACTCAAATTCAAGTGTCATTTTTTTGTCATTTTCCCATAATTTTATCTAAACTCTAAACTATCTTTCATTAAATTTCTATTTTAAAAAGTGGGGTGTTACAAATGACTTCCCAATGTTAATCTGAAACAAAAAAGAAAGTGAATTATTTTGAAAACATGATGTAGGATACGCTGTTATTAAGTAATTTGTTCAATTCTTTAAATTAGCAAACTGGTTTTTCCATTAAGGTAATTAACTTATCAGAGAAGCCTTGAATCATGATAACAAAATTAAACCGTTGACCTTATAGTTTGAAATAAGACTCTGAACTCAAACGCTCACACTGTTTTTTTACCGAAATCCCTCACTATGCTAAGATTTTGGTGTGATAGGTGGTAATAAATAGGTTTATGCCACTGTTTTATTTATTATTTCGGCCATTAATACAGCTAATAATGTAGACTTGTTTTGATGTTAAATAAAAGGGAAAATTAATTTGAGGTCCCCATAAGGGACTTAATATTAGAAAAGTCCCAAAAACTCTAAAAATTAAAGTAGAGTCACAAGGGATCTCACTTTAATATACTTGAAAAGTGAAAAAAACTGTTTTGCCCCTAGCCTATTAACACTTCATCTCCTCACCACTCTCATTGCAAACCACCTGCACACTCTCACTCTCACTCTCGAGCAGGCCACTCGTCCCAAAACTTAGGGCATTCTGAAATCGAAAGCCAAACCCTTCCCAAACTCTTGCATCTTCTACATCTATGGAGACGAGCATCTGTGGAAGTTTTACTATACCGAGTGGGGAAGTGGGACCCACAGTTTCGTGTGCTGTGGTTTGCTCAAGAAGGAGGAGGGAATATGAATTCATGGGTTGCTGCTGATTCGAAGATTGATGGCTTCTCTTGTTGGTCAAATTCAGAAAGTGAAGAAAAATATGGTAATTCTCCTAAGAAGGTGTCATATGGAGGTAAGGGTAGTTATGACACTTTTAAGTTGACGTTTCTCTACTTTTTTTATGGTAGTTGAAAGTATTGGTTTTGGTTTGGATTGTTTATACTTTATAGGATACATTGTCTTCTTTAGTTGTGACTGGTTTAAGGTTGAGATTTGAAGGAAAAGTTGTTTAATGTCTTCCAATATTGATTTTTACTACTTTCTTAGAGTGTTAGTCTGCACTCTGGCTTTTTTTGTGTGAATAACAAGATGGTTGAGGAAACGACCAGTATTAGTTGCCTTGTGGTGTTTCTTATAGAGATGAATTGGTGAAAAGTATGTCTTACATTTTGTAAATATATGTATGAAGTTTTAAAACTTTTAGTTAGAAAGTGGAGTAAATAACATTCAGCTCTCTGTCTTCTGTTTAAAATGAAAGGATTAGTGTAAAAATCAGCTTGCATATGATATGGGGATGCCATCACCAGTCTATCATCACCCACCATGATAGCACAGTAAAGTGCTAGTTGATACAGTGTACACAAATAAAAATTCATGTCATAAAAAATCCATGCTAAAGTATCAACATTAGCTTCCCAAGACAAAATCTATGAGAACCTCCCATTTTCTCACTCTTTTATTTTATGTAACTTGTTTTAAGAGATTAATTTTTGGTGAATCACTCTTTTATATTTGTGAATTCCTTCCTAACCAATCTGAAACAGGTGTGATATCTGTTTGTGCTAACCATAATCTGAAACAGGTGTAGATGATGTAGTATGACAGAAAATGAAATGAAAAATATTTGTGTTAAAGGAACATAGTAACTGCTTATTGTGAGGATTAATAGCATGATTTCAAGTGAGACTATGATTTGTAGGATTGATAGCATTATTTCAAGTAAGGCTATGTATGATTTGCTTAGTGTTTGTGATGTGTTCAATTTGTAATACAATATGTTGTAATGTTTTTTTGTTACTGTTGTAATACAATTTGTAATGCAAAAGTGGAGCCCAATTGGATGGTTTTGTGCAGAACGGCCTTGTAGTGTTGAATGCCAAATGCAGCTACAGACTAGGCAAAGGAGAAGAAGAGATGTTGATTATGTTGCAAAAATATGGTGTGGCTGCGCAAGACACAAAAGAGGCAAAGAATTGAGTGGTGTTCATTGGCCTTGAGTTGTCTAATAATTTTAGCTTCCATTATGATGTATTCATGTAGTAATTTGTACTAAGAAGGGTTGATGTATGTTGAATCATGATGAATAATTAGGCAATAGTTGAAGTAGTTGATATTGTAAGCCTTGTTGGTGTATCTTTTAAATTATGATTAATGTACCTGTTGGTGTATGTTTTAAATTAATGAGATGGGAGTGCTTGCTCTTGGAAAAAAAATTGTAGTGTTGATGTTGATGTTATCAGATAATTGATGTATATGTAAACGGTGATAAAAAAGCAAGAATAAGCTACTACTAATATAAAAGCTGATATAAACGCAAGGAAATCTCGTCATGAGTATTGCTATATAAGCTGATATAAGGCAAGTATTCTGATATAGCAGCTGATGTAAAGAAGCTGGTGATTATGAAGGAAATCTAAGCAAGGAAAAGAAGAAAATCTAGGCAAGTTTATGGGCATTGAATAACAAGGTCACGCGTGCCCATTAACCTGTCAAGTTTTGCCCAAAACGTTGTCAAGCGTGCCCATTAACTTGTCATTTTACCTTGCCCATGAACTTAAGAGTATTGGCAATTAACTTGTTACATCTGTCCAACTAGTTGTCACACGTGCACATTAACTTGTCATTTTGTCATGCCTATTAACTTAAGAGTATTTGCAATTAACTTGTTACATCTGCCCAACTAGTTGTCACACGTGCCCATTAACTTGTCAAGTTTTGCCCAAAGAGTTGTCATTTGTGCCCATTAACTTAACATTTTTCCATGCCTAATAACTTAAGAGTATTGGCAATTAACTTGTTACACCTGCCCAACTAGTTGTCACACGTGCCCGTTAACTTGTCGAGTTTTGCCCAAAGAGTTGTCATGTGTGCCCATTAACTTGTCATTTGCCCTGTCCATTAACTTAAGAGAATTGGCAGTGAACTTGTTATACTAGCTCATTACCTTGTTATTTATTTATCATGAACTCGTCATATAGTTGCTCATGAACTTGTTAGACATGCTCATTACTTCGTTATTTGTTGCAATGATTATCCAATGATTATTATTTAGAGATTCAAATATATAATTTTGAGAGATCTCATTTTTATATATAATTGCAACTAAAGAGACACTGCCTTGATATGAGTGAATTACCAAAGGACCATAACTGGTCAACATTCAATCATGCTACAAAGACCATAAGTGGTCAATCTACTAAAATACCATATGCAGTCAAGTTACAAAAAGACCTTTCAGTTTGCACTTATAGGCAACAGACACACAAAACTATAAACCAAAGACTACAAGCCAAAGAGGTTCATTGATACCCTCTTACATTCTATTTGACCATTACATGAAACCAATAACCAACAAAACCAAAAATCCAAAGCTAAAACTATATCAACACATGCAAGTTGAAGCTTCTGAATAATCTGTCTAAAAGCAACACTCTGCCTCATTTACTCTTTCATGACTTGGGTAGCTCATTCACCAATATCACCATCAACCCAACAGATCAAGCAACATCCAACCTGTTAATTATAAAAAGGCAACAATGAGAATGCTTCAATCAGATTTTTAAACATTGTTTCAAAGGTATAGAATCATCTATGTTTATAGCAAGACAAACTGAAGCAAATTCGCGTCTCCGGCGCCATGAGCCAGAGAGAGGCTCTGATACCAGTTGGTATACACAGAAAAGAGAAGAAAGGCGGGAAACAAAAGAAAGAGAGGAAAATAAACGTGATATCTGATATTCCACACCTTACACAATGCATGAGGCGTCATTTATATGCTATGACCCACTTGTCCTAACAGAATTCTTACGTGCACATGCCTACTAACATCAACCTATAGGGCACGTGCAATAAAAAATATAAACTGAAATAAGAAAAGAAAAATAATAGAAGTATCTATTATCCCACTAGGTTCTCTTCGTATCAACGCTACCAAACCTGAATAAGCTCCAACTAAAATGAAGCTTTGAACATCTTCTTTATACAAAAGAAAACTGCTCATATTTACATATCAGGTGACCCGTATACACCATAAATTTTACTTGGATATAGTTCAAACTTTAGCTAACCCATATACGTTACCACTTAAAAGAGTACTGACTCCCATTAAATTCATAAAAATTAAAAATATATATATATATATATATATATATATATATATATATAAATCTCAATAGAAACCCCTTCTGACAATAATAGTCAAAGCACCGACTAGAATTCACGACTGAAATGTTTAAGCATACCAATGGAAGCACAACATGGAAAAGTTCTGTAAGGAAGAGTAGGTGAGAGTTTAGTGGAATGGATATTTCTTATCTGGACTAAAACAATAACATACGAATGCATATCTATTTAACAGGAATTTCTGCCCAAGTAATGTGCAAATTTGAACTTCTGCTTTTCAACTATCAAAAGGTCCAGCATGGACTTAAATTTCTTAAAACAAATCACTACCTTGATATATAGCAGCAAGGGACACACAGCAGACTGTAGCTTGTAAGAAGCTGAAGCATAAGCTGAAATTCAAAGCCCAATCACACCGTGAAGATTGTGAAAGCCACAGACTTAAGCTGAGGAATATCAGCACACTCAAGCTGCAATGTCAGATACTGAAGCTCTATATAAGAAAAACAGAAAAGGATATGATTCAACAGTGATCAACAATAAGATGAATATGTTTTAAATGTGGGACAATTCATATTTTAGAATATGATTTAACAGAGTTGTAACGATTTTGGTGTAGTGAAGTTGAGTGATTAATATGTTTTAATAAGTCCTTATCACGCCAAGGAGGAATCCAACCAATATTTTGTCGCTTCTTCAGACCTGAACTTTCTTTTAACAAGTTTGAATCAGTTTGAATGTATGACGTGATAACACATTAAACTACTGTAGCTTTTGATGATTGAATGAAGTTGCTCCTCAAGATGATCCTGATTCTTGAATGGAGTGATAAAAATCTGATTGCTTTTCGGTAGCTTTCAAAATGTTTAATTTCATGGTAAAGTTATATGTGCTTCTTGTTTATATATTGGCTATCTTCATATATATGATGACTATATAATTACTGACAAATGGTTTATCATCAATAATTAGGATACCAATCATTTGTCAAACTCATTATCATGATCTTATGATCTTAAAGGGGTCAAATCTAGTTGATAGTTGAAGTCTTTGTGTGTCATGAGTGTTCAAGAACTACTAGTTTATGTGTTTTCCTGACTATTTGTCAAGTTTTCATTTTTATTCTTGGGGTCTTTATATGGATTAATACATGGTTTATTCTACCAATATTGGTAGAAGAAAAAACAGTAGTCCTATATAGTTACTAAAACTTTTTATTGTTAAAATGGATTTATAATTAGTTTCCTGAAATTTGGATTAAGAATGGTGAAGTAACTAAGTAAATATGTACTAAATGTTGATGGTATAAAGCATGTGTTGCTGATATGTTTAGTCCCTAATGAAGATGTGTAACAATGCTAAATAGATATTATAAATGAAAATCAAATATTGTAAGCTAATTCATCAGGGGTGACTTGTAATGTTAAAATGATGCTGATTTTAATCTTATGGCTGTCAAGAATCTAGAATTGTTGTTAGATGGATGGGAGTGAAGTGCAATACTTGTACTATGATTGAAATACAAAGCTTGAGAAATATTGTGATGGTTGCCTCCACATGAGTCATACGGATTAATATTGAGTAGAGGAAAAAAACACAAAGAGAGCGAAATTGTATATACTGTATCTTTTTCTTATAAATGTTACATTCTATCCGTGAACATGTTTATTTTGAAGTTGAATTTATATTCAAATGTAAAAAGTAATGAATGGAAGGTTTAATGTGATGACTTGTGAATCATGAGATGAATGTAGCAAGAGGGCTATTTTAAAGGAGTTGGAGTAAGGGTGGAAGAATGAGCTTGTTTGAATTGTATTCAATGGATGATATGATTTTATTGTAGATCAGATTTGTTATAATTGGTGCTTACTGCACAATTTTGTACTGTATTAATTATTAAATGTAATTATTATGTGAATATACTAGGAACACGTGAATAATGGCCAGAAGTTCTTTAAAGAAATTATGTTTTATATTCGATGTTAGTTGGAAGATACCATTACAATTTGTAATGAATTTGACACATATATATATCAAATCAAGAACAAGGAAAAATGATATTTGAATAAGGAAAAACATCATATGAACATTGAAAAAGGTCATTTGAACAAGGGAAAACACCATTCAAATAATAGATGATTAATTTTAAGTCAACGTGATCTTTTATAATAGATGAGTTAAACTAGGAGCCTACATTTGAAGCAGCTCTAATGACTTCAAGCTCAAAACTAGAAAGAACTGATGGCGGGTAAGCTCCTCTTTGGTTCCATATTGATGAAGCCAATGTGCATAGGTCTGTCCACAACTCTACCACCATAACTTTTAGTAACTTCATTCCTCCTGCTTCAGTTTTGAATATATACTTGCTTCATGTCTTTCAACAACAATCAGTCATTTGACTCTGCATGTAACGATTTTCGTTTTCTTTCTTGCTTTTTGCTACTCCAATCTTCTTCTTCAGTGAAGCTTGTCCCCATTGCAATCCATGGCACAGAACATGAAGAAAGACCAAAAGGGTAGCTTTGTTTTGCATAGGTTTAATTCTTACTTATTTTTGCATAGTAATAATGGCATAGAGGGGTTGTCCCCATAGTTTAAATAATTTTTTTCATAGTTTAAATAATCTTTTTGGGTCAATTTTCCTTTTAAATAATTATGAACACATTACAGTTAGTTTATTAGACTATATCTAGTCTATTGATTACCTAATTACCTAATGTGGTTCAAACCAAAAATATTATCTAATGTAATGAATATTGTAGAGTTGGGTTTCTAACATATTTTCTTTCATTGTCTCCTCATTATCTTATACCTACTATTATTAGAGAAAATATGAATGGCTAATATGTTATGTACTACTCCCTCCATTCCTAAATATAAGATCACTTTTAAATTTTAATTTGCTCTTAAATATAAGATACTTTCTAATTTTTTTCAATTGTTTTCTCAAATTAATCCTAATAATGCTTATATACAGTAAACAAACAAGAAAAGGAGAGTATGAATATATATGGTTAGGGTGAATGAGTAATATCACGTGCTCATAACTAACTTAACTATCATCCTTAAGCTAATTAAATTAAGGAAAATAGTCTTATATTTAGGAATAGAGGGAGTAATATTTTATTAAACTACTGTTAAAATATTTTACACATGAATTTTTCTTATAAAACAAGTGTACGTGATGCAGATGAAAATTTAAGAAAATGAGATTATTTATTTATATATTAAAACATAATGATTACATTTTCGAAGATATTAAATTTGAATCATTCATTTTAAATGTAAAGGTGAAAGAGTGATTATGAGAAGATAATGAGAAAGATGATTATGCATTAGAGTATCGTTATTCAATCTTAACTATATAACATTTGAATCATTCATTTCCCCACGTGATGATCGTATCATTATTTTGTTCAACTGGTGATAATATTGTAGAAGCCAACTAGATATATTGAAATAATAAGGCATATGCTACATATAGAAGAATAAGGCATAAATACGTACAAAGGTGAATCAGAAATAATTATACTCCTCCGTCCCTACTTATAAGGTCATTTTCTCTAATTTAATTATATTAAAAATGTTATTTAAGTTAGTTATTATCACATTATATTAACGATTCGCCCAAACCATATACATTTATCATCACTCTCGATCTCATATTTGTTTATTATTAACAAGTATTATGAGATTAATTTAGGAAAAGTTAGTAAAAATTAGAAATTATATTTAGAAATCAATTGAAATTTGAAAGTGATATATCTTCCTCTTTCATAATTCAATGTAACTAAAATAAAATGATTCTGATGTCAAATGTATGTTTACCATATATATATATATATATATATATATAGACACACACACACACATATACATACAAACGAAGGTGCTGGCTTTTACAAAAATTTTCCCCGTCACCTCTCACCTTTCTCTAAATGTACTCATCTAGTTTTGCACTGCATGAACAATGTTTGTTATTCCATCTTTCTTATTTTTCAAGAAAGGAATAAATGGAAAAAATATGCTTAGAAAAACTCTAGTGTGCTAGTAATTGTGATTGGAGTGCTTTGCCCTGCTGAAACAATTGAGGTAACGCGTTGGCTTCTTTGGCTGAAACCCCTTGAGCAGTCCATAAGGTGACATGAGGCCATGCGTTTTTGCAAACTATCTTTAATTTTCACCTTCCAATGAGCCAGGACATGCTTCAAATGCAGCCATTTGGTTTGAGAAGAACAAGGCTTTCAACTCCACCGGCACATTGACTTCTCTTGTGGGCAAGAGTTACATGGGCTCTCTGCAGATTCTCCAAATGCTTATCTCTAAGAAAGCTTCAACTGCAGGATTGTTGGAAGCTATCTGCATATGTAAATAGATACTATAGGTCAGACAAGCTAAGGGTAACGATATCAGTATTGTTATATTTGTTCTTAAAGGAAGCTAAGATATCTACAGAGATGGAATACCATATTACCATTAATGCTAGGGAGCATGATTGTCATAAGCTTGACTTTTTTTAATGCCCTTTCATATATAATTGAAGGGTAGGGAAAAAAATAAGCAAATCTAGTTTTCAATCAAAACGTTGGGAAAAATCAAAGGCAACCAAAACAGCAGAAACTTTACTTACATTCTCAAGTACATCTTGAACTTCTGTAACTGGCAGAGACAGCGCAGCAAACACAATACTTCCAAATTTCCTCTTCTCAGTATCTGGTGGTGTGTAATCACCCTTTGTAATGTTCCTAAATTGTTCTGAGACTTGCTTGACAGCAACCTCAAACGGGACCTGATGTTTGGGGGAAAACAATAGCATTTTAGAATATAATTCGATGTTGCAAGTCAAGATTTAGAAGAAAAAGATTTACAAACCTGAATTGAGTTAAGGTACTCTGCATTTCCCAAAAGAATCTCACGTAATTGTTTCTCCCACATGGTCCATTCCTAGGCATAGGATCCCTTGGTAGACTCTACTCTGTTACAATAGTGATCCCAACCAATTTCAACCAATTTCAGTTTGAAATAAAGGAATAAATGTAAGACAGGTTTACATTTTAGAATAAAGGCAGAAAACTAATGTCTTGCTACAGCTCAGATTACAGTCTCAAAAACATAAATGCATCACGCAGCAATGTCATTTAAATAGTCTAGAATAAATACAAGGGGAGCGTCTCAATATATGTATTTATTCTTAAACAACACTATCACATCCTAATAAAGGTTAACTAAATATTAAAAGAATTTATAAATGCTCCGTTCCAAAAGGGGGAAGGGATGAGATGTCATTATTTTCACATTATGCAAGTAAATAACCATAAGATTGACCTGCCATGTCTCTTGGTGTGAAGCTTATATAGATTTATGCCCTCCTCCAAAATGGACTGCACTGACTCAGGAAGGGGGTTCCTGCATATTGGAAAAAACATAACAAATGAAGTAATGCTATCAAAAAAAAATGTGAGGATACACGGAATCATCTATTTCAGATTGTTATACTGCATTTACAATGAAACTTTAATTTGTGTATCATATGAAAATAGAGATGTGATCACAAAGACTTCAATATGAAAAACACAAGGCAGTTGTAAGAACCTGAAATGGCAGACATAGATTTACATTGCAATGTAACACAATAAAAAATTATAGTTAATGCAGAATAATTGTACAGATACCAAAATCAGTATATATCCGGATCCAATTTTAACAGCAGATATCATCTTTTTATTGTAAGTGAGAACCAAGGTAGCTAGCTGATGGGCCCAAGCCCACTGCTACCACCAAACCACACAGAAGGGGAGATTGGAGAGTTACCAGGGAACAGGAAATGCAGTACTACACGTCCAGAAGAAAGCATAAGGGTTAAAATCAAATAAGACAAAAAGTAGAGGAACAAAGAAGGGAGTGCAATGATGAAGGGTAAGAAGGAGCAGTTAAAAAGTTGAGAGGGACGCATGAATACAAAATAATTCAAAGATATCTTTTTACAAAAAAACAAAAGAAATTGAAGTAAAAATAGATTTTTTTTTTTCGTACAACAGAAGTGAACATAAAGTATAAAGAATGTGAATCCTAAATAGACAACACCAACAGTCCAACACACAGAAAGGAAGCGAAGTAAATAACTCAAGATGAATAAAGTACAAAGAATGTAAATACAGATTATAGAATGGGTGTACCTATCTGATTTCAACAAAGGCATCTTGACAAGTGAGCCAAAACGCTCAATTATTTCGCCCTCAAATTCTCTACGATTCTGAAAATCATCAATACATACATTAAAAATACAATTTTAAGGCCGTGTGAAATTGATTTAAATTTCTTAAATTATCTTGGGCAATTACATAGGTTTCTTCTAAGTAAACAAAAAAAGCTCAAAACTGAATACAATGACAGATACACAGTACCTTGCCTTCATAAAGATGATACTCCCTCTGTTCTTAAATATAAGATCACTTTCTAATTTAACTCAAGTTTTCCCCAAATTACCCCTACACTCCCTTCACCCAAAAAAAATATTGGTTTGAAGCTGAGAGGATATTTCAAAACTTAAGTGAGGGGTATTTTGGAAATTTCATGTAATCCTAACTCATTGGAATGTCTTTCTTAATCTCTCCAAATTTGCTAAAGTGATCTTATATTTAGGAACGGAGGGAGTAAAACATTAGCAGCACATAACCAGCATTTGGAGATGCTTTGTCAAGACTACCCTAAAATAATTTGAAGAAAACAAAATGATTCACAAGGTAAACAAAATTTAAGAGATTAGGAATAAAGTGTATGTCCAGAAAAGCACCAGAGCATACTGGATGGTTGACTCGTTGAAGTACTCGGAACATGAAAACAGCCAATGCATCAAGGGAGTATGGATTGGAGTCGGTTCCTGAAGAAAATAACATCAATAGAAACATACTTAGGAATAACATAAAACAAAACTAAGGAATAACATCAAGTGTAAATACTTCACGCTGATTTCACTTATAGGTATGATTGCTCAAACTATATGCTGAAGCATTTCATTACAAACAAGTCCAGGATTAGCAGCTAATACAACCTTCAGATTCAGGCACAACCGGAACAGCAGAGGCTCTAGTTCTGTTATACATACCTTCTATCTGCATATTTGACAAGAACATTCCAACACTATTACCAAGAGATGTGTAAAAACAAATAGTGAATTGTGTCATAGAATCCTGATGGAACAAAACAAAAGAAAAAGCCCCTTTTTCACCTGCATCATACTGTCATGAAAAACATAAAATTACCATCCCTCCCACCACCCAAAGATGCTATTCATATTTGAGTGGAAAAAGGGAAACAGAGAGAAGCAAACCATATAAACCATATTATGGACAACAGATAGAGCATTAACTTGTCTCCAAACTTCTTCATTGGGTGCATTCTTGTCAGCAAGCATTATATAATAAGGTTTCTTCCTGCGTTCATCAGCCACCTTCTGCCAATATTTTGCTGATGATATGTCACATAAGCACATATTAGTTATTGAGTAGTAGGAAGTGAATTTAATAAAGATACCTAATTATTGAAGTATTATAGATACAATAAAAATGAAACATAATCTCCTTAAACAAGATCAACACATACTAATGTTCATCATCTGCTTCCTTTGCAACTTTTGTATATAGGAAAAATGATGATTATGTGGAACTAAGAGTATAATTACTAATATGCGTTCCTAATATAACTTACCTTTGATCAGATCACCCTTAAGACTATGAACCGGTCGGTCATCCCCAAATACATCTGTGGAATTTAGCAACTCTTTGCACAAAGCAGACTTAGCACATCCAGGAATCCCTGTAAGAGGAAACAAACCAAAAAACCCCACTGGGAGGAGTTATCCACGAAGATGAGAATCAGCAGATAAATAATCATGAACATGGGCCAAAAACCTACATCAACGTCAGGATCTGTTGAGTCTAGGTTAAAACATAAGAACTTTGTGAAAAGGACAGATTTAATCCATAAATATAAGGCTTATTGATAAAGTATGACGCAAATAGTTCTTTTGGGATTTCAGCTCCCTCAACTTCAGCAAGTTCACTGCACCTTGCTTAAAGAATGTTAGCTCATAGAATCAATTTACTTCTAGAATGTGCATTTATGTAATTTGATCAGTCAAACTCAACCACCTGATAATCTTAGAATGGAGGGTTAATAACAAGTTCTTGTTCTTCAGGGGAGTGAAGGATTATAAAAAATAGACAACTGGTTAAATTAAGTGACATCCATTCATTTATTCATAAATCCATTAAAAATGAAGAAAAATAAAGCTATTGCAAAAAGACTTCTTTTCATTTTCTTGTTCATCAAAGAATAAAATATTGCATTATATGGGTTGCTTAACCGTAGGTTAGCTTCTCCAATCACTAAGAGGAAACAGATCCAATTCAAACTTCCATAATTCCTGGCCTATATAATAGGAAATAAACAGGAAAGATGAAGTTAAAAATACAAAACTAGAAATATCAAACACATCTAGCTGTTTTTAACCATATTACACTGACAGGCTATGAGCCTATATTTAGTCACACTGCCAGGCCATGCAACTCTATCCATATGTCTGATACCTACACCAGTGGGTGTGATCCCACACAGATAAGCCATTCCGTGTTCTGACCCTAGTACTATGCACTCCAACAAAAATATCAAGGCCAATTCTTCCCAGTGCACTAAATGAGCTCATGAAAAATGAAAGCAGCTGACCCATCAAACATTAAGGCATAATATTCTATCGGTTCATCCACAATATTACTAATGAAGATCCTTACTTCTATATCCAACCACCATACACGACATGCCCTTAATTGAAACCCTTCTACTTATATGTTCCAAGCAGTACCATATACGACATGTTAATCTTGAATATCATAGATTGGGGTGGCTTAGCAATAAAAATTTATCTTTTGGGAATTCCAAGTAGCTCATTAAATATGGCTGAAGCAAGTTGGCGAAATGTTTACCAAGAAAAAATACAATCAATCCTTCCTGTTTTGCTATAGTGTTTGTAGCTAATGTGCCAGACTTTGGTGATGGTATTTCCCGTTCTACCTCAAGATCACCTTCTTCATCACGCCCTTCCTCTACAATGGCCATAAAATCTTCACTTCTAACTAAATTACCAGCAGAACCTAGTAGAGCTTGGTTTTGTGGACTGCGTTTTGCAAACTGCTCAAGGAAAGGTTCAGCTTCATTAAGATATATTGATGATGAGAGCTGTTTTTTTCCCTATTTCCTTCTTATATACACAGCCCTGAAAGTAGAGAGAAGAATGTTTATCTGATGCACCAACCACATGCAGGACACAGAATTAGATAGACATAAAGTGTTTCATTCATGTTTAATGACTCCATACCCTGTCCTAGTGCTAGGGAAATCATTTGGTAATTTTCTTTCCATAAATTAAATTTCCTTTCATCAAAATATACAGACATAAAGCGAGAGGAATCTCAGAGGAAGGCAAAAATTTTGTTATTGTTCACACAGGATTTCCCACTTTTAACTCTTTCATAATTGGTTCATACAGAAGAATGATTCAGCCATTACCATTCATCAAGCATCTTGCTGAGTTCTCTGTACTTTCCAGAAGAAGTGCCCCAAATTTCCATTTGCCTGTAATATAAAAGTTGTTTAGGATATAAGATTTGGTGATGCCAGTATGCAAACAGCACATCGCTTCCTCTTTTGGGGTAATATGACCATATATGTATATGATTAACATGCTCAAAGAAAACTTGTCAATACGAATAAAATTGTCAATGAATTACGGATGAATCTTTTTACAATTTTTTTGCCAATTGTTCAGATAATATTTCAAGAATAATGAATTAAAGATTTTTCATGCCCATAAGGAACAAACAATTAAATTTGAAATTAAAGAAGTCTCTGCCTTTCTATAAAAATTCCTCTTAGTATTGCTGACACCTTTGAGAAGCAAAATGAATTATATATGCACTTTATCCCTTAAGAAGCAAATTTCTTTTGGGAAAGAATGATGATTCTCACAGCTTGAGCAGCTGTTATAGAGCCATAAAACAAATATATCGGATAGATTGCCTAATGGTTCAATCACCACAAGTAGGAGGCTATTTTAATTTTAGAAATACATAATGCAATCAGGAAATTATTCATTGTTCAATTTATTAAGGAAAACTGAGCAGAAAAAACAGTGTATACCTTATTGTCAAAGAAGGTCGTTTCTAAGTTCAGCCTACATACCTAAGGTAATAAGCCTTGTAAGCAGCTGGACCTTCTTTAAACAGAATAGACAGACCATTTCGAATCAAAAAGCTTCGCAACTGAAACAAGAAAACCCAAAACGAGAACAATATCAATGTAAGATGATGTATCAAACATTAGATTACTATCGGCTGCAGAGCTACTTCTTCTAATAAGAAAAACTTCAAGAACTCTACGTCTAATGAGAAAAACTTGAAGAACTGCCAAAAGATATATACTTCTAGAAAGCAAGAAAAGTAATCAGAAGATAGAAGAAAAGGTAGGCATGAAATCAAAAGGATTATTAAAGTTAGGAGATGTAATGATTAGCAGAAATAGAATTTGCTTAGATTGACTCCTCCAAAGGCATTGACTTTAACTAGTCAAATGGCAAGTGGATTTGAAGTCTCCTTGTTGGCTTTCTCCTAATGAATTCTCATTTTGGAGGGTGCAACACTTTTCTAAGTTCTCTATCCCCACTTATAAAGAAGAAAGAAAATTAATACAGAACAAAGTCAAACAAAAATAAATAAAATTTGCAACAATTCAAACTCATCCAGATACACAGTTTTTGAGTCAAACAGTTTCAAATATAAGATTGCCCAACCTCGTATTTGCCTTAAACATAGTATACAAGATCATGTACCATATATGTAAGAAATTTCAATTTGACCATCAAGTTTGCATCTTCATCTGCCAAGTCATTTCCAGAGGTGCTGGTACCATTTTCAACCACATCATGGTTCCCCATGGAGATTTCACTAAGCCTCTCCTTGTTTGACTTGAATAAATTGATATCGACAAAAAAGCCTACAAAAATTGAGAAGTATCTCAACATAGAATACCAAACAGCATTTATTGGCTTTGCAATTTTCGTAATTGTTGGAAAACACCAATATAAAATATTCAAGCACATGATATTTCTACTTTGTATCTTGCATGTAGTTTGATCTTCTTCAGCTTTATGATTAGATTTTATGTGCAGTTCTAGCTGCTTATTTCCCAATGTTTGAATGACCTTTATCATTTGTGGACTGCGTTTTGCAAGCTGCTCAAGGAAAAAGGTTCAGCATTCACTATGTAGACGGTAAAGATGGATAATAATATTCACCTCGATAGAGCGGCCACAATCTGGGATTATGCCTGAAATCGTGAAATTTCTTTGTATTTAGGAATTGCAAATTTAAGAATTACAAAAGGAATTATGCTCTAAAAGGAATTGTTTCTTGTTTATAAAATGAAGTTCCCTGTGGGATCTCTTAGTCCCACATCGACCAGAAATGTGTGTGTGTGAGTATATAAGTAGGACATTCGCACTTCAACTTGCCAACCGCGTTAGTTGGTTTTGTTGTTGTGTTTGGTCCGAAAAATGTGTTCAAAAAAAAAAGTATCAAGGAGATAATCAGAATAAAACAAGACCTCATCTCTTTCTGGTATCGCCGAACAGCAGAATCACCGTGTACGTGAGTAACCATTCTGTAAAAAAGGTTATCACACCGAATATCACAATTTTATTTTTTTAAAAAAAAAATATTTTGCAGGCAAAAATTAACCAAACAATGATCCTGTGATACCAACTTTTGACATATGACATCTTGTCATAAGGTCATTTAAAATTAAAATTCACTTAAAATCAATATTGACGAACAACAGAAAACAAGGATTCCAATAAAAAATCAAGTAGATGACACAATATATAGCACACAATGCATAAGAAGAGTAAGAAGCATGTCTCCATCAGCAGGAGCGGGAGGAAATTCTTTCAAGACTTTTTCCATATGGCTCGAGCTTTCCCGAGCAACAATACGAGCCACAACATGCTCCAAATTTCACCTTGGGCTCTTGCATGATCCTTTGAACCTGCATTTATTTAAAGAAGTATAGCACATTTGAATAATGGCACATGAGAAGGGAACCAGTCCGTTAGTTGATACTTTCACCGATAAAAGAACAGGAAATGTGACATTTAGAAAAGTTCAGCTCAGTTCTAGTCCCCACTTGGTGAGGATGCTGGGAAACAAATATACAAGGCAGCCTTACCTCTGGAGAGAGACTGGTTCGAATCCACAATCTTAGATCTAGCAAGCAAACTCACCGTTGAGTCAAACCATCCTTCAACATGTGACATTCAAACAGGAAAAAAAAATGTGAATAGACCTTTATCCCTCTACATTGGGTATAGAAAATAATGAGAAATTAAAAAACTACCACAGGAAATTCAGTGAACTACAATCTTGTGGATTATAACTTCAAGAACATATTAGTAATGAGCAACGACATGGATGAGAGAATTAAGTTTGCAGTATAATTTTCATAACCCAACACAATTACAGAGGTACTAATCTTGTTGTAAGTTACAGTCAGCATTCTAGGAATGTCATTTTAAAAAACACCCAAGCATCATAATCATTACAAAAGATTTTTTATATTTCTTCGCAGCAATGCCAACATATTTGCTTTATACTAAAGCAAGAACTTGAGAAAATAATTTATATATAAAAAGGTCATCAAATAGCTTTTCAATCATATGATGTTTCAAAATATGAGACAAAAAGGTCAAATTTGTCATGCATTTTATGCTTAAAATCCATACCTAGCACGGATATATCAGCAATTTTATCAAGAGCCTTACAGGCTTACAGACAGGTGTAGCTGTAACCTCTTCACATAAGGCATCAAAGGCAGCAAAGAAGGATGAAACTGATTTCCTACAAAGTAGAAATATTAATATTTGATAATAAACAATAATAATAAAAGAAACAAGATGTTAAATATTTGATAATGTTTGCATATATTATCTCTCTTTAAAAATGACTTCACTTGCCTTTTGTCTGTGTCATCCTATCTTCTTCACCCATATCTCTAAAATTGTTGTTTTTCCAAATGTAACAAATTCAAAATTAATTCATAAGTTGCTTGCATAGAGGTGATAGCATACTATAATACGTATTTAAAAAAAAAACAATTTAGAACATGAAATTGTTTAACTTCTAGTCAAGGTAATGATGATTTACATAACTCATGTATCATTTCACTTTAACATGTGTTCCACTTATCCCTTACTAATTTAGAACATGAAAAATATCTTTTCAAAGTGAAATTTAATGAATCAAAGTTTTCATTTTTCATCAAGGCTAAGAGTTACATTTTTCATAAATTTGCACTTCTTAGACATTTCTTTCATATCCATTCACTAAATATCCTCCTTAAATTTTGGGATACATTTTATCCTTAAGATCACTTAATCTTCTTGGAATGGGACATGTGAATAATTCTACCATCTTACGGAGAGTTTAGATTTCACAAAGTTGTAAAAAAGGAAAGAAAGAAAAGACATTTCCAAAAAAAGTAATTGGAAGAAAAGTTGAAAACGATAAAAAAAACTCGTTATGTTGAAAACCTAAATTGGCGACTTATGCAAAATTTAGAGTTTAAAAATAAAAGAAAACACCTTGCAAACTCAAAAAGTCATTTAAGTCAAAAGTTAGATATAAGAAAAGAGAAGAAATAGCGCTTGCTATGTTTTTCCTATGCATAAAATTTTTGGGGTGTACACAGTACACTTGCCCAACTCTTCATTTGTGTCTTATTCATATATTAATCATCTTTTCCTTGTACCTTTTTCCCATGTCTTAACCAATTAAAATCCTTTTGATCTATATATGCATACAACTTATGGGTCAATAGAAAAATTAGAGTTTAAAATTAAACTGTTGGGCATTACATTCTTGTTAAACTCGTCGCCTTGATAATATCTAGCTCTCAGTAGATAGCATGATTTTAACAATTATTTTCATTTGTGACTTGCGATTTAAAATTTCAAAGATTTCATGATTCTTGAGTTATACTCACACATTGTCCTCAAACTTTTTTTTGAGAAAAAAATCTCATTTTGATCCTATTTTTTATTTCACGCATGTGACCTTTTCCCAGTCATATCACCTCGCATTTAGGACAACACATGAATTTGAGAATTCTCCTCAATTTTATTGTCATGCATCAACTTCTTTAGAAAACATTGACATTGTTAGGTGAAGTCTAAAAAAATCTTTTTTTTACTATGCAAGCATTATTAATGAAGATTGAGGCTATCATCCTCCATAAGTTAAGTCTAAGAATATATGGCTGAACATTCAAAATTTGATACTAAATTTCATAAGAAATAAATTGCAATATATAGTGTAAAACTTTAGAACCATTACTATCACACCCTCCTTGAAATGAATTACAATCAATTTCACAAACTTGGGGGCACGTTTGAGGCATATATTCAATTGTATCCTACATCCCCTCAATAGAAACTTTCAAAAACTTTTGTTAGGCTGAGGCAAATGCAAAAGCTACTAAGACTATGAAGATCATGCTTCTTTAAGGTCAAAAACCTTAAAAATGTCTTAATTGAACTCATAAGTTTTTTGGTATGATAAAAACTAAGAAGAAAACAATATCGCTGGTAAGTCTACTCATCATCATCCTCATGCATCACTTCATGCTCATCCTCATTTAGGTTCATATCACTATTACTATCTTCGGTCTCATTTTATAAGACCACCACATACTTAGCATTATCATCATTATTGTCATCATTTGGTTGATATATTTTAATTTGACTAAGACTCATTATCATTGGTTTCCCTTCCTATTGCTTAAGGTCACCAATATTCATCATCAATAGACTTCATATCATGAGCATTTTTGACGTGTTCATTGTTGTGCTTTCATCCCATCATTTGGGCAATGTGTGTTTAATGCCACACCACAACTGATATAATTGCGTGACTGGATCGGTTAGAAGACAAGAGAATAGTAACCGAATGATCGATGGGAAGAAGAGTACCTGTCTCTTACAACCCTAGCCACAAGACGCCACAAGGATGATCAGCCCTTGGTAAGTCGATGATCGATGGGAAGAAGAGTACCCGTCTCTTACAACCCTAAGACGCCACAAGGATGATCAACCCTTGATAAGTCTAGCCACAAGACGCCACAAGGATAATTAACCCTTGATAAGTCTAGTATTCTGGAAAGAATACATGCGAGCAGAGCTCACATAAGAGAAACAAAATTCTCAATTTATTCCATTATGTTCTTCTTAATGTAGTACAATGCAAAGCCTATTTATAGGCAACAATAGAATACTCTAGAATTAAAAAAGGACAACCTAATAATTGGTGCATTAATGATAATTGACAATTTGAATTGCACCTTCCTAGAAACAAGATAACTTTCCTTGAAGGAAAAGTCAGCTTTTCAAAATAGGAAAAAAAACATGAAAACTAAAATCTAATACAACCTAATGCCTTATTTTATGGAAATAAATTAAAAGACTTAAATAAAAAAAAAGTAATCATATTTGATGTTTATTGACTTGACCAACAAGTCACTCTTGCATATCCTCCAAAGGAGTGATTTCTTCAGACCACATGGGCCTTGGACATCTTCTTGTTGGGTTTGACCACCTTTCTTGAATTTTTTTTAGCATGTTGGTCTTCCATTCTATTATTGTCCATGACATGATCTTCATCAACAACACTATTAGTGTCATATATCCTATTCAGAGCCTCATCATTTTCATCATCATTCATGACATACTCAATACTCTACATCATCATCATTGTGATCATTATCACTCTCAATTCAAGTGCGTGATATGTCTAAACATCTTATTAGTTCTTTCACCCCCATCATTTGGGGCAATGTATGTTGCATGCCACAGTAGTACACTTTTATTGTCATACATCATATTGAGGACCTCATCATTCGTGACATTGTGATCATTCATCATTGTGATCATTCATGACATTGTAATGATTCATGACATACTTCGCATTTTACATCAACATCATTATCATTCTCATCTCAAGTGCATGACATGTATCAGCATCTTATCAATATCATAAGCAAGAAGTAAAGCAAATTCCTTGTCATGGCACTCTCTTAAAGTCCTGTAACGGCAAGCACTCGTCATAAGTCCTGTAACGGCAAGCACTAGTCGTAAATTCTGTAACGACAGACACTCTTCATAAGCCCTGTAACGACAGACATTCTAAAGCCTAATAACGGCTGGCACTCGTCGTAAGCCCTATAACGGCAGACATTCTTAAAGCCCTATAACGATAGGCACTCGTCGTAAGTCTTGTAACGGCAGAAACTCGTCGTAAGCCCTCTAACGGCATACATTCAAAAGCCCTGTAACGGTTGACACTCGTCGTAAGCCCTGTAACGGCAGACACTCGTCGTAAGCCTTGTAACGACAGACATTCTTAAAACCCTGTAACGGCAGACACTCGTCGTAAGCCCTGTAACGGCAGACATTCAAAACACCAGTAACGGCTGGCACCCAAATAAAAGCCTTGTAACGGCAGGCACTTGTCGTAAGCCGTGTAACGGCAAACATTCCTAAAGCCCAGTATCGGCTGACATAATTCTTTCAAGCCCTATAGCGATAGGCACTATTCTTTTCAAACCTTGTATTGGCAGACGCCTTTACTTTAAGAATAACCTTGACTACATTTTCCCATCTTTGAACCAAGTAAAGAGGGGCATGACCACTATATTTTGCCCATCCTTCTTTTTATGGTTTCCTAGGCCATTTTTGGTCATATTTTCTTGTATTCTTGTTGGCCGGACAAAATAAGTGTTCTTGTCTTTACTTACTTCATAGACGAGAAGCTCACTCCTCTCAGCTACGAACAAGTAAAGAGGGACAACTGTAAACACCCTATTTTGTCCAGGCCCCACAAAATAATTAATAATAATTAAAAAACATAAAAATATTGTCAAAAAATAAAAATGATAAAAAACAAAAAAAATACATGTAAATTTGAAGTTGGTCATGGAGACATGCATTAGGCATCTTTAAGAAATTAGGGGGGCAACAACCAAGAATATTTGAATAAATGTGATGAATGCATTGGATTAAAAAGGTAATTATAATATTTGAATTTTTGACATTTGCTTGACAAGAAGACTTTTGTTGATCTTTAGTTTGCTCCCATGGCCATAAACATAATAAAGCCCATTTACAAAGGATTTGCCAATTTTGCTCCAAGGACATTATCTTCTCTAGAAATGGAAGCCTTCACTTTTGAACTTAAATAGAAACAATTCACATATTGTCTCACACATAAAGGCATGTCTAATCAGATCAAAACCAAAAGGGAATTAAAATGTAAACATTTGAATTGTAAAATTTGAAATATAATTCCTTCTGGATGATTGAATCAAAATTGGAATGGACGGAATTATTCTGATTTTTGGGTTATATACATTTTAAGAAAAATATGTGTTGATTGATGTGTGAATTAAAATGACAAAGGAGGGCAAATTATGACTGAATATTATTTGCTATTCATACAACGACCATATTATGAAGGGGAGGAATTATCACATTGGTGCATGATTGTACATAAAGGTGCATTTTCAAATGGGAAATTATAAATAGAATAGTCTTCAACATGGGAGAGGGACAAAAGGAAATGTTTAGATGTGAAAAGGAAATGTTTAGATGTGATGTGTATTTGCAAGTTGTGTCAACATAAGAACTAAAATTGGAAGTATTCATATTCAAATTGTTTCTTTCTTGAGCTCATATTCAAATAGATTCATGCAACGTCCAAATTAAGATGAGAGGGGAGAGATTTATGCTTGACATTTGCTGATGAGATCCAACAAGATGAATTTTAAATTTCAAATGATCCTTTAAAGATTCCGAGTGGACCAATCACAAGAGCAAGATCCATGAGCATTAAGGATACACTGAATGGACTAGTACAAGTAGCATGGACAAAGCAAATGACAATTAGTTCAACAATTAAGAATAAAGATACTGAAAACGTCACACATGTTATTCGGGCTGAACAAGAAGCTATTTGAACATATTTTGGGCTCAAAGACATGAAATTAAAGGGCTTGGACCAATATTACACATGGGAATGTTTATTTGGGCTTAAATAATGTAATTTTGGGCTTTAAACACTTGTTACTTTTGACCCATTGTTTTTATGCGAATTTTAGGTTAAACTTTGCTTGTTTGTAACCTTTAAATATTTTGTAAGCCTCCTTTGTAGGCAGAGACTTGAATTTGAGAATTAGAAGTTGCTTTTCAGCACTTGTTGAGAGGGTTGTCTCTCTAGGGTTCTCCATGGAACTAAAAGACTTATCAAAGAGTGATCAACCTTGTGGCGTCTTCCAACACTTCGGGTCCATGTTCTTCCATGCTCAAGGGTTCAAGTGGATCAACAGACTTATCAAGAAGTGATCAACTTTGTGACGTCTTCCAACACTTCGGGTCCTTGTTCTTCCGTGCTCAAGGGTTCAAGTAGATCGTTCTAGCCTTTGTTTAGCTTTCTTAGGGTTGTACATATCAGATTGTTGTGGGTCCGAGTTTATCACTAGCGGGTTCGCATCATTTGCCTAATCCCATATTCTCCTCATGTGGCTACTTGTGAGAGAGACATAAAAAGAGAACATTAGGCTTGATGCATGAGATTCCGATTTGCTTCCAAGGTCAAAAATAATTAAGGCACACCTAGTGGCTTGCCTATATAAATAGTAGCTTGAGAAGAGAGGAGAAGACAACTTTGGAGAGGCGTTTGAGAGAAGAGAGAAAAAAAATTAGAAGCATTTTTTGGGGGGAGCTCATCTTAGAGAACATTAGCTTAGAGAGAACATTTTTTGAGAGAGATCATCTGGAGGAACTTTGAAGGAGCTCATTTGGAGAGAATATTTTTTTAGATGATCAGTTTTTATAGGCTAGGTTTCATTTTTGTGAGAGACGTTTTATTGTTTAGAGAAAGAGGTCCTATATAGAGAGCCTTACAAAAAAGAGAGTCTTACAAAATAAACCTTACTCAAGCGTACCATATTCCTCCTTCTCTTTGATTTTCATCTCATTGTTCATCAACCTACATAAGTTCTTTAAGAACACTAGCAACCACCATACACATCAGATTAATTTATCATAAGTCATGAATGTTAATCACATGTGATGACAAACACTTGCATGCATCCTAAGGTATGAATTCTCCCTATCTCCTTCTTCTACCATGAATATATTTTGATATTGGATTATTGCTTGGTAGATTATTGTGAATAATTTCTTTTTCTAAAATAAATTAAACTCAAATAAAAGTAAAACATTTGTCAAAAAATAAATAAGTTCTTTTTCAAATGGTGGTCATGTTGTGTGAAGGTTTATAACAACCTCCTCAATCATGATTGATTATTCTTCCGTCAGAGATATTAAATCTCCACAGGAAGTTTAATCCAGCGCATTTTTTTAAAAAAATATATTTTCTAATAAACTAGGTGTTTTCTTGAATAAAAACACAAACCAAATATAAAAATTTATTTCAAAACTCAAATAATCATTTTCCTAAAAAAACACCAACCAAGTGATACACATTTCTACCCCTTTCGAACTACGTGGGCTTTGATCCCTTAAGGGTACGTAGGCCCTAGGATTTATCCTAGGTCAAGTCCAATCATATAAAAACCATTTTTTTCTCATTTCATTTTTATTTTTATTTTTTGTATTGATATTATTTGGTGATTTAAATAAAATAAAATTAAGGCCATATTTATTCATAAATAATTAGCTTAGGGTAACCGTTTTTATAAATGGGTATTGTGGGGTGCCTAACATCTTCGCCACGCACAATCGACTCCCGAACTCAATTTGGATTTTAAAGAATATCATTATTTTAAAAGGTTTTCCAAAATATCCTTTTTAAAAATTCTAGTGGCGGCTCCATTGTTTCCATTTCAAAAAGAATTTTTTTTTCGGGCGCTACAAATACAAAAAAGAAAAGACAAAGATAAAGAAGAGACTTAGACACTGTAGGCCAATGGAAGTTTTAAATATTTCAAACCATTACCAACTTTGGTTACAATTTTGCGCGGGCTTGTGCAAGGATGAAACTTTTCACTTCAATACCAATAAATTTAACGAATCAAGGCCCGTCTGTCACTTTATTCATTTTTTAGAAGGAATATGTGCTCAGGTTATATAGTTTTCTATGAAAAGCATAAGCTCCTAAATTTCTTGCATCTCATGGTAATCCAAAATGAATCAAACGAATTATGAAATCCAACAATTTCTTGCGCCACACAACATTGTAAGTTGTCATCTAAAGCATTGATTTATAGTAAAAAAATTTCTAAATCATTGATTCAGCGTGATGATTTTGTAGTGGTCGTAACTGATACATACAAAACAAGCAAAGATCGACAACCATTGTCATTTGAATGTGAGTTCACCAATTGCATCAAGGAAATTAGCAGTTACAAAAGACACTACAATATTCGAAAAAACCATATGTACACGGGCATGATGCCCATAAAGGGTTACAAGTAGCTTTTTTTTTAAAAAAAAAAAGATGATTAAAAAAAGACAAAGAAAAATGCTTGAACTTGATGGTTGCCATTCCAATCTTGGACGAGCGATCATTGTTAATTAACAGCAGTATCAAGCAATGCACTCTAAAAGTATTGTATCAGAAAAGTTTTAAGACACCATGGCATGCAAGGCAACAATGTCGAACTATAAAGACAGTCAATTTCAAGTATGTAACACAATGTTCTGATGGAAATGACCGGCCTCTATTTTTTTTCCTCTGAAGGGTCTGTCCAAGATGCTAACTATGCATTTTAAATGATATCACACCAGTGCATCAACATCACCTGACTATCTATAAATGGCATCATCAAATATCTCGTTGAATTGTTATATTACAAACCGGCAGCTGATGTATTTATTTATAAACAATTGTTAAAAGATTTATGCATTAGCTCTATTAGCAAATATTTCATCACTTTAAATCTCCTGAAAATTTCATCACTTTAAATCTCCTAAGAATAGGCAGGAGGAGACAGGCAATTTTCCAGACTGAACCTGATCCTTAACTAAATATTAAAAAGAAAAATCCCGAACCAAATGTACCCTGTTTAATTAACTACATTATTTAATGCCTTTCATTCAAATATATCAACTGATATGCTAACCTTGGCAAATTATGCCAAAAAGAATATAAATGCCCTCCGGCAATTGAGTCCTCAAGATACCTGAAACCAACTATTTTTGGATGGAGAAGTGAAGGAGATGTGCCGCTCTATTACGAATCTGCAAGGCCAAAATTTATTTCCAAAATTAGATCATAAACTCAGTAAATCATTGGTTAAAGACAAGAAGCAGTTTGATTGCAAACCTTAGACGCATAGGAGCGAAGGTCTGTGCTGGAGATTAAACAAGAACAATATTTAAGGAATCGACAGAACATCTCGTAAAGTAGATTGTCCTCAACCTCTGGGTTAAACAAGATACAATTCTCTGCTAAAACTAAGTATATGTACATCTTAAAGAGATTACAACTCTTTTCTTTCAAACTAATTGCATTTAGTGATCTGAGTATGTCCTCACCACTGATGACCTGGTCACCACTGATGACCTGGGAAAAAATATAAATAGTTAATGTCAAAATATAAAGGAAATAAGACCAAATTTCTAACACATGCAAAATTAATTTGCTAGCATCTATTGCAGCCTCGGACATATTTTAGAATTTAGCCAGAGTATAATCCTCTTGTTTAAGTTACTCATTGTCTTTCATACTATAATATAATGAACTGATCAATATTCTCACTAACGATAGACAGAAATCTAGGAAGAAATCACAATCCCCAGGCTTTGGTTTTATACTTGCAACCAATAAGTAAGTCACAGTGAGTATTTACGCAAATAAACAGCAGAACTAGATATAACATCAAAAACTCGCTAGCCATATGCAAACTTTGAGGGACTTGAACTTTTGTTTTACACTTTATATGCACAAGCACCATTAACCTTGGAAGACAAAAGCAAAGTAACATACTCCATCAAAACAACGAAGCAGACTTTCATAGGCAATAGCACCCCTAAGTTGTTTACAGCGTGAGCTGACTTCTGAAATGCATTCAACAGCTTGAATGCAATTCAAATCCTTTGAAACTATGTATATTAAATAGATCAGAGAATGAAAAGGAGCAAGCAAGACAAAAAGAATGCAAATTAGAAAAAAAAATCATCATGATCATCTAAGGTGAACTATTAATACGAACAATACAATAGTAAGGAACTGGAAATGTGTTAAAATCTAGGACATGAACAGAAAGACAGTCAAGTATGCAAAACTGCCTATTAAACGCAATGGCACACCAGGATGCCCATAAATTTGCAGCAACCGTTTCTTGTAACCCATTAAATACAGTATATTCTTTCACAAGTCCATGACATACCCCCAACAAGGCTCACCATTCATCATGAGATTATTTATAAAGTACAAACTTGCAATAAAATCAAAGTTAGTAGATACTAGATACAATAGGAAATAGAAGAGTGTCAATAAACGAGCTAGTTAGGAGCCAAATATAGAGCAACCATATTCTTTAACTTTACCACCGTAAAACCCCAAAGAATAAAAGTCAAGAACCTGCGAGCAATAAATTTTGCTATATTTTCACAACTTGTACTCCATCTGGTGAAACTTAATTCAGCCATATTGCGCACTAGGGGACAAGGTCACACTCTTCCACATTAGACACGTAATAGAAAAAACACTTTAATCATTTTATTTCATCATCAAAATAAAATCAAAAGCAATAGTACATTACAATCCATTACAAATCACATAAACAACAAAAATATTGAGTTCGGATTGCCTCAGAATCCCTCATAATCACTATATATATATATATATATATATATATATATATATATATATATATATATATATATATATATATATATATGCCCATTACAATGATCCAAGGGTTCTTATTACATAATTATAACATTAAAAATAAAAAAAATTGTATTATAATATAAAATAAATCAAGAAGTTTTAATTTTTTAAATTTCAAAATTTGCTGGTATAAAAAATTTCAACTAGACCTATTTCATTACAACAGAATGATCTATAAGAGATACAGATTTATCCAGTTAACTGTAAAATAATTTTGCAGTTAACTGGATAAGTCTGTATCTTTCATAGATCCTTCTGTTGAAATGAAATAGGTCTAGCTAGCTAGTTGATATTAATAGGTCTAGCTAATTGAAATTTTTTATGCTAAAAATTATTTTATGTTATAATACAGTTTTTCTTATTTATAATGGGACAAGTGACAAATTATGAGCTCTTAGATGAATCTCAATGGTTAAAAAGAGACCCCAAATGGATTATGAGGGATTATGAGAGGGTGAGAATGTGAGATTATAAGAGAATCCCAACCCCTCCTTATAGGGATGCCATCAACTAGGAATCTGCATCACAGTTTATGTTCAATTCTATAAGACAAAACTCACATAGAAAAAACAAAAAAACTGTGAATGATTTTTCTTAAGTTCTGAAATAAAGTAATAGGGTAAATGTGATAATTGCTGCATGGGGTCCACGTGCAATTATTGTATTAAATTTTATTTTATTTTATTTTTGTTTTTTTGATCAAACATGAAATTTTATTTTCAACTCAACATAAAATGGATTCACGTTTACTATCAACATCAACTGTAAAGTGACATCTTTTATTTGTGAGGGGTAAAAACAATTATCCATGCCAATAAAAGTCGTGAGTTTAAAAATGAAAATTCGAGCATGATCTTTGGATGATGAAAATTACATGATCTCACTGGGTTTCCACAAAATAGCATAGTTGTGAAAGTCTTCAGTTGAGTCGAACCAAAGATGAAACCTCATTTCTCTGCCTATGATATTTCCATCTCCACTGCCTCTAATATACGTTTGTCTGCAACACACAATGCTTATCTAGTGTAGTACCAAGGAACTCAATATCAATTTCATCATGGTTTCCTGGATGGTCTTGGTTGTTTGATAACTGCAATCACCAAATGTCACAAACATTAAAAGAGTCAAAATAAATTTTCCAAAACTTATAAACTAAAAATTCAACATTCACCAAAGACATGTATATATACTAATCCTTACATAGAATGATGTGATGACTCCTGCAGTATAACCTGGTTGAAGCTTAATTGCAGCACCAAAGTACCAGATTGATAAGATTGGAGTGACTTGAATCCACTCCCTAAGTTCAAAAAATGCACAAGTGAGAACTGAAAAGACCAAATACTGCTGAAAATACAAAATATGGTTTAATTTTTACCTGAGTCAGAGTCAAGCCATATTGTTAATGAACCCTGGTCTAGTTACCGAACATGAAATCAGAAAATTTACTGTGTAGTACATGTCATCAACCATATCTTTTACTTAGATTTTATGAATTGAAATTTCTATTTTAAGTCCACCATCACTGTATATCTATATCCTGACCACAACATTTCAACCACTTATATATGGCTTGAAGCATTGTTGTGAAACTTATTATTAGCTAATTTTGTCCAATGTTCTTTGTTCTTATTAATTCTCCCTTAAACTTGTGATAATTGAAAACTTGATTAAAATTACTATTGATTTTACTGTTTTAACTCATTCTTAAACTGTTGCTAACTTTTTTGGTTTGGTCATGCTCAATTGTTTTGTGTGTAACCTTCAATGAAACTTGGCAAGAAAAACATCGGAGAAATTGTTTGTTGTGTGTGATAATACTGATAATTGGTTATTATCGATGGATTAAATATTAAAAGTGTATATGAACCTAAAATACATTCCAATTGAAAGTGTATATATTTTTATTTTAAATATTTCATTAAATGTTTTTAATATGTACTCCCTCCGGTCCTAAATATAAGACCCAATTGACTTTTTCTGGAAAATCCTGAAAAAAGCAAAATAAGTTAAGTATAAATTGATTTACTTAATTTTTCCCTTAAACTAGTTTATTTTACCTATAAACTAATAGATAATCTAAAAAATATATCAAATATGTCATCATTTAACAACCTATTTCGCAACCTTAATCTCTCCAAAAAAAGGTCAATTAGACCCTATATTTAGGACCAAGGTCGTATTAATTGATAAAAGTAAACTCTCCCGTGTGGATTTATGTTGAGTTTACAATACTAGCGAATGCCAATTTGTTGTGGTTTGACAACTTTGGATCCTCCAGGCGATTTATCCATCATCATCAGCTGATAGTGAGTTAGAGAACATTGAGATCAATATAATAATATAAATTTCTTCGAGTTGAATTATTAAAAGGGTCACTATAAAAGAAATTAATGGCATTTTCTCTCTAATCAGAAGCCTTCTTGGATGCCCTGCTCCTTGCCGACAGTTTGATAGAGCCCCTGCACCACAAATTATGAATGAATTGAGTTTTCTTAATCAGTGCAAATAAGCATATGATTAAACACTTGAAACTAAATGAAACAGGTTACCTCTCAAAGTATACGCTGAAGATGAGGGTTATCTTCTACGTCACTCGTAATCATAACAACTAGAATACTAAACTCTCAGTGATCAAATATTTGATTATGCTTAATCATTGTTGTTATATTTGATGATGAAGCATTGGAATTTCTTTTTTTGGGTCATATTTGCGTGTGTATGTGTTCGAGGCACTATGTTGGTATCTTACACGCAACACATGGTTAAGTTCGGTTGCACATTGTGGCTTCACAGTCACATACAGAAGGGAAATAGTCAGAGCTTGCTATGATCTTAAAAGCATCAATCATACAATGCCTTATTTTAGTGATCACAACCTTTGATAATTGTTTCACTCAATTATTATCCATCACACTTCATTAGCTTCATCCTTGGAAGGCATGTTAAGTATATGGAAAATGATTCCTTTAAGGGTATCCTTACAAGTCATGTTAGCAAATAGCAAGTTCCCATATCTCACCTCTTGAGTACGGAATGGCCAAATGAGTTCCAATAATTCATGACTAAAATAAAAAAAAATCATGCTCAAATTAAGCTCTTTATATTATCACATCAAGTTCTCTAAAATACATGATGACATGTATCCTATTTATTTCACATGGATTTATTATTAAATGACATTATTTCAAAATTATTGGAGGTTTGACGATACAAATAGTAAAAAAATTGATATAAGTATTTTCAAAAATAAAAAAATAATAAATCATTGCTTCTTATGTGTATCTGGGTTAGGTATTTTAAAATGCTGCTCGGAGGTAGTATATTATATATCCGAGCAGCATTTGGCCATTCCGTAATTTATATAAATCATTCCGTATATTATATAAATCATCATGTATTTTAGAGAACTTGATGTAATAATATAAAGAGCTTAATTTGAGCATGATCTTTTTTATTTTAGTCATGAATTATTGGAACTCATTTGGCCATTCCGTACTCAAGAGGTGAGATATGGGAACTTGCTATTTGCTAACATGACTTGTAAGGATGCCCTTAAAAGAATCATTTTCCAATACTTAACATGCCTTCCAAGGATGAAGGTAATGAAGTGTGATGGATAATAATTGAGTGAAACAATTATCAAAGGTTGTGATCACTAGAATAAGGCATTGTATGATTGATGCTTTTAAGATCATAGCAAGCTCTGACTATTTCCCTTCTGTATGTGACTGTGAAGCCACAATGTGCAACCGAACTTAACCATGTGTTGCGTGTAAGATACCACCCTAGTGTCTTGAACACATACACACGCAAATATGACCCAAAAAAAGAAATTCCAATGCTTCATCATCAAATATAACAACAATGATTAAGCATAATCAAATATTTGATCACTGAGAGTTTAGTATTCTAGTTGTTATGATTACGAGTGACGTAGAAGATAACCCTCATCTTCAGCGTATACTTTGAGAGGTAACCTGTTTCATTTAGTTTCAAGTGTTCAATCATATGCTTATTTGCACTGATTAAGAAAACTCAATTCATTCATAATTTGTGGTGCAGGGGCTCTATCAAACTGTCGGCAAGGAGCAGGGCATCCAAGAAGGCTTCTGATTAGAGAGAGAATGCCATTAATTTCTTTTATACTGACCCTTTTAATAATTCAACTCGAAGAAATTTTTACTATTATATTGATCTCAATGTACTCTAACTCACTATCAGCTGATGATGATGGATAAATCGCCTGGTGGATCCAAAGTTGTCAAACCACAACAAATTGGCATTGGCTAGTATTGTAAATTCAACATAAATCCACACGGGAGAGTTTACTTTTATCAATTAATACTACCTTCGGTCCTAAATATAGGGCCTAATTGACTTTTTTTTGGAGAGATTAAGGTTGCGAAATAGGATATTAAATGATGACATATTTGATATATTTTTTAGATTATCCATTAGTTTATAGGTAAAATAAACTAGTTTAAGGGAAAAATTAGGTAAATCAATTTATACTTAACTTATTTTGCTTTTTTAAAGATTTTCCAGAAAAAGTCAATTAGGTCTTATATTTAGGGCTGAAGGGAGTACACATTAAAAACATTTAATGAAATATTTAAAATAAAAAATATATACACTTCAAATTGGAATGTATTTTAGATTCATATATTCTTTTAATATTTAATCCATCGATAATAACCAATTATCAGTATTATCACACACAACAAACAATTTCTCCGATGTTTTTCTTGCCAAATTTCATTGAAGGTTACACACAAAACAATTGAGCATGACCAAACCAAAAAAGTTAGCAACAGTTTAAGAATGAGTAAAAACAGTAAAATCAATAGTAATTTTAATCAAGTTTTCAATTATCACAAGTTTAAGGGAGAATTAATAAGAACAAAGAACTTTGGACAAAGTTAGCTAATAATAAGTTTCACAACAATGCTTCAAGCCATATATAAGTGGTTGAAATGTTGTGGTCAGGATATAGATATACAGTGATGGTGGACTTTAAATAGAAATTTCAATTCATAAAATCTAAGTAAAAGATATGGTTGATGACATGTACTACACAGTAAATTTTCTGATTTCATGTTCGGTAACTAGACCAGGGTTCATTAACAATATGGCTTGACTCTAACTCAGGTAAAAATTAAACCATATTTTGTATTTTCAGCAGTATTTGGTCTTTTCAGTTCTCACTTGTGCATTTTTTGAACTTAGTGAGTGGATTCAAGTCACTCCAATCTTATCAATCTGGTACTTTGGTGCTGCAATTAAGCTTCAGTGCTGCAATTAAGCTTCAACCAGGTTATACTGCAGGAGTCATCACATCATTATTCTATGTAAGGGTTAGTATATATACATGTCTTTGTTGAATGTTGAATTTTTAGTTTATAGGTTTTGGAAAATTTATTTTGACTCTTTTAATGTTTGTGACATTTGGTGATTGCAGTTATCAAACAACCAAGAACATCCAGGAAACCATGATGAAATTGATATTGAGTTCCTTGGTACTACACTAGATAAGCATTCTGTGTTGCAGACAAACGTATATTAGAGGCAGTGGAGATGGAAATATCATAGGCAGAGAAATGAGGTTTCATCTTTGGTTCGACTCAACTGAAGACTTCCACAACTATGCTATTTTGTGGAAACCCAGTGAGATCATGTAATTTTCATCATCCAAAGATCATGCTCGAATTTTTATTTTTAAACTCACGACTTTTATTGGCATGGATAATTGTTTTTACCCCTCACAAATATAAGATGTCACTTTACAGTTGATGTTGATAGTAAACGTGAATCCATTTTATGTTGAGTTGAAAATAAAATTTCATGTTTGATCAAATAAAATCCATTTTTTTGTTTTTTCTATGTGAGTTTTGTCTTTTATAATTGAACATAAACTGTAATGCAGATTCCTAGTTGATGGCATCACTATAAGGAGGGGTTGGGATTCTCTCATAATCTCACCCTCTCATAATCCCTCATAATCCATTTGGGGTCTCATTTTAACCATTGAGATTCATCTAAGAGCTCATAATTTGTCACTTGTCCCATTATAAATAAGAAAAACTGTATTATAACATAAAATAATTTTTAGCATAAAAAATTTCAACTAGCTAGACCTATTAATTTCAACTAGCTAGACCTATTTCATTTCAACAGAAGGATCTATAAAAGATACAGACTTATCCAGTTAACTGCAAAACTATTTTACAGTTAACTGGATAAATCTGTATCTCTTATAGATCCTTCTGTTGTAATGAAATGGGTCTAGCTGAAATTTTTTATACCAGCAAATTTTGAAAATTAAAAAATTAAAATTTCTTAATTTATTTTATAATATAATACAATTTTTTTATTTTTAATGTTATAATTATGTAATAAGAACCCTTGGATCAATGTAATGGGCATATATAGTGATTATGAGGGATTATGAGGCAATCCGAACTCAATGTTTTTGTTGTTTATGTGATTTGTAATGGATTGTAATGTACTATTGCTTTTGATTTTATTTTGATGATGAAATAAAATGATTAAAGTGTTTTTTCTATTACGTGTCTAATGTGGAAGAGTGTGACCTTGTCCCCTAGTGCGCAATATGGCTGAATTAAGTTTCACCAGATGGAGTACAAGTTGTGAAAATATAGCAAAATTTATTGCTCGCAGGTTCTTGACTTTTATTCTTTGGGGTTTTACGGTGGTAAAGTTAAAGAATATGTTTGCTCTATATTTGGCTCCTAACTAGCTCGTTTATTGACACTCTTCTATTTCCTATTGTATCTAGTATCTACTAACTTTGATTTTATTGCAAGTTTGTACTTTATAAATAATCTCATGATGAATGGTGAGCCTTGTTGGGGGTATGTCATGGACTTGTGAAAGAATATACTGTATTTAATGGGTTACAAGAAACGGTTGCTGCAAATTTATGGGCATCCTGGTGTGCCATTGCGTTTAATAGGCAGTTTTGCATACTTGACTGTCTTTCTGTTCATGTCCTAGATTTTAACACATTTCCAGTTCCGTACTATTGTATTGTTCGTATTAATAGTTCACCTTAGATGATCATGATGATTTTTTTTTCTAATTTGCATTCTTTTTGTCTTGCTTGCTCCTTTTCATTCTCTGATCTATTTAATATACATAGTTTCAAAGGATTTGAATTGCATTCAAGCTGTTGAATGCATTTCAGAAGTCAGCTCACGCTGTAAACAACTTAGGGGTGCTATTGCCTATGAAAGTCTGCTTCGTTGTTTTGATGGAGTATGTTACTTTGCTTTTGTCTTCCAAGGTTAATGGTGCTTGTGCATATAAAGTGTAAAACAAAAGTTCAAGTCCCTCAAAGTTTGCATATGGCTAGCGAGTTTTTGATGTTATATCTAGTTCTGCTGTTTATTTGCGTAAATACTCACTGTGACTTACTTATTGGTTGCAAGTATAAAACCAAAGCCTGGGGATTGTGATTTCTTCCTAGATTTCTGTCTATCGTTAGTGAGAATATTGATCAGTTCATTATATTATAGTATGAAAGACAATGAGTAACTTAAACAAGAGGATTATACTCTGGCTAAATTCTAAAATATGTCCGAGGCTGCAATAGATGCTAGCAAATTAATTTTGCATGTGTTAGAAATTTGGTCTTATTTCCTTTATATTTTGACATTAACTATTTATATTTTTTCCCAGGTCATCAGTGGTGACCAGGTCATCAGTGGTGAGGACATACTCAGATCACTAAATGCAATTAGTTTGAAAGAAAAGAGTTGTAATCTCTTTAAGATGTACATATACTTAGTTTTAGCAGAGAATTGTATCTTGTTTAACCCAGAGGTTGAGGACAATCTACTTTACGAGATGTTCTGTCGATTCCTTAAATATTGTTCTTGTTTAATCTCCAGCACAGACCTTCGCTCCTATGCGTCTAAGGTTTGCAATCAAACTGCTTCTTGTCTTTAACCAATGATTTACTGAGTTTATGATCTAATTTTGGAAATAAATTTTGGCCTTGCAGATTCGTAATAGAGCGGCACATCTCCTTCACTTCTCCATCCAAAAATAGTTGGTTTCAGGTATCTTGAGGACTCAATTGCCGGAGGGCATTTATATTCTTTTTGGCATAATTTGCCAAGGTTAGCATATCAGTTGATATATTTGAATGAAAGGCATTAAATAATGTAGTTAATTAAACAGGGTACATTTGGTTCGGGATTTTTCTTTTTAATATTTAGTTAAGGATCAGGTTCAGTCTGGAAAATTGCCTGTCTCCTCCTGCCTATTCTTAGGAGATTTAAAGTGATGAAATTTTCAGGAGATTTAAAGTGATGAAATATTTGCTAATAGAGCTAATGCATAAATCTTTTAACAATTGTTTATAAATAAATACATCAGCTGCCGGTTTGTAATATAACAATTCAACGAGATATTTGATGATGCCATTTATAGATAGTCAGGTGATGTTGATGCACTGGTGTGATATCATTTAAAATGCATAGTTAGCATCTTGGACAGACCCTTCAGAGGAAAAAAAATAGAGGCCGGTCATTTCCATCAGAACATTGTGTTACATACTTGAAATTGACTGTCTTTATAGTTCGACATTGTTGCCTTGCATGCCATGGTGTCTTAAAACTTTTCTGATACAATACTTTTAGAGTGCATTGCTTGATACTGCTGTTAATTAACAATGATCGCTCGTCCAAGATTGGAATGGCAACCATCAAGTTCAAGCATTTTTCTTTGTCTTTTTTTAATCATCTTTTTTTTTTTAAAAAAAAAGCTACTTGTAACCCTTTATGGGCATCATGCCCGTGTACATATGGTTTTTTCGAATATTGTAGTGTCTTTTGTAACTGCTAATTTCCTTGATGCAATTGGTGAACTCACATTCAAATGACAATGGTTGTCGATCTTTGCTTGTTTTGTATGTATCAGTTACGACCACTACAAAATCATCACGCTGAATCAATGATTTAGAAATTTTTTTACTATAAATCAATGCTTTAGATGACAACTTACAATGTTGTGTGGCGCAAGAAATTGTTGGATTTCATAATTCGTTTGATTCATTTTGGATTACCATGAGATGCAAGAAATTTAGGAGCTTATGCTTTTCATAGAAAACTATATAACCTGAGCACATATTCCTTCTAAAAAATGAATAAAGTGACAGACGGGCCTTGATTCGTTAAATTTATTGGTATTGAAGTGATAAGTTTCATCCTTCCACAAGCCCGCGCAAAATTGTAACCAAAGTTGGTAATGGTTTGAAATATTTAAAACTTCCATTGGCCTACAGTGTCTAAGTCACTTCTTTATCTTTGTCTTTTCTTTTTTGTATTTGTAGCGCCCGAAAAAAAAAAATTTTTGAAATGGAAATAATGGAGCTGCCACCAAAATTTTTAAAAAGGATATTTTGGAAAACCTTTTAAAATAATGATATTCTTTAAAATCCAAATTGAGTTCGGGAGTAGATTGTGCGTGGGGAAGGTGTTAGGCACCCCACAACACCCATTTATAAAACGGTTACCCTAAGCTAATTATTTATGAATAAATATGGCCTTAATTTTATTTTATTTAAATCACCAAATAATATCAATACAAAAAATAAAAATAAAAATGAAATGAGAAAAAAATAGTTTTTATATCATTGGACTTGACCTAGGATAAATCTTAGGGCCTACGTACCCTTAAGGGATCAAAGCCCACGTAGTTCGAAAGGGGTAGAAATGTGTATCACTTGGTTGGCGTTTTTTTAGGAAAATGATTATTTGAGTTTTGAAATAAATTTTTATATTTGGTTTGTGTTTTTTATTCAAGAAAACACCTAGTTTATTAGAAAATATATTTTTTTAAAAAAATGCGCTGGATTAAACTTCCTGTGGAGATTTAATATCTCTCACGGAAGAATAATCAATCATGATTGAGGAGGTTGTTATAAACCTTCACACAACATGACCACCATTTGAAAAATAACTTATTTATTTTTTGACAATGTTTTACTTTTATTTGAGTTTAATTTATTTTAGAAAAAGAAATTATTCACAATAATCTACCAAGCAATAATCCAATATCAAAATATGTTCATGTTAGAAGAAGGAGATAGGGAGAATTCATACCTTAGGATGCATGCAAGTGTTTGTCATCACATGTGATTAACATTCATGACTTATGATAAATATAAATTAATATGATGTGTATGGTGGTTGCTAGTGTTCTTAAAGAACTTATGTAGGTTGATGAACAATGAGATGAAAATCAAAGAGAAGGAGGAATATGGTACGCTTGAGTAAGGTTTATTTTGTAAGACTCTCTTTTTTGTAAGGCTCTCTATATAGGACCTCTTTCTCTAAACAATAAAACGTCTCTCACAAAAAATGAAACCTAGCCTATAAAAACTGATCATCTAACAAAATATTCTCTCCAAATGAGCTCCTTCAAAGTTCCTCCAGATGATCTCTTTCAAAAAATGCTCTCTCTAAGCTAATGTTCTCTAAGATGAGCTCCCCCCAAAAAACGCTTCTAATTTTTTTCTCTCTTCTCTCAAACGCTTCTCCAAAGTTGTCTTCTCCTCTCTTCTCAAGCTACTATTTATATAGGCAAGCCACTAGGTGTGCCTTAATTATTTTTGACCTTGGAAGCAAATCGGAATCTCATGCATCAAGCCTAATGTTCTCTTTTTATGTCTCTCTCACAAGTAGCCACATGAGGAGAATATGGGATTAGGCAAATGATGCGAACCCGCTAGTGATAAACCCGGACCCACAACAATCTGATATGTACAACCCTAAGAAAGCTAAATAAAGGCTAGAACGATCTACTTGAACCCTTGAGCACGGAAGAACAAGGACCCAAAGTGTTGAATTACGTCACAAAGTTGATCACTTCTTGATAAGTCTGTTGATCCACTTGAACCCTTGAGCATGGAAGAACATGGACCCGAAGTGTTGGAAGACGCCACAAGGTTGATCACTCCTTGATAAGTCTTTTAGTTCCATGGAGAACCCTAGAGAGACAACCCTCTCAACAAGTGCTGAAAAGCAACTTCTAATTCTCAAATTCAAGTCTCTGCCTACAAAGGAGGCTTGCAAAATATTTAAAGGTTACAAACAAGCAAAGTTTAACCTAAAATTCGCATAAAAACAATGGGTCAAAAGTAACAAGTGTTTAAAGCCCAAAATTACATTATTTAAGCCCAAATAAACATTCCCATGTGTAATCTTGGTCCAAGCCCTTTAATTTCATGTCTTTGAGCCCAAAATATGTTCAAATAGCTTCTTGTTCAACCCGAATAACATGTGTGACGTTTTCAGTATCTTTATTCTCAATTGTTGAACTAATTGTCATTTGCTTTGTCCATGCCACTTGTACTAGTCTATTCAGTGTCTCCTTAATGCTCATGGATCTTGCTCTTGTGATTGGTCCACTCGGAATCTTTAAAGGATCATTTGAAATTTAAAATTCATCTTGTTGGATCGCATTAGCAAATGTCAAGCATAAATCTCTCCCCTCTCATCTTAATTTGGACGTTGCATGAATCTATTTGAATATGAGCTCAAGCAAGAATCAATTTGAATATGAATACTTCCAATTTTAGTTCTTATGTTGACGCAACTTGCAAATACACATCACATCTAAACATTTCCTTTTGTCCCTCTCCCATGTTGAAGACTATTCTATTTATAATTTCCCATTTGAAAATGCACCTTTATGTACAATCATGCACCAATGTGATAATTCCTCCCCTTCATAATATGGTCGTTGTATGAATAGCAAATAATATTCAGTCATAATTTGCCCTCCTTTGTCATTTTAATTCACACATCAATCAACACATATTTTTCTTAAAATGTATATAACCCAAAAATCAGAATAATTCCTTCCATTCCAATTTTGATTCAATCATCCAGAAGGAATTATATTTCAAACGTTTACAATTCAAATGTTTACATTTTAATTCCCTTTTGGTTTTGATCTGATTAGATATGGCTTTATGTGTGAGACAATATGTGAATTGTTTCTATTTAAGTTCAAAAAGTGAAGGCTTCCATTTCTAGAGAAGATAATGTCCATGGAGCAAAATTGGCAAATCCTTTGTAAATGGGCTTAATTATGTTTATGGCCATGGGAGCATACTAAAGATCAACAAAAGTCTTTTTGTCAAGAAAATGTCAAAAATTCAAATATTATAATTACCTTTTTAATCCAATGCATTCATCACATTTATTCAAATATTCTTGGTTGTTGCCCCCCTAATTTCTTAAAGATGCCTAATGCATGTCTCCATGACCAACTAAAAATTTACATGTATTTTTTTTGTTTTTTATCATTTTTATTTTTTGACAATATTTTTATGTTTTTTAATTATTATTAATTATTTTGTGGGGCCTGGACAAAATAGGGTGTTTACAGTTGTCCCTCTTTACTTGTTCGTAGCTGAGAGGAGTGAGCTTCTCGTCTATGAAGTAAGTAAAGACAATAACAGTTATTTTGTCCGGCCAACAAGAATACAAGAAAATATGACCAAAAATGGCCTAGGAAACCATAAAAAGAAGGATGGGCAAAATATAGTGGTCATGCCCCTCTTTACTTGGTTCAAAGATGGGAAAATGTAGTCAAGGTTATTCTTAAAGTAAAGGCGTCTGCCAATACAAGGTTTGAAAAGAATAGTGCCTGTCGCTATAGGGCTTGAAAGAATTATGCCAACCAATACTGGGCTTTATGAATTTTTGCCGTTACACGGCTTACGACAAGTGTCTGCCGTTACAGGGCTTTTATTTGGGTGTCAGCCGTTACTGGCCTTTTGAATGTCTGCCATTATAGGGCTTACGACGAGTGTCTGCCGTTACAGGGCTTTAAGAATGTCTGTCGTTACAAGGCTTACGACGAGTGTCTGCCGTTACAGAGCTTACGACGAGTGCCAACCGTTACAGGGCTTTTGAATGTATGCCGTTAAAGGGCTTACGACGAGTTTCTGCCGTTACAAGACTTACGATGAGTGCCTATCGTTATAGGGCTTTACGAATGTCTGCCGTTATAGGGCTTACGGCGAGTGCCAGCCATTATTAGGCTTTAGAATGTCTGTCGTTACAGGGCTTATGAAGAGTGTCTGTCGTTACAAAACTTACGACTAGTGCTTGCCGTTACAGGACTTACGACGAGTGCTTGTCGTTACAGGACTTTAAGAGAGTGCCATGACAAGGAATTTGCTTTACTTCTTGCTTATGATATTGATAAGATGCTGATACATGTCATGCACTTGAGATGAGAATGATAATGATGTTGATGTAGAATGCTAAGTATGTCATGAATCATTACAATGTCATGAATGATCACAATGATGAATGATCACAATGTCATGAATGATGAGGTCCTCAATATGATGTATGACAATAAAAGTGTACTACTGTGGCATGCAACATACATTGCCCTAAATGATGGGGGTGAAAGAACTAATAAGATGCTTAGACATATCACGCACTTGAATTGAGAGTGATAATGATCACAATGATGATGATGTAGAGTATTGAGTATGTCATGAATGATGATGACAATGATGAGGTTCTGAATAGGATGTATGACACTAAAAGTGTTGTTGATGAAGATCATGTCATGGACAATAATAGAATGGAAGACCAACATGCTAAAAAAAATTCAAGAAAGGTGGTCAAGCCCAACAAGAAGATGTCCAAGGCCCATGCGGTCTGAAGAAATCACTCCTTTGGAGGATATGCAAGAGTGACTTGTTGGTCAAGTCAATAAACATCAAATATGATTACTTTTTTTTATTTAAGTCTTTTAATTTATTTCCATAAAATAAGGCATTAGGTTGTATTAGATTTTAGTTTTCATGTTTTTTTTCCTATTTTGAAAAGCTGACTTTTCCTTCAAGGAAAGTTATCTTGTTTCTAGGAAGGTGCAATTCAAATTGTCAATTATCATTAATGCACCAATTATTAGGTTGTCCTTTTTTAATTCTAGAGTATTCTATTGTTGCCTATAAATAGGCTTTGCATTGTACTACATTAAGAAGAACATAATGGAATAAATTGAGAATTTTGTTTCTCTTATGTGAGCTCTGCTCGCATGTATTCTTTCCAGAATACTAGACTTATCAAGGGTTAATTATCCTTGTGGCGTATTGTGGCTAGACTTATCAAGGGTTGATCATCCTTGTAGCGTCTTAGGGTTGTAAGAGACGGGTACTCTTCTTCCCATCGATCATCGACTTACCAAGGGTTGATCATCCTTGTGGCGTCTTGTGGCTAGGGTTGTAAGAGACAGATACTCTTCTTCTCATCGATCATCCGGCTACTATTCTCTTGTCTTCTAACCGATCCGGTCACGCAATTATATCAGTTGTGGTGTGGCATTAAACACACATTGCCCCAATGATGGGATGAAAGCACAACAATGAACACGTCAAAAATGCTCATGATATGAAGTCTATTGACGATGAATATTGGTGACCTTAAGCAATAGGAAGGGAAACCAATGATAATGAGTCTTAGTCAAATTAAAATATATCAACCAAATGATGACAATAATGATGATAATGCTAAGTATGTGGTGGTCTTATAAAATGAGACCGAAGATAGTAATAGTGATATGAACCTAAATGAGGATGAGCATGAAGTGATGCATGAGGATGATGATGAGTAGACTTACCAGCGATATTGTTTTCTTCTTAGTTTTTATCATACCAAAAAACTTATGAGTTCAATTAAGACATTTTTAAGGTTTTTGACCTTAAAGAAGCATGATCTTCATAGTCTTAGTAGCTTTTGCATTTGCTTTAGCCTAACAAAAGTTTTTGAAAGTTTCTATTGAGGGGATGTATGATACAATTGAATATATGCCTCAAACGTGCCCCCAAGTTTGTGAAATTGATTGTAATTCATTTCAAGGAGGGTGATAGTAATGGTTCTAAAGTTTTACACTATATATTGCAATTTATTTCTTATGAAATTTAGTATCAAATTTTGAATGTTCAGCCATATATTCTTAGACTTAAATTATGGAAGATGACAGCCTCAATCTTCATTTATAATGCTTGCATAGTAAAAAAAAAGATTTTTTTTAGACTTCACCTAACAATGTCAATATTTTCTAAAGAAGTGGATGCATGACAATAAAATTGAGGAGAATTCTCAAATTCATGTGTTGTCCTAAATGCGAGGTGATATGACTGGGAAAGGGTCACATGTGTGAAATTAAAAATAGGATCAAAATGAGATTTTTTTTCTCAAAAAAAAAAAAATATTTGAGGACAATGTGTGAGTATAACTCAAAAATCATGAAATCTTTGAAATTTTAAAACGCAAGTCACAAATGAAAATAATTGTTAAAATCATGCTATCTACTGAGAGCTAGATATTATCAAGGCGACGAGTTTAACAAGAATGTTATGCCCAATGGTTTAATTTTAAACTCTAATTTTTCTATTGACCCATAAGTTGTATACATATATAGATCAAAAGGATTTTAATTGGTTAAGACATGGGAAAAAGGTACAAGGAAAAGATGTTTAATATATGAATAGGACACAAATGAAGAGTTGGGCAAGTGTACTGTGTACACCCCAAAAAGTTTATGCATAGGAAAAACATAGCAAGCGCTATTTCTTCTCTTTTCTTAGATCTAACTTTTGACTTAAATGACTTTTTGAGTTTGCAAGGTGTTTTCTTTTATTTTTAAACTCTAAATTTTGCATAAGTCGCCAATTTAGGTTTTCAACATAGCGAGTTTTTTTATCATTTTCAACTTTTCTTCCAATTAATTTTTTTTGGAAATGTCATTTCTTTCTTTCCTTTTTTACAACTTTGTGAAATCTGAACTCTCCGTAAGATGGTAGAATTATTCACATGTCCCATTCCAAGAAGATTAAGTGATCTTAAGGATAAAATGTATCCCAAAATATAAGGAGGATATTTAGTGGATGGATATGAAAGAAATGTCTAAGAAGTGCAAATTTATGAAAAATGTAACTCTTAGCCTTGATGAAAAATGAAAACTTTGATTTCTTAAATTTCACTTCGAAAAGATATTTTTCATGTTCTAAATTAGTAAGGGATAAGTGAAACACATGTTAAAGTGAAATGATACATGACTTATGTAAATCATCATTACCTTGACTAGAAGTTAAACAATTTCATGTTCTAAATTGTTTTTTTAAAAAAATATGCATTATAGTATGCTATCACCTCTATGCAAGCAACTTATGAATTAATTTTGAATTTGTGACATTTGGAAAAACAACAATTTTAGAGAGATAGGTGAAGAAGATAGGATGACACAGACAAAAGGCAAGTGGAGTTATTTTTAAAGAGAGATAATATATGCAAACATTATCAAATATTTAACATCTTGTTTCTTTTATTATTATTGTTTATTATTTTTTGGGTTATGTGATATGAATAGGGATGTTTGTTGAACTATTTAAAATGTCCCTTGTGTTTTTTTCATTTTATTAAAGACTTCATTTCCTCAAGATGTCTATTACATCATAGGGAATTAGATGTAACATTAAGTTACTAATTTCTTAATTTAAACAATAATATCTATTTTAGACTAATAACCTCTTTACTAACTATGATAGAAAAAGGATATCCATAATATCAATGTCCTATCATGGTTAGAAAAGGAATTTCCTAATGATTAAATATTATCCATGATAGAAAAGAATAAACTAATACAGCACAGCTGCTATCATGGATAATTTATTGCTAACCATGTTAGAAAGGATTTGCCTAACATGGTTATTAAACAGAACTAAATGATATTAAATAATAAATAAATACATATACATGCGGAAGCAGATGCAGGCCTATACAAATTGGCAATATACAATTCTAAATAAACTATATAACTTCTACTACCTAATTCCCTTTCCTGAAGCTCGCGCCTGTGCATGAATACCTGCAAAAATGTCAGTAATCGTGGGATGAGACAATTTGTCCCAGTAATCATCGCTTAACTCACTATAACAGTGAGATGTGCGGTAGCGAGGGCGTCTAAAGGGTACCTTATTTAAAACCAGTAATATATATATATATCCATTGCAAATCTTCTTCCATTCATCACTCAAGTCCAACAATCACCTTCAAACCAAATCCATTTAACATCTCCATACTCCAATCATCTAATTCTACCCCAACAACTCTCATACTCACCTACAGATGCATTGTGCCACCACGGTGCATTCAAGCATCTATTCTTCACTATATGATTTGACACTGTGTCCCTCTCCATAATGAGGGGACAATTTCCCTCTCTGGCAATCTCCAGAGAGAGAACCCCGATTCTGTTTTCCATTACAGAATGGGAACGGTTGGGCTCTCCACTGCCAAACAACCGTAGGGGCGGTTGGGCTCTTCAATGCCAAACAACTGTAGGTCACTTCTCTCAATAAGTAGACCTATGAACCCCGATCCAATCAATCTAAAAAGGATCCTCAGTACAAATAACTGTCGATTGGCCTATCGACAGTTATCATCGCGCGATGGTACATAAATATATCAGTGTCATGCAATACTCACCCTACAATTCCATATCCTAGTCACAGCTTTAATACTTTTCATCAGCACAACTTTCCATAATCTAAAACCCTACATATGATTTCTATCCTCATAACCTCTCAAAGTTACAATCAGAACTATTCCAGCATATGTATCACACCGTTCCACAACATATCCACAATACTTCTCCATATCCCTGTCAAAGTACCAAAATTCCAATATATATACACTCACATACACAGTCTATCAATTCCACCAACCAGGATACTACATATAGTAATCAAATTCTTTATACGAAAATAATCGTGTTTGAAAGGCACCCGATAGCCTGTTTTGTATGAAAATAGCTTTTCAAAGATAATATTTACATGGAGGGTGAGAAAAGGATTTTAAAAATCCCAGCTAACGTCACCCTCAATGTTATAGTAAGGTTAAGAGTGATTACCTGTCGCCCTTTAGCACTTTGATGTTCTTTCCTCATCATTCCTTGATGATTTTCTTCCTATTATTACATAACGATAATAAATCAACAACTAACTTCATAAGGATCATACGTCTCTCTCGAATTTCTAATGTGCTGCCCGATCCCCAATAACTCAGGACATCAAAGTCTAAATCACTCCTATACTTGTATAAAACACCAATCAAGTAAAGATCACCATGGATCTCCCATTTACCAAATGAAGTGCCCAAGCAGTCAAGAACTGAAAAATTAGCACTTCCTCATATTCAGAACACATCTCTAGATCTTCCAAAATATCACGTACATCATTTAGTTACATTAAAACAATAATTAAATTAGCTCCAACATGCATAAACAATAATTTAAGCATTCTCCAAGTCAAGAATTAGTTCAGCCCTAAAAGAAAGGAGAATAAAACAAGAAATTTCATACATATGCATATAAAACACCTAAATCACCCTTTATGTCATTCTCATTTCAACAGCCCTTTGGCCAATACAAAGAAACAAGAAATGCCACTATGATACAACATATGACCACTCACACACATCACAATTTACATTTACTTCAATACTTAAACCATAGCCATATAACCATGACTTCAACAACAAATTTAAGTGCATAAGTCACCAAGGAGAAATTCAAACAAAAGCATGGCAAAGCCATTCAAGTTCCAATGTTCCAAACAATGTCATAAAGTCATTGAAATTATTCATTAAAAGTGCTGCACAAACAGTATAGATCAATGTAATTTCAGTAGTTAAACAACACAACAACTACTAGTATTTTACTATCATTACTTAAAAATAACCCAAGCATTTATACCACTCCATGACTAACACCAATAGCCATTTAGTCCATCCATTAACACCAAACAACAGAAACACATAGACTCTGAAAGAAAGTTTTAAGCTTTACATGTAGGGCAAGCACTTCAACTCATTTACAAATCAAACTAGACAAGTTATTCACTTTCCTTTCCTTTCATACCCATGAAGCATTTCTAACTTTATTCTATCCTCCATCATCTAACGTATATCAACACTCCATTTTGTTATCTTCAAAGCTAAATTTTCTTTAACCCATATGAACAGAATATAACATAGAAATACCAAAATCTCCAATTCAAATCCATCCATGAAAATCAACATTCACAGCCCAATGAATTGAGCAATGCTCAAGCACCCTTCATTTCCTCCTCTGGATCATTTCGGCCATAACAATAAAGAAAGCAAAGAAATTCACAAATTTCACATCATTTAGAGATTCAACATGCAAAGTTGTATATTCAACTATAGCATATTTATTCATACATCTTAAGACAATTTCACCAAATCCAAGTCAGAAATCGACAATTCCCTTCCCTGTACAATAACCGAATGAAACAGAGAACAACTTAAAACTGCAAAACAACAAAACTCACAATTACAAACATGCATTGTTATGACCAACTTCAATATTTATTTTTTTTAAATACATCAAACACAGAAGCTTTAGCCTCACTTCAAACAATTCACAACTCAACAATTAATCCCAGATTTGGACTTCCCTCTCTCTCGCACTCAAGCTAAAAAGAAAAGATTACAAATGGAAGAAATGAACCACCTTAACTCGTTTAACCACTCTTGTCATGCTGTGTCTTTTTATTCGCCGGAAAAAGGCCATAGATACGCCGGAAGTAGCCACTGGAACCAAGGAAGGCGAAGAGAAATTCAAAGAACAAGGAAAGGAGAGTTAGGGCTCGGAGTTGATGTGAGGAAATAGATAGAATCTAAGAAAAAGACTTACTTTAACTTGCTTTTGGCCCTGGGTGCGTCATCTATAGCTTCCCGTTGCCGGAAAAGCTTCGCAGGACACCAAGCTCGCCAAAAAAAAGGAAGAGCAAAAAGAAAAACACACCCACCAATCAAGCTCATGCTTCACGGATCCGAGGAGAAGAGAAGAGGAGAAACGAAAATGAATAAGCTTTTTGGGAGAGGGAAGGCAAAATCGATGAGCTTGAAGAAGAAGAGAAAAGTTGACAATGGAGGAAGGAGGGAGGGAGTCCGTCATTTTTATGAAGAAAGAAGAGGAGGGACGTGTTTGGTTGAGTGAAATGAAGGTGTTTCATTATAATTTGTAGCAAAACTTCACCATAATGTACTCTGTTAATTCTAGAACCATTTAAACCAGCCTCCAATTTTTTTAAACTTTAAAATATTTTTAGCTTTACCACTTCCTCATATTTCAAACTCTTCATTTCTTAATTAATTATATGCACATTAATTACTCAAAATTTCCAAAAATATCCCAAAAATTCCTAAAAATTCCAAAATTCCTAATTTCTCCATTTATCATTTCCCAAAACACTCTTTTAATCCTGTATTAAATTTTTAGGATGTTACATTAGATGTAACAATTAACCTAAGAGGGATTTGAATTCCTGCACAGCTAATGCAAAGGTGAGTTTAGCCATACAAGTGACATATTGATTCACATTATAAGAGTAAGTTAGAATTCACTATTTTAATGAAAGATGAGAGACTTTATTTCCGCAAGATATTCATTGAATCATAGGGAAATAGAAGTGACATTTAACTTGAGAGGATTAAAAATTTTACACGGTTAATGACAAGGGATCTAGACTCATGAGGTAACATGTTGATTTTTACTACAAGAATTAAGGTTGGGTTTAAGAAAATTGGAGGGAATTTTGACAACATTCTCCCAAAATTTGAAAGTTTTGGGTTAATATCATGTTTTTTACTTTATTTGAAATTAATTTTAAAGTGGAAGGATGATTCTTTTTACCATTTTGTGTCAAATTGCAACATGTTATTTTGTTCCTATATATGATGTTTTCATTGTATTAGCATAGATATTCTTGTACACAATCAAACTCTAGCATCTTCAAATAATCTAACATTGTGTAGGGAAATCTCGATTTCACCATAAGGAAAAAAATGATCTTGATGTCCTACATTAATGTACTTGTGACCACTAGTTAAGATGTGTTTTTCTTGGATATGTTCTAATCATGTATATGGTACCACTAGCTTCCTCGGAGAGCCTATTATTATACAGGAAAATCAAGAGTTGACCATTAGACACGAGTGAATTTGAATCATGTTCTAACCTAAAGTCTTAATGTCAGTTATATAGTAAAAGCTTTCCATATAGTTGTTTAGATTTTTTTTTTATAAATGAAGATGAAGGACATTCTTTTTAAAGATCTATGCCTATTGTGAAAGGTTGTGTAATTAGTCCAAACTAATCAGTCATATTAAGTTCTAGCGCCTAACTCTTGTAGTTAGCTTAGTGCCCCTCATCTTTCATATCTTTCCTATGAGAGCTTCATTAAAATTTAGGCTAAAGTATACTTTTAGTCCCTTATGTTTGCATCAAGTTTCAATTTAATCCTTTATGTTTGGAAAGTACACTTTTAGTCCTTTTTTATAACACCGTTAGTTTAACTTAACGGAAAGTGCTAACTTAACAATTTTAAATAATAATTTTATAATGAAATTGGACTAAAAATGATAAATTTTGAAAATATAAGAATATTTACACTCAAATATTATAATCTGAACATTTTTTCAATGTTTAATAACTATTTAAAATTGTTAAGTTAGCATTTTCCGTTAAGTTAAACTAACGGTGTTAACAAAAAAGGACTAAAAGTATACTTTCTAAATATAAAGGACTAAATTGAAACTTGATGCAAACATAAGGGACCAAAAGTATACTTTAGCCTAAAATTTATTTTGAGCTCAAATCTTAAGCTAGTATTTCACAAATAGTGACATCAAATGCATGAGTGATAATATGTATTTAGTTTTTTTTTTTAAAAAAGAAATAGGGTAAGAAGAATGAAGTACCCTTTAGCCTACAAATGGTTAAGGTATTGACATGACTAAGAGTATCGTAACAATTATTATATCCAAAATTCAAAAGGCAATACTTAAAATGATTATCTCTTAGTTATGACGTGAAATCATGTATAAAAAAATTAAACTCGATTTCTTAAGTGATTTATTACCTCGCAATGATAGCGAAGAACTCATTAGATATTAAATGGACAAGATCACTATAAGACTGAAATGTTTTTTAGTTATTTGTTATGTCAAACACATAAAATGTAATTAAGTGACAAAGATGAATTTATTGTATGTGATTAAATTTATCTAAACTTTCATTAGTGTTAGACGTTAGAAAAAAACCCTCACTTCTTCAAGAGACCTATTATCTCATAGAGATAGTGAGGTGGTCCTATGACTTAGGCCTACGAGACTGTGACTTTTGTGAATATTCATTACATTTATAGCTCATATCAAATTAATAGTGCATCATGAGTTTTTTCTATTTGAATCAGGGAAAAAATTCTACACTCCCTAAAAGGGTTTATTACTCTATATGAAAGATGAAACACTCTATATGAATGACTTTTTTTATCATAATATATGAATGACTCAAATTAACATACGACTAAGGGTTTTGTAAATAGTTATGATGTAAAATAAAAAATAATGTAATGAGACCTAGAATGGTCAAAGGGTATGCAATGTATTATTTCTTATTGATTTATTTTTATTTTTGCTTTTAAAAAAGCAAAAAACAAGAAAAACTTATCTGATAACTCGTTTACCTCTTTAAAACGAAAAGAAGGAAAAATTAGAGTGTATTTGCATGCTACATGCACTAAATATGTCATTTTTTATATGAGTGGTTATGAGTTTTGAAAATTTTTATTTATTTATAACATATATCAAGTTTATGAGTTTTTGTAAGATTAAGAAAAAAAAAACTTCACCCCCTAAAAGGGTTTATTATCCTATGTGAGTAATAATATGATGCAAATGTAGAAGTTCTTATTAACTTGTTTTATTTGTTTTATTTATTTATTTATAAAACCTTGACTTCCTCAGAATATTATATTATAGGAAACATTAACTTTTTAAAAAAAAAAATTTGCTCCTACATGAGTTTAAATGTTAATGAATGAAAATGATTATGAAGAAAGAAGAAAAAAAAATATGCCCTCTAATGACCTATCGTGGGGATAACCTTAATCATGTACCATATAAAGGAAAGCGGTAACAAATTGGGTAGGCTTCTAAATTCTTTCTATTAAGTGAAATGGGTTTAGGTTGTCCTTATCCTCACAAGGTCTCCTAATTGCCTTCATCATGATGATGAAAACCCCACTATCAAAAATTAATCTTCCGAGAGTTATGAAAACCCCTCAGAGATTAACTTTGTCACATCGGTAACAACTAGGATGAAGTCTTCGTGGTGACCTCAAGGTTTTAAAACCTCAGGGAAACCGTTAGAAACTTCCTCTCACTAAGGTACGCTCGACCCGGGTATATGGCCCAATATGTGTGTGAGATAGTGTAGGTGGAAGTGTGTGAAGAGGGCAAAATAAACATGTGCCTAAATTCCACCCTAACTAAACAAAGACAATATATAGATAATGTGATCAAAATGAAGAATTAAAGATTAAAGAATAATAAATAGCAAGACTTGATAACATAAATAAAAGAAAAATAAAAAATATTTAAAATTTAGGTCATGATTATTTTTAAATAATAAGCTTAAATGGACTTGACTCTCAAAAAAATAAATTTCCTTAGAGGAGTCGCCAAACTGTAGCGCTCGAAAAAAAAAATTATTTTTGAAATGGAAACAATGGAACCGCCACCAAAATTTTTAAAAAGGATATTTGGAAAACCTTTTAAAATAATAATATTCTTTAAAATCCAAATTGGGATCCGAAGTCGATTGTGCGTAGGGAAGGTGTTAGGCACCTCACAGCACCCGTATATAAAAACGGTTACCCTAAACTAATTATTTAAGAATAAATATGGCTTTAATTTTATTTTATTTAAATCACAAAATAATATCAATATATAAAAAATAAAAAAATATGAAAAGAGAAAAAAATAGTTTTTATATGACTGGACTTAACCTAAAATAAATCCTAGGGCCTACGTAACCTTAAGGCATCAAAGCCCATGTAGTTCGAAAGAGGTAGAAATGCGTGTCTCTTGGTTGGTGTTTTTTTAAGAAAACAATTATTTGATTTTTGAAATAAAGTTTTATTTTTGGTTTGTTTTTTTATTCAAGAAAACACCTAGTTTATTAGAAAATATATACTTTTTTTTAAAAAAGCGCTGGATTAAACTTCCTATGGAGATTTAATATCTCTCAGGAAGAATAATCTATCTTAATTGAGGAGGTTGTTATACACCTTCACACAACATGATCACCATTTGAAAAATAACTTATTTATTTTTTAACAAATGTTTTACTTTTATTTGAGTTTAATTTATTTTAGAAAAATAAATTATTCACAATAATCTACCAAACAATAATCCAATGATGGGGTGAAAGAACTAATAAGACGCTTATACATATCACGCACTTGAGATGAATGCGATAATGACCACAATGTTGATGATGTAGAGTATTGAGTATATGTCATTAATGATTTTGAGAAATCAGTTTAGATAGGAACATGATATTTATTGAATAATATACAATTAAAATATTCATATATTTTCAATATTCAAAATTAAAAATTTAATAGATTAAATTGCATAAAGTTTTCAATAGGCTAAAGTATGTTTTTGGTCCCTTAACTTTGAAAAAAGTCATGTTTTGATCCCTTAACTTTGGAAAGTGTGTTTTTGGTCCCTTAATTTTTGATTAAGTCATCTTTTATTCTTTTAACTTTGAAAAGTGTGGTTTTACTCCTTTTAAATTTGGTTTAAGTATGTTTTTGGTCCTCACATTTGCACAAAATTATGTTTTAGTCCAACTTTATTTTTGGTGAGTCGTCCTTTAACTTTAAAAAGGAAAGGATTGAAAAGATATTTTATCCTTTTTTGAAAGGACCAAAAACACCGCTTTGTCCAAAGTTAAGGGACAAAAACGCACTTGTCAAAGCTAATGGACCAAAAACACACCTTCTCCAAAATCAAGGGACTAAAACATACTTTTCAAAGTTAATGGACCAAAACATGACTTTCTCTAAAGTTAAGGGACCAAAAACATACTTTAGCCGTTTTTTTTCAATAATTGAAAATAAGAAAAATTTAATACATTAAAATGCATATAAATTAGAGGTCATGTCTATTTACATTACATTTGGATGATTGAATTACATTAATTAGTTGTGTAATTCAATTACCGTTATTATAAGTCACCAACTACCAATTTTTCTTGGTCCATTTTATTATAAGTCACTTCATGATTTTGATGACAATTATTTTCATCTATCAAACTTCCATTTTCTTCAGTTTCTTTAAAATTAATGTCAGATAAAAAATTCCTTCTCATAAAGTTCTGTATAGCGAGTCATGCACAAAACAATCGAACCTGTGTTGAAAAATTATACGCATTTTGTATAAGATTTCAAATCTGTCTTTCCACATACAAAAATTCCTATGTATACTTCACCTCAAACTTGAATGGTAAAAGTTAAATGTCTCATTGTCATTTTCAAATAATTCTTGCAATACCCTATTACTCCCTCTTATCCTTATTATAAGTCACTAAGTAGCAATTTTTTTGGTCCATTTTATAAGTCACTTCATGGTTTCCAATGTGAATAAATTATTTTTCCATAATAGAGGTAGTAGCAGAGAGTAATATTTAATAGTTTTGGAAATAAGTGTAATTATTGGGGGTGATATTGAAAATTACTTGAATATTTTTGATATAAAAAATTACTTGAATTTTAAGACAAATTAAACGCATTTAACCAAATAAACATGACCCAAACAAGACCATAAACCCAAGAAATTGTTTATGTAGTGATACCTCGGGTCCTAAATATAAGACCTAGATAACTTTTTTGGAATGATTTATTAAATTATGACACTTTTGATATCTTTTTAGATTATCCATTAGCTTATAGGTAAAATCAACTAGTTTAAGAGAAAAAAAATAGGTAAATCAATTTATATTTAAGTTATTTTTTTCTTTTTTTTTAGGATTTTTCAAAGAAGTGATCTAGGCCCTAGAATTAGGGTTCATGAGTGGTTGTCTTCCCCTCCTATTCTCTTGGCAAGTTTTGAAACTTCGCGCTCATCAATGAATATGATAATTTTGTTGCTCATCCTTTTGGTTATTTCGGTTGTTGATACACCCACAGAGACGCCTACGCCTACGCCTCTTGCTTCACGGCTACTCCCACTTTCATCAATTGAAAGTTGGGAGGAATGAGAGTTTCTACCCTCCCATTGGATCTTCGGCTACATTACTACAGACTTTTGGAATACTGTCTTGTTATTGTCAGGGGTAATCTTCAGCTTTTACGTAGGTTATATACCCATTTGGCTTCCTAGGAAATGGCACAAACACCTCAAATATCCTGAATTCATTTTTAATAATTTAAATTTCTAAATAACCTATCAATAATTCTGTATTATCTCTTATTTAAATTTTTGGGGTGTTACACCAAACATACACAATGGACGCGGGCGGGAAGAGCGAATTTTCAAAATTTGTTAGCGCGAAAAGAATAGGAGAGGAATGTTTATTATATGAATTTGATTTGTTACGCAAATTCTTTAAAATCCGATGCTAAATGCGAAATTCCATTGCCAAAATTTTTAGCGACCAGCAAATTAGCGGTGGAAATCCGTCACAAATGTGTAGTTAATTTAGCGTTTTTTAGTGTATTTATAGAGGCTTGATACCAAGATTTTAAATATTTAATATATGGTATCAAACCTCCACAAATTAAATAGTAAATTGTAAAATCGGTCAATTGGTAATCTTAATTTTTTTTTGACTTTTTTCCATCATCCGACTTTGACTCGAGAAAAAACCCAACACTGCATTCAACTGGTTTCATTTCTTGTTTTGTGATTTAAGTGGCCTTTTTATGAAAAGTCACTCAATAGTTTATTAGAATTTACAAGTATGAGAAAATATTAAACGTACATTTTTTGCATAAAAAATGATAGAAAAAGGCAACAAGGAAAATAATGGAATTGTTAGGGTCATCGTGAGAGACATCTGAAATTAAAAAAAATAAATAATGCTTTGAACCTATATTACTAGCTATTTTAACTCCAACTAATTAATTATATTAATAATAAATCCTCCTTACCTCATTAGTTACTCACAACAACAATAAAAACCTTATCTCAACTAAGTGGGGTCGGCTACATGGATCACACGATGTCATTGTGCTCGATCAATAGTCAAGCTTGGAGGTGATGAACAGAAATATAGAAAGAAGCAATAGAATAAACAAAATAAAACTAAATAAATAATAAAATAAAATAAAATAATAGAAATAAAAACAAGGAAAAAAATATATGGAATGTTGAATGAGATTCTCCTTCATTTGTTTTCACTCACAATTACACTAAAAAAATTAAGTATTTAATAAAGTAAAGAAGTTATATAACAGCCCATTAGTATATAAAGCAATATGAAATGAAATGTAAAGTTCTTGTGAGATAACATAGAGGCTAGTGAAAGACGATCTTTCTGAATATAATGAAGCTTGTTAAGCCACCAACAACTTCAATTGATTGATCATTAATCATTTCTAGTTAACCATTAGTCTTGTGTGTTTGCATTGTGCATGCAACCATGATAATTAGATGTTGTAACTCATTGTAGTCCTACAAACTCCCCAAAAGGAATTTTATGTAGTGGGTTGCTAATAATGTCATATGCCCGTAAATAAGTCCTAAAAAAATCTTCTCTTGTTAAGGTTTCACCTTGTAATTTTGCTTAACAGCAATAATTCTCCTCCTCTTTCGAATCTCTTTTCCTCTCATTTCAGAATTAAGCTATTGTGTGCGTGTTCCCGCTTCGAAGTGTTTCCCAAGTAAAAGTATAATACAAAATTATGTCCATATATATGTGCATGAAGGCGCTGATGATGAGGAGATCTTTATGGAAATTGGAAACTGGCTCCACCAGAGTTGCTGCTATCAGGTGGGGAAATAGCAAGCCAAAGAAGTGAAAGACTAATGGCAATGAGACCTGACCAAACATACACAATGGTGGGAGTCTTCCTTCTCCTTCCCATTAAACCTTTAGCAAAAGGATAAAGATGAACCAAAACCCACAAGCTAAAGAAGGCCCCTCCAATAAACTTATTCCATTGAGGTATTGCGGCGAAAATCGTCCTCATGAACGCGACGACAATGGCTATGATATTCACCATACCAATAATAATTGGAGGAAGCATCAATGAAGTCCACTTCACCAAATACAAGTCAGCATAAACATCATCATTTTCATCAGTAGATGATTTTGATGTGAGAGTAAAAGATATCTCAATCCCTGCAAGAACCTTAAGAAGTCCTTGTATTACAGCAGCCAAATGTGAACTAGTTCCAGCAATAACCCAAAATTGTTCATTCCTCCACCACTCCTCCAATCCAACATTGGCCCATTTCACTTCAAGAATGGCCAATGCTATGAGACAAACAGTGATGCCAAGAAGGTAGACCAAGAAGGCAACACTAAGACTCTTAACAATAAAGAATCCTGAGAGAAGTGAGAGTGCTGGAAGGAAGCAATAAACTAGAAGGAAGATGGAAGTGAAAGGGTAGATTCCAACATTAAGGTAGCCTATACGTTGCAAGAACTTGAGCCTTTTACCAGCAAGGATGGCATTGTTCTTGGAGAAGAAAATTTCAACTGAACCTGTGGCCCAACGTAGCACTTGGTGCAATCTATCCGTTAGATTAATGGGAGCCGAACCGCGAAATGCGTCTCGTTTCGTTATGCAATACACTGACCGCCATCCACGGTTGTGCATTCTGTATCCGGTAACCACATCTTCAGTGACAGAGCCATAGATCCATCCCACCCTGTCACCCCATTCAGTCTTGTCCTCATACCTATAATAAATAAAAAATACGTCATATAACATTTACACAGTACACATATCTATAGAAATATTCATATTATATGCATAGGGTAAAGGATCAAATCTAGCACTAAACTGTTGTCAAAAGTACACCCCACATAAAAGTGAATTTCCTGGCTCAAATCTAGCACTGATCAAGTACAAATTGGGTCAGATGTAATAAAACAGTCAATTTTGTATGTAATTCTCTCCTCTGTTTTGCCTCCAATCTATATACTATTTTTTTTTTCAAACTGTTCCGTTCATTACACATTTAAGATGTTTTTTCATTAAAGTAGTCATTTCCAATGCAAATGACTAAAAGGGTACTTTAAAAACAAGAACACATATCTTTTAGAAATAACTAACTTAATGACTTTAGTCTTCTACATAATAGCAGGCCATACTAACATTGAATGAATAGGTGGATAAACAACTAATTTGGATAGATTGGGGAAATAGTTTTGTTAATTATTTGTAAAATATATTGATGGTTTTTAGAATAAATCCTATTTCATCAAAATTTTCTAAATGGAATACCCGATAATGTGTGCATACTTTGGGTAAAAAAATTATAGCTAAATTTAAGAGACAGGGTGAATTGAAATGCTATATTTAAAACTAAAATCACCTTGAGCTAACTATATAAGGTACTGGAGGTAGTAAATGAATGAAATTAGCCCCTCCGTTCCTAAATATAAGTGCACTTTGACTTTTTTGGAGAATCCTAAGAAAGCAAAATATGGTAATTAAAAATTGATTTTCCCAAATTTTTTCACTAAACTAGTATATTTGACTTATGAACTTACATATGATCTAATAATATTTAAAATATGTTATGATTAAATTGTTCATTTTGCTTTTTTAGGATTCTCCAAAAAAGTCAAAGTGCTCTTATATTTAGGAACAGAGGGAGTACTAGATTAGCTGAGAACATACCAACAAGAAATTACTGAGACAGCTTCAGCAACAGAATGGGCATCAAGTGGTTCACGAGGAGCCCTCAGAGCACCGGGAGGACGGCCATACTTAACGGCGGGGTGGTCAGCCAGCGGGCGGCCTTGGTACTCCGCGGTGGCGATGCTTTCGACTAGCATAGTTGAATTGCCAAAACGCTTGGGCAAGTCATTCATGCTCAAGTTTGGATCAAAGTCAGTAGAATTCAAAGGTTGCAATTCAGTCATTTGAATAGGATCTAATGTGTTCTGAGATTTACTATCATTAATTTTGTCAATCATTGGTGGATCAAAACCATAAAGAGCAAAACGTCTAAACATGCAGCCAGTTCCAACGTAAAATGGACCTTGAACACCATCAAGGGCTCTCATATTTCCATCAAAGAACACTGTATTATGATTAGCATAACGATCAGATGGATCAATGCCTTCAAATCTTTGTGGGAATTGAATGAAACAAATGTCTTCTCCACCTCTGTCCATCATGAAACACATTCCTTCACGTATGGCTTTGCAATTGTAGAAGTAGTGATCACAATCCAAGTTGAGAATAAATGGGCCGTTTGATAGAATTGCTGATGATCTCACTAAAGCATTCATGGCTCCTGCTTTCTTGTTGTGCTCATAACCTGGTCTCTTCTCTCTTGACACATATACAAACATTGGCAACCTTGTATCCACTTCAGAGAAATCTATAATCTTGTCATCTCCACTTCCCATTAATGGATCAGGACTTGGAGGCTTTAACATAACCTATATATATGGATTCAAAAATGTTAATTTGATTGCATATTTTGGCTATAATGATCAATATCTTCAAGCCACAATCAACTTTGAGTTAGCACTCTAGTTATTTATTGATAAAAAAATCTACTTCATTAATTTGGGTAAAATAGAAAAAATTAGGTAAATTAGTTATTTGTGAAAACTATAAATAAAATTTTAGTTACAAATGTCATGTCCTTTCCATTGATAAAAGTTTTAACAGGGGATTTATTTTTAATCTTCCCAAAAATTTTATGATTATTAATCATAATATTCTAATGATGTGCTAAAGTCTCATTATTGCCCTTGAAATCATAATATAACTATATCATGTACCTGAAGAATCCCTGTGTGGTCAAGTTTGGAATGTAGACTTGAAGGATTAGTCCAAGTACCAGGCCAGTGTGTACCATCAGCCATCCACGTGGCCTTCATTACTTTGACTGGCTCTGAAGGATCAGCTCCAGTCTCCTTTATATGCTTTATCATCTTCATTTCCTCTCTTGCATTAAATGCATCAGACCTTCTCCTAATAGAATCTGAGAGACCATTTATACGGACCTTAAACTCATCATACTCCCTCTTAACCCTTCTCCTATCCTTCACAAAATCCACCCTGCTTTTGTTCTTAGTTGGATCAGCTCTTAAGCTGAAGTATGTCTCCGGATTTCGCAGCTCTATATCGTGTTTTCGACAGAAAGGAACCCATAAATCTGCAAAGCTTGCGGCTTCAGCCATTGCTTCAAACGTAAGTAAAGCACCTCCATCATCAGAAACATAACAACAAAGTTTTTCCACTGGATAGTCAACTGCTAGAATGGAAAGGATGGTGTTGGCTGTGACAAGGACAGGTTCTTTATCAGGATCAGCAGTGGACACAAATATGTCCACGCCAGGAAGATCAGATCTTCCTGTGGGATTGGATGGTGATGGTGTGTCGAATTTGTCATGGAGAGCTTGAAGGTCAGTGGATCTATTGCATGGCATGAGCTTTGGGATTTGGTCAAGTATCCATGAGAAGGCAAACCATATCTCACAAATTATAGACATTAGCCACAGCCATATTGCATCTTCATTTGGATGCATTATTCTCCAGTGCAAAAAGAAACCCAATATTATAAGCCGGAGCAAAATTAGCATCCTGAACAATCAGTAATTAAGTTAGTATATATACCAAATATATTTAGCTTAAACAAACATTTTGATCTATGTAACCAAAGGGGTTATTTAGAACTTTTTAATTTGATTAATCGTTTTGATCTCTTAATATACTCCCTCTAATCCGTAATATAAGAGCTCAGAAGCCAAAACATGTAAAAGTTAGTTGAATGTTTGTAGTTCTTTCTTTTCAATATGACCCATATTTATTATGATACTATTAAGAGAAAGAATTACATAAACATTAATAAATATGAAAGACATTTAGGCGCAAAATAGAAAAAAATGCATAAATTAAGAGGGAATATAACGTGAGCTCTTATATTTTGAGACAAAAAAAATCAAATTTTGAGCTCTTATATTACTAAAAGAGGATGGATTATCTAATTAAAGGTTCAATTATTCTCATAACAATCATCTTTTCAACATCATCCTCTCATAGTCGCATGGATATTTTTATGCAAGAAATAGAAACTAGAGATTTTCTTTGAAAGTTATAACTCTAGTTTTAAATGCACAAATTAGTTGAAGGGTTTTTATTTTATCCTAAATGTAAGAACATTGTCATTTCCATGAATTGAGATCAAGGTTAAAGAATGCATGTTAATTATATTTATAGAGAAAAAGTTACATATTTCACGTAAATAGAACTAGTTAGCTAACAACTCTCAAGATAAAAGCACCTGTAAGGACTGATGATGGAATTAGCAATAGGTGTTTTTCGACTAAGTGGCTTCCAAGGTTTTTCAGCTAAATCCATTAGTCCGCTACGGCCATCCCCAGAGGAGTCATCGGCATACATTTCATCTTGTGGCCAATAAGCATTGCCAACACCATACGTGCCCTTGGTTTCAAATAACCACCTGTTATGATCAAACTCTCCATTTTGATTTCTTTTCATCACTGACATACCCCTTTCTGATGATCCGTTTGGAAGTGCTGGCAATGATTGTAATGCCCCACTTGAATTATAACTTGGGGAGTCATCTTCATGTTCACCCATTTTGTATGGCTCCTTGCACCCAGGGCATAGTCCTTTATCTTTTTGTGCATCTAAAAAGCAGTCTCTGCAAATCTTGAATCTAACATAATGCACCCAGCATTTACTAACATTAGATCATCTTATCAAAATTAGTAAGAATTTTATTATATTATTAATTTTATCTTACGTAAAATCACACAACCTTGGGAATTTAATCATCAGTTAGTAGTCTTAATTAACGAAAAAAATGCCCTCAAGCAATTTTGTCCATTATGATTTTCATTTAAGGAATAACCCTTTCCGCCATCAATTGAAAAAATATATTTGATTTTCAACAAACTCAAAGCTTTTGTTGAATGGTAATTGAATCTTGATTTCTTTTAATAATAAAAAAGTGAGTATGAATCTGAAAGCTGAATTATGAAGTAAACTATTTTCAATCTCTGGATGGTATCTCTTATAAGAAAAGATTGACATTGTAAATTCAAAAGATTAAAATCATTGAAGGATCTGGGTAAATAAATTTCCTGCGATTTATTTTAATAATAAAAAAGTGAGTATGAATTTGAAAGCTGAATTATGAAGTAAACTATTTTCAATCTTTGGATGGTATCTCTTATAAGAAAAAGATTGACATTGTAAATTCAAAAGATTAAAACCATTAAAAGACCTCAGCAAAATAAATTTTCTACACTTTAAATGACCCGATGAATTGAAAAACTTTCCTATGAGATAAAAAAACTATACTATATTTTCCTTAATATTTTTTTCATTTATATATACATACCTGCACTCACATGGAATAATGTCATTCCCTCTCTCATCCTTCATGACTTTGCCATCACAATTACGCATGGCACATGCAGACCCTTTTGCTCCCGCCATCTGAGGATGACTAACCTCAGAATCAATGACCTTATCCATCAAATGTGCTCGTGTTACGCTGTTAAATCCGCCTGTAAACAAAGAATTCGAAACATATTGTTCTTCAGCTTTCATGGCTACCGATGTATCATCCATTGGTTGATTATCAGGCGTGGGTGGAATATGAACCGTGTAATTCGTATAATCACCGGTCGATGATTCGGCCGACGTATCGATATCTTCCTTAGATAAATTCACATATCTCCCGCTTGATGTTCGTCTCGCAAATTTCACAGTTTGGCCGGATGTGTTACGTGATGATCCTTGATTAGATGAACCTCCTAGAGTACGTAAAGCTTTCTTTGGAGGCTGATTATTCAATGATGCCATACCTTAGCTTCTTTATTTTTTCTGTATTCTTCCTCAATTTATGAAAAAGTGGCTATCATTTACGTGAAATCATGTATTATCCTACCTAAAGAAGATACAAGGTAGGGAGGAAAAGTAGGGAAATGATCATTTGCGTCAACAATGAAGAAAGGGAACATCAAAGTGAGGGACTAAGATCAAGTTAGTTAGGGATCTATAGTGAAAATGAAACAATGCACTATTTTTGGAATCCTCATTGTCGGGTTTTTAGGTATGTGTTTGTGGAGGAATTTTGTATGCTTACGAAGATTAGTTTCTTGTTTTACAGTTACTTCTGGATAACGTAAAAGTCTATCGTACATGCGTAACACGAGTAATAAGGCGCTCTTGAATAATTTTTTTTCAGAAAGAGACGCTCTTGAATAATGCGTTACTAGTTTGTAATTATAAACTCTATTGATTTTTTATAAAAAGAACAAACTCTATTAATTTGAAAGTTCTGAATAAACTCTAATTATGGTGTTCCTAATTGACACAATCCCACTGCTCACACACAACAAAAATTGATACTATTTTATGGTATCAGAGTTATGTAATATATATACTTTCAAAACGTAAAATATAATATTCCGCGTATTACGCGGGTTAATACTAGTTTATCTTTTATATAAAGGGATGACTAAAAGAAGACTTCTTAGGAAACCACGTGTCTCACTCCTATTTTTTTTTAAAAAAAAATATCTGTCATTTGTTTAATCCATAACTGCTTCCTTTTTTCTGTTCTTCATTATCTTCTTTTGATTTCATCCAACAAATATTACCTATTCTTCCTCCATTTGCTTCAATTAAAAACTATTTGGATAACCTAATATTTCTCATACTTTTTCCAACTTACCTTCCTTCTCATTTTTTATATTCTTCAAAAAATAAGGACTCAACTTAATTATTTATTTTGATAGTTTTTTATTTTTTCGCTACAATTTAAAAACTATTTTGATAACCTAATATTTCTCATGTTTTCTATCTTTATTTTTATTCCTCAAATGTTTAATAAATTATTTCGTAATTAAATTTATTTATATTAGCTTCATTTAATATCCTTCTTATTCTCTACTCAAATTTCTCGGTCGAAATAATTTTTCCAAACCTATTCAATAATTATCTTTTACAATTGTTCCTTTCAATCTTTTTTATAAAAAAAATCTGTTTATTTACTGTTTCAAAAAAAAAAATTAAAATTTCTGCTAAAAAATATTATTGATTTTTTTTCACAAACATTCACAATACTTGGATAGTAACATTTTCACCAATTAAAATCATGTCATGTATCCCTCATCTCTTTCCCTTATTTTCTCAACTACTATCCCCTCACGGCCTCACCCTTGCATATTATATATGTGGTATTAATTACATTTTGTTATGATTTCAAAAGATATCAATTTGAGACATTGAACGGGGATTTCCTTTCACAATATCATATTTCCATCTAGTAATGATCCCAAAAAAATGATGAAAGAAATAATTTCTAGCCAAAGACCCTGCTAGTGTATTGGTTGTATGAAATAGCAATATCATTCCCAAGAGGACTTTCTTTTAATTTAAACAAGAAACAAACAGAATAATTATCAAATAAAATTTAAATCCTAAAAAGAAAAAGGAAACAAATCTAAGCTACTATTAATGAAAAAAACAGATGGTTTATATCGTTTTGCCTACTTCTTAGTGTCCAATTCCTTCATTTGCACTACAAAAAACACGGGCCATTCCGGCGCACGCATACCGGCGTTTTGATTCAAAACGCCTAAATGAAACGCAAATCAGCGTTTTGAATGAAAACACCTACATGAAGCGCCGGTAATTTTGGCGCGCACTTCTCGCCTTTTATCCCGCATTTCCCAACCGGCGTTTTGGTACCAAAACGCCGGTATGTATATTTTATTTAAAAAAAAGAGGCGCCTGACATTTTTTATTTTTTTATAGAAAAAAAGCATATAGGCGTTTTGATCAAAACGCCGGTTTGCGATTTAATAATAATTAAATCGCATATAGGCGTTTGGCAAAACGCCTATATGCTTTTTATTATTTTTTAATGCATATAGGCGTTTTGCCAAAACGCCTATATGCATTATTTAATGTAAATAATGCATATTTGGCGTTTTGCCAAACGCCTATATGCGTTATTTTAATGTTTTTTTTACTGGAGTTTTCTCAAAACGCCGGTCCGCACCTCCGTTCCCTATAAATAACTCCTCCCTCCTTCAGCTATGTCGCTCATTTTCTCCTGTTTTTCTTCTCATTCGTCTCTCTCCTTCAATGTTGTTGTTGTTTTTGATTTTATGGTTCTTGGTGACATTTCTTTTGTAATATTGATATCTGTTTGATCTTATGGTTTTTCTTTTACATATTGTTGTTATTGTTTGATTATATATATTTATGTATCATTTTTTCTGAATTATGTTTTTTATTCCTTATATTTATGTCTATTATTGTTATTGTCACTTTGGTGCTTATCTTTTGTTCATTTTTGACCATTTTTCGTCCTGGTTTTAAACAACCAGGACGAAAAATGGTTTTTTTTATTTTTTGAAAAAACGCGGACCGGCGTTTTGGGAAAGCGCCGGTGTGCGTGAATTAAATAATATTATAGTATATTACATATCGGCGTTTTGGGTAAAACGCTGATATGCTAATATTATATTATTTTTCTGGGTTTTGTTGCCGGCGTTTTGGCCTCGGGGTTGCGTTTTGCAAAACGCCGATTTGCCGCTTTCCCACGGTCAATTTTTAGGCATTTTGCCAAAACGCCATCGCGTCATTCCGCCTGAAAATTTCGCCGATATGAGGCCAAATAAAACGCCGATAAGAGCCCCGTTTTTTGTAGTGTTAATTGCAATGAACACTATATTTGCTAGTCTAGGACTCTTAATTACCTAAAAATGTCGTTGATTCATTAGAAGACATTATAATTAAATTATTGTCGTAGGTGGTTATTTTATTATATTAGATTAAGTGCAATCCTAAATGTTAGAATCTTAAGTTTTGATGAAGACTAAAATAGGAAAGAATAGGCCAAGTACTTAGAAAGCAATAGGTAAACATAGAATCCCAAGTAAGAGTGCAACCGGATGTGGATTTACTTCCGGATAGACTAGGACTTGAGCACGCGGATGAATGTTTCATCCCCCAGCGGCAGCGAGTAACTCACTAGGGAATTAACTTAGTCCATGAGCATTAGGTACACAAAACCTTTAGACTAAGCTATGATTCAACCGGAAGTGAAATTGCTTCCTGTTAGATTTAGACTGGCGCAGGCTAATAGAAGAGATATAACCCTAAGCGTCAGTGAATAAGCCACGTCAAGTGAAATTGCTTCCTGTTAGATTTTGACTGGCGCAGACTGATAGAATAGATATAACCCTAAGCGTCAGTGAGTTTACCACGTCAAGTGAAAGTGCTTCCGATAGCTTAGTGACTAGCGCTGACTGAAGGACACTGAGCGAGAGTGAGTAATAGTGAACAAAATCCTTCATCCAGTGGTTTTACTTCCGGATGTAGAAGTGCTTCCGGATACATCCTAGACTAAGTGAATTCCCACTTCATGTGATTGTGTGTTGACTTACTATACATCCCATAGCATGAGTAAATGACACACCGAGTCACTTAGTAAGACTTAGAGTAAACTAACGAGACTTACGCTGACTATTGGAATAGAGATCCCCTAGAGTCAGTAGACAATACACTAAGTCAGAACATAATCTATGTAAGAATGCTTCCCATAGTAAATTAACAAGCTTCCCACAGCATGTATAGTTCTTACTATACTTGATTATATATATTACTATGTTGGACTAACAAGTATGTGCAGAACTTAGTCTTACTTCCGGATGCAACTGAGCTTCCGGATGCAAAAACTCTTGGCACTGGGATTCAGAGACTAACACGTACAGAGCAAGATTGCCGCTTCCGGATGAACGATGATCATCCGTCAGCAAGAGTACAATAGTCAACGTCACATACTCAGAAGTCAGAATGCTTTTGTCAGAGCAGAGTTGTCAGAGTTGCTTTTCAGAAATAAAGCAAGTCAACCCTACTAAGCATTAATGAAGATGTACTTCTCAACGGTAACTTGGGAATAACGGCTATATTCAAACGGACATATTCAACCTGCCACCCAAGCCTTGAGGTCGAGTATAAAAGGAACATCTACATTCAGAAGAGAGGTTGGGGAAAAACAGAGCCTATTGTCTGAGATATTGTATTCTACATTCCTCTCATCTTCTACTCTCTGATCTTAGAGTTGTAACATTCTTAGAGAGTCATTCATTTGTACTTAAGTGAGTAACATCATCTATTCTTAGAGAGAATCATTTGTACTTAAGTGTTTATCACAATCAGTTCATAAAGTGAATACAGTATCAAATCCTCTAATTGATAGAGGCTGTTCTAAAGCTTGTGCTTGAAGAACATGATTATTATCTTACAAAAGTGAGGGGGAGTATTTAGAGGTTTTCTAAATCTCCATAGGTTGCAAGTTAGCCCGCAAAACTTGTGGTTGTAAGGTTGCAGGTGATCCCGTTGTAAAACCTGTGGTTGTAAAGGTTTGCAGGTTAGCCCGTGGTAAAACCTGTGGGTTGTTAGGTGAACCCGTGCTCGTAAAACCTAAAGTGTAAAGGCTTTCTTGTGCCTGGTTCAAACAAGAAGTTTAGTGGATTGAAAATCCCAGGTGGAGCCTGGGGACTGGATGTAGGTCTGGAAGTGACCGAACCAGGATAAATTTGTGTGTGCTTATTTTGTCTGTTTAATTTACACATCTAGCACCACACCACTAGATACTCACTTGTGCTTGGGGTAATACATCATCATTCTCATCAAGCACAAGGAGTACTGTTTTAAAAGGGAGAATTTTCATAAGTTTTATTCTGTCACCCAATTCACCCCCCTCTTGGGTGACAGCCACGCATTTCACTAAATCCTAAACAAAAATTGAAGGTATAGTCTAGATTCCTTATATGTAGCCTCCTTTAAAAAAGCAAATTTTATCCCAATTAGATGTCTCTTTTTTCAATAGAAGATCCATATCAATCCTAAATGATTCAATTATGTCTAGTCTAAATTTCTTATATTTAGGCTCCTTTAGAACACCAAATTTTATCTCAATAATATGTCTCTTGTTTCATTTAATACGATTAAGCACATAAGTAGTTGAAATTATCATACACTAATCCATAATCAAACAACAATACTCACTACAAAAAAAACGGGCCATTCCGGCGCAACCTTACCGGCGTTTTGGTCCAAAACGCCTATATGAGACGCATACCGGCGTTTTTACCCAAAGCGCCTATATGAAAACGCCAATAAATTTGGCGCGCGCTTCCCGCCTTTTTTCCCGCGTTTCCATATCGGCGTTTTGGGTATAACAAACGCCGGTATGGTTTTTAAATTTAAAAAAGAGGGGCTGACAGTTTTTTTTTTATTTTTTTATTCAGAAAACCGCATATAGGCGTTTCTTCAAACCGCCTATATGCGATTAAATATTATTTTAATCGCACATAGGCGTTTTGAGAAACGCCTATGTGCATAACATGCATTTAATATGCACTTTATGCGCATATCGGCGTTTTGAAAAACGCCTATCTACGCATTAAGTGCATATTAAATGCACTAAATGCATATAGGCGTTTCTCAAAACGCCTATATGCTATTAAAATAACATTTAATCGCATACAGGCGTTTTGAGGAAACGCCTATATGCATTATTTACATTAAATTAATGCATATAGGCGTTTCCCTGAAACGCCTATATGCATTATTTTAATGTAAATAATGCATATAGCGTTTGGCAAAACGCCTATATGCATTATTTAATATTAAAATGCATATGGGCGTTTTCCAAACGCCGGTATGCACCTCCGTTCCCTATAAATAGCACCTCCCTCCTTCCGCAAAGTTGCTCATTTTCTCGTTTTCTTCTATTTTTCTTCTCTTCGTCTCTCATTCAATGTTGTTGTTGCTTTGTTTTTTTTGCTAGTTTTGCTGATGTTTTTTATTTCGTGTTTTTTGGTGGTATTTGATTTTATAATGTTGATATGATCTTATTGCTTTTCTTTTACATATTGCTTGTTGTTTTGATTTTATATATTTGGGTATCATGTTTTATGAATTACTCTTGTTATTGCGCAGGAAGAAAAATGTTTTTTATTTTTTTTTTTTGAAAACACATACCGGCGTTTTGCAAAACGCCGGTATGAAATATTATTATTTAATACCGCACATAGGCGTTTTATAAAACGCCTATGTGCATAAATAAAAAAATATTATTTCCGCATATCGGCGTTTTGCCCCTCGTCTAGGCGTTTTCCAAAACGCCGAGATGCCGCATTTCGACGGCAAATTTATAGGCGTTTTGCCAAAACGCCGTAGCGCTATTTCGCCGGAAAATTCCGCCGATGCGAGGCCCTATAAAACGCCGATATGGGCCCCGTTTTTTGTAGTGACTCAAGACAAAAATTTAGTTACACAAGTTTTTATTTAAATATAACGAAGTATGTTAAAATTCATCTTAAAAGACTTGGTACTTTTGTCCGTTAAACAAGTGGTTGAGAGTTCAATGTCTAGTCCTCGTTAACGGAAAAAATTCACACGCAAGATGTTTACCCCCTATATGGGATTTCAGAACAATAAGAAATTAGTTTCATCTAACACATGGGAGGAGCTAACCTAAAAAAACTTTGGTGCTCATTCATTTTCTAATGTGTTTTCTCCCCTTCAAGCGGGATGAATGAATTGTGAAAGGAAATCTTTTTTAATGTCTCAATTTGTTTTTTCCAAATTATCAATAAAATCTCTCAATTCAAATTAATGATTCCCCTAATATAATAATCTATTTATAAAAATAAACTAAATATAAGGAGTCATCCTCAATATGAGTCTTGTTTTAGCTAAGTCATTGATAAATAAACTCTATCTACTCGCGAGAGATTGAGCTGTGTGTTGAGTGCTATTGTTAATTAATATTGTGTTTGTAGATCTCCATGCAAACTCTGATTTCTTTAGAATTTGCTTGGAGAAATGTGCATTTTGCAATAAGAAATAAATAACTAGAGTCTAATTATATTAGGTAGAACATTATGCAATAAGAAATAAATAATTAGATTCCAATTAAATTGAGTATATCAGCTTGAGATTTGAATAAGTACTACCTCCGTTCCTAAATATAAGATCACTTTGGCTAATTTGAAGAGATTAAGGAAGACTTTCTAATGAATTAGGATTACATGATCTTCCCAAAATACCTCTCACTTAAATTTAAAAGACAAATAGGGATTTGAGAGAGAAGTGAGGGAGCTAAGAAGTATAGGGGTAATTTGGACCAAAATTGAGACAAAATAGAAAGTGATCTTATATTTAGGAACTTATCTACTTCCCTAAAATGATCTTATATTTAGGAACTGTGGGAGTATAATATTTGACCAATAGAAGAATATGGACTAGTATTTTCATATTCTTAGAGCTCTATTATTGTTAACGGTTTCCGGTTGCACTAAGCTTTTGATGATTGAATAAGAATTGATTTTTCTTGTTTTACATCAAGCAGTGATTCGAGTGTGTTTGGTTTGTATTGGGGAAAACATTAGAAAAAGGTAGAAACTTTTATTTAAACTATGATTTGATAATATATATATATATATATATATATATATATATATATATATATTTGAGTTATGAAGGATCAGAATTACTGATTTTTTGGGTTGCCTTTGATTCTTGATTTGCTTCGTTAAAGTTGGGCAAAGATAGCAAAAACTATATTTTTAAGCTAACTAAAGAGATTAACTACGATCTAAGAAAATATAACCTTAACACGTATGAAATTCACGAGTCTAAAGTACAACTTTGAGTCACTAATTTATAGATAGGAGAGAGAATATGCTGATATGTTAGCCCTGATGACTTACTATATAAGATAGATGGTTGTAAGTTTTTTCCTTCTATAATTTAGCATATTTTAATAATATCTTTTGTTTGGTTTTGTTTACTTGTAACAGAATTATATTTATATAAAACAACATATGTGGTATTAATTATGATGGAGATCTTCCTACTTAGTCAGACTAATTAAATATATACCTGTGAGGGGATTACTAGTACACACAAAAATAAAAATTAATTAAGTATTATCTCTATCAAGATCTTCTACTAGATAGGAATATATAATCAAGGTCTTATGGTTAGTAAAATTATGATTTTTAAAAATTTAATTAGTATAGATTAGATACACACACTTATATCAAGAAAAAAGTCACATGCAGATAATGTGCAAGAGTTAGGGATCAAACCCCAAACCACTTGCTTAAGGGATGAGAGTACTTACTACTCACGTCAATCCACCAAGTTTGTGAATCATGTTCTTAATATTTGTTGCATTTCGCTTGAATTGTTCAATTATACAATATTACACCATGGTTTTTTTATACAATTATTACACCATGCATGTTGCTATAACATATGGAGCAATTTCATAATCTGGAGAGAATAAATAATCTAAATAGATTTCTTAATATATGAGACATGAAAAATCTATGAAACCACAAAACATATGAAATTAACCCCAAAATATTCTCCAACAGATTAATCATGGGAAAATTATGGTGAATAATTTCTTTCCTTTATATGAGATGTAAAAAGTGTTTGTCTTTTAGGCTAAATTATATAAAACAACACCCTTAAATTTTGGGTCAGTTGCACATACCATCGCTTACCTTTGAAAGTTTATATTAAGCACATTGATCTTTTAATTTATGATGTGACTTTTAACTCTCTTGTTGTTCAAATTGTCATTCTAGTTAAGTTAATAGCTTTTGTCATTTATAATTTTAATTTTTTTTTCATTATATAAAATGTCATATTAACAACAACAATCCTTCACAACTAACATATTATTTACATAATTTTTAAATATTTGAAAATATAAATTTTTCAATTGATTTAAAATATTTTTATTGCCCATGCACTTTATAAATAGAATGCATTGAAATACAAAATACGTAAAATGCATGTAAAATATTTCATTGATCACTTTTTAATATAAAAAATAATAATTTAACTTTGATTTTAAATTTAATGAAAAACTTAAATTTTTAATGATACATTACACAAAACAGTATATAAAAAAGGGTGAAGATGCAAAAATGATACTAAATTTTACTTAAAATTGTGTTTCTAATACTAAAGTTTAGCCCCGGAAGTTTTCACTCAGAATCATATTTGCTCTTTAAACAATTTTTGGGTTCAATTTTACCCCTCAAGTCTCAAATCAGGTTCAATTTTGCCCCTTTTAAACTTTAGTCAACTAAAAGTTGACTGTTAAATGAACATGTGGAAGTTAAAATGATGAGGTGGCTGAGATTGTCATTATTGTGTAACAGTCAGCATTTTATTTAAACAAAAAGGAGGGGCCTCCGTAATTTCAGAATCCATAGAAAGATGAAGAAGCAGCAACCATAGCAGAAGAGAGACATAGCAAAACAAAAGATAAAACAAGACCTAGCCAACCATGTATCAGCAAAAGAAGCGAGACTGCGAGATCTTGCAGAAGAAAAGTGTATATTGATTGTTAATTAGTGGTTCATTTCATTAATCCCCCATTTCGATTTGCGTAGATTAAGGATAAAAAGGGTGGCCTTTGGTTGGATTTTATAGCTTGGTGAATCTACTAATTTGCAATGGTCATTATTATTATATAGTTCATAGAGAAGATATGAATATGAAAAAGATGAATGAATTAACTTCTGTATCTGTTAATCAACCAGAGCCTAAGAGAATAAACAAAAAGTAGCAAGAAGGCTGGGACACATGTACAGTTAAGGGAACATAAGGAAATTGAAGAGAAGCAGAATCACGAGTTTGACAATAAAAAGAACCATTCTCAGTTTTAAAATATGAAAAAATTAAAAATACCTACTGAAGCTGCACAAATCAACCAACACCACATCTCAGTTTTATAAACCCAAAAACGGATATACCAAATCAGTTAATTATTTAACCCCAAATGTCAGAAACCCTTTGGTCTAAGCAATAGGTGTCCCCTAGTTAATTAAAAACATCAAATTCGAAGGCTAAGCATAAAGATTATAGATCTCCCCTTTGTCATACTCAACCACAAATGTCATTTTAGATGATTATTGTAGATGTCCCCAAATGTCAGAACCTCTTCTAGCCTAGTTAATTATGTAACCCGAACATAGACGTCCCCTGTGTCGCCGATCTATCTACATAATTGCAAGCTTTTCGAAGAACAAGGATCAGAGACTAGTTAAGTTGGGGATAAGATAAATCGCACCGGAGTTCAACGACGACTCTCGAATGTCTCAGGGGCTTCTACATCTACGATTTCGTTGTCTCTCTGCCCCTCTTCTAACCCAGCTCAAGTGAGGAAAGGAGAAGAGTCTTTGGTTGTAGAACTGCCACCACATGTGTGATGTGGTTGAACTACATGCATACGTGGCAATTCAGATAACATGTCACACGTTTCTGCAAGAAACCGTTTAGAAAGGGCGAAATTGAACCCATTTGAGACTTGAGGGGTGAATTGAACCTAAAAATTGTTTAAGGGCAAATACGATACAAGAGAAAACTTTCGGAGCAAATTTGATCTTTTACCCTATAAAAAAATAGGATAAGAGAAAAGCCATAGACTTTAGTAGAAATTTTAAGGGCAAGTGAGTGTAGGGTGACAACATGAACCAATGACATTGTATCCTAGTGCATTGATTTCTCCCTTTGAGTGGAAGTTTGCATGTTCAATCCTACTTATATCCTCAATCTCAAGTCATTAGTGTTTGCTCTCTTAATTAACGAAAAAGATTAAAAACATGAGCCTTCATGGTGCTTAATTTGACCATTCAAAGGTCATGATGGTTATGTATAACTTCCCCAAAATTAAGGAGGGTTTCTATAATCTTTTTTGTAATATCATTCGTTTGGTTTGGCTTACCCGTATGGCCGTATCCTGTATGTAGTTGCAGTTGCAGTTCCTACAGAAATTGATGCCAATATCAAGATGGAGTAATTATATATAAAAGAACACACGTGGTATTATATTTAATTATAACGGAGATCTTCCATGTAGTCAAACTAATTAGATATATACATGTGAGAACTAGCTAATACACAATCCAAAAAATAAAAAACAATTATTAATTAAGATCTTCTAGTAGAAAGGACTATTTAATCAAGACCTAATATTCAGTCGAAAAAAATATCTTATAGGTATTAAAATTATAATTATTGAATGCTAGCATAAACTTGATATATTATAATATATAATAGCAAGAAAAAAATCACACACACTTAATGCATATATGTTCTTAATATGCATGTTTTAATTTTTATTTTTTGCTTAAATTGTTCAAGTATACCGTATTACACCATGTTTTTTATACAAGGTAAAATTGACAAGTTTGCGGAGAATAATAAAACAAAATAAATTTCTTAATTATAGAATATGATGCATGAAAAATCTCAGTAGTAAAAACATGAAGTTAAGCACATAGTGTTTTCCTACTGAGATAAATATTATATAATAAATTTCTTAGATAAATATTTCATATTGAACTTTGATGATTATTTGGAAAAATAATAAAATGGAAACTATTTAATATTATATTGAGTAAGAACTGTAATAATTATAAAATTATCAAATGCCTTGAAGGATAGATGCCACTATTTTTTTTATTAATATGTTTTTTACAGCTTTTGTTGAAAGAGAATAGCATGTTAACGACACCGTTATATAATAAAAATAAAAAGGTTATGATGGTTAAATTCAAACAGTAAAATGTCAGAGGTTTATATGTATTTGACCTTCTTATATTATAGTAGTATTATGTAATTTAGTTATATCAAATTAGATATTTGTGGCCTTCTTATATTTTTCTTTCCATCAACTCATAAAGTGCCATTTCAAGATTCTATGATTATGAATTGGAGTAACTAACACTCAATTTTTGGTTTGTAGCTTTTCCATATCACATAAGTGTCTTTTCTAGAAGTTGAGACATTAATGGATACCATGGCCTTAAACCGGTAGACTAATTACGTATTTAATTATGTGTTCATATTATCTTTTTACATTAAGCTTGATTGTGTTGTAAAATATCTTTCCCCTTCTTCACTAATTACAAGTACAGTTTTTAGAATAGAGTAATGAAATACTACTTTCTACTTTTGAGATAAAATTGTTGCTCTAGATAGGCCCATTTAATGAGTCTATGATAACTCCCCATATTTAATAGATTGTTTAAAATAAAAAGTTTATGTGATTTTGTTATGATTTCAAAAGATATCAATTTCAGTCATTGAATGGGAATTTCCTTTTACAATATCATATTTCCATCTAGTAATGACCCCCCAAAAAAATGATGAAAGAAATAATTTCTAGCCAAAGACTCTGCTAGTGTATTGGTTGGATCAAATAGCAATATCGTTCCCAAGAGGACTTTCATTTAATTTAAACAAGAAACAAACAGAATAATCATGAAATAAAAAATAAATCCTAACAAGAAAAAGGAAACAAATCTAAGCTACTATGTTAATGAAAAAAATTTAATGATGGTCTATATCATCATAGCTTTGCTTACTTCTTAGTGTCCAATTCCTCCATTTGATTGCAATGAACACTATATTTGCTAGTCTAAGACTCTTAATTACCTAAAGATGTCTTTGATTCATAGAAGACATTATAATTAAATTATTTTCTAATGTCGTAGGTGGTTATTTTAGTATACTAGACTGAGTGCAATCCTAAATCCTAAACAAAAAGTGAAGGTATAGTCTAGATTCCTTATATGTAGCCTCCTTTAAAAAAACAAATTTTATCCCAATTAGATGTCTCTTTTTTCAATAGAAGATCCATCTAAATCCTAAACGATTCAATTATGTCCAGTCTTCTAAATTTCTTATATTTAGGCTCCTTTAGAACACCAAATTTTATCTCAATAATATGTCTCTTGTTTCATTTAATACGATTAAGCACAGAAGTAGTTGAAATTATCATCCACTAATCCATAATCAAATAACAATATTTCAACACAAAAATTTAGTTACACAAGTTTTTAAATAAATATAACGATGTATGTCAAAATTCATCTTAAAAGACTTGGTGCTTTTGTCCGTTAAACAAGTGGTTGAGAGTTCAATATCTAGTCCTCGTGAACGGAAAAATTCACACGCAAGGTGTTTACCCGTTTATGGGATTTCAGAACAATAAGAAATTAGTTTCATTTAACAGAACCTTGGTGCTCTTTCCTTTTCTAATATGTTGCCTCCCCTTCCCGCGGGATGAATGAATTGTGAAACGAAATCGTTTTTGATGTCTCAATTTGTTTTTTTCCAAATTATCAATAAAATCACTCAATTTTTAAATTAATGATTCCCCTAATATAATAATCTATTTATAAAAATAAACTAAATATAAGGACTCATCATTACGATAGTATTTATGATAAGTTAAAATATAGACGGTCCTTCACTAACCATGTAAGAATTTGATCGAGAGACAATCTTTGGGACTTGAAGGCCAGAACTCTACGGAGCATTTGACATCTATTAAAAATTACAAAATTCTAAATTCCTTCTTGAGACTGATCCGAAATTTGGCTAATTCAAATAATCTATCATTTTCCTAAATTTGAAGGGATTTTTGTGGGATTTTTCTCAAGAAACATTTTATAATTTCATCATCTTGTAGTAATTTATTTTCTACCATTTCAGTAATTTACTTTAAATCATGTTTTAAACCATTTCAAACTTTCCCTCTGTTATATATTCGACCTTCTTGTCATTTGAGAGATACAACATTGCCCTGAATAGACATCACACATTCTTGCTCACACCTTCTCTTCACCAGTCTCTACTTTCTCCACATCTCTCACCATGGCAGCATCATCATCTTCTCTGTCTCCTTCACAGCCTTCACAAACCCATTACCTCCAAAACCTCCTAGACTTAGCTCGTCCCTTTCTTCGTGATGAACTCCACACTATTGATCCCAACTTACCAGCCCTTATCACCGTCCTTCGCTCCTCCGGCGCCGGCGAGTGCTGGCATAAAAACCACACCTTCCTCCTACACCTCATAGGCATCTTCCGTGTCCTTCACCTCTGGAAAAACCCATTGACCATTTCTCTCTTTGGCCTCTTCCACCCTGCTTATCCAAGATCCAAAGTCAACCTTGTTATTTTTGACCCCTCCACTGAACGTGACACCCTTAGGTCTCACGTAGGCTTTGAAGTTGAGCGTTTGGTTTACTTGGTTTGTAGTGTGCCAAGGCTACCAATGATTTATGATGGCCTTGTTTATCACTACTCTGATTCAGAACTCGTTGAACACCTTATGTTCTCTGAGATATCGGTTAAGAATGCGAAGGAGAAGGGAGTTTTCAATGGTGAAGAAGGATGGAGAAGGAAATTGCAGAGTCTTCTTCCTGATGATGGTGTGAGAACGAAGCATTTGCATACTGGAGACGATGTACATGTTTCTAGAAGGATCATAGCATTGTTTCTGTTGTTAACCGTCGCGGATTTCAGTGAACAACTGTTTGGTTTTCAGGACATGTTGTTTGAAAACTCCAATGGCCGCCTTGAGTACTCAGGTAACAACTATGAGGCTTTGTGGCCGGGAGATGGGAAGCCAGGGTTGTGGATGAATTTGATGTCCAGGGTTGCAGCTGTGTACAATTTAGTTGTGAGAGAGGAAGAGATATTCATTGAAGAAAGGAAAAGAAAAAGTGGTATCATTGAGGACACTGGAAGAGATGAACATTTAGAGTTGGTGGTTCCACCTGTGTTAGAGAATTGCACAAGAGTTGTAGATGCAAAAGATCAAATTGTTGCAAGGGATTTGTATTGTGAGGCTGTGTATAATAATAATAATAATAATAATAATAATAATAATAATAATAATAATAATAATAATAATAATAATAATAATAATAATGTGGGAAGCTTGAAAGTTGAGGAGGTTTTGAAGGGATGTATTGAGAAAAATCCATTTGTGGGAGAGTCACATGTTTTATTGAGTCAAGTTTATATGAGCAAAGGGAGGTATGAGGAGGGCGAGAAGGAAGCAGAGAGAGGATTGATTTTGTTGTTGGAATGGGGAAGTACTTGGGACAAGAGGCATCCATGGGAGGGATGGGTTGCTTGGGCTAGAGTGTTGCTGATGAAAGCCAAGGAAAAGTCATGGCCTAACACTTCTAAGGGCATCCTCAATTTGAGTCTTGTTTAAGCTGAGTCATTGATAAATAAACTCTATCTGCGAGAGATTGAGCTGTGTTGAGTGCTATTGCTAATTATGTTTGTAGATCTCTCCATGCAAACTCTAATTTCTTTAGAATTTGCTTGGAGAAGTGTCCATTCTGCCATAAGAAATAAAAAATTAGAGTCCAATTAGATTAAGCAGGGTATCAGATCGAGCATTATGCGATCAGAAATAAATAATTAGATTCTAATTAGATTGAGTATCAGCTAAAGATTTGTATAAGGATAATATTTGACCGATAGAAGAATATGTAGTAGTATTTTCATATTCTTAGAGCTCAATTTTGCTAAGTGTTTCCAGTTGTACTAAGCTTTTGATGATTGAATAAGAATTGATTTTTCTTGTTTAACAACAAGCAGTGACGTTCATGTGTTTGTTTTGTATTGGGAAAAACATTAAAAAAAGGTAGAAGCTTTTACTTAAACTATAATTTAATAATTTGTTTCATATATATACATAAGAGTCATGAAGGATGGGAATTACTGACTATTTTTGTGCTGCCTTTGATTCTTGATTTGAGTCGTTTAAGTTGAGCAAACATAAGAAAAACTATTTTTTAAGCTAATCAAAGAGATTAACTAGGATTTAAAAAATGTAATGTTAACATGTATGAAATTCAAGAGTCTAATTAAAGAACAAACTAGAGTCACTAATCCCTTATTTTCTTCTTAGATATTATTCCCACTAAATTAAGTATGAACTAATTTAACTAGGGTTAAATATCATTCTGGCCAATAAACAATTTTGAAATGGTCAAATTGGCCAAAGAACAATAAAATGACTCATTCTGACCAAAGAACAATAAAAATGGTTTGGCCAATAGGCTACTTGAAAATACCAAAATAACCCTTGGGATACACATTTTCAAAAATTATTTTAAGGGTATTACGCCAGGAGCAATGAAAGTGTTGGTAGGCGATGGTGGGTGGGTGATAGTGTTGTGATGGGGAAGATCTGTCGGAGGAGGTGAGGTGATGGTTGGGGTCAGGGCAGCGAAGGTGAGGAGGAAGACGATGACGTGGCAAAGAGAGATGATGTGGCAGCTAACTTGGCATAATAAGGTGATGTGGTCCAATCAAGTCAAACTTAACAGTCAAACCTGTTAAAATTGACAGCATTGCTACATTTGATCCACTTTGTATTTGATCTTTGCTACATTTGAGATCGAAAATTCACTTTTATGTTGGGTGAGTTGAGTGTGCTAGATTTGAATAATCCTTAAGTAATTAAACGCGATATAAGAATTTAGTTTTTAGTCCTTTTGAAATTTAGTTGTCATGTTATTGGTATTTTCCCTAATCAAAAATAAGGGGAACAAATAATTGGGTGGATCCAGTACAAATAATTGCCCCTATTGGGGTGTTGATTTTTTTATTCGAACTGATAGGGGTGTTGATTTAGATAGACTACGTGATCAGTCTACTGAATACAAAGATTATTAGGCAGAGTTAATCAAATCTAGGCTTTTAAATTCAATTTATATGATCAGATTTGACTCTTTAAAAGTCTATATTTTTCTAAGCAAATTAACTATTTTAATTCTGACCAAAAAAAATTAACTATTTTTATATACTCTATGTACATATATAAAATTTGAAAGAAAGAAAATTTCTAAACTAACTCTATTTTAAATTTTTTCTCACTACACAAATCATTCATTTAAAAACAATGAAAGCTAAGACGTCAAGATTATTTGATATGAAGTGTTATAAAGCTCTGCGCTTAATAAGAAATCAGTTTCCAACTTCCAACCACTTTTATCAGTTAGTAGTTAAAATTGATGTGATAGCCTTAGCTTGCCATGAACGCCTTGTTTTGTCAAATGGATCCCCAGGTACAAAATTATTGGTTACATATTAAATCAAATGGACCAGGTACAAAATTATGTACAAAATTATTGGTTACATATCATTCAGCATAGTGGTGAGAAATCCAAATGTACATTTGGATTTTTTTTTCCGAAACTGCGATATTTGGATTATTTTTGGCCAACGATATTTGGATTTAGAACATGGAAACAAAATAAAAAAGATATAAGGCCCTTATTGTCATTCCAGTCACACATCATATCCCTTCGCAAAACACTCGAGTTCCACATGCTTATAAATCTATCCATATATATATATCTGTGTCTCACCGTGTAATCATCATATTGTCTATCCGTCTCAGCATAAGCCCATTAACATATATAGAAAACTCTTAAATTCAAGGGTAAAAAATACAAATCGCGTCGTGACAAAGAAAAAAAATTAATTCCACCATAATAAAAAGGGACACAAGAAAATTTTAGGGTAAATGTATAAAAATGATAACGAACTATTACCTTAAGAGCGTACTAGGAAAAAAAGTGTTTTCGGTTTCAATTATGGGAATGAAAAATAAATTTTGTTTCAATTTAGCTAACGTCATTAAATTTGACTGACGTTGAACGTTAAGAGCTGACGTGACGGGGGGAAATAATTTTTTTTTTCTGAAATATGGCAATCATTTTTCTGAATGTGTGGGACCCACATTTAATTAATACAAAAAACCACCACTCATCTCCATCCCCGCCACAAAAGTCAGTCAAACCTTTTTCTCGAGAGTGCTCTTAGCATCATAGTTCCTTACCATTTTTGTACCTTTACTCATTTATTTTTCCTGTCATATCAGCTTTTAATGGTCAACATCAGTCAAACTTAACGGCGTTACGTAAATTGAAACGAAATTTATTCATCATTCCCAGAATTGAGATCGGGAACATTTTCTGAATGTGTGGGACCCACATTTAATTAATAAAAAAACCACCACTCATCTCCATCCCCGCCACAAAAGTCAGTCAAACATTTTTCTCCAGAATGCTCTTAGCGTAATAGTTCGTTACCATGTTGTACCTTTACCCAAAATTTTAACCATATATGTACAAGAACACAATTGAAGCCATAAGTTTACAATTGAGAATGCATAAAATGAAAATACCAATAAAAAAAAAGCTCATATTTACAATCTTAATATCTCATCACTCACTAATCTCGAAACGACCCCTCTCAACTTAAATTAGTAAGACACAAATTGAACTTTAAATACTCTGCCTTTCTTACATATTAAGGGAGCCAAATATCCTACATGGTATTATATCCCAAAATTTTGGTTTAGAAGTTCAATAAATAAGCCAAGTTTAGTATGCTGACAAGCCCATTAAGTAGAGGTTTGTTGTAGAAGTGTCCGAGGAAAATAAAATGATTCTCAGACTGAGTTATAAATGAAAAGTTTTAAGGGTTGAGATATAAATATTTTTAAGGGCTCTAGTAAAGTCCCAAGCCGATATGTGTGATTTGAGACTTATCTTATGCCTCGGGTTCAAATTCAAAGTTAACCAAATATTGCAACAAAAGTGCTATCCCACATCATTTTTCACTAAATCTTTAACTACCTACCTAATATAACTAAATGCATTTAAGAAAGCATAACTAGGATTTTGTGATTATATAAATATAGGTGACTAAAATTAAACTACTATTTTTTGTGATTTTCGATTTATATAAAAAAGCAAAGAAGACGAGTCTGTAAATCAATGATGAGATGATAGAGGGTAATTCGACAGATTTAGCAACATTCTTAAGTTCAGTTAAGAAGTTGGAGTTCTTTTCAATACAAGTAGTTCTAAATGATTAACCTAGAGCAATCACATTTAGTCCAATTACCTAATTGATTTACTAATGTGGTGCATCTTTCATTTAATTAACCAACAAAGCAATTGTCAACAACCAACTTGGCAATGATGATTCATGATAAATATGCAAAGAGACTCTCGTTAGAAGTAAATCAAACTAACTAACGTTGGACCTAATGTCTAAACACACATACAATTGCATATGAATTCAACATATTATATAAATCCTAAGGAGATATGAATAGAGTTGAGACTTTTCAACCCGACACAACAGGCTGAAGAAATTGGAACCCAATTATATCGAGCTAGCTGAACCCGCTAGTCCGATACAATCTCCTTCGGGCACGTGGGTCAGCCCGGAGACAGGAGTCATGGGAAAGGTTTCGGAGACTTGGGAACTAAGCATTAGGTTGTGCTTCCGCATGCTTTCATACTATTTTCATATCTTTGTTTAATAATTTGTAAACCTCTTCAATTTATCTTCCTTGAATTATTGTATATAATGTTAGGCTTGATAAATGCAAATATATCTTAATACAAGGTTATATGCTTATTTGAAAATGACTATGAAAGAATTTAATTATGTATTATTAGATGTATATAAATATCCACGTTAGTCAATTTTTATCTAATATGGATAAATCAATTTTGATTATTTTTTTACTAAACTGGTTTGATTATAAACTTTATATTTCATTATAAAAGTTATTATAATTTCCAGATTTTAAATTACATTAAATCTTTTTCTAACCATGATAGATCATTTCTGTGGCTAAAATTAATTCCTATCATGGTTAGTCTATTAACTTATATTTTACGGAAAATAAGAGAAACCATTTTTCTAACTATGTTAGTCATTATGTCAACTTAATTGCTTTTTCTAACATAGTTAGATTCTGAACTATTTTGAATTAAGAGAACGTAAATTGATTTGTAAGTGAAATGGTAATTAGGAACAGATTGTTACATTAAACATTGCCCAAAGGTTGTTATCAGTTACAATGTAAGACCTTGTGAATGATACACAAACACTTGTTAAGCATATGGTTCAAGAGTTGTTATTCATAGCCAATTGTTGTGACGAAGACACTTTACATTCTCTTGCACTCGAACTACAATACTACATATTTAAACAAGGTGTGACAGGTGCCAAAAAACTTATTAAGCATGGTCAAAACTTGTTAAACATTATCCAAAAGGTTGTTATCGGTTACAATATATATAAGACCTTGCGAATGATGCCCAAACACTTGTTACGCATGGAGAAAGAGTTGTAATATCACAACCAATGGTTGTGACAAACGCGCTTACATTCTCTTGCACTTAGACTAGAATACTACATAATAGAATTTAAGCAATGTGTGATGGGTGCCCAAAAACTTCTTAAACATGGTCAAAAACTTGTTAAACACTGTCAATGTTGTTATCAGTTACAATGTAAGACGTTGCAAATGGTGCTCAAACCCTTGTTAAGAATGGTAAAAAAAGATGTCATTTATAACCCAAAGATTGTGAAGAAGGCGCTTACATTCGGTTGGAGTAAAATACATGGAAGAAATTTAATGTCATTGTTGAAAAATTGTTTATTTATAGTAATTTACTACTTGTAACATCCTGAAAAATTTAATTCAGGATTAGAGAGTGTTTTGGGAAATTTTGGAATTTTTAGGAATTTTTTTGGGATATTTTTGGAAATTTTGAGTAATTAATATGCATATAATTAATTAAGAAATGAAGAGTTTGAAATATGAGGGAGTGGTAAAGCTAAAAATATTTTGAATTTTAAGGAGATTGGAGGCTGGTTTAAATGGTTTTAGAATTAAAAGAGTACACTATGGCAAGTTTGGGCTACAAATCATTAGAGAACCCTCTAATTTCAGCAAAACCAAACGCGCCCCTCCCCTTATATATATAAACCCGCCGCCTCCCTCCTCTTTCCCGTCTTCTTCTTCGTTCTCCTTCCCCTTTTCCATTTCTCGCCGGCTGCCAAGGAGGCCGCCGCCGTCGACAGCGACGACGGAGAAGGAAGCTTTGTGGCTTCCTTCGTCTTCTTCCTTCCCCTCTCACCCGATCTCTCCTCCCTCTAGCTCCTCCCTTTTGTGCTCTCGGCCTTGCGTCTCCGGCGAGGCCCACAGACAAATCGGCGGCGGTCGGCGAGTCCCCCACTCGCGGTCTCTCTCTTTCCTTTCACCGTCATCATCATCAAATCTGTTACTCCCTCTTCCCTTCGCCTTCTTCGTTCCTCCTTCTTTCCGGCGACCCGACGTTTTCCGGCGAGTTAGGTGGCGGTGCATGGTGAGTTTGTTTGTTTTGGTTGTTTTTCGAATTAAACCCCATTCCAACTTCATGTTCTCACTTCTTTGTTTCTCCTTGGTTGCAATCTCGGCCAGCCACCTAGGTGGCCGATTTCCGGTGACGGCTGGTGCCATTTCCGGCGACGGTGAGCGCCTTTGACGCCGGCAAGCTCAGCTTCGAATTCAGGTGACCATTTTTGTTCCGTTTCCCCTTTCTTTGCTGCGATGTGGGCGAGATGTGAGAATGAACCGGAAAATTACTAGGAGTTTCTAAGTTAAAAATTGGTTATGGGGAGTATAAAACTTTGATTTTTGATATTTACAAGAGGATTTGAGGTTTTGTTTGAAAGTTAATGAGTTGTGTTCATATGTTCAAAACCCTAGATTTTTGGTATTCAAGAAATCTGAAGATTTAGAGTTACCTTGAGTATTAATCTTGTTCCTCTTATATAACTTAAATTGATTTTTATGAAAGTAGATATTTATACTTCTCTCAAATGATGTATTATTATATTGTCAATTGTGTATAGCTAGTGTCTATGCGTGTGTGTTGTATAGTCTTGAAATTTCCTTCTATTGTTGACATCCTCACTGATCTTTTTCTTCTATTCTTCAATTTTCATTTCAAATGATAGTAATGAAGGTATAGACACCGTTTCAAGTTGATTTGAGTGCATGTATGTGATTTTAAGATTTCTCTTATCCTCTTACTTTCTCTAGCCGAATTAGTACTTAGGTGGGGGATGTTTCAATTGTGATTAGAAGCCTTAAATGAGATGAGTGATTGAAGTTGTTGTGAACCCTGCATGATGAATTTGATAAGTTGAGACAAATTTGCAAACTTTCATTCCTTAAATTCCTTTGCTGTTCAAGCTGGATTCTTGGGGCTGTAATGAAGCCTATAAGCATATGGTGTGTTTCTAATTTTGAGGACTTTAAAGTCTTGTGTACTCTAGTGGACTGATTGTTTTTTTTTCCTGCCTTCTGATTTGGTTAATTTTCTGAAATGTGCTATTATAGACAATAGGAGTCTGGTTGTAAATTTCATAATGAGAACATAGAGTTGATGATGTTTTGTGGATGATTTATGCGTGTATGAAGTTTTATGTTTGTTGTTTGGACTTAGTTACTTGATGGATGTTTGCATATATGTGAAGTAAATGTCATTCTTGAAAGGGGAAATGTCTCTCTTGTAATTTCAAATTGATGTTAGTTCCCATTCTGTTTTAATTGAATAGAAAGCATGAAAAATCTGGTCTCGTGGTTTAAGTAATAATTGGAAAAGAAAGGGGATTTTTGAGTATGTGTAATGTATTTTGTTATGGGGAAACATGAGAACTTTGCATGAGTCTTTGGAAAAGACTCGAAGATGTTAATAGGAATTAAGCTGTTTACTTTCATTGCCTATAAGTTACTTGACTATAAAGTGGAATTAGGATAATTTGTATTGTTGGTTGAATGCAAGTTTGGATGATGTGATAAATTGAGCTACAAATTATGTATTTTGGGGTTGGTTGTGTTTATAGTTGTGTCAAATAAGGAGACTTAAGTAATTAAGTATTTGGAATATTGGATTTTAAAGGGAAACACTAATGTATTTTTGGATTGAACTATGTAGATTGTTAAGCCAAATTAATTCCAAGGATTTAATATTAAGTACAAGTTCTTTGTTTTAGGTTTAGGCTAGGTTAGAATATTTGAAGTTGTGTTTAGACATGTATATCCTTACTAGTATTGTTAGAACTTCAAGATACTATGAGAATATAGATATTTCATATTATAAAGGAATTGATGCTTGATGTTTAATAATTTCCTAAGGATAGGAATGTTTGATTTGAATACATAATGTTTTGATAAAGGTTGGAAGTAATCATGAGATGGACTTGAGAAGTGTTTTGTGAACTTTGAAGTGCTTATGATTGGTATATGTTATGGTTTAAAGTTGCTTGTGATAATATGAAATTGAGCTTGAAGGAAAGACATTGGATTATTCTATGTGGAATTTTTAAGTTGTGAATGACTTGTTAATGTTTAAAGTAGCGAATTTGGACTTTGAATGATTGTATAAACAGTTGAATTAAGAATGGGGATTTGGGTAGTAACATATGAATACATACGAGAGAGAGACGTCAAAGTATTATGAAGTGAAAATGATATTAATATATCATTATGTATCATATCGTTATAGGAGCATATAATGGTGATTATACTTGAAGGGAAGGAAACAGTGAGGAAAGGCAGTAAAGTGCTAAAGGGCGACAGGTAATCACACTTACCTTACTATAACATTGAGGGTGATGTTAGCTAGGATTTTGTAAAATCCTTTCTCACCCTCTATATATATATATTATCTTTGAAAAGCTATTTTTATATGAAATAGGCTATCGGGTGCCTTTTAAACGCGAATATTTTCGTATAAAGGAATTTGACTCATTATCTATATATTATACTGATTGGTGGTGGTTACTGTCCTTGAATGGTGTGAATGAATATAGTAATAATGCTCAGATACTGGTGAGAGATGTGTATAGTATATTGTCAGGGATAGTGATATTTAGTTTGATGGAAGGAGTGGAATTGTTGTGATGGAGATATTGGATGAAATTGAGAAGTTGATGGAAATTGTGATTTAGATATTGAATATTGTGGAAGTGATATTGATAGGATATTGATAGGTTATAGTGAGCATTGCATGACACTGATAGTACCGTCGGCCGATGTAACCTATCGATCTGCGCAATCGATAGGTTAATAGTACAGGTTCCTCGGATTTTAAAGGAACCAGGGACGTTTTCACTTTTAAAAGTGCTCTCCAGGGACGTTTTCACTTTTAAAAAGTGCTCCCCAGGGACGTTTTCACTTTTAAAGTGCTCCCCAGGGACGTTTTCACTTTTAAAGTGCTCCCCAGAGACGTTTTCACTATTTAAAAGTGCTCCCTTTTTATGCTTACAGATTTGAGACTGGGCACAGTGTCAATCACGTTTATTTTTGTTGTTGAGTTTGAGATAGTGGTGAGTTAGGTTGTGGGGAATCATTTGATGTGTTGATTAAAGTATTGATAAGTGATGTGGAATTGATGGTGGGATTTGGAAGATGAATGAAAGAAGAATTGATATGGATATATATATATACTACTGGTTTAAAATGAGGTACCCTTTAGACGCCCTCGCTACCGCACATCTCACTGTTATAGTGAGTTAAGCGGTGATTACTGGGACAAATTGTCTCATCCCACGATTACTGACATTTTTGCAGGTATTCATGCACAGGCGCAAGCAACAGGAAAGGGAATTAGGTAGTAGAGATTTCATAATTTATTTAGAGTTGTATATTGCCAATTTGTATAGGCCTGCATACGTTTCCGCATATATTTATATGTATTTGATATTATTGAACATTAGATTATTTATTTTCTAACCATGTTAGGTGATTCTTTTCTAACATGGTTAGCTATTAATTATCCATGATAGTATTCAGGTTGTATTAGTTTATTCTTTCCTATCATGGATAAATTATAAAAGGATTAGAATAATCTTTTCTAACTATGATAGAGATATTAATATTATGGAAATTCCTTTTTCTATCATAGTTAGATTAGAGCTTAATGAATTGAAATAAATATTATTGGTAATTACGTAATTAGTAACGTAATGTTACAACTATTATTGGTTAATCAGGTAATTAGTAACACTATGTTACAACTTGGTTATCAGTATTTGGTATACGATAACCCTGGACTGTGCTGCATTGCATATAGATTGGCAATATACATTCTATAGTTTCCCTTCCTTCTGTGCATGATACTCTGCTTTTTGAGAGGATTATCGCTCATCCCGTGGTGGGGAGAGAGTGATAAGAGAAATTGAATAGGTACTGTGGAGAGATTGAGATGAACATAGAAAGAATAACAAAACTAATGTTGATATGTATAAAATTTAGGAAAAATAGCGAAATAAGGATGTTTCTCTGGGGTCTCGAGTATAGTTATGTGCCGGCCATAATCATAGTCGAGGCATCATGAGATCCCTTATTGGGTTAAGGGATTAAGGAAATTCAAAAATAATAATATATAGTGACATTTAGGTGGTGGAATAAGAAAGTATTGATCTGGTTTCTTGTTTTGTTCAGTAAATTGCTTGATTTATTGATGATTTGACTTGTGCATGTATTTGTCTTAACCATGAATTAAACTGGATTTTCTTAATTTGGTAGCAAATCTTGTTGTTTATCATCATAATCTTTGATAGTAAATCTAAGATAAAGCTGATTGGGGATGAAATTATGAGTTAATGAACCTAATTTCAGATTTGAAATTTTTCTTTGTTCTATGACCGATTAAATTTTGTCATTTATATTGAACTTTAGGGATGTGAAAGTGATATTTGAGTGACTTGGTGATGAAATTTCTCACTTGTCTATGTTAATAAGATGTTGGTATGTGAGTATGATGATGCTAAATTGTAATACATTGATGTGTTTAGGGTTTTACTATGAATATTAGCATCTAAGAGTTGAGTTAAGGATTATTGACCTTGTTTCTTACTTGTTATGTTCATTGTTAAGAATTGTTTTATTTTTGTGATCATATTGGTTTGGTTAGTTTGGTGTTGTAAATTTGGAATTTGATTCTGATTAAATTATGACATGATACATGTTTGGTAATTGCTTGTGGATTAAGGAGGTTTGGAATCTTTGTTCCCTTTTTGTGTATGTCATGATAAATGATTTAAGAATTGGAAGTACAAAAGTTATGTTTGGAACCTAGCTTATGAGTTTGGTATAAAGACTCATTCTAATAGCTTTTATTGGTTATAGTGACTATAAGGGACCATGTTGTGGTTAAATGTAGAAATGAGGTTGGAAGATGAATATGAAGTGATGAAATAGTGAATGATTGGGGTAAATTGGATTATGGTGGTTTTGGATAATTCTTATAGACTATTTTGTGCTATTGTGGGCGAATTTATTGTTCTATTGTGATTATTAAGTTAGGTGATGATTAGTAGAGGATTACTAAAGTCATATGATGATATTGAAATGTTGGAATGCATGGGCTCGGTGTTTAGGAGAAGATTCGATTAGATATTAGAAGTGGTAAGTTAAAAAGAAGGGAAATTTATGTTAAGTTGGATTACCATGGACTATAAATCAATTTGTTATTTCGATGTTTATGGATGTTAGTAAGATGTTATAGATTATGAAGTTGGAAGAATTTCGGAACAAAGTTGAACATTAGAGGTTTGAGTTTATTAAATTGATCACATAGGATATCTTTTGGATTTTTATAGTTGTGTAGGTTAGGATTTTTGAGGACTTAGAAAATTGCTATTCGATCATGAGAAGTTGGTGATTTCTAAGGGTTTATTGGAGCTTTTGAACTTGTAATATTTGATTCTGTAATGGTTGGATGCTAGCCTTTTCTTTGGCTTGGTTGGTTAATGCATTAGGACATTAGGTTGGTTGGATGGAGGCCTATAAATGGTATTGGTTTCTTGTGATTGTGATAGTTGAATTGTGAAATGGTTTTATTCTTATATGTTGTTAAATGGATGTTGTTGTCATTTAGTAAAGATACTCTGAGTTATTTTATTTGGGGAGATTTATTGTGAAGAGATTTTAGTTGAAGTTGTGAGCGTTGAGAAATCTTGAGTTGACTTGTTAGATGAACATCATCATGGTGAAGAGGAATTTAGAGAATTGGTTCGTTGTTATGAATTGCTTTGACATATGTAGAAGTACATTAGGAGAAGAATTGTGATCTTAATGACTAGATTATACAAAAATTGACTAAGAGGGGATGTTTGATTGGAGAAGTTTAGATTTTTGATTAAAGTTGATTAAGATAAATAGTTAGAAATTTAAACTGTAGTATGATGAATATTTTGGTTATGTAAGAAAGATTAAAAGGCGTAAAAGAATAGTCAATATTAGAATTCTATTCTTTATATGTGAGCACCATAATGAAAACTGCAAATTGTATGGTTTCCTTGTAAATGTAGTAAAAGTATGTAGGATATCAATGATTAATTGGATATGGATTGAGGAATTCTGAAAAATCAAAGGAAATTAAATGATTTAGATGTAACAAGGTTAGAATATGACTAGGGATTCTAGAAGCTAGGGAAATATTGGGATTGTGCTATGGTTGGATGACTTGGAGTGATATTTTGATTATGAAATGAAAACTAGGTTGGGAGATATTGGGAGTTGAGATTCTTAATGTTATTGAAGAGTAAATAGACTTTATGGAACATGAAATAGGGGATTTTGGTCATGGATATCATTTGGCCTTAGTAATGTAACCAAAGTAGTCAAGGAATTAGATAATTTAGGTGTAGCAAAGTTTAATATAATTCGAAAACTCAAAAGCTAAAGGAATGGTGTAGAATAGTTTGGTTAGAAATTGTAGTTTTTCTTCTCTAATTCAAGATCTTAGAGATGTATTGAGTGGGATAGACTATGTATCAGTTCATAGTGAAGTTTGACATACTGAATTTTGGGGACAAAATTTTTAAAAAGGTGGGGAGAATTGTAACATCCTGAAAAATTTAATTCAGGATTAGAGAGTGTTTTGGGAAATTTTGGAATTTTTAGGAATTTTTTTGGGATATTTTTGGAAATTTTGAGTAATTAATATGCATATAATTAATTAAGAAATGAAGAGTTTGAAATATGAGGGAGTGGTAAAGCTAAAAATATTTTGAATTTTAAGGAGATTGGAGGCTGGTTTAAATGGTTTTAGAATTAAAAGAGTACACTATGGCAAGTTTGGGCTACAAATCATTAGAGAACCCTCTAATTTCAGCAAAACCAAACGCGCCCCTCCCCTTATATATATAAACCCGCCGCCTCCCTCCTCTTTCCCGTCTTCTTCTTCGTTCTCCTTCCCCTTTTCCATTTCTCGCCGGCTGCCAAGGAGGCCGCCGCCGTCGACAGCGACGACGGAGAAGGAAGCTTTGTGGCTTCCTTCGTCTTCTTCCTTCCCCTCTCACCCGATCTCTCCTCCCTCTAGCTCCTCCCTTTTGTGCTCTCGGCCTTGCGTCTCCGGCGAGGCCCACAGACAAATCGGCGGCGGTCGGCGAGTCCCCCACTCGCGGTCTCTCTCTTTCCTTTCACCGTCATCATCATCAAATCTGTTACTCCCTCTTCCCTTCGCCTTCTTCGTTCCTCCTTCTTTCCGGCGACCCGACGTTTTCCGGCGAGTTAGGTGGCGGTGCATGGTGAGTTTGTTTGTTTTGGTTGTTTTTCGAATTAAACCCCATTCCAACTTCATGTTCTCACTTCTTTGTTTCTCCTTGGTTGCAATCTCGGCCAGCCACCTAGGTGGCCGATTTCCGGTGACGGCTGGTGCCATTTCCGGCGACGGTGAGCGCCTTTGACGCCGGCAAGCTCAGCTTCGAATTCAGGTGACCATTTTTGTTCCGTTTCCCCTTTCTTTGCTGCGATGTGGGCGAGATGTGAGAATGAACCGGAAAATTACTAGGAGTTTCTAAGTTAAAAATTGGTTATGGGGAGTATAAAACTTTGATTTTTGATATTTACAAGAGGATTTGAGGTTTTGTTTGAAAGTTAATGAGTTGTGTTCATATGTTCAAAACCCTAGATTTTTGGTATTCAAGAAATCTGAAGATTTAGAGTTACCTTGAGTATTAATCTTGTTCCTCTTATATAACTTAAATTGATTTTTATGAAAGTAGATATTTATACTTCTCTCAAATGATGTATTATTATATTGTCAATTGTGTATAGCTAGTGTCTATGCGTGTGTGTTGTATAGTCTTGAAATTTCCTTCTATTGTTGACATCCTCACTGATCTTTTTCTTCTATTCTTCAATTTTCATTTCAAATGATAGTAATGAAGGTATAGACACCGTTTCAAGTTGATTTGAGTGCATGTATGTGATTTTAAGATTTCTCTTATCCTCTTACTTTCTCTAGCCGAATTAGTACTTAGGTGGGGGATGTTTCAATTGTGATTAGAAGCCTTAAATGAGATGAGTGATTGAAGTTGTTGTGAACCCTGCATGATGAATTTGATAAGTTGAGACAAATTTGCAAACTTTCATTCCTTAAATTCCTTTGCTGTTCAAGCTGGATTCTTGGGGCTGTAATGAAGCCTATAAGCATATGGTGTGTTTCTAATTTTGAGGACTTTAAAGTCTTGTGTACTCTAGTGGACTGATTGTTTTTTTTTCCTGCCTTCTGATTTGGTTAATTTTCTGAAATGTGCTATTATAGACAATAGGAGTCTGGTTGTAAATTTCATAATGAGAACATAGAGTTGATGATGTTTTGTGGATGATTTATGCGTGTATGAAGTTTTATGTTTGTTGTTTGGACTTAGTTACTTGATGGATGTTTGCATATATGTGAAGTAAATGTCATTCTTGAAAGGGGAAATGTCTCTCTTGTAATTTCAAATTGATGTTAGTTCCCATTCTGTTTTAATTGAATAGAAAGCATGAAAAATCTGGTCTCGTGGTTTAAGTAATAATTGGAAAAGAAAGGGGATTTTTGAGTATGTGTAATGTATTTTGTTATGGGGAAACATGAGAACTTTGCATGAGTCTTTGGAAAAGACTCGAAGATGTTAATAGGAATTAAGCTGTTTACTTTCATTGCCTATAAGTTACTTGACTATAAAGTGGAATTAGGATAATTTGTATTGTTGGTTGAATGCAAGTTTGGATGATGTGATAAATTGAGCTACAAATTATGTATTTTGGGGTTGGTTGTGTTTATAGTTGTGTCAAATAAGGAGACTTAAGTAATTAAGTATTTGGAATATTGGATTTTAAAGGGAAACACTAATGTATTTTTGGATTGAACTATGTAGATTGTTAAGCCAAATTAATTCCAAGGATTTAATATTAAGTACAAGTTCTTTGTTTTAGGTTTAGGCTAGGTTAGAATATTTGAAGTTGTGTTTAGACATGTATATCCTTACTAGTATTGTTAGAACTTCAAGATACTATGAGAATATAGATATTTCATATTATAAAGGAATTGATGCTTGATGTTTAATAATTTCCTAAGGATAGGAATGTTTGATTTGAATACATAATGTTTTGATAAAGGTTGGAAGTAATCATGAGATGGACTTGAGAAGTGTTTTGTGAACTTTGAAGTGCTTATGATTGGTATATGTTATGGTTTAAAGTTGCTTGTGATAATATGAAATTGAGCTTGAAGGAAAGACATTGGATTATTCTATGTGGAATTTTTAAGTTGTGAATGACTTGTTAATGTTTAAAGTAGCGAATTTGGACTTTGAATGATTGTATAAACAGTTGAATTAAGAATGGGGATTTGGGTAGTAACATATGAATACATACGAGAGAGAGACGTCAAAGTATTATGAAGTGAAAATGATATTAATATATCATTATGTATCATATCGTTATAGGAGCATATAATGGTGATTATACTTGAAGGGAAGGAAACAGTGAGGAAAGGCAGTAAAGTGCTAAAGGGCGACAGGTAATCACACTTACCTTACTATAACATTGAGGGTGATGTTAGCTAGGATTTTGTAAAATCCTTTCTCACCCTCTATATATATATATTATCTTTGAAAAGCTATTTTTATATGAAATAGGCTATCGGGTGCCTTTTAAACGCGAATATTTTCGTATAAAGGAATTTGACTCATTATCTATATATTATACTGATTGGTGGTGGTTACTGTCCTTGAATGGTGTGAATGAATATAGTAATAATGCTCAGATACTGGTGAGAGATGTGTATAGTATATTGTCAGGGATAGTGATATTTAGTTTGATGGAAGGAGTGGAATTGTTGTGATGGAGATATTGGATGAAATTGAGAAGTTGATGGAAATTGTGATTTAGATATTGAATATTGTGGAAGTGATATTGATAGGATATTGATAGGTTATAGTGAGCATTGCATGACACTGATAGTACCGTCGGCCGATGTAACCTATCGATCTGCGCAATCGATAGGTTAATAGTACAGGTTCCTCGGATTTTAAAGGAACCAGGGACGTTTTCACTTTTAAAAGTGCTCTCCAGGGACGTTTTCACTTTTAAAAAGTGCTCCCCAGGGACGTTTTCACTTTTAAAGTGCTCCCCAGGGACGTTTTCACTTTTAAAGTGCTCCCCAGAGACGTTTTCACTATTTAAAAGTGCTCCCTTTTTATGCTTACAGATTTGAGACTGGGCACAGTGTCAATCACGTTTATTTTTGTTGTTGAGTTTGAGATAGTGGTGAGTTAGGTTGTGGGGAATCATTTGATGTGTTGATTAAAGTATTGATAAGTGATGTGGAATTGATGGTGGGATTTGGAAGATGAATGAAAGAAGAATTGATATGGATATATATATATACTACTGGTTTAAAATGAGGTACCCTTTAGACGCCCTCGCTACCGCACATCTCACTGTTATAGTGAGTTAAGCGGTGATTACTGGGACAAATTGTCTCATCCCACGATTACTGACATTTTTGCAGGTATTCATGCACAGGCGCAAGCAACAGGAAAGGGAATTAGGTAGTAGAGATTTCATAATTTATTTAGAGTTGTATATTGCCAATTTGTATAGGCCTGCATACGTTTCCGCATATATTTATATGTATTTGATATTATTGAACATTAGATTATTTATTTTCTAACCATGTTAGGTGATTCTTTTCTAACATGGTTAGCTATTAATTATCCATGATAGTATTCAGGTTGTATTAGTTTATTCTTTCCTATCATGGATAAATTATAAAAGGATTAGAATAATCTTTTCTAACTATGATAGAGATATTAATATTATGGAAATTCCTTTTTCTATCATAGTTAGATTAGAGCTTAATGAATTGAAATAAATATTATTGGTAATTACGTAATTAGTAACGTAATGTTACAACTATTATTGGTTAATCAGGTAATTAGTAACACTATGTTACACTACTCATGGGCTGAAAGTTGTTAAGCATAATCAAAAAGTTGTTATTCACATGAAGTTGTTACTTATGATCTTAATGTTGTTAAGCATGGTGGTCTTTGGGTTGTTATTCACATAAAGTTGTTACTCATGATCTAAAAGTTGTTACACATTGTCAAAAAGTTGACAGAAGGTCTATAAAAGTTTTACAAAGACAAAACATTATTACAACTATACATGCCCAAAATACTATATAACCATAAAAAAGAACTATAGTATCATCCTTGGAGAATTTTGGCACCTATATCTTCTTCATCACCAAAGTTGTATATCTAATCTGCATGTATCAATCTTGTCTTCTTTTTTTTTTTGTTAAACACTGCCAGGTAATCCGGCGCCCATTGGCAACCGACTAATCTGGATTTGAGAGGTAAGAGTGTTGCTCACATAGGTAAGATTGTCTCCTCTCTCAATTGGAGCACTTCCCATTGTGCTAAGTGATCGTGCACATAGCTAAGTGATCCTTTTGGGGGTTTGTAGGACTAAAATGACTTACAACATCACATCTCAAAGTAATTATGATGGTTGCATGCCCAATGCAAACACACAAGACTACTGGTTAAATTGAAATGATTAATGATCAATCAATCGAAGTTGTTGGTGGCTTAACAAACTTCTTTATATGCAGAAAGATCGTCTTTCACTAGGCTCTATGTTATCTCATAAGAACTTTACATTTCATTCCATATTGCTTTATATACTAATGGGCTATGTTATATCACTTCTTTACTTTATTAAATACTTAATTTTTTTTGTGTAATTGTGAGTGAAAACAAGTGAAGGAGAATCTCATTCAACGTTACATATACAACTTAAATGATTCTTGTGTCAATAGCCCAAAGAAATATAATGATATCTTTTTTAGGACCATTTGAAAAAAGTGAAATTATAATTCTTGATGTGATACGACCAAAAATACCATTGAATTGAAATAAGATGGTTCTATAGAAAGAGTAGTTTGCCCCCAAGCTCAACTAAGCTGCACCAAAGATACATGAAATTATTTTGTAGAAGCATTGGACTAAAATAAAATTAGATTTTGATGATGTGAAAAAAAATGCAAAAATATATAGTAGTTAAATGGAAGGAAGTAGTTAAATGCAGTCTCCTTCAATTGTTTTCACTCACAATATGCAGTAGCGTAATTGTGAGTGAAAACAATTGAAGGAGAATCTCATTCAACGTTCCATATAAAACATATTACAACGAGGCACAATGGGATAGATTTCTAGTCTTTTTTCTTGTTAGTAAGCCTCTACTAATAGAGTATGTGAGTAACTAATTAGTTGAGGAGGATTTATTTGTTTAATAAACTTTAGACTAATGTGAGCACATAGCTAAGTGATCGTGCACTCATGAGTCATGGCTTATGTCTTTTTGTTTTTCACAAATGGCTTATATGTCTCCATTATATATATATATATATATATATATATATATATATATATATATATATATATATATATATATATATATATATATATATATATTCAAAATATTTTTTTGGTAAAAAAAAAATTATGTACTAATACAATGATAACCAGATATATGTATACACTACTACTGGAATAAATGCTTAATTAACAGACATTAGGTCCGAAACATACAAACCCACAAAAGATGAAGACTAATTATGTACTAGTACAAAGATGACCAGATATACATTACTGGATTAATTCAAAAGGTATTATATTAATTCACATCGGTATTTCAAACGTCAAATATGACAAACTTCTTGCCATTTTTCATGAATTTATGTGGCCTTTCAAGATTTCCAGTTAAATATTTCATTACTTAAATTACTGACATGACAATTTTAATCAATATATCATATAAATCTTAACTTTCAAGCCGAGTTATGGATTGTGAGCTATTTTTCAGTTGGCTTACATTTGATGTACAATTTGTTCGGCGGCCGCTTATTCGACAACATTTTCGCAGTTCCTATTCCTAAGCCACGACATGATGACCACACATAATAAATGTAGTGCAAGGTTTTTCATGGATACTATATATTTACACCTTGATAATAACGTAGCCACCTCCATGTGTTGGAAACATTTTCCATTGCTATTGTATATTTACCCAACGGTAATAACATGTTCACTGGCATGCGTTAGCAGCATTTATGTCGCCCATTCCCCGTCTTGCCCAGTTCATTTACATTCTATATATACTACGCGGGCTATTCCCCTTATTTCATTGTACTTTATTGAATTATTTAAATGACATCTTCTAATATGTTGTTTCTTTCTATGGTTCTCCATCGGGTTTATTATGTAGAGCATGTTGAAATTTTAGGGGATGGTCTACCTTCAGTGAAGACGTTGTCTTCAGTTGATGTAGTAGTTTATGATGAAAAGGTTATTGTCTTCAATTTAAAACTTGACTTATAAATGATGAAAATTTTCCTGACTTTTTCCTTAATTAGGCGTTAAAGATGATATTGCGGATGGACAGTCAGGAGATCATGGAGATGTTTATGTGGATGATTTTTCCAAGGTTTTCAGTTGAAATAATTAGACCTAAAGTTGATTATGGTGGCCTAGGAATCCATACTCACTAACACATGAAATTTGTCAAGGAAATTAATCTTAGGGATTGTGTTGGAATGTTTCCTTCATTTCCCTATGATATATGGACCCCTGCTCAATTAAGTTCATCTGAGATGCCCGAAGATTGTTTGTTTGGTTGGTTTACTTTCTCACTTGTACTCAAGTTAAGATAAATTTTATGATTGATTACTTATTTTTTTTTCCAGATGTAGTTGGCTTCCTTCAATATGTGTCTCCTATCTGGAAAGTTAAAAATAGTGGTTTCTGGGATAAAGAAATGTGCATCCTCCTGTCTTGCAAATGGAACAGACTTGGCGGGTAAGTGTATTTGTGCTTAATTTAAGCCTGACATTGGTTTTCTCACTGGTTGTTTATTCCTTGAAAGCAATTCTGGAAAATTAGTTATATGTGTTTTGCGTGGTGGTTGGTTAGATATGATGGAGAAGATTGCTAGGAATGCTTCTTTGGATGATATATGCCCATTTATTCATTTACGATATGTTGTGTCATCTGGGATTATGGAATCTGGTAATTTTTTCCCCGATAATATTTATCAGTTGTCCAATATGTATTTCAAATATTGAAATGTTTTCCCTTTCTACAGGCATTCCTGTAGTTCAATCTTTTTCAGATGCTTCATATGTGGATGTGGATCCCTCAAGTCCAAGGATTCAGCAATTGAAAGTCAGAATGTTGGTCAATTAACTTGAAGTCTGATCCAGGGAGGCCAAAAGTTTCATGAGAGATTCAAATTAGAATGTTTCTTCTTTATCATGTTATGTATTTTATTATGGGTTTTATGCTTTTTAAGATGTGGACTATGCAAAACCTCCTCCCAAATTATGTAGTGCTGTTTTATCTTACCTATTCCCATTTTAATCTAGTACGTTTAATAGTTAGAGTGGTGTATTTTAATTATGGAAAATGATGTAATGGATTTTTATGCATCTTTATTTGTATTAATTTTCTGAAAATTATGTTGGTAAAGAATTTATGGATTATGTTGTTAATATTTTATTTTCCAAATATGGATTTTGTTGAAATTATGGATCATGATGTAACAATTAAAAAGTATGAAATATGAATTAGAGGTGGGTGTTAAGTTAGTTATAAAGACTCATAGTTTTTCTATCTAGATATATGTAATTTCACAGATCATAATATATTGTTATTAGAATTTTATAAATATTAATTAAGAATCGGATTGTTTCAATGATGTACAGAGTTGATTTAGTGTAATAAACTGTGCAGTAGTGTTATGATAGGGTAGTCGAAAGATAATTTTTTTTCTCTTTATATGTGTTGTGGGAAGTGTATTTTAAGTTGCGATAAAGGCTAAAAATACTCGGAAGTTAACGGCGATAAGCAATGACTGTATGGAAGTTTTTTAAGGAGTAAATTTAGTGACAAAGTTTAAAATGTGGGGCAAAATTGCAATTTATGGATAGAAACACAAACGTTGAGTGTTAAGTTTAAAAAGTTTGTCTAGAAAATGTGAGTGTGGCATATTACGTGGCACTCAATAAACCGAATCATTTCCAGCTCAGCATATCATTTTCAGTATTTTCGATCCTCTTGCTCCCCTCCCTCTTCCTTTACAGAGTGACCAAAGAGAGGTTGAGATAGCAAACTCAGCAACCACCACAAACCCTACGTAGCGGCGGCAACGTGAGGCGGCCACGAGAACATTGGGTGCCACCCCACGTCGGCGCCCATCTCTAAAAGGCTACCTTCCACCATTTTCCACAGTCCATCGCCTCGCCTTCGTCTCTCCTCGACCTCATCTCCTTTTATTTGCAACAGTGGATTGGGCATGGGTTTATCAATTTTTGGTGCTGGACTGTTTTTTTTTCTCTTGCATGTTCCTTTTCTGCCACTTCCTTGAAATGAAATTAAGGATTGGATTTTGGATTATTGTGACAAGGAAATGACCTTTGATTTGGGTGTTTTCACAGATTGGAGAAATGGTCAAGGTGTGGGTTTCAACTGTATTTTTTTGTTATCGTCTTCCTTTTATTTCAATCTGCTCGTAGAGATTTAGGTTTTTGCATTTTGTCATGAAATTATTGATTGATGTAGTGGTCTGATATAATTTTTCATCATTGGCTAGACACTTCAATTCAAAGATTTTGTTTGCATGATTTTTATTTAAAGGGTTGATTTATTTGGTTTTAAAGATGAGATGGCAATTTATGTTGTGAGATTCATTGAATGAGGTTTTTTTGGTTTTCCTATAAGGATGATATGGTTTTTCTGATATAGTTAAACAAATTTAACTGTCGTCCTTGCATTTTGAGTCAGGCGGTGCTAAACTTAACTGTCCACGTTGGTTTTCCATCCTTGAAGGCCAATTTTGCCCTATTTTTATAATTTCCTTGGTAAATATGCCCCTTAAAAATTTCCATCTCCTCATTGCTCTTGCGCGGAAACTTCCACCGAATATCTTACTATATGTAAACTCAAAGGCTATGTATATTAATCTCTAGAGTTCTATATGAATTTTTGGAATGAGAATATGAAATTTTGGAAATATCAATGTAGAGCAAATCAAAGAAATGTGCAAACATGTTATAAACAAATTAAAATAATATCATCTATGATACAACTAAAGAAATTTGAAATAGGGATAAAATCCTCCCAAAGGAATTTCAAAGATAAATTTGAAACTTAAAATTAACAATTTAATTCTAAAAGGCTAATTCAAAACTTCAAGTTTGAGTAACCTAAAAAGATTAAGTAAAAAAATTAAAATAAGTGCTAAGAAGATATACACAATAATTGTCCAAATCTTTGATTTTCTTACAATCCATCAATCTAGCCTTCTCTAGCCTGTTTCACTCTTTCACCGAATATCTTACTATATGTAAACTCAAAGGCTATGTATAGTAATATCTAGAGTTCTATATTTATAGTCATTCCTTCTAAGAGCTTTCACTATATTGTGAATAGACTTTGACTTTTATCTTTTTCTTTACGTCAATCCTTCATCACTAAGGTGTTATCCTTTAGATAAATATATTCTGATTCTCAAATACTTATATGTCTTTCCTCCATTATTACAATTCTGAATGATGCATTTAATGATTTTATATATCATGTTCACTTTTTAATATTTAGTCTCCCTTTTATGTTTCTAATTTAACCCATACAAACAAACTTAGTGCCTGTTTGGAATCATTTCCAAAAGCTATTCTGACCTCAAACCTAGGTTTCACACAAAGACATCCAAACACTCAATTTTTTTGGATAAACTATTTTGAGAAGAAAAGTTAGTTTGGGTTCCAAAAACTATTTTAAGAAAAACTACTTTTTTTTTCCTTTTTCAGCTGGAAGCTTCAATTTCTCATTTAGAGAAAACACTTATTTCAAATAAAAGAAACATGAAAAGCTATTCATTCTAACTATTTTTCAGAGAAGATATATTCTACTCAAAAGTTATTCTTAAAAGTTATTTTCAGAAAACTTAATCCAAACACTCTCATTTCATCAAAAATTATTTTCCAAAAAACCTATTCTACTCAAAAATATTCTCCAAAAGCTATTTTCCCAGAAGCTATTCTCAGAAGCCAAATCCAAACAGACCCTTATAAGTCTAATTAAAACAACTTTCCCACTCCAAATATATAATTCCTATTTTGACTATAAGAAATTGCAATTGTAAAAATAATATATATTCATAATCTCATTTAAATATAATATATATTCATAATAGACAATATATTCAAAGTGCACAGTATATGAAAATGGAAAGTGTGCCAATATGCTTGTGTTGTGACTCGCCTACCAGTACATCTACTCTAACTTTTTTCTCAAAGACTTCAATCCATATCTACACGGCTCAATGAAATAAATAAGTACCCTCATATTTGTTTTCCTTAAACATAGATACCCAGTTGATCAACGTCAACATGATTAGACCATCTTCTTGCTAATCGCAGCTCTTATTCGCCATTGTTTGAATGCCTGATATTTCAGATTCTTATTTATGCATATATAGTCAAGATAAAAAAATCTGAAAATATAAAAGCTGTTAAAACATAATTACTTCAAATCAATTTGTTCATAATATTAATCATCTACAATTTTTTTGGTAGCCGTGGAAGTTTTTTTCAGGAATATGTTTTGGTGTTCGGAAAGGGAAAAACCAGATGACGAGTGAATAAGATACAATATCCCAACGTCCCTGGGGTAGATATTTTAGATTGCATCATTGGATGCTAGTCATAGATTCAGATGAACCCAGAGGAAAAGTAATGAGCACGGTCTTCATATCTTCAGTGAATCCTACATGCAATATATTGTAAAAGCTAAGATTTGATTTGCCTGTACATGCATGCCAAAGTGAGAGGACTGAGTCTGAGTCAAGTTGAGGATTTCATAAATGTATAAAATCCGGCCCCCACTACATCAACTCTCTCATACCGACATATTCCATTACACCATCATGTCCAACCTTCATGCTGTTTTCTTTTAATCATGTTACTTAATCTAATATATAAATGTACACACATCTTCGCACCCGGAAAATTTGCTTGACAATATAATGATTTCAGATTTTTTTTTTCATTTCCAATACTTAACAGACATGAATAATGAACTATCAATGTTTGAATTGGTCAAAAAAAAAAAACTATCAATGTTTGACATTAGCTTATATTAGATAAAATGAACACTTTCAATACCTTTTCATCAACTTTCTCATTAAATATCATTTAGGTCAGTATTGTTTGCGATTTATATAGCTATATTTATATGTTAATACCATTTTTCCGCGATTATGTTAGAAATAAGAGTTTTTCATTTACAGTATAAAAGATATGGGATTTTTTTGCCGTGCATCTCAATATTTAATAATAAAAAACAAAGAGCAAAATAATTCACAAAGTTATTGTCATCACTCAACCAACATTTCTACGAATGTGAATTTCATTTTCTATTCCCATGTAATTAGTTAATGGCCCCAACCATTTGTATATGTTTCAATAATTCTACTTCTTCACGTTCTTCTATATATATGGTCTCCACCTTTGCTAAAGCGAGCCAGTGCAATTTTGGCTTACTATCACAGGTTTCATCTCTCCTAAATCAAGCCACTCCAGTTTTATCTTATTATCATTCCATACCTTTCTGTTATTATATAAGAAAAATGCAGCCAGTGCCCCTTTCAGCCCTTAGTCCAATTTTAACCAATACTGTCATAGTGGTGAAAATAGACAGAATATTTAACCGCGAATTTGTCTGGATTATAGGACCAAGTCGCTCACCTATGAAAGAGCTTATTTCAATTGATGCTGTAGTCTATGATAAAGAGGTGATTTTCTGAATCATTCTACATTTTTTTACTTCATATCAATTACTTAAATACCATAATCTGAACCAAACAAATTCTTACACAGGGTACAAAAATGGTAATGAAACTTATGTCCAAAGATGCAAAAGATATCTTCATGCATTATCTAAAAGAAGGATTAACTTTTGAGATACATGGCCCTATCGTTGAAAATGGTGGTGAAGGACTTCATAATCATTTCCATATGGTTCTTCATTCTTCCTGTAAACTGAAAGAGACAAATGGCTTACGTGCTTCATTTCCATACACAACAAAAATACCTTTTGAGATAGCACATGGGAAATTATGTCCAACTGGATTTTTCGGTATATATTTATTTACATTCATTTATATGACCACATACACTATTGTTTGAACAATAATTTAATTTTTCTTTATATTTACAGATATTGTAGGTTTTTTGATTAAGGTTACTCCGATTGAAAAGATGAAATTAAACAGTATTTGGGAGAAACAAATTGAAGTTCACTTAGGCACATGAGATCCAACTTGTGGATGGTAATTATTATATTTACTTTCAAGTTGGACAAATTTAGTGGATGGACAAGTATTTATTTTTTTTCCGTGTGAAGGATTGATAAAAATATACTATGCATACTAATAAAAATATACTATGCATACTAAGAGGAGTTTGGATTGAAGATGTTTCAACAAATCTAAATAAAGTGGCTGACCTAGACCATCCACCCTTGATCTATGTACTGTATGTTGTCATGGAAGCCCACACCTCTTCAGGTTTGTGATTTAAATTCAATATTTAATTCACTGTTACTGGTTATTATGGTATTATGAAATAAGTTTTTTGTATAACCTAATATCAGGTTCTGTTATTGTTTCATCCTACTGCGATGCCACCTCCGTCAATATTGATCCACCCATAGAGGCATCCAACAACTCAAGGAAGATTTATTTGATTTGTCTGTAGATTTTTGAATTTGTGGTAAATAGAGCTAGTAGATTTTTTTAAAATTAACCTAGAATTTGTTGATGTTTTCGTACGAAATATGTAAGATTGAAATGTTATCATTAATGTGATGCCTATATATAGTGTGTTTCTAAATATGTTTGCTGATATTGCGTAATAGTGAAATATAATTTATGGGAGAAAATAATTGTAAACAGAGATTTTCTAAGTTAGTGTAGCTTAAGAGTCATGATTAACTACGTCCAATGCTTAAATTGTGGGTTTCGCATAAGGTTTGAAAAACTCACAAAGAACGAATGACCTATAAATTTATCGCAAAAAGAGGAAAGTCTGTCCTGCCAAGTTCGGATCTTTGATAAGTACTACATCTTCTTTAATAAAATTTGATATAGAGATCAGAGGGAGAAAAATTTATCCATAATTACAGCAAGCCCAAATCCATGCACCAGGGTAAGTTGGTTCAGTCCACATTGATAGGGCTTTGGTTTTTTGTTCCTGTTTTTTTTTTTTCAAGATATAGAGTACATATATTATAGAGAGAGGGAGGTTAAATTTTTTTATTATTCATGTTAATATTTATATGGAAGGGTGGAACAATTTAATGACATAATAAGTTCCTTTTTAATGCGAGACATGTATTTGATAGTACTTTGATTATCCAATTGTTTGAATTTATTTCTTTATTTTAAATGAGAATGAATATATTGTTTATAACTGGAGACACATAAATTCATTAAAGTCTGGTTTGCCTAGGGAATTATGGATTGTTGTATTTACATAGAACCATCTTTTGAAGACTGAGGTAAATTATGGGCTTCCCGTGCGTGCTACGCACGGGAATGTCTACTCGTTTCTAAAGCAACACTATTTTTTAGTACGATATCAAAATAATATTTTTTTTAATTTGTGTAGAATCTAGTTATAAATATGTACTACTTCCGATCCTAAATATAGGACCTAGATAACTTTTTTTTTTTGAGAAATTAAGGTTGCGAAGTATGTTATTAAATGATGACATATTTAATATATTTTTAGATAATACATTAGTTTATAGGTAAAATAAACTAGTTTAAGAGAAAAAATTAGGTAAATCAATTTATAATTAACTTATTTTTTGCTTTTATAGGATTTTCCAAAAAAGTCATCTAGGTCTTATATTTAGGACCGGAGGGAGTATTTCGATAAAAAAAAAGTTATAAATATGTATAAAAAAGGAATCTAGTTATAAATAGAAACCATTCAAAAAACTTTTAGAATGGCCCAAAATTGAAGGGTAACACCCCAATGCCTTGTGAGCCATAATTTACACATAAACAACTGTCATTTTAATACACTTTTTAGCAGCTAAGTAATAGCCACACTCATGGTTTATATTTCATTTTTTTTGACAGACTTATATCTTAACTATATACATAATACAAAATATAAAGATTGATTATGTACTAATACAAAGAGATGACCAGACCCATATACACTACTGTAATAATTGCTTAACAGACATTAGGTCCGAAACCCAAAAATCCACTGGCTGCATCCACTGAGATTTGTATCCCTTCTTGTTGAATATTCCCTATGATGGAAAGCCTTGAAGGAGAAGGGGCAAATGCAAAACAGAAAGTTCCAACATTATCTATAGGAATTAGGAAGTTTCGTGCTGGCAGTGTCAGGATGGGCCCACCCGAAAAATAAAAGGATACGGTCGGTACCCGAACCGACACAAACCCGTTCAAATTATAACATGTGTCAAAAATGGATGCCCCTGAAGCATGTGGAAGATTAGTGGTTTGTGCAATAAAAGCATCCCGGAATGCATTGTATGCCGCCACTGGAAGCCTAGTGACGGCGGTGCCCGTGTCCATCACAACACCGCCGTCACCATCTTCGGTTAGATCAAAAACATCTTCTGATATTGGCACCCGTAAGGCTCCAACTCCAAGACCCGAAAGCCCGACATAGTAGAAACTTGGGGCCCGTAAGTTATGGACTAAGGGAACCCATGAAGCCCCAATGGGCTTGGATTCACGTCCAAATTCAATTGACCCAGTTGACCCAGTGCCCCGACTTACCAAACAATAACTAAAAACACCACCTGTTTGACCTCCCAATTGGCCCACAAAAGACATGGGCCCACCTCCAAGGCTCAACAGCCCACCTGCCCCAGCAAACATGCCTCGATTCTTATGCCCGCACCCAATTGCCACGTTTTGTATAGTGACCCGACCCATAGTGAGGGTTTCAAGTGCTAGTGTCCCTTTAGTATAGGAACCATCACCATATGAAACTTGGTAGTGACATTTACCTTCTTCACTGCACCCTGCATATGCATTCTCGAGGCGGTTGCAGGCAGTGGAGGAGCACGAGACTCCGGTGAAGGAGGCGGATTCGGCCGGGTTGAATACCGGGTCGGATTGGTGGTAACATTGGTCACATGGTTCACATTGGAGCCATATGACGTCACTGCCTGAGTCAATTACAACATATTGACTTATTGGTGGGCTTCCTACTCCAATTCTAGTAAAGTATTCTCCACTTCCTTCTTCCATGCCGGAAATCACATCCGATCCAAAAGCCGCCGTGTCATAATTAAGCTGAATTCTTGTTACGTAGGCCACCCTTTTCATGTCTCTTTTCATTCTATCATTGAAACGCCGGTGGTGATTGTGATGGTGGCCTTCATGGTGGTGGAGGAAATGTATCATTTTGTCTCTGTGAATTAGTTTGAGCTTACCTTTTTGTTCCTTGGTTTCAATTTCTTGGGTGAAGTTGAGTTTGGTTTCTTCAATGCTTTGTTTCACGTCAAGGTGTTGAAAATGAGGGTATGATGAAAAGGAGAGGCCATTAATGGAACTAGTTAAGCTTTGATGGAACAAAATAAGCATCAATAATATCATCCCCATGATTTTTGTGTTTTCTCTCATTTCACCATGCATAATGGCAGTGTAGTATAGCCAATTATATAGACGTTAGCCTTATGAGAAATAAATAATTGAATCTTAATTTATTATCTGTTCCCCTGCCCTCAAATTTTCAGGATATAGTAATCAGGTTCGTTGACGACAATTTTTTTTTGGGTCCAATAAATAATTAAGGTTACGATTTAATTATCTATGCTCGCACACGCATCAACCACTTCAACAATTTACTTGTTCATATAATTATTGAATAAATCAAAATATTGTATATTTGTATCTTATAGTCTCATTAAAACTGAGGGCTGGTTTATGGAAAGATATAAAGTGGGGTTGGCACTTTTGAAAGAAACTTTGCAAAGTGTTCAAGCTGTGTTCCCTTTCCATTTTATGTTTGATATGATAATGACATATTTTGATTACCGCCTTTAAATTCTCACTTTAAATGTTTTTAACACATCTTATTCCATCTATCTAGAAGTGATGTTTTTGGATTATCCATCGTTGTTCAACGCTATTAGAAATCAACTAATCCAATTTGCAGGAATATAACCTATAACTAGGTGGTATTGGTCAATTCCATTAATGAGTTATTAATTTCTTGATACATCATTAATGAGTAATTAAGCCATTTTTAGTCAGTATTATTTAATTCAATTCTAATTATAAGACCACATACATTTACTTTTTCTAGAAATTAAGAATGTAATCTTGATCATTTTAAAATGTCTATATTTATTTTTTCTCAAAACTAATTTATTATATTCATAAACTAACCTATAATATGAACACAGGTGATATATGTCATAATTTAGTGTTTAATCTACTACCTTAACTCTCACAGAAAAGTCGAATGATCTTATATTTGACACGGGGTAGTACATAATTTATTGAGTAAGATTTTCAAATATGTTTGTGTCAAAAATCTTAAAAATATTTTGATTGGAGATGTTTTGTACTCCCTCCGTTCCTAAATATAAAGATCACTTTGGGGAAGTGGATAAGTTCCTAAATATAAGATCACTTCCTATTTTATCTCAACTTGTGCCCAAACTACCCTTATGCTCCCTCTTTTCATTGAAAACCCCTCCTCCTTTTAAAGTTAAGTAATTGAGGGGATTTTGGGAAGTTCATGTAATATTATTGTCTTCCTTAATCTCCCCAAATTAACCAAAGTGATCTTATATTTAGGAACGGAGGGAGTATATTGTATATATTATCCAAAAATTACTCTAATTCTAATTATAAAACTGCTTACTAAACTTTTTAATCGTACTTCTTTAACCATAATAATTATAAGGTAACATTTTAATTTGTTAACCTAGTAATTAGTTACTTTCTTCATTCCTAAATATAAAATCACTTTCAAATTTCAATTTATTCCTAAATATAAGACCATTTTCTAATTTGTCCATTCATACTTTATGATACTAACATACTTCATATATTAAAGATTTCAACAAAAGGATAATAAGTCTGAAACATTATCAGTTTTATATATTCAAATATATATTTTGTAACAGTACAATTTTTAGTCCCTAAAAAATCTAACAGTACAATTTATATTAAATTTTACTTTCTCCCTTATCTTTTGTATTTTCAATCCTTTATTGTTAACTACCCTATATAGTCTTTTTAACACAAAAAATGATATATATTGACATATTATTTTTTAATTTGACAACTGTAAAGTAAAAAAATAAATAAAATAAAACCTAACTAATTATAGACTTAAAGGACAACACGGAAATTTAATATAAACTTGTAGGATAAAACATATAACCTATGAGCTGAATGTGGATGTGTAATTAGCACCTTTTTTAAGAACTCCACCCTAAAGGCAAACTTAAGTGTCGGGGCTAGGAAACCCAAAATCTTGTAAGGTTTCTCTTTGAATGAAAGCCAACCCCCGTGCATGGAAATTGTAACAATACACTCTCTCTAGAACTACTGACATCTCAAAATGATTCGATCCATACTATAGCAATCCACTCGATCTCTTTGCCTCTCAGTTTAGTTTGATCGTATTATTAAAAAAAGTTTTTAATGTCTCTTTTTCAAGGCTTAAAACATCACTTTTTTTAAGTGAAGTCTATTATTCGGTGACGTGAAAAGTCCACTTTCAACGTAGCTTTAATTATACATGTTGTGTTGGGATTTGAGTTGAGTACTCAACTCAAATTTGAAAGCAGGCTAGCCTGCTTTTAGCCTGTTGTTCAAGCTCTACTTTTTACAATCGTTTCGCTTGTGGTTTTTTAGGTTTAGCTCGACAGGTCGGACTTAAGATCACAACTCTGGAACTATATTAGAAAATCTCTCAATTGTGGTGTTATTTTTAAGTTCAAGTGTTTCTCCCTCTATCTAGCATAGTCTAATATTTAATGTGGGGAATATAATATATTTGGATAGGGTTTCTCTTTGAGATTATCATCATCCTGTTAATGCTTTCATTGAGAGACTAATGTCTCAAGAGTTGCTACCCCATTAAGGTTTCTCTTACCTTGCAAGAGTGAAGTGCTATATGTTGTGGAGCCGCCGACGAAGTAACCATTTGAGAGAGTGTTAATGTTATGAGTTCCACGCATTGTTGATTTCTTGTAGATGGATTATATTGTAAAGCATTTTTTTTAATCCATGCGGTATCCTATGCCGATGGCTAGGAACTATTTATATTATGGTGTGAGATTATTGAAGTGGGTTTTACCTCTTCTAACATGGTATTTTCCATGCACACAAACCAAGTATACATGGCATGTTTAAAGAACCCAGACATCGTTATCGATCACTACACCTGCATTTTGAGCAAGGGAAAGTGGAAAAAAAGGAGGTGAAAATCTAGTCATTTAAGCTCTCCTGCCGGTGCCATGGCAGAGTGAAGGGTGGCACACCAACACTACCATAATAGTAGTATGCAAGTATTCCTCCTCGGTGTCACAGTACCATATGGTACTTGTCGGACTCGAACTCACAGCTACAGCAAAAGCATGAGTTGAAGTTTTTTTTCGTAAAAGTATGTTTTTTTTACTCTCAAATTAGGATTATTAGAGCATATGTAGGGATGCAGTAGAACAATAAAATCACCAACGATTACGGATGTGCCCTTGATACAAAGAATAATTTAATTATGTTTTTTGCTAAACTAAATAATAAATAGAAATAAAATTAGGTTTTACTTTTATTATATGTTATTGCAAATATATGACAAGATTTAATTTGTTTACATTTAAATTATGAAGATACTATATCTTTAATTGATATTGTGATAATTCTATCACAATTCCCTTTGGACATGATCTTCAATTGTTTTCCACATTCATCATCTATTGCATTTTAACGTCAGCCATAATATTTCATAGCTTGTCACCTAGCTACTTTTTCCGAGTTTCTTTTCTAGTGGGATTTTCTACTACATGGCCCAATAATGTCATATAAACTAGCAGAGAACTGTTACTGTATTAATATCATTATCATCATTATTGAAAGAATACAATTGTGTTGTATATCTATATACACAACCAACTCCATTTGGCAGGGTAAGTGTTATTTAAAAGATGGCCAGACAAGTTTTCAAAATATATCGTATCTACTTCTGTAGATTATATATTATTGATAGATTAACCTTTCATTGTTTTGAAATCTTATATAAGAAGTTCATAGCAAGTTTATGTATTATTCACTCCATTAACAAGAGAAAGTGATTGAACTTCAACCACTAATTTATTAAGGGATGAAAGTACTTATAACTCGATCTCACACCAACTTATCAAATTGTATGAGCTTCCATTCTAAATCATCATATAATTATTAGGAAATGATTGAGCCTTTGTATCCATATTATAATCGTTCATTATTTATATTTTAATCGTACATATTTAAAAATGATTGAGCGTTTGTATCCATATTATAATCGTTTATATTTATATTTTAAAAGTGTTATTCTCCATAAACGAAAAAAGAATTTATATATTAATCAAAAAAGGTATTGTTCTTTACATTTACGAATTACAGTTCCAGCTGATGTATTAGCTATAAAAATATACAAATTTTAAAAACATTGTGGTACAATCAACTTTTCTGCTTTAATAAAGGCTATTGTTTGTTCTCTGGCAAAAACAAAGGCTATTGTTTGTTTACAAGTACCTACTTTTTTTCACGTATTAAATCAAATTATTCTACTCTATCATGTCGACTCAGCAATATATATGTGTGTGCGTGTATTGGTATGAAAATAATGGTGAGTTAATGGGTTAGCACTATCAATTATATGGATAAATAAATAAAGATAAATATGGAGGATGGCTCTTCCAGCCGAGATCATCGCGACATTTGACAAACTAAAATTTACATATTGTATATGAATGAGTATAGATAAAATGTGAATCGTAAATATTTGAAATGCATGAACAAAATAAATAAATTCACATTTTTTTATTAACTTATTCTCGATGATTATTATTGTCAATATAATGTCCTATCCGAAGCTTGAAAACACGTGCGAAATGTACATCTTATTTTATTTACTTATAAAAATGAAACGAAATCTGCAGTTGAAATAAATGAATTATATTCATGAATGATATTTGGGTGTATTCAAAGTACTACTAAGTTTTTGTTTAAATTTTAAGAATAAAAAATTAGGTGAATAGAATTATCATTCATTTGAGTATAAAAAAAAAATCGATCAATTTCGATTCACTCACTGAAAACTGAAAAGTAAAAACAAGATGAATATTGCTAAAAAATTAAATATTGAAGTTACACATTCTAATTTCTTCATACCTTTCAGAAATAACTTTAGAATTGCAAAAACCGTTATGACTGAAAACTAAATAAATTTATAATTTTGCTCTCGCGGTTTGATGACTCCATACATGTAACCTTGACAGAAAAGAATTAACATTAATTAAAATCATATAAACATCCCACGTATATATGGCAATCGAATCAAACCAATACTATATCCATGTGTTTTTTCTATTCAATTTTTTATTTTTGTTCGCATATTTTAATATATGTTCTCATTACTTTTTGTTCCTCTTCTTTATTATTCCATCCAAAATGTTGATCCTTCTATTTTCCTGAGGACCTGAACTAGAGCTTAATGAAGATAAACACTATTAATGTGTCATCAACACCATGAACTAGTGCTTTACTTGTGTGAACTGCTGATGAGGAGAAAGATATTGACCTAAAGATGTTATATATACTCTTTCTGGATCCGGTCGATTCAGAACGTCTTTAATATAAGATTAAGTTGATTTTGTTTAGTGATATTATAATTGAAAATACTATTTAATCATAACATATGATACATGTTATTAGATAATATTTTATATATTTTAAAGTAAAATATTTTCTTGGATAAATACAATAAAGTAGATAAGTCTGTAAAGTTAATATCTCAAAAAATGTCAGTTAATATGATATCGAGGACTCAATGGAGTATAATAAAACAACTTTAAACTCATGAGATTTAAGAGAGAATACATCGACATCATTTATCATTATTGATATTATAGAATGGTGACGCTGTACTAGGTCATACAAGAGAGTTTGTTTTCATGGATCTCTTGGTCATGAAATTCTAAATACAGTAGCAAATTAGTGATCAATATATAACATTCAAAAAGTTTTCCTATCGCTTCCTTTCCCTTCTACAAATCTTAAGCACTTTGATTCGCCTGAATGAAGTTCACTTTGTTAATGAGTAGACGTTTTGGTGATGGATTTTCACTACCCCTCAAGTATTTATCTTTGATCCTATAAAGAATAACTGTCTAGCTATAAGTAGTTAATATGCCATATGTATTTCTAAATATAATGATAATCATTTGCTTTAGTTTTTTCCCATATAATTCTTAAATATTGTTGAGGTATACGTAGCATCATCAGATAAATTTTCATTGAATCACTACCAAAAAAACAAGCTATACTAAATTTACGGATGAATGAATTATCGGTTTTTGTGGCGAAAGTCTGTCAGTAAAATTTAGTGACGGAACAAAAAATCCGGAACATTAAGCATCAATGTTTCTCATTTACATCTATTCTTTTGAAAAGAATATCAAATGGAGTATGGTTCAAGTTTTTCTTTTAAATATAAAATAGGAGTACAACAACAACAAAGCCTTATCCCGACTAGGTGAGGTTGACTATATGAATTACACGACGCCATTATGTTTGGTCAACTGCCATTGGTGATATTGAACAAAAGATCTCGTTGAAGATAATGTCGTTAAGAGTTCTTTTCGGTCTATCTCTCCCTCTCTTGTAAAGATTCCAACCCATTTGATCAACTATTCTTCCTGGTTCATCTAATTCTCTTCTTTGAACGTGTCCAAACCACCTCAAATGACTTTCTACCATTTTTTCTTCAATTGATGTTACCCCAACTCTTTCTCGAATATGATCATTGTAGATCCTAAAATCCGAATAAAATATGAACAATAAACGACGAGGCATCAGATACAGTGAGAAACTAGGAGATACGATGGAGACCGGATGAACATGATAATAATGTTCATGGACGTGCAGAGACCAACCGTGGAAGATATTATTGAAAATTGTGCGAGAATATTCTCTGTAGTGGGAATGTCACAGACATATTATAAATTATAAAATTGGTAGAGCCTAAAAGGCATTGGACATGTCAATAATTGAGATATCATTACCACCTAAAAGTTTTATTAATTTTTTAATTGAAGCAAGTTTGTGGTTGTTAAATAGACACTACATAACCATTAGTTATATATGCACGCATGCACACGTTTTGGAAAAATGAAAAGTAAACAAATCCAAGCACTCAAGCACCAATATTAATGTACGATGAAATTCAATTTCAATTTTTGGAAAATTAGTCAAGAAAACTAATCTATCATGTTCTAGTCCAATTGTGACTTGGTCCATCAATTTCATCATGTCATAACGTTAAGTCAGTCCCTAGAGTCTGGTTCTTTTGATAATTTCATCCCTATTTTAGTTAATAAAATGCACTAAAAACAGTGTTAATGGGCCAAGAAATGCCATCTTTAATTTTCCAACAAGAAGAATGAGATCATTTTCGATCCGTTTACACTGTTTCTCGTTCCGTCTAATTTAACCAACATAATGGACAAATTTATTAAAAGAACCAAACTTCATTCAATGAATAAATCACGGCGAATCAAATTTGAAACATCGAGATATAATTACAACTAAGTTAGCATTATTTGAAGGACTGAATGACTAAATTTCCCAAAAAAAATTTAATGTTTCGACTATATATTGAAGTGTTAAAAATTGAAACTTAATCACATAAATGTTGGTGAAGCGAAAAATAAGGAGTAGCCCGTCCACTTATATAACATAAAAATAGTGCATTTTGATGTCACTCCAATCTGCAATATAATCAGACCAAAAAAAAATCTGCAATATAAGAGTTCACATACCAAAACACATTTCTTAAGAAAACATGTAAAAATTACTTGGGTTTCTGAAGTTAATTATTTTTTTATCATTGCTCATATTTATTATGATACTATTAATAGATAAATTTATACGCATTAATAAACATTGAAGAAAATTATGAGCAAAGTAGGAAAAATGCATTAAATGAAGAGAAAATATAAGATTGCACTCTTATATTTTAGACAAAAAGTATTTAAACTTTAGACTCTTATATTACAAATTGATGGGAGTATTTATAAATGGGTTAAATGACATTGTTACTTATGAGCCACCCACCTACTGTCAAGAATAGAATAAGGCCATCCATGAAATAATAATATTCTCTCCCTTACTTCCCTTACTAAGTATAAAATCACTTTCACATTTCAATTTTTTTTTAAATAAAAATCACTTTCTAATTTTTCCCAATTAATCCTACTAACACTATTAATAAATAATCAAGAGAATGGAGAGTATAGATAAATATATATGGTTTGGGTGAATTGGTAATATTATATGATAATAATAATTTAACTAATATCTTTAATCTAATCAAATTAAGAAAAATAATCTTATATTTAGAAATTTAGAAACGGATGTATTAATATAAAGAGAAAAGAGATGTATTTGTTACCTCTCTAATAATAGACCGTCATGTTATATTAATCATTAGTTGACCGAAAAAATCACAAATAATAAGCCTATAAAAGATATAAATAAGTCTATAATAAGAAAATCAATAACGATTCAAAAAATAACATATGACGCTCCAACGACATACAAATAAATTTCCAAAAGCTACAAATACCAATAGACAAATTTAATTTGTGACGGAGTAACCCCATTTGTTTATAGCTATATACTTTTATTTCATTTTGATTTCGATACCAATGAACTTCGCTTACTATAATTAAACGACTTAATTTCATTTTGTTAGAATTTTTAAATCTTGTCTAAAATACAACAATGCTAACTAGACTACAATTATAGGAACCGACAATGAAAATCCAGCTTCGGTAACTGATCATCGTAATTGGTCAAATTGATACACAGTTTATAGGTTAGCTTTTGAGATTTACAGATCCTCCAAATATTAAGAATTCGACCAAGGGTGAAATTGACAATATGTTAATGAGAAGCATCATTGCATATTTTATTTTATTCCTTGAGGGCTGACACTGCACTACCCTTGTCCTAAAAACAGTATCTCTAAAATTGCACCTTAACTATAAATAATATATCAAGTATCAAAATTTGAATAATAGCACATTTCTATTCAAATAGTGAATCAACAAAATAAAAGAATCAAATGGATCTCCATAAATTGTATAAACTGGCACTATCCTTCCCAAATATGTAGAGCTTATCTTGGACAAAGTTACCATTATAATTATCTTTCGTAAATTTTTTTAAGGAAGCCATTGATGTTATTTGATTGGGTTATTAATCATGTTGGCCAATAAACAATTACTTAAGTTTCAATTCACACAATGAACATGAAAAATGGTGTCAACTTTGCCTAGCTAATATCAATTAAAAAGTATCATTTTGACTAACATTGTCAAAGTTTGTCTAACTGCCATTGGCCCCAATGACGTAACCAATAACATGTAAACACATGACTACTATCTAATTGCAACTAGGCAAAATTTGACTGTTAGTTGGTCAAAATGATACTTTTTATTTGTTCTTAAGCATATTGATATTGTTTATTATTTGTTATGTGAATTGATACTTGGATCAAAATGATCACTGACCCAATTGGGTGTTTAAAATTCATTAGTGAATATAATTATTCGAATAATTATAACTTCCATATCATATCTTGAATGTCACCCCAAATTCATTTGTTATGTGAATTCGTCTCCTTTCTCATGCAATGTTTATATATAAATCATGCTCTATACCTTTTTCCTTCTTCACGCGGGCGTGCGCACGGAGAGAAAAAGATTAAAAAGCTAAATTTCATAATCGACGAATACAAATTTGCTGATTCAAAACAAAGAAACGAAAATAATCCTTAGCTTTAAGTAGTTCAACCACTTATTTTGTATCTATACGGAATTTCTACTTCTAATTTGGATTTTTGTGTGGTAGTGTTAGTGTGTATGTCCTACAAATTAACCATGATATATATTATACTCCCTCCGGTCCTAAATTTAAGACCTAGTTGACTTTTTTGGAAAATCCTTAAAAAGCAAAATAAGTCAATTATAAATTGATTTACCTAATTTTTTTTCCTTAAACTAGTTTATTTAACCTATGAACTAATGACTAATCTAAAAATATATCAAATATGTCATAATTTAATACTACCTCCTGTCCTAAATATAGGACCTAATTGACTTTTTTTTGAGAGATTAAGGTTGTGAAATAGGTTATTATATGATGACATATTTGATATATTTTTAGATTATCCATTAGTTTATAGGTAAAATAAACTAGTTTAAGAGAAAAAGTTAAGTAAATCAATTTATAATTAACTTATTTTGCTTTTTTAAGGATTTTCCAGAAAAAGTCAATTAGGTCTTATATTTAGGACCGGAGGGAGTAATATATTTTGTAACCTTAACTTCTTGAAGAAAAAGTCAACTAGGTCTTATATTTAGGACCGGAGGGAGTATGTAAAAATAACACATCTACTTCCTATTATATTCTATATAATTTCTAGAGAATTTGATTGAATGAAGCAATTATCCTAAAGATACTTGTTATTCTTAACTTGTCCCTTCCCGTTAGTCAATTGGGATATCAATAAACATAGAAAACAGACATCTATTGGACGAATGAAGAAAATGAACGAGTTACTCCATTTCAAATTTCAAAATTTTTAAGAGGGCTGTGTGTACATATTGATATATTGATACACACACACACACACACACAGATATTAGGATCTATATTAATTAAAAAATTATTTTATAATACCACATGTTCTCTATATTATAATACCTTAGAACATGTCAAATGAAACTTTTTTTTGGGAAGGCTGTAGGGATTAATGAATTGGTTTCCTAGCTTCATTGCACCGTGTACAGTAGTGGAAACGGAAACATTTTATTTTATTCAATTGATCCATAGTAGTGATTTGTCCATAAACCACTCTTTTACAATTGAATCTCACTCAATACCTTCATCTTGCTTTGAAATTGCAAATAACTTTATGAACATTAAAAACTTTACAAATTTATTGAAATAATTCTACTCAAATGCCATAAAATTTAAATACAAGAGTTCTAAGGTATTCGCTACAAGAGAGAAAATAAAGTATGACCCAATAAATACTGCTAATAAAGCATTCAGAAGAATGCTAATACCAGGTTGCTACTTAGGAGTTATAGTACATTGAAATTTTTTCAAAATGGAATAAAATAAAATGAAAAATAAGATGCCAATAATTAGACGTCCACCTTCGAAGTGTGTTGCAATCGAAATCCTCACATTACATAACAATCAATGTCCAAGTGTAATAATAAATTCATTTTTACCAAAAGTCATTTTACTTTTACAATTTTTAAACATATATCAAAACTCAAATTACAAGAAATATGGGACGCCTGTCCTGGGTCCCCTCATCTGGTTGTTCTCCTCAGTTTCAGTGAAAAATTTAACTTCTCTCTCCTGTTGTCAAAAACAAAAAAGGTAAGAATTTTTAAAGTGCACCAACAGGCGGAATAAACTGGGGAACAAGATCATATAATTTACACCCGGATTTACAATAACAAGCTAGAAATAAGAAATTATAAGGTTCACATAACTTAACACTAAGCACTCCCATATCATATCCTATCATACTTGGATAAGCATTACAACCAATAACTTCCTATTTTTTTCAAAGGCCAAAACGATACCATCTATTTATAAAAAAAAATCATTATATTCAATTGTACGTATCAAATGATAACCCAGTTGAGAGATTGAAGGGCAGTACTCTTGAAGGGCAAGAAGCCTACAGGAAGCGGGTAATTCGGTGGATAGGCTGCCGTAAGGAAAAAGGGTGAAGAGAACTGGTGAAGGCTTTTGAGGAGAGTATGTTGACTTTCCTAATGATCTAAATATGAAAAGTTAATTTTTGTGGTATAATTTGATACCAATTTCAAATGTCTGCTTAGTCTCCAATTTTGTGGGACAAAATGTTGATGGGGATAATGAAGTAGACTGGTTCTCCCAACTCAATATACTAAAAGCTAACTAATGTACCTTAAAGTCTAAAAAGGGGCCAATGTAACAAGTCTAATTCAATTAACATGAATTACAATTCATTTTTCAAAATCGTGGTCTCCTTATTAGACATGGGTATCATGCAAAAATGAACTCTACTAAACTCCAAGAGAAGTACTGATTTTTTTTAAAAAAAACGGCGATAGATTTATATTAAAATGAAAAACAGACATAAAGAAGGGCTTTATTACATATCATCACATCAATTTAACTGTGATAACAATCAACATGAAAGCATATATAAATATAACACGTGCAATAGATAACTGACCATATTTTCGTTGAAGCTCAAAATAGAAGCAACATTTCCACACCGGTAACAATAATTAGGCGCGGACCATACCTGCAAAAATCCAAACACAGTGACTTGATGATTTATTCATTTTTAACAAGAATTAAAGTAACATAATAAGTAAAAAACAATAACTGAATTCAATTTAATTTAAATTTTAAAATGTTCTACTTACAGTTACAAGGCCTTTATCTTGAAACATATACTTAAGGCCTTCTTGCACAAGTTGATGAGCTCGACAAACAAGATCAAGAGTATTTATGTGATTGAACTGCATAAAAAATGAGGGATTTGTAAAACTACATAAAGTTTCAATTCTAAAATTGATGTTTCTTCAACAAAATCTAATATTGGAAAGAATTATTTTCATGTTTTCCTTTGAAGTTTCGTGCATGGAAATTTAAGAGGCAATATCCCTTGGGGATTTGCAAAGAAATGGAAAATCTATTGATAGCCAATGAGTTAACTTTTTATAATCTATGTTTGACGAGACCTCTTGTCCTTTCTTCTTAATGTTTTGCCCCTCAATGCATAATGACGTCACACGATCCATATAACCGACCTTGTCTAATGAGATAAAGCTTTGTTGTTGTTTTGCTCCTCAGTACATGATTTTGTATATAATTAAATAAAGATTCTCTAAAAGAACTTAAATTACAGTACCTCAGATGTGACCCTAGATCCGAAAAGCCAACCTGCACCGCGGGGACTGACTGCCCATGTCTCAATATCTTCAGGATCACTCCACATCAAATCACAAAAGGGTCCCTCATGTGGAATTTCACAATTTCGATCAACAACCCTTATCTGCAATTGGAAGTGAAAAAAAGCTTTATTACTAACTTCCAACATTTGACCAAAAAAAACTTCCAACATTGATAACATTTTTTCCAAATTAATATAAATGATAATTGTAAACAGTAATAATCCCATCAATAAGCTAATTTATTATCCAACAAATAGCATATTTTAACACTTTTGAGTTATTGTAGCCTGAAGTTAAACTTTCTTTGTTTATGGTGCTGCAAAGATACACCAGCACAAAATGTAAACACAAAGCAAGTGATGGATCAAACAAGTGCCATATAGAAGTATCTGAAAACAAATTGTCACTATATCATAATACTACTTAAAAGTGTGTAACAAATGGATAAAAATTGCAACCAATTGTGTGCAAACAACAACTTAAAATCTCCCAAATTCACATAAAAAAAAATCAAATCCACCACACAAATAACCTCTAAACACAGGCAGAGTGCAAACATGATTGATGTGATAGAAAAACATAAAACACACACCAGAAGTACATTCATAAGGCTTAATAAACTGATAACCTGATCGATTGTCCGAATGTCAGGAGAAAGACCGCCATGAACACAGAGGACCTGTACCCAAAACAAGTAATAAACTTCAGCTTCAACACATTAGCATCATTGAAACCAAAGTTGAAGTCCAAATCAGTGTTCCCACCCACCAACATGAATAAATGGTGAGATAGAGGGAGGAAGGAGGAAAGTAGAAGATATTTACAGTTCCATCTATTATTGCTGAAAGCGTAAGGTAGTCAAAAACATCTGTACAATACCGCCAAGCATTAGCATTTCCATACTTCCTTTGGCATTCATCATAAAATCCATAAACCTGAAAAAACGGTATATTAAAGAATGGACATAGATTAAAAAATTACATGTTAACATTTCAAATTGCTAGTTTTAAATATTTATCGCTTAACAGGCAGGAAAGCAAGAATGCAGTCACAACAAATTTCTTCATATATGAAACAATTAAATATTACATGATTGATGCTCTTAATTATATCACAAACTGTAGGCAACCTGATCAGTAAACAAATACATAAATCAACAAATAAAGGCATCACGAATACAATTTCAGTATTAGACATGAAAATCACAGATAAAACAAACTAGAGATAGTCATAAATTTCATTTCTTTCTTAAAATTTTCTCTTTTTATAAAATTAGAAGAGAACAGCGAACTGAAACTCCACATTTCGTAGATATAAAAATGAACTTCATAAGGATATATTACTGCCAAATTTCCTTCCAATCATGATTTACCATTGCTGCTTTAATATATTGAAACGGGACTAACTCTTGACGATCTAGTTCCAGTAAATAAGGGACATAATGCAGTCTATCACCTAATAATTATGGTGGGCCTCATAATAACTGTTTTTAATTATTATCTTTGCAACATTTCTGAAATCACATTCAATCTCCACTCTTCTGAAACCTTCCAACCAAACCAGAAGGAGGCCATATTTTTATCCTCCAAAGATTTATTTCTGATAAGATCTCCACTCTCCACCACTTCATTCTTCCTTTTACAGCATCATCACGATTTAATTTTGATCAGCCTTGACCATAATCAATCGACACTAACTGAACAATATGCCAACTTCTCACAGACCCTTCACTGCATCTACAGCTGCTACAGATCCTAAACTTACCCATACATGTAGTGGCATTGATTCGGCTACAGAAATCTGGATCAAGGAGCAACAATTTGACACTAATAATGCGACCTAGTCCCCACATCCAATCCCATTTTCCATCATTCAACCTAAAATATTTTTTAAGATCTCATGGAACAGCTGTTGTTTGAAATCCCCATGTAAATAAATAGTTCATCTTAAAGGTGTATCCCTTACAAGAGTTTAATGAAGAAAAAGACAGATAATGGAGAAAACTGGCAGTAGGTTTGAGTTAACAATCACTTGAATGAGATACTTTCTAGGTATGGAAATAGAACAGTACAAAGAAACAATTTCAGTGTCACAAAGAAAGTAAGCCTACTTGAAGAGACCGATATGCTAGGGTACAAAAAGGAGAACATACTTAGATGGCGGCTAGAAGAACAAAGGTATTAAATTGTTTACAAATACCAATAGGGCAAGATCAATGATAACTGGGAGATCTACTACAACTACAAGTTATCCAACATTTGTATGGGGCTGCCTCGGAGAAGCAAGAAGTAACAAAATGTTGCCAAAAGTAGTGGTGAAGCAGAATTTAGAGCCTGAAAGTCAAAATCCTAATGGCACTACCAACAAGATTACAGCAAGACTAATTGACAAAGGCTATAATCAAAAGTCTAGTTTTAATTATTTTAAGATATTCAATTCTTCAGTGAAACTTATAACAATTCCAGTTGTGTTTACCTGAGCTATTTCATGTGGCTGGCTTATACATTAACTGAATGTGCAAAATACCCTCTTGAATGACACAATTCAAGAAAAGGTATGCACAAGTCAACCTCAAAATATTTGAATCTAGTGACAACACTTGTATGCAAATTTCACAACACCCTCGATGGATTCAAACAAGCTCTTAAAGCTTGTTTTGAGAAGCTATCAGTAAAATCCATGCCCTCACTTCAATCAGCTAGATATGCATCCTCTACAGTCATTGAACATTCTAGTGGGAAATCTACATGAGCCCTGGTTTATGTAGATGAAATTCTGACTCCAGAAAAATAATGGGAGCATTATACAGCTTATATCCAACCTAAATAAGGCTCGTGCACTAAAGGATTTAGATTAATCGAATCATTTTGTCAGAATTTGGGTCAAGAAAACTGATGATGACAACTGGCATTTGTCTCAAAATTCAAATACATTTAGGGCTTACTCAGAAGGAAAAGTATATAAACACTCAAATGGCTCCTCAATTGTATCGTTCCACTCTAGATGCATTACAATACACCAACATTACCCAGAGTAGAATGGCTTTATTCAATAACTGAAGCCTATGAATTCATTTATACACTTGTATAGCCACTTGGCAGCAGTCAAAGAGATGCTGACATATTCTACAGGGAATATTAACCATAGAACCTGTCTCAAGAAAATACCACATTGTGTTAAATGGTACAAATGATGCTAACTAAAGTTGCGATGTGGTTGATAGGAAGTCTACATCAAGTGGCCATATTATTATAGGTGCGGATAGTGACATGGTAACATAACAGTCTGGATTGAATCTCATGTCAAAACTTCCAGATCCAGTATTACACTACTTGTGGCTCATTGAACAAGTTGAGTATAGGCTTTGACTGGCAATCAAATTTTTCATGCTCACACAAAGCATGTCAATTAGATAGTTACTTTGTACATCAAAAGATTCCACAAGTGCGACTTGTGGTGACTTATATCTTATCCTAAAATCAGTAGGCAGTTAAATCAACAAAACCACTCATTATCAATTTGTTTATCTTTGATCTAAACTTAATGTTTCCCTAATCCAAACAAAATTTTGTGGCCATGTAAGGTTAGATAAGTCAGTAAGTTATTACTGTAGTAAAACACTCTTCTTTGATACATCTAACCTATACGCTAGAGGGATTCAATACAACACTTCATTTCTTCTCAGATTTCCATCATCCCAAACCTCTAACTACAAATTCTGAAATCTTTCAAGGGTCTTAAACAACCAGTCCACTACCTACCTTGTAGATATAAAATAAGAAGGAAAAGGAAAAGAAAAAGAAAATGTCCTAGCAATCATATTTTTACAAATTAGGTATTTTGTGGAAATATCTCACAAATAGAAGATTTCAGAAGCTTCGTTCATTTTTTTTAAACCTTGCCCTCATTTGCCTTCAAAACAAATTTGAACCTAAAAGCATGAATACAATGGTGGTAGCAGATCACCATTTAATAAGGAAAAATACAAAAATTTTAGAATATAACCATGACAATCAACGATTCTAGATTAAACAGTTGGCACAAATTCTACTGTTGGAGTTGACAGTTAGAATGATATTATGCAAATCAATGGAGAAGACCTCAAATCCCCTGAATACACTATTCATCTTAGCATGAAAATATCATTCTATAAATATGCTCTGCTACTAAGTACCAATCACTATCTGACAAACACAATTAACATGGCAGAAAAAATAGACCGGAACATGATAATTTGAGAACACACCTGGGTTAGCTGCCTACTTTCATGGTTTCCTCGTAGAAGGGTAATATTAGCAGGGTATCTATAAGAGTACAAAAATATTAATGTTGTACAATTATAGATTAATAATTAAGTCAATTGTGTAAGTAAATAACACAGTATAACAACACCACCAAAAGAAAAAAAGTTGAAATATGAAAGAAATCTAAAGCACCAACTGAGACTCATCCAGTTTGATACAACAATAGAATGGACCTAGTGAGATAAGGCTGTGTTTTTAAATAATATCTATATCTTCATTGTTGTTAAAGAGGAACACAAATCATCCTCCATTCACCTCTTCATTCTTTTCCATTTCCATATCCAGCACTCTACCCACTAGAAAGCCCACAAATGTAGGACATCATTTCTAATTCATCTTACTATATAACTGTCAAGCCATTTTCAATAATTAAAAACCCACAGGGTCAATGAAATGCTAAAACTAAATGTAGGATGCAAAAAATGATCTGCATGAATATTTAATTGTCAAACCACATTGAGTAATCTTAAATAACAGATCATTGATGACATTAGTTTTATTATAAAGATTGTAGTGTATTCATTTAGATTGGATTGCTAAGAATTTTTACCATAAGTTTCTTTCTACGCATTTTTCAAGGAGGAAAAGTTACTATAAATGTATCCTTGTGGCTTTCAGTGAATGGTGTTTTAAAAGGATGCCCTTGTGGATTTATGGAGGCTGGAGAGTTGTTTTGAACATATTGCCACCTCAGTAACCATATTAGGTTCTAAATATTACAGAAAAAGTAAATGGAAGAGTTGTCTGCATGGAAACAGAAAATCATATTCAAATTGTTCAATGTTAAAGATGCTGAGAAAATAGTATCAAGGTCATTGATTGATCTATTGACATCATGGACTACCAATGAATCAATAATCATCCTTCGATAGGAGAAGGCACCCTGAAACGGAAACTCCCTAATTGGAAAAGTTAAGGATGAGAGAAAAATTAAAATCTAACACCTCAACCAAACTACAAGAATAAATGATGAGAAAATAAACCTACTATGACATATGGTGCATGTAGATTTTGTGTATACATCAAAATACATATGAACAACAAAATAGTCAAGACAGAAGAAAACATGCAAGAAATTCACAAACCTAGCTTTAAGAAGTAAAAGGATGGTAAAAACTTCCAGACTATTGTACCCTCTATCAACAAAGTCTCCCTGCAACAAATCTAGGATCAGATAAAGGATAAATCTTACCTTAATTAATACAGTTTCTTAACAGAAACGTAGTGCATACCATAAAGATATAATTTGTCTCAGGTACATGACCCCCAGTCTGGAAAAGCTTCATCAGATCATGAAATTGGCCGTGAATATCACCACAAACAGTTACTGGGCTATTCACAGGCTGCACATTGGACTCCTCAATGAGTATTTCTTTTACCTAAAATATCATGAAACAATTAGCTGTTGGGCCAATTCCTAGCTCATCACATACTTAATTGTTCAAATATCACAATATAAAAAAAAAATACTTCTCCAATCAAACATTGCAAGTAGGGAAATCCCAGATAAATAACATTTGAATTTCAAAACCATTTTAACTAGTGAAATAGCAGGAATAACTAGTTGAGTAGCGACATTACCTAGGATTTCCTCTTGCAAGTATAGTCTTATAGAGCAAACACAAAACAAACAGTTTTCCCAGCAAGCAATATTAAGAGAAAAGGATAAAAGAACATTAATTTCCCACTACGCTCCAAACAGCTCAGGTCTTATCATTCCAAACAAACCCTTGACACAAAAAATATAGGCTTACAAATCACCAGAATAACCACCTTATACATCAAAAAACTTAATTATCTCTCAGAAACTAATTATTATGTCTATCCATAAACTTAATTAAGGAATGAAAGAGCACGTGATACGCAAAATAAAATCTTCATAAAACTTAAAAACACATAGATAATAATAATAATTCAACGATAAGAGGGGAGACAAAGACAATTTTAAGATGGCAGAAAATAAGTGAAGTTAGGGCAAACAAAAGATTCGCATTCGCAATAGAATGAATAGAAACCCTATTTAGCGAAAGGCTTACATATTCGCAAAGAAGTTGAAGTTCGTCTTCGAGAAGATGGTTGCCTTCCTTCACCTTCACGATCCATTGGTCCAAATCCATCGTTCACTGCGCCTCAAGCCAAGCTGCGTGGAATGAAAATTTTGCTTCTCTCAGGTTTCAGCTTCAAAGAGAGAGAGAGAGAGAGAGGCGTAGAGATCCAAAAGTTTTTTTTTTTTTTGTGACGAGGGCCCAGGATTTTCTTTCATTTGATAAACAGATCCATGAATCTTCAGAATTTTAGGGGTTTTGATGTAATTTTCTTTTTTATCTGAAAGTTTTAATGTATATGTATAATTTGAAAATATGTGGAGTAGAAATGTAGAATCCTGAATTTCTCTAATTTTAATGTAATTTAGTTAACTGCTATTATTATTGTTAGGACTTAGGAGTGTTCATGGGAGGGTATGCGATTAGTAATTTAGTACACCATGTCGCGGCATAGGGTTTCTGTCTCATGTCCTGTCTTATCTCTAACTTTGTCTCATTCTGATCGGATCAGGACGAAATTCCCAAAAAAATTTAAAATTTTTTTATTAAAAATATCTACTTATAAAAAAATTAACGCTTTTGATTACATCAAATAAAGAAATTTATTTTTGTCCAACAAAACAAATAAAATTATTCAATATTGCTTCTACATTATATTTTAGGGTTAAATATCATTCTGGCCAACAAATCATTTTCAAAGGGTCAAATTGGCCAAAAAACAATAAAACGCCTCATTAAAATGGTTCATTTTGGCAAAAAGAGCATTGGAATGATATTTAACCCTATATTTTATACAACATAATGAGCTAACTAGCAGTTTACCCATGCGATGCATGAGGCAGCGACTTATTTGTTGAAGTAATATGCTTAATTGGAATTATTTGTGCCCTTTAAAATAGATATGTGAAACTGTTTAAACATATTAAGTTGACAAAATTAGACGTAGAGTTATTGAAGAATATTATAATGAAAACCCATAAAAAAAATTGTTGAAATGGAATATATAAAATGATTTTTGCCTTTATAATGAATCAAAAGGATATACAATATATTTAGACATGCCTAAGTTTATGTATAATGTATTCAAGCATTCTAACGTATTTGTTTAAGTGCCCGAATTCTCTCTCCTTTGTGAGTGCTTTCCTCTCTCTCCTTTGTGAGTGCCTTTGTGATTCCATTCTATAACTCCCACTGTGGATCATTGATCTCTGGTGGGTTTTAGCTTATCAGTTATTACTCTTTAATTTAGGGGTGAGTCATCTGTGTTTGGAAGGGTGCAATCATTATTGGGAAGGAGGTACGCTCATCTCTTCTAAGTTCGTTTACTGAGTGTGTGGTATACTTGAAATACTTTGTAAGTGAGTGAGTATTATTTTGCTGAAAAGATGAGAAAAACAAGAGAAGTTTGTTTGAATCTGAATAAGAAAGCAGTGAACTCAGCCAGGAAAACTCTTGTTGGGAAGATCATGACAGATAAAACGCTTAATAAGCCTACTGTCATCTCAATGATTAAGAAGAGTTGGCAAGTTAATGAGGAAGTGGAAATACTTGAGTTGGATAAGGCAAAATCAGTTTTTTTATTCCATTTTAGTGATGAGAAAGATTTTAATCGCATATTGAAGGACAAACCTTGGTCTATCCAAGGCCATCTTTTAAATCTTCAGTTATGGGATGAATTTATGATTTTGAGTGAAGTGGATTTTAGCTTTGCGCCATTTTGGGTGCAATTTCATGGGCTTCCTTTGGCTGCATTTGATGTTGATTGTGCTAAAATTTTAGGAAATGCAGTGGGGGAGACTTTAATGGTGGAAAATCCAGAAATTGATGGTAAATTACATAGAAGCTTCATCAGGGTCAGGGCTTTAATAAATCTCAATGATCCATTGATTAATGAGATATTAGTTCCTAGGGAGGGAAGAGATCCAGCAAGGGTGAAGGTTAAATATGAAAGGCTCCAAAATTTCTGCTATACATGTGATCGTATAGGCCATGAAATGAGGAATTGCAATTGCAAAGAAAACAAAGAATCATCAATTGAAGAGTCTAAAGGTTCTTCATTGTCTTTACAAGTAATCTCTTAGTAAGAACTCTCTTATAGATCACTCCCCTTACAACTTGCAAGTGTACAACTCACTATTAAGATCCCACTATCTTAAGAGTAATCCTCACTTGGATTGAAATTACAAGAGCTTGTTCACTTAATGAAAAAGTTTTGATACACATTAAAGTACAAAAGTAATCAATGAATGTAACTGAGAGTAGGTGAGCATTGAATGCAAAAGCTATTGGTAGCTTGAGAATGTATTCAATGACTTCACCAACTTCTTCACCAATTGCATTTATAGCTGTCTTTGGAATTATGCTTGTTTGTGAAGTTATAGTTGTTATCTTGTGTGGATGAGAGATGGTAAATCTAATGGAGTGTTGATTTGATTATATTTTTGTGTTGTATTAACTCCTTTCTAGCATATTAGTTTTAGTTAATCTCACTTAGTTAAATTTAGAAAGCAGACCCTTTTTCAAATGTTTCAATTCTTGTATCTATGTATAATGTTAACTTCATAAAATAGATTTGGCATACTTTGCTTAAATGGTTGCACATTGTACTTTCAGAGTAAATCCATCTCCAAATTGATTATAAGGCTTTACTATATCACTGATTTTGTTATTTAATTAATCACACTTAAAGCATGCTTAAATTAGGACCTGCATCACTTGAAATGAGATTAGAGTACAATTATAAAATGTCACACTTGATCAACTATGCTTCTTTGACCGGTTTAGAATCATCTGACCAAGTTTGAAGACAATCTAACAGTGGAAATGTTTGTAACTACTAATTTATTTACTAGGGTTTCGTTTGTAGTGAACTATAAAATATCTTGTACGCTATGATTTATTAATCTCACACTCTAACCAAATTTGACAACAATCCAATGGTGGAATAGTTTGAAATAGAAAATTTAAAGATCTAGGGTTTTATTTTCAGCATGGCGAATTTGTGAAATTCTTCCACCAGCATTTCGGATAGGCTCTGTGGGACTCAGCATGGCGAATTTGTGAAATTCTTCCACCAGCATTTCAACACGTCTCGCTTTTACTCCCCTGGTTCCAGAGTGTGCAGCCTCAAGAGCCTCCCACATATCTTTTGCATTTTTGTGGTGGCTGATCCTGTGATACTCTTTGGGGCTGAGAGCACACTGGATGTAGTGCATGGCCCGATGGTTCATTTGGACTAGGGCATAGTCCTCAGGAGTGTATCTGGCTCGTGCTTTTGCAAATCCATCCTCATCTAGTGGAGTTTGATCCCCTCGTTCTATTACGTCCAGAGTCTGATTTCAGTTGATTTGATATAAGTCTCCATTTTGAACTTCCAGAATGAATAGTTGTACCCATCGAAGTCTGGGGGCTTGTTGGGTTGAACGGAGACATCTGGTAGAGAATAGTCTGTGTCCATCACTGGATCTTTGCCTTCTGATTCGTTGGAATCGAGTGAGAAGGACCTTGCTCTGATACCAAATGAATGTAATGGATGCACAAGAGGGGGGGTGAATTGTGCTTCAAAAATAAATACTCAAATAAAACAACACAAGATTTATACTGGTTCGGTCTACCTGACCTACGTCCAGTCCTCAACCACCCAGGCCGAGAGTTCCACTATAACTCAGGTTTTAAATCGGGTTCACCTGAAACCTTACAACCGCAAGTTTTGCACGGGATCACTTGCAACCTTACAACAAGTTTTACACAGGCTCACTTGTAACCTTTCTAACTAGCTCCCCCTCACACCAAGCAAGGGGTTAACCTTTACACTTAAAGGATTTTGACTAAGTTCTCTCAAAGAACAGATGGTGTTACACACTTAAGTACAATAAATGCTCTTATAACACGAAGAGACTTAACTACAAGGAGTACAGAATAAGTAGGTGAAAAGAATCACTCGATGTGTTAAATGCTCTTCGCTTTTCTGGGCAGCTTTGAATGCTTGAAGATGTTCTTAGTTTTTCTCGCTCTAACTTCTCTCAAGAATATTCAAAGATCAATTAATTTCTTCATAAATGAAGTTGAGCTTCCTTATATAGTCTTCAAACATTTTGAACTCTTGGTAGGTGGGCTAGCCGTTTGAATATGTCCGTTTTTCCCTTGTTACCGTTTGCCCATTAATTGCTTCATCAATGTATAGCAGGGTTGACTTGCTTTATCTCTGGAAAGTAATCCTGACACCTCTGCTCTGACATAAGCATTCTGACACTGCATCTCTGAACGTTCTGACATTCTGATTGCTTGCGGAAGCAACTTCTCATCCGGAAGCAATCCTTACTTAGTGTGCTGCACTTGAACGTTAGTATAGCAATATAAGCACATAGTCACATGCAGTGGGTGTTCCCTAAGTCTAATGTGTATCCGGAAGCACTTCTACATCCGGAAGTGATTCCACTTGATGAAGGATCTAGCTCACCATCACTTACTCTAGCTCAGTGTATTTCATTCCAACACTCAGCGCTAGTCACTAAGCTATCGGAAGCACTTTTACTTGACGTGGTGAACTTACTGACGCTTAGGGTTATATTTCTTTTATCAGCCTGTGCCAGTCTAAGTCTAACTGGAAGCAATTTCACTTGACGTGACTGATTCACTGACACTTAGGATTATATAACCTCTATTAGTCTGTGTCAGTCTAAATCTATCATGAAGCACTTTTACTTGATGAGGTGAACTCACTGACGCTTGGGGTGATATCTATTCTATCAGTCTGCGCCAGTCTAAGTCTTACAGGAAGCAACTTCACTTGACGTTGCATTTTTACTGACACTCGGGGTTATATCTAATTTATCAACTTGAGCCAGTCTAAATCTATCAGGAAGCAATTTCACTTCCGGTTGAAACATAGCTTAGTCTTAAGGTTTTGTATATCTAGCGCTCATGGACTAAGTTAAATCCCTAGTGATTTACTCGCTGCCGCTGGGGGATAAATCATTCATCCGCGTGCGCGAGTCCTAGTTTATCCGGAAGTAAATCCTCATCCGGTTGCACTCTTACTTGGGATTCTATGTTTACCTATTGCTTTCTAATTACTTAGCCTAATCTTTTATATTTTAGTCTTCATCAAAACTTAAGATTCTAACATTCTCCCCCTTTTTGATGATGACAAACCTAGTTCTATCAATTGAGTTCATAAGAAAGAATTTAGTAAAAGATTAAAAGCAATAGATAAGAACAAGTAACTTAGACAAAATATTATTGATAAACATAAGTTACAAGTCAGAGTATACTATCAAATAATATTTCGAAGTAAGGAGCATTTACAAGTAAGTAACACCAAGCAATTATGAATGTATGCATGAAAAGAAAAAAAAATTGGATTGGGGGTTCAGGGTCTATGTTTCTTTTTCCTCTCCCTCTCCTTTTATCTCTTCAGCCCGTACTTCATCATGGTCCTTGCTCAGCCGTTCTCTTCGCGAGACATCCTTCGTGTGAACATAGAGTGAACATTACATCTCTCCCCCTTTTGGCATCATCAAAGAGGAAGATGATTCTCGGCTTGGTACATTCTGTCCTTAAGCTGCTGGATTTGTTCCCAGTCTAAAGGGAAGCTCTTCCTTTTGTATTTCCGGCAGATTTGATCGCTGCAGCCTCCTCCTTAGGGATGGACTTCCTCTTCTTATCAAGCTTCTCTTGATAAGAATCCACTAACTGTTCTGCCATTCTACCAGAAGTTTCAGGTTGACCTTGAATATTTTCATTCTGCCCCGGTGTATCCTGCCCAGAAACTTCATGGTGTTCTTGATGTTCATTGCGATGTTCTTCACGATGCCCAGATTTCCCAGAATGTTGAAGGCTTGATTTCCCAGATTTTGACTTGTGTTTCTTAGATGAGGAAGGTTTCTTTGAAACTGGGTTTGTTTCATGGGATTCGGCCATTTTGTTGTGGGTTTGTGATAAAATGCGAAGAAAATGAAGAACATAGAAGAAGATGAAGAGTTTTACATGCAGAGAATTTGTGAATAAAAGTGAAAAGTGAAAGTGAAAATGATGTCCTATTTATAGGTACAGTTACTAGGGGTAAAATGGTCATGTTCCTTCATATTTTCACACATTGGGTAGCGTAAACGACTTAAGTTGGAACGACACACCTGATGACACGTGTAGCTTCACATTACCAGAGAAGACATAACGTCTCTTTTGGGAAGTTGAAGAGTTTTCTGTAGTGACGTGTTTCTTGACTAGTGCTGGCGCTCTCTTAGCTTGATCATCCAGTGTCAGTGAGCGATCATTCGGAAGTGGTTTTGCTTCCGGTTGCACTTGCTTAAGATTTAACATTGAGTACCTGCAAAAACATATATTGGCACTCCGATGCCTAAGTTAGTATTGCTGTAAGTGATAAACAATCAAGTATAATGAATGGAATTTACACTTCATTTGGGTTTACCATTCCCAAATCACCTCTAATGAAAGTAAATTGGTCAACCCCTAGAGGCTTGGTGAAGATGTCAGCAAGCTGTTGTTGTGTGGGGACAAACTGCACCTTGACATCCTTCTTTTGAACATGGTCTCTGATGAAGTGATGTCTGACGTCAATATGCTTTGTCCTTGTGTGCTGAACTGGATTCTTGGCGAGGCTGATAGTGCTTGTGTTGTCACAGAGGATAGGTGCCTCAGGGAACTCCAAGCCAAGATCTCTCAACTGGTTCTTTAGCCACAGCACTTGAGCACAACAACTTGCTGCAGCAATGTATTCTGCCTCAGTGGATGACAGAGACACACAAGTTTGCTTTTTGCTAGCCCAAGACACCAGACAACCACCAAGGAAGGCGCATTGTCCACTGGTGTTCTTCCTATCTGTCTTATAACCTGCATGGTCAGAGTCAGAGTAAGCCCACAAGAACTCTTGGTTGCCTCTGGGATACCAAAGACCAAGTTCTTGTGTTCCCTCAAGGTATCTTAGGATACGTTTAACACATGTTAAGTGTGACTCCTTGGGGTTGGCTTGAAACCTAGCACACATGCCTACACTAAATTGAATGTCAGGCCTACTCGCTGTTAAGTATAAGAGGGAACCTATCATTCCCCTATACATGGGCAAGCTGACAGATTTACCTTTAACATCAGCGTCGAGTGCGGCAGAGGTGCTCATAGGAGTGTCATACTCCTTGCATTCATCCATCCCAAACTTTTTGAGTAGTTCTCTGCAGTACTTAGTTTGGGAGATGAAGATTCCATTCCTTTTCTGTTTGATTTGCAGGCCTAGGAAGAATGTTAGTTCTCCCATCATTGACATCTCAAATTCACCCTGCATAGTCTTAGAGAAATCTTCACAAAGCTTCTCGTTAGTTGCCCCAAATATAATATCATCAACATAAATTTGGACAATTAGCATATCTCCATCTTTGTGAAGGATAAACAGTGTATTATCTAATTTGCCTCTTGAGAAACCCTTGCCCAGCAAAAAGCTGCTGAGTCTCTCATACCAAGCTCGAGGAGCTTGTTTCAGGCCATATAAGGCTTTCTTTAATCTATACACATGTTTGGGGTACTTATGGTCCTCAAAGCCAGGAGGTTGTTCTACATATACCTCTTCTTTAATATAACCATTAAGAAATACACTCTTTACATCCATTTGATATAATCTAAAACCTTTCATGGATGCAAAGGCTAGAAGAATTCTTATTGCTTCAAGTCTAGCAACTGGAGCAAAAGTTTCTTCATAGTCAATGCCTTCTTCTTGGTTATATCCTTTGGCTACTAGTCTGGCTTTGTTTCTGGTGATTTGACCTGTCTCATCCAGTTTGTTTTTGAAGACCCACATGGTCCCCACTATGGATTGATGAGACGGCCTTGGGACTAGTTCCCACACTTGACTTCTCTCAAATTGATTTAGCTCTTCCTGCATGGCAATAATCCAGTCGCAGTCCTCAAGAGCTTGTTCAACTGAAGTTGGTTCGATTTGAGATAGAAATGCTCCAAACTCAACTTCATTTTGAACTTGTCTTCTAGTTCTGACACCAGAAGAAACATCACCAAGCACTTGATCAAGAGGGTGATCCCTGTGATGTCTCCTAGCTATTGGCAACTGTGCCTCCTCAGGCATGGGTTGCACTCTAGGTTCATCACTGGGTTCACCTTCTTCTTTGGGATTGCTTGTTGGTGTTTCTTTTGGTGGTGAGGAAGATGATGGTAGTTTTGGAAGGTTAAGTACTTCATCATCTTCTGTGGATTGTTCCCATGTAGGAGTTTCATCAAATACAACATGCATGGATTCTTCTACAGTTTTAGTTCTCATGTTGTATATCCTATATGCTTTACTCCTAAGGGAATATCCTATGAATATACCTACATCAGCCTTTGGATCAAACTTACCCAAATTTACCTTTCCATTATTATGCACGTAGCATTTTGATCCAAATATTCTGAGGTGGCTGATGTTGGGCTTCCTCCCTTTGTATAGCTCGTATGGAGTTTTATCCAGGCCCTTGCGAACATAGGCTCTGTTGGAGATATAGCAAGCAGTGCTCATAGCGTCCGCCCAGAACACTTGAGAAACCTCTTTCTCGTTGAGCATGCTTCTAGCCATCTCTGTCAGAACCCTGTTCTTCCTTTCGACTACTCCATTTTGTTGAGGAGTTCTTGGAGTTGAGAAGTTATGTTCAATGCCGTTTTGCTCGCATAGCTCAGAGAAGCTATGGTTCTCAAACTTTCCTCCATGGTCTGTCCTTATGGCTGTGATTTTGAGCTCCTTCTCATTCTGCACTTTCTTAGCCAGGACAACAAAAGCATCAAAAGCATCTTGCTTAGAGGCAAGAAACATAGTCCACGTGAACCTTGAATAGTCATCCACCACCACTAAAGCATATAGGTTTCCACCCAAGCTTTTTACTCTCGCTGGCCCAACCAAATCCATGTGGATTAGTTCCAAGGGCCTGCTGGTGGAGACTCTCTTCTTGGTTTTAAACGAGGACTTTGTTTGCTTCCCTCGTTGGCAGGATTCACAAATAAAATCATGCTTAACTTTAAAAGAGGGAATACCTATAGCTAGCTCATTTTTAATTAGCATATCCAATTGAGTAAAATTGACATGAGCTAACCTCTTATGCCAAAGCCAGCTATTCTCGTCACTAGATATTAAGCATTTTTCTTCTAACTGTTGACATAAGTCTAAGGTATATAGATTCCCATTCCTATTTGCCTTAATCTTGCATTTTAAGTTGGCCTTATCTATATTCAGATCCTGCTTATCAACTATTAAGCACTCATTTGAATCAAATATTACCCAGTTTCCTCTGTCCGTGCTCTGGCTCACGCTCAGCAGGTTGTGACAGAGACCGTCCACTAGATAGACATCTTTGACTGGTCCAACTTCTCCGACTCCAGTGATCTTACCACTTTGATTTCCTCCAAAGGTCACTGTGGCTCCATCTTTGATCACCAGAGATTTGAACTTGTCTCTGTCTCCAGTCATATGTCTCGAGCATCCGCTATCAATGTACCATTTTCTGTTCTTGGATGCCTTGAGACACACCTGAAATAATCAAGCAAACTTAGGTACCCAACCTCTCTTGGGTCCTCTGTCATTAGTATTTGGCGCCCTTGGTCTAGTTTTGGTCTTACCCTTGGGCTTATGATCATTTGGAGCCTCTGGCCTAGTGCTGGCTCTAGGCTCTTGGGTTTTCCCTGTGGAATGATTCCAGGCTCGGGATCCTTGTCCTCTCTTGGTTTCCTTTGCAGGTGGAGGATCCTTTGTGGCCTTGGTTCCTTTAGGGACCCATCTGTAAGAGCTACTAGCTCCATGCTTCTTAGCATTACAGGTGGACGTGGAGTGTCCTTTCCTGTTGCAGTAATTACAGAAGCTAAAGGGTGAGGAGCTATGATTGGTGGCTTTATGGAAGAACTTCAAGTAAGGCTTTACTTTTGGTTCTACCCACCTTTTTACCTTAGGGGTATACCCCAAGCCAGTTCTATCCCTATATGCCCTTTGGTTCATTAAGAGTATATTTAGCATTTCTGAACCATTGGTAAACTTCTGCAGGGCAATTTGCAGCTTGTTATTTTCCTCTGAGATTTTGCTGCAATTAGGGCAGCTCTCAGGTGTTGGGGCATTGGGTTCTACTTGGGAAGAACCCTGGCCATTCACTACCGGAAGTCTTCTAGCTTCCGCTAGTTCCTCACTTAGTGAGTCCACCTTGGACTCAAGTGATTCCTTTTTGGTTTTCAACACTTTATAGGCATTACATGGTCTAGAGAATTCTTCATGAACCTCATTGTAAGCCTCTTGTAGTTCAGGAAGAGTTACCTCATGATCTTCGTTGGTGAGGTCAAGATCTGAAGATGCCTCTTCATCCTCTTCTCTGGCTACCAGGCAGAAGTTGGCAGCTTCTTCTTCATCACTTGCTTCCTCATCTGAGCTATTTACCCAAATGGAGGAAACAAGAGCCTTTCTTTTGTCCTTGCCTTTTGACCTCTGCAGGCTGGGACACTCAGCCTTGAAGTGACCAGGCTTATTGCATTCAAAACACACAGGGACCTTTTCTTTCTTGTATCCCTTTCTCTGGCTGGAATCACCTCTCTGATAGCTTCCCTTCTTTCTGAAGAATTTTCTAAATTTCCTCACCATCATAGTCATCTCCTCATCGTCCATCTCCTCCTCATCATCCTCATCATTGTCATTGATCTCCTTGCTGGGAGCAACGAGAGCAAGGTTCTTGTTCTTGGATGAGGGTTGAGGAGCTCTCATAGCCAGCAAGGTAGGTTCATATTCAGCAAGAGAGCCAAATAGTGCGGTGATGGAGCAAGGTAGGTGAACCGAAGCTCCAGCTCTCGGATAGGCTCTGTGGGACTCAGCATGGCGAATTTGTGAAATTCTTCCACCAGCATTTCAACACGTCTCGCTTTTACTCCCCTGGTTCCAGAGTGTGCAGCCTCAAGAGCCTCCCACATATCTTTTGCATTTTTGTGGTGGCTGATCCTGTGATACTCTTTGGGGCTGAGAGCACACTGGATGTAGTGCATGGCCCGATGGTTCATTTGGACTAGGGCATAGTCCTCAGGAGTGTATCTGGCTCGTGCTTTTGCAAATCCATCCTCATCTAGTGGAGTTTGATCCCCTCGTTCTATTACGTCCCAGAGTCTGATTTCAGTTGATTTGATATAAGTCTCCATTTTGAACTTCCAGAATGAATAGTTGTACCCATCGAAGCCTGGGGGCTTGTTGGGTTGAACGGAGACATCTGGTAGAGAATAGTCTGTGTCCATCACTGGATCTTTACCTTCTGATTCGTTGGAATCGAGTGAGAAGGACCTTGCTCTGATACCAAATGAATGTAATGGATGCACAAGAGGGGGGGTAAATTTTGCTTCAAAAATAAATACTCAAATAAAACAACACAAGATTTATACTGGTTCGGTCTACCTGACCTACGTCCAGTCCTCAACCACCCAGGCCGAGAGTTCCACTATAACTCAGGTTTTAAATCGGGTTCACCTGAAACCTTACAACCGCAAGTTTTGCACGGGATCACTTGCAACCTTACAACAAGTTTTACACAGGCTCACTTGTAACCTTTCTAACTAGCTCCCCCTCACACCAAGCAAGGGGTTAACCTTTACACTTAAAGGATTTTGACTAAGTTCTTTCAAAGAACAGATGGTGTTACACACTTAAGTACAATAAATGCTCTTATAACACGAAGAGACTTAACTACAAGGAGTACAGAATAAGTAGGTGAAAAGAATCACTCGATGTGTTAAATGCTCTTCGCTTTTCTGGGCAGCTTTGAATGCTTGAAGATGTTCTTAGTTTTTCTCGCTCTAACTTCTCTCAAGAATATTCAAAGATCAATTAATTTCTTCATAAATGAAGTTGAGCTTCCTTATATAGTCTTCAAACATTTTGAACTCTTGGTAGGTGGGCTAGCCGTTTGAATATGTCCGTTTTTCCCTTGTTACCGTTTGCCCATTAATTGCTTCATCAATGTATAGCAGGGTTGACTTGCTTTATCTCTGGAAAGTAGTCCTGACACCACTGCTCTGACATAAGCATTCTGACACTGCATCTCTGAACGTTCTGACATTCTGATTGCTTGCGGAAGCAACTTCTCATCCGGAAGCAATCCTTACTTAGTGTGCTGCACTTGAACGTTAGTATAGCAATATAAGCACATAGTCACATGCAGTGGGTGTTCCCTAAGTCTAATGTGTATCCGGAAGCACTTCTACATCCGGAAGTGATTCCACTTGATGAAGGATCTAGCTCACCATCACTTACTCTAGCTCAGTGTATTTCATTCCAACACTCAGCGCTAGTCACTAAGCTATCGGAAGCACTTTTACTTGACGTGGTGAACTTACTGACGCTTAGGGTTATATTTCTTTTATCAGCCTGTGCCAGTCTAAGTCTAACTGGAAGCAATTTCACTTGACGTGACTGATTCACTGACACTTAGGATTATATAACCTCTATTAGTCTGTGTCAGTCTAAATCTATCATGAAACACTTTTACTTGATGAGGTGAACTCACTGACGCTTGGGGTGATATCTATTCTATCAGTCTGCGCCAGTCTAAGTCTTACAGGAAGCAACTTCACTTGACGTTGCATTTTTACTGACACTCGGGGTTATATCTAATTTATCAACCTGCGCCAGTCTAAATCTATCAGGAAGCAATTTCACTTCCGGTTGAAACATAGCTTAGTCTTAAGGTTTTGTATATCTAGCGCTCATGGACTAAGTTAAATCCCTAGTGATTTACTCGCTGCCGCTGGGGGATAAATCATTCATCCGCGTGCGCGAGTCCTAGTTTATCCGGAAGTAAATCCTCATCCGGTTGCACTCTTACTTGAGATTCTATGTTTACCTATTGCTTTCTAATTACTTAGCCTAATCTTTTATATTTTAGTCTTCATCAAAACTTAAGATTCTAACATCAACGAATTAGAAAACTCTTGTACTCTTCCTTATTATAGGTCATACCAAAGTTTTAATTGCTAATTCAACCATTCAGAATTACTCAGAAGATGTGCCAAATAATCTAAGCAAATTTGAGGATGATCCAATGGTGGGCGAATTCATAATCATCAAGTTGTAGCACCATTAGATTTGGAGAAAGAGTAGAAAAAGACTATGATGGTGAGAGCTATCATGGAATATGATAATGAATACTAGGGTGACGTTTTTAAATAATAAAGGAAAATCATGTAATGACAAAAGTAATTTGAGACAATAATTATAAAAAAAACATGTAATGGAAAAAATAGTCATATACTAATCATAATAATTACTTTTTTATTCCATAAACAATATTTTCTTAATAGGCCTCTTGATAGCCTGCGCTTAACTCTGAAAAATAACCTGTGATAAACTGCATGCCAGACTCAAGCCTCATATTGACCACAAAGGCTTGGCTTGTTAAGGGTAATCATAGCCTAGCCTGAGCTATTTGCCATCCATATTTTAAATTATTTGGACCTTGCTGTCAAATGTTTTTATCTTCATATGTCATGAAGATGAAAATTAATAACTATGTTCTAGTTAATTCTAATAGACTAGAGGTTGCATGTTTAAGTATGATATCTTCAATTTAAATCCCTAATGCATAAAGGATTAACTAAATGCACAACTTTTTTTATATCATGAAATGTTTAGGAAGTTGCATATTACTCCCTTTGATCATAATGCTAGGTATAAGTTGCAATGTTGAATCAGGTATGATTATTGAGCTTAAATGATGCATAAACTAATTTCACAATCTCTATTTTTTTCTTCATTTTTGCCCCTAACTAATTTCAGGTTGTATATACATGCATTAGTTAACTCTTAACCTTAACCTTGTAATACTCATTATCTATCTCTCATTTACCCTCTAGGCCTCTACATAAACATGGGTATGCTATATCAAAAAGTAAAATATATTATTACGAATTTATTTGGGCCAATGTGCAATATCAGTAAATGATATGTCATACATTTAAGGGTGTAATATGTTGATAGGTTTTATTTTTTCAGATGGAGTTTTATTTTTTTAGATGATTACAAAGAAGTAAGGTGAGTTTCACATGATTTGGGGTTCTATTTGGTTTGTTATCAAAATGATTTGGGGGTTTAAGATTCGTTTCAAGTGATTTACGGTTCAACTGAATTCATTTCAGCTTCCACGGTGAATTTTGTAATTGATACGTCATTTACTGACGGTGGAGCCCACGTCTGGAAAACATCTGTTTAACGCAGCCTAACAGAGAGGTTACTTTCGATCCATTTTGGTTTACAATGTACAATTTCACCTCATTTTAGTTTACATTATACGTTTTTGCACCATTAAATTTGCTAGAGTTATAGGTGCCCATTTTTAAATTTACGGTGGCTATTTTCGCACCTTTACCCAATTATTTTTTAATTTATTTGTTTGTTGCCTTTCAAACACCTCAATGTGATTGTTTTTATTATATGTGTATGTCTATGCATGTATTTATATTAATTACATTTGATTGATGGTTTACTAATTAACCTTTATATGGGATGAAAAAACCCAACTCACCAGTTATCACACCACATGCCAATTTTCAATGAAATTTTAACTTTATATAGATAACATATTATTAATAAAGCCAAGAAGGCAGGCTGTGTCAAAAATCTCCCCAATTTTTTTTTAAAAAAATTATAATCAATAGGAGATCAATAGTATAATTGAGGCCATGAGGAGCCACAATGATACTATTATTTAATAATAATTAATAATTAATACTCCCTCCAATCCTAAATATAAAACATATTTAAGGGGATGAGTTTGGTCCTAAATATAAGACTTATTTCTAACTTTTACCAACCTATTCCCAAAATATTCTTATCAATGCCCTCTAATAATAGACAAAAAGAGTGGGAGGGTGGAGACAATGATCTCTAATGCTAGACAAGAGGAGAGGGATGGTGGAGTCAATGTTCCCTAATGGTAGACAAGAAGAGATGGAGTGTGAGGGTGAAGGTGGATAGTTAGAGTATATTGGTAATATCATGCCATTTTAAATACTCCCTTCGGTCCTAAATATAAGACATAATTGACTTTTTTGGAGATGTTAAGGTTATAAAATATGTTATTAAATTATGACATATTTGATATATTTTAGATTAGTCATTAGTTTATAGGTTAAATAAACTAGTTTAAACTTTAACGGAAAAAAATTAGGTAAAACAATTTATAATTGACTTATTTTACTTTTTTAGGATTTTCAAAAAAGTCAACTAGGTTTTATATTTAGGACTGAAGGGAGTAACTTAACTAGCATTTTTAATCTAATCAAATTAGGTAAAAATGTGTTATATTTAGCAAGAAAGAGTAATTGATATGGACTAATAAATAATTTTATAATCTAAATTAAAAAAAAATCAAAGAAAACAACAAGTTGAGAAAGTTGATGCATATATTTTCATTTCACCCGTCCATTAAAGACAAGAGATAACGATCTCAATCTAGTAGTAGCTGCCACTCATTAGCATTGCAGCTCACCCCAACCTCCATTGCCCATTTCCTTCTCCTCAAAACCTGAAACAAGTTTATTTCAAGAAAAAAAAAAAAACAAAAACAAAAACAAAAACAAAAGAACCCTGAAACAAGCATACTCCTCAATTTCCCACAGAAATGAAATGAGCGATAACTTCGAAGCTTGAACTTCTAGAAGCAAGCACAAAATAGTCCAAATTTTTTATTAAAAACGAAAATTCCGAGAGAAAGCACTTAAAAAATAAAAATAAAAAAAAAGGTCACTACTTAACTCCTAGGAGATGGTTGTTTCCTCATCTCTCTCCATTTTGTGCTCAGACCTTCGTCGATTTTTCGCCATTCCTCTCACTCTCAGTGTAGTGCTTGCTTCTAATTTTCCTCAGCCAACAATTTCCTCCTCCTCCTCATTCTCGCTTTTCTCTCATCGAAACGGTGTCGCTTCGATGGCGTTTTCTGCGTCTCAATTCGCGCCTCCTCCGGTGGCAAAGAAAGTGGAGCACAAAATGGAGATGTTCGGTGATGTGAGGATCGATAATTACTACTGGCTTCGCGATGATTCTAGAAGCAATCCTGATGTTCTCTCTTATCTCCGCCAAGAAAATTCCTACACTGACTCCGTTATGAACGGTATGCTTTTTTTATATTATACTCATCTTCTTCCCACATTACCCCTATTCCTATTCCTATTGGGATGATAGAGGAAATAAGGAGAGATGGTGGTGTTTTAGTAAATTAAGACATTGTGGTTGAGCTGCTACGTGTGCTCAAATCCAAGCAAGTGGGAAAGGAGACAGTCGGGTTCCGATTCGCTGCTCATCACAATATTGCTCATGAGCTTCCATCACCACAAATACACTCAAAAACATGAGCACATGGTGGCCTCAAAATTTCTCTACTAATGAGGCCCACCATGTGGTTCTTTATCTGTGTGTATTTGTGGTGATGAGATGAGCACTGAATTAAAATAAAATCCGAGACAATCTAACTACTCCCTCTGCTCCTAAATATAAGACCTAGTTGACTTTTTTTTTTTTGAGATGTTAAGGTTACAAAATATGTTACTCCCTCCGTTCCTAAATATAAGATCTAGATAACTTTTTTTTGGAAAGATTAAGGTTGCGAAATAGGTTATTAAATGATGACATATTTGATATCTTTTTAGATTATTCATTAGCTTATAGGTAAAATAAACTAGTTTAAGAGAAAAAATTAGGTAAATCAATTTATAATTAACTTATTTTGCTGTTTTTTAGGATTTTTCAAAAAAGTCAATTAGGTCTTATATTTAGGACCGGAGGGAGTATGTTATTAAATTATGACATATTTGATATGTTTTTAGATTAGCCATTAGTTTATAGTTTAAATAAACTAGTTTAAGGGAAAAAATTAGGTAAATCAATTTATAATTGACTTATTTTGCTTTTTTAAAATTTTCCAAAAAAGTCAACTAGGTCTTATATTTAGTATCGGAGGGAGTATGTGACAACACTCTACCCAAATAGCACCTGATTATTGGGCTGTGTTTTTTTAGTAACTAACATATAAAAATAAATAGTAAATTACTTGACGTCCTGAAATAGACCGTTGCCAAACAGTTAGCCGCACAATTTGTACATAATTTTTTTTAATCTACAGATGGAATTCAGTGGCTAAATTATGTGGCTATTTTGTTCTTTTTTAGTGTCTAATATCTTTAATTTATTTAGAGTAGTTAAGTAGGTTTTATAAGTAGTGTAGGAGGGAGTACATTCTTAAGCATAAAGCATTGTAAACTTTCACTGTATAATCAATTTGGTGTGTTTTTGTAATGTTTAGTAGTATGCAATATGAGCATCTAATTTCTCCAAATCTGTTGATTAGGTATGTTTTTGAAATTCTCCGTTTATTTAAAATGTTGTAAAATTTTGACTTTGGGTTTAACGTGATCTATAGCCTGCATGTTAGTATCTATGTGACAATATTTAGATTGAGTATTGAACAAGAAAGTTTAGCATTTATTCAGTTGTTGGAGGCATAGTGCTCATTATTGATATGAAACATGTATTTTCAGCCATACCCTCATTTTTCATGGTTACTTGAGATGATATTGTTCACTTCAATTGGTATCCAGATGCTAACATAAGTATGTCATCTGATTGCTGAACAGCCCATAGTAATTCATGATCCGATCACTTTATTTAATCATGGTGCTCTGATATTTGGCTTGAATTTTCAGAGTTCAACTCAAAGTAGGCTTGTATGTGTTTGTTTTGACTCTGGTTAGCTTAAATTTGAAGAGTTAAATTGTCATAAATACTGAATGGTTCATATGAGCCAAAATTAAGCCCACAATTCATGGTTATTTGTGAACTCTGTACATTAAGCTTTCTCATTTAGATCAATTTAGCCCAATGCTGACACTTGAAATAATATTCAGCTAATATTTATCACTTCACTATTGTATTTATGTCCAGGCCTCTGTTGTATGTAAACAAGATTGAGATTGTATCCTGGTTTCTTTTTCAAGTTTTTCCCCTGTAATCGTCTTACACAAAAATACACACACTCACATATATTCATTTGAAAATAATATAGGCTAAACCTTACCAGGTAAAACAATAATGCCTCTGGGATTTCCTGATATTTGCTTGCACAAGCTAGTTTCAATTCTTAGATTTGTGTTTCTGATTGATGTATACATATATCATCTAGGAACCAAGGAACTTGAGGATAAGCTTTTTGCTGAGATAAAAGGAAGGATTAAGGAGGATGATACAACTGCACCTTTACGAAAGGGGCCTTACTATTATTATGAGAGAACGTTGAAGGGGAAGGAGTATGTTCAACATTGTCGGCGCCCAATACCTGACAACAAGGCAACACCATCTATTCGTGATACTGTTCCGACTGAACCTGGTGCACCTGAGGAGCATGTTATTTTGGATGAGAATATCAAGGCCCAAAATCACGATTACTACAGTATTGGTGCTTTTAAGGTGAAACCATTTACTACTTCATTTTATTTTTTATTTGTTTATCTATTTTAATTTTTTTAAAATGTTTCTTCTTTCCAGGTCAGTCCAAACAATAAGTTAGTAGCATATGCTGAGGATACTAAAGGTGATGAAATTTATACTATTTATGTCATTGATGCTGAAACCCAAGCTCCTATTGGAGAGCCTCTTCATAATGTGACATCATACATTGAATGGGCCGGTGATGAAGCTTTGGTTTATATCACAATGGATGAGATTCTCAGGCCTGATAAGGTGATGCATTTTCTCTTTCTACCCTTTGCAGTAGTTTGTCTGCATTCTGCACTTTAAGGATTAATGGTTCCTTCTCTCATGAATAAATTTAATCATTTTATGAGTGGAAATTTTCTTATTACAGTTGTTACATGTATCCAAATGAATGCAAAGGTGATGTAAAACACTCTTGGAACTCACAAACTTACAGTAAGCTAATCTGGTATGGATTGAGGTATAGAGAAGCAAAGTAGGGGGGAGAAAGGATCAGAACCGAACATATGGGGGAGGAGAAATTGGAACAGAATATTAGGGGGTGAGGGAGGCATTATAAGGGAGAGGAAATGGAGAAACTCAAACACCATAATTCATTTATCAAGTATACCAATAAAATAAGAAAAGGGTTTTATTTATAGACCAAGTTTGGGGCAATTTGGTCATGCAAGATTAAGTAAACAACTTGCAAAATAATTATATGATACTCTTTGCAATGACACTTGCAAATGACAACTAGCAACAACTAAGACAACTAGCAACTAAAGCAACTTGGACAACTAAACAAATAACTATCCTAAATAGATATTTAAATATGGCTACTTGATGACACATCATTTTCTCTTCTTGTACTTCTTCCATATATCTTATCAAAAGGTGGACATCAAAATTATTTTTTTGGTCTTAAATATAGGGAAATGGACCAAATCTGGCCCCCAAGTAACCACCAAGGAGCGCTGAGTACCCTAAACTAACAACAGGCCCGTATCTGTACCCCAAGTAACCAAGGTGTTTAAAAACTACCCCGGTTGGACGGTCAACAACGTTTGACCGTTACTATGCCTACGTGGCTATGCCTACGTGGCCGCCACGTGAGACCTGTTTTGCCACTTGGCACCTTGTCATTGCCACGTAGGATAAGTGTATGTGGGTCCCACATTAAATAAAAAAAATTCTCCCTCCCTCTTCATCAACCTCCCTTCACCTCCAGCCCGCCCCACCACCACCACCCGCCCCACCCCCTTCACCTCCCTCCCCAGCCCCCCACCACCACGCCTCGCCGCCCTCCCCAGCCCCCCAGTCCGCCTTCGCCAGGTGGGCCCTCCTTCCAGTGGCTCCTCAAATACATCCTCTTCACCGTCTCCTTCCTCCACTCCAAATCCCAAGACTCCGACACCCTCCCCTCCGGCGACCCCTCCGCCCACCTCCGCTCCAAACCCAACCCCCAAGACGAGCTCAGCGCCAACCACGTCCTCGCCGAGCGTCTCCGCCGCGAGAAGCTCAACGAGCGCTTCATCATCCTCCGCTCGGTGGGGTCCACGGAGAAGAGAAAGATGAAGGCTATGGTGGGCTGAGGAAGCCGAAGTCGGTGGAGGACTCTCCGCCGCCACCTCCGCCGCCGGGGGTGACCGTCAGTGCTGCGCTGTTGGAACTTGAATGTGAGAAGAGGGAGGGGCTGTTGTTGGATGTCATGCAGATGTTGAGAGAGGTGAAGGGGGGTAGGGCGGGTGGGGGGGCTGGGGAGGGAGGTGAAGGGGGTGGGGCGGGTGGTGGTGGGGGGGCTGGAGGTGAAGGGGGCGGGGCGGGTGGGGCCTTGTTGATGAAGAGGGAGGGAGAATTTTTTTTATTTAATGTGGGACCCACATACACTTATCCTATGTGGCAATGACAAGGTGCCAAGTGGCAAAGCAGGTGCTCGCGTGGCATCCACATAGGCAAAGTAACGGTCAAACGTTGTTGACCGTCCAACCGGGGTAGTTTTTAAACACCTTGGTTACTTGGGGTACAGATACGGGCCTGTTGTTAGTTTAGGGTACTCAGCGCTCCTTGGTGGTTACTTGGGGGCCAGATTTGGTCCATTTCCCTTAAATATAAGACCTAGTTGACTTTCTTGGGAAAATCCTAAGAAAGCAAAATAAATCACTTCTAAAATGATCTACTCGATTTTTTCCTTAAACTAGTTTATTTGACCAATAAACTAATAGGTAATCTAAAAAACTATCAAATATTTTGAAATTAAAATTATGGGCTAATATTTTCGATGCCCAAATTTCTTTGCTTGAACCCATTAATAAATATAAAATGCCTACTCATGAAAAAGTTTACCTTGTCAATAAAAGTATAACTATACTAAAATACTAATTTTGTTTGAAGTTTGGTTTTCAAATTGCTAAGGAGGAGAAAAAATGAACGAAAAATGGTCGGAAGGAGTATATTGGCGTCGCCAATCGCCATTGTCTTTCTTGGTTCCGCCAATCGGGACCCTCTTTTCACTAGTGCTGGCTGTGAGGGCCAACACGGCCTCGATCATCAAGCATAGAAACACTGCCATGGTTTTTAGAGAAAGCCTCCCCTGATTCATGTCAAACCCTAATCTAAAATTTGAGTCTGATGCTCTGATACCATGTGGATAATATGAGAGTCTTATAGGTCAAAAGTAAGGAGACAATACAATAAAGCCTAAAAAATACTAATAACGCCTAATAAAGACTATCATTATTTACAATAATTACATGAAATTCCCACAGTTGCTTTGGTATATGAAACATTCATTTATTATTTAAAACCTGCAAGACACTTTGCTCTCATCTCATTATATTTGTTAACATGTTAATATAAATATTATGTGTTGTGGGAAGATAACTTAGTCATTTATAATTTCTATCTTCCTCATTTCATAGTCTGTAAAATCCTTTTGATCTCTCTCCAGTCTATTGTGTGACGTTAGTGTTATCTTTATACAGGCATGGTTGCATAAGTTGATGACGGAACAGTCAAAAGATGTGTGTCTCTATGTGGAAAAGGATGATAAATTTTCTCTTGACCTTGATGCTTCTGAGAGCAAGAAATATTTGTTTGTAGCATCAGAAAGTAAAAATACAAGATTTAATTTTTATCTTGATGTTTCCAAACCCGAAGAGGGACTTAAAGTGCTGACACCACGTGTGGACGGTATTGATACAACTGTTAGGCATCGAGGGAACCATTTTTTCATTAAGAGGAGAAGTGATGAGTTTTTTAATTCAGAAGTAGTTGCTTGCCCAGTTGATAATACCTCCGCTACTACAGTTCTTCTTCCCCACAGGGAAAGGTAAGACAATATCTTCTTTAAATCCTTTGTCCTGGTATATTTGAATGGGTTTTTCTTCGACGCATATGCTGCCGTCATTGGATAGGTCTTTGGAGCTGACACTTTCTGTTATAGAATTAATTCTATAATGAATAATTTAGAAGGAGAATAGGAATAAAGAGAATAATAGAGGGGCAAAGACAAGAAGACAAGATATTAGAGCATAGAAGGTCAAAGGGAAGAAAAGGAGAAGAGAGGCCGTCGGCCACAAGAGACAAGGAAACAACACTCAATTCATCAAAATGCAAAACAACAATGAATGAAACCCTAAGTCAAGTTATATAGCCTTGACACTAATAAAACATAATAATAAAATAACAAAACATAATAATAATCCCAAACCCTAATTACCTAATCAATCTAATTAATTGACCCAATCAATCCATTAATAATTGACTAAATCAATCAATTAAATTAAATCACTAATTTATTTCTAAAATAACATAACACTTTCATTGCTTTCTGATCCAGACATTATCAGTTCTTTTTCTATGTGAACATTACTCATCGTCCCAAAAGGCCAAAAGGGCCTCTTATTTACAGGCTGTTATATTTGAGTACTGTGTATTATCTGTAATTCAGGAAAGAGTGAAAACTTCTTTCTGAAGATCTGATCGTTTATGAACTCCTTTTCTTTGGTTAACTAGGTTTGAAAGAAGTTTTGAGTGTTCATTTCATTGATTCCAGATGAATTGTTCATTCTTTGAATTTCAAAGCCATAATTTCTAAGTTGATTTCTAATGATTTAAGCTATCTTTGCCAAATCCTTCTCACTCATTTCTTCCCTTTCCCACCTCTGCCATTTTTTAATAATCTTTCAAGCATCTTATCCTCAAATAATAAAAGGTGCTATTCTGTTATACATCAAGTTGTTGCATTCTGCGTCATTGTAGTTTGATAATAATAATTTTATGTTGTACTATTATTTTGGTAATCAATTCTCAAGATCCTTTATTCATTCTGAAATCCTAACTTGTGGAAACAAGTTGAGTGTGTTATTTAAAACAAGGAAGAAAAGATGGAGAAATTGGGGAAAGTGGGAGAAAGAGGAGAATGAGGGAAAGATAAAAGATAACTATGAATTTTGAATCATCAAGTCTAAGTAAAGAAACAACCTCGGACTACATAGGAAGCTGAAAGGATAATATCTTAATGTAACTAAAGCTTAATAAATGAAAAACATAAGATGATGATATGCCGATTGGAGGAAAGATATTAAAGTTGCAAAATAAATTACTTAAGTCATAAATTTTTTTTGTCTAAATCACCAATCACGTGTTCACTCTTAAAAGAAATCTCCTCTGAGAGGACAACTAATAGGACTCTGACAAATAAAGATCTAAGTGGAAAAGCGCCATCCTTTTTTTTGGTGGAAAAGCGCCCTCTTTAATTTCCTCTAAATTAGGCTCGACATATGTTTACAATTTCTGGTGATAATTTAGGTGCATGTTGAGTGATAAAAGTGTGAATGAAGCAAGGGGAACTTTGTGTTGAAACTGTTGATTCAGTATTGAAAGACACAGCGGATGGAAAAGGAGGTTGGGGTAGAATAGAGATAAAGGTACGAAGTGAGCGAGGAGGGAGAAAGCAAAGAAAAATGTGGGTGAGATAGGGAAAAATTGCTTTGAATTTTTAAACCATCATGTTTGATGAAAGACAATAGCTTAAAGTGCACAAAAGCATATTACAAAGAACAAAGAAGTTAAAAGAAAGCATAGTGAAGGAAATAAAAATAGTTGTAGTCTAAATTCTTGTAATTATTGTATAAAGATTTGTGATTTCTCATGAATGTGTCATTCTCTATGTCTATGCTACAAAAACTTATATGGAATATTTTTCAGTGTCAAAATTCAGGAGATTCAGCTTTTTATTGATCACCTTGTTGCATATGAGAGGGAAAATGGTCTACAAAAAATAATTGTTTATCACCTTCCTCCCATTGGAGAGCCACTAAGTAGCCTTCCTGATGGTCATGCTGTTAATTTCGCTGATCCAGTATATTCAGTCGATTCTTCAGAGTCAGAATTTTCTTCAAATATTTTACGGTTTTCATACAGTTCCTTGAAAACTCCTTCCTCCGTATATGATTATGATATGAATTCTGGCGTTTCTGCTTTGAAGAAGATTGACTTGGTGAGCAAAATCAGCTGTTGAACTTAAATTGATGCTTTGTACTTTACTTATGTCTTAATTTATAACCATTACTATTGTTATTGTTAGGTTTTGTGTAAAATTCAATATTTTTTTTTTTTTTTGCTTATTGTGATTTATATATTATCTGGTTTAGAACATTGTGCTTTGTTTTGTTATTGTTTTTGAATTCATGATCAGGATCATTTCTTGTTTGTACTATTTGAAGGTAGTGTATGAAGTGCTAGAATGAATTTGAGATACTATACTAGTATGCTCAATAATAACCCCTTGAAAAGATGGAGAGGGGAAAGAGTAATGGTTACTAATAAATAAATGTGGTGCATGTTTTGATACACATTCCAATGAGTTTTATTTGTGCATGATGCATTCAGTTCATGCTCACATAATCGTTGCATTTCAACATCGTTGATTCGAATAGAGCATGCCTTACAAATTTTTCACCCATTGATATATATAAATTGCATATATCCTACATTTGTAGAAGCTGTGGCAAAATTAGATTGAATGGATCTGGGTTTATTTCAATGTAATATGGAGTAATTCATTTCTTATTGCCATGATGGAGATCCACAGCTTGCTCATATCCAAGAATGTCAGAGTTATTTCCCTTCTGTTAATTCACCTTTTGTAAAACTTGCAGCTTGCACTTCTGTTTTTGATATGCATATGGATTTTTGCTGCTTTTGTATTTCTGTTAGAATTATAGAATTAATATTAATATTTCCTATATTGTATTAGTAGAATCTTAGTCATAATTATCAATTATAGCATTAGGAAATTAAGTTATTAGGAAATCATACTAGGTAAACTTGTAGAAGAAGTTTATTATCTTATAGGAAACTTTTGTATTATAAATATGATATTATATCAATGAAATAATTATCGGACTATTCAGTACCAGAGCTAGGTTAAAATTTAATCTGATCCCTAGGTTCCCTGTCTGAGTTGCCTTTGTAGTTAAAAAAACCCTTGAAAAAGGGGTTCCTCTCCTCTCTTTAAACAAACCCAAGAACTTTCCCAGTCAAACACACGCATATGTTGGTGAGATGGTCATTCCTCACATAAAAAATTGTAGTGATGGAACAGTCATTCCCCATGCATGAGTGTTTACGATGGGACGGTCATTCCCCACGTATTAAGGATGTAACGATGGGACGGTTATTCCCGCGTACTTGAAAAAAATTCTGATTAAAGAATGATTTTTTGTAAGCAAGTTGGATATGGAAAACATTCATTGTCAAACTTGAGGGGGAGTCTTAGAAATATAGAATTATTAGTATTTCCTATTTTGTATTAGTAGAATCTTAGTCATATTGATATTATAGCATTAGGAAATTAAGTTATTTGGAAATCATATTAGTTAAACTTGTAAGAGTAGTTTATTAACTTTTAGGAAACCTTTGTATTATAAATATGATATAATATCAATGAAATAATCATCGGACTATTCAGCCATCTTTGTTTCCACAATTTCTTATGCAATGTTTGATCAGTTTGTCTATATATTTAATATTTTTCTCATATACAATTCAGGTATTGGGTGGTTTTGATCCAGAGCATTATTTTACTGATAGACTGTGGGCACCTTCTTTGGATGGAACTTTGATTCCCATTTCAATTGTCTACAGAAAGGACCTTGTTAAACTTGACGGATCAGATCCTTTACTACTTTATGGATATGGGTCTTATGAGGTAAAAAGGGAAGAAACTGTTTAATAAATTCAATTGAATATTTCAATAACAACTGTGAATACTTTGATTTTGATGGCGAGATGCTTAGTGCAGAAAACTAGTTGCTTTGAGTGCGCATGCACTCATTTATTTTTAAATGATGCTTTATGTTGTTGTTATTACTGTCGTTAGTTTTTCTTTTTGTAATAATATTGTTGATGCACGGTTTAGGGGAACCTTATAATATGAAAGAATAATAAAGACTTCTTTATTGATAATAGAGTTGAGTACAATAATCGGGGTCACCGGCAACGGTGGTTACAAGCTAGGCGTCAATGCCTTGATTACAAAGATAAATCTCAGGAATAACCAGAGAACACAGAGAGAAATAGATAGAGAGAAAGAGAGGTTGAATGTAGTGGATTGCTCCTGGCTTCTCCGTTGAGTCCATGTTCCTTTATAGTTGAGGCACCATTCTGGTAGTTACGAAATTGTAGGCGGCAGTTATGGGTTGTGGGCGTCACACGTGCTCCGATATAAGTGGTCGATAACTCCGAAAATGATGGGCGACTAAGTCTTCCTTCCTTATCTGCATTCTGACTGTTGGCGCCTAAGATATTGGGGCTCCAGACTCGTCTATTTATCCAATTGGGCTTCCAGAGTGGGCTCAGGCCCAACAAGAGTGTAACGGAGTATAACAAATATCATTATTATAAATTGTTCTAAAGCAGTCTTTCATGTGTTTATCAATTCTAATTGACACAGAAAGTAAACATATACTCCTAAATAGACCAAATTTGTTGTCCAATTTAGAGTACGTTTGGTTGTGGGAAATGAATGTAAAGAAATGGAGAGTGAAGGTTATTTGGTAATTTACATTTATCCCTGGGCCCACTAGCTTTTTATCTCCATCTCACACTTTTCCTGGGTCCACAAACTCTATTTTCCCATAATTTCCTCTATTTTCCATCTTCACCCTTTCCCTTTCCATTTCTCCACTTTCCTTTCTCAACACCAAACGGGCAGTTCTCTTTTCTTTCCCAGATAGAAACTCTATCATATGGGGTTTATTTTGGGGTTGATGAATATTCCTTAATGTCGTTCTGACTTCAAAACTCATAAGTATGGTCTGTTAGTAATTTGTGACATGCTGGCAAGAAAATTAATTTTTTCAGTTTACTGGTCTTTCTATTTTGTGATTTGTGTGAAATGGCTTGTTAGTAAAACTACATTTTCCATTTTAAGGACTCAACCGTAGAGACTATTTATTTATAATCAACCTTTAGCTTTTATACTTAGGTTGCTATATGGCTAAAAGAGATTACGTGTCAATTGGGCCATGTGTGTGATGAGCTGGATGAGAGTGTTATGGGAATGGAGAGGTTTATTATGAGGCTTTGGAGTTTTGCTTGGAAACAGACAGAGTTTAGATGAGGAAGTGTGCCTGGTCTCTTGAACATCATGTCTTGGGTGTAGAGAAAGCCTTCTTTCTTTTTCATCCTTTTATGTTTTGCTGTGTTCTGTGCTTAGTGTGTTTGAGTTATCTATCTTAGTTTATTTTACTTCGGCTTCCGTTAGTTTGTTCTCATTGATCGTGTGTGATTTCTGCTATAAATTGTACTTTGTCCCACTCATGAAGAGAGAATTTAATAATAAAGTTAATACATTATCAGTGTTTTCATTGATTATTTTTAGCCTTATTTTCTATAAAATTTATATATTGTTGCTTGGGTCCTATCTGTAAAAGTTTTAGGGTTTCTTGTAAGTTTCACTCATATCACACAATAATTTAGTGATTTTCTTCACCAACAGTATTCCATAGATCCCAGTTTCAAGTCATCAAGGCTGTCATTGTTAGATCGAGGTTTCATATTTGCAATAGCTCATATTCGTGGAGGTGGTGAAATGGGAAGGCAGTGGTATGAGAATGGGAAGTTCTTGAAAAAGAAGAACACTTTCACTGATTTTATTGCTTGCGCTGAATATTTGATTGTTAAAAAATACTCTTCGAAGGAAAGACTGTGTATCAATGGGCGAAGTGCAGGAGGTTTACTAATTGGTGCGGTTCTTAATATGAGGCCTGACTTGTTCAAGGCGGCTGTTGCGGGTGTACCTTTTGTGGATGTTGTGACAACCATGCTTGATCCATCTATACCTCTCACAACTGCAGAATGGGAGGTATGCCATTGTTTTTTTTTTTTTGGTGATGTATGTATTGTTTCTTTTAATTACTAATGGGATAATGATAAAAATATTTTCCAAATTTCAAATTTCTGAATTGGTTATTTTGAGTTGTTAATGGTTTTTAATACCCATACTGAAGTTGTTAATATCTACATGGAAAAAGCTAATGGAATTCGGAATTGGAAGATATTTTTGTCTTTTCCCTAGGAAAATATAGCCCAATTCATATTTGACATTATCATCTTCAATGAGTGATATTTTCCTCTTCTTTCATAATACTACATTACTACTATAAAAGATTGTTTGATGATAATAATGATAATATCAGTTCACAGTTCCAAGTTGCATGTTCCACGAAAAATATAATGGAGAACATATATTCAAGCATGTATCGATGTCGTTTTTAGCAATTTGATGATGCAGTTGATGGCATAGTGTGATGATTCCCAAGGAAACATTGGAACCCATTTAAATGTGCACTGTGATGTCCCACCCCCTTAGTATGCTGAGTCCACAAAAGAAGGGGCCTCATGAATAGGATCCAATCACTCTGATGGTATGGATCATCATAAATCATAATGAAGCTAAAGGAGGCCCACAGTCCAGGAATATTCTGAAAGATGGTAGGAATCAATTATCTAGGGTTGTCTGCCCTTATTGATGCAGACAACTGACATGCTGGTTTCCTGATCTCTGCCTGTGTTAGGGAAGTTAATTCCTCTACCCACATTTTACTTTTAGTAAGTAGTCGGGGACATTAGTACCATTAATCGTTTTAGAAGCTTCAATGTTACGTAGGAATCAGGTGTAGTTTGGGAATTACTATTTTGGAAGTAATCAGTGTAAAGGGTATTTGTACTCTGAATGAAGATAAGAAAAATATTGATCTGAATCAAGCCTTCACCGAATTGTTTCTATCACCTTCTATCTTGCATTTTCCTCTCCTGAATTCGACACACTAGTATGAACTCCTAGGTTCTTGCTATATTTGGATATTGCCAAAATACGAATATCTTGTATGATTTCTTTCGATTTTAACCTTTTCCTATAATATTTGAGCAGTTAATGATGACACAACAATTTACTAGGTTTCTAAGTGTTTTCTGTCTGTTATGCAGGAATGGGGAGATCCTAGGAAAGAGGAGTTCTACTTCTATATGAAGTCATATTCTCCAGTTGATAATGTGAGAACCTTGTGATAAATATTTTGACTAGAAGCTAACCATATGAATTTTTGTCTATTAATTTTATTCAATCATGGTTTGAAATTTAATCTTGGTTGAATTATCAAAAAAGGAAATTTAATCTTGGTTGGCATCCAAGATTTCTAGGAATTTTCATAAAAATCTTGTTTTACATTTGATCCCATTCTTATTTTTTGCTTATGCAGGTTAAGGCACAAGATTATCCTCACATTCTCGTTACTGCTGGTTTGAATGGTGAACATATGCTATATGAATGATTCATAGATTCTATATCTGTTTACTATCAAAACATTTTATCAATTATTGATCAATGATCACTGCCACTTTTGATGGACTACAATGATTTTACTTTCCTATGGGGTGCAGATCCACGTGTTCTGTATTCTGAACCTGCTAAGTTTGTGGCAAAACTGAGGGATTTGAAGACTGATGACAACATTCTGCTATTTAAATGCGAGCTTGGTGCTGGGCATTTTTCAAAGTCTGGAAGGTAAAGAATTAATTTAAGGAGTATTATAGTTTTCAATGTAGCTTTCCTCCTCATCAAATGTTCTTATTCAAGATTGGGTAGGCAAGGGCAATCGTCATTTAAGAAAATAAGTTCCAAACTCCAAAGAAAGAAATGGGATTGCTATGATTTGTCTGTTTCTAGCTCTTAAATGTAGAGCAATTTAATGGGCTCCATTGGCCACTTAAGGTAATGCAATAATATGGATGATACTAAAGATATATAAATGTCAACTATTGGTTCTGTTATCAATTACGGAGTTCCTGTTTTACAACTAAGGTCAATTATGGAGTTCGGTATGTGAATAGTGTGCTTTTATTTTATTTTTTATATTATATGTTTTGACATTTAACATATATTTTTGGATGTAGGTTTGAGAAGCTCCAAGAAGATGCCTTCACTTACGTTTTCATTTTGAAGGCTCTGAATATGATAACTGCCTGAGACGCATGGATAACCCTGCTTGCCTTTGGAGATTCAACTTATTTAACTGGTTAACTCTTGCAGTTATCAGATCGATCATTTGCTCAACATAGTTGAATTTCTTGTCCTGATTTTGTATTAGTGTTATAATTTAAATATTTGATGCTTCTCACAATCAGTTTCTTTTCATTTGCTTTATATTATTGGTGGAGGGCCAAGGAGAACAATAAGGTTGTGGGCAATAAGTAACTTGATTTATCAATCAATGTTCATAATAAAAATTTACATCAAACCATTCCTATTTACAAGTGTAAATACTTGGCAGATTGCACTAATATCAATCACATTTCAGTCCAAAAAAAAAAACAAAGAAAATATCAAACACAGCCAGTTCGACTGATATTGTGTGGTTCTTGTGTTTTGTACATTTTTTTCATGACTCGAGTTTTGGAATCTGTATGCTGCACATAGATCCCGTTCATCTATTATATTCCCTTCAGTCCTAAATATAAGACCTAATTGGCTTTTTTGAAAAATCCTAAAAAAAAGTAAAATAAGTTAATTATAAATTGATTTATCTAATTTTTTCCCTTAAACTAGTTTATTTTATTTATAAACTAATGGATAATCTAAAAATATATCAAATATGACATGATTTAATAGACTATTTCGCAACCCTAACCTCTCCAAAAAAAAACATCTAGGTCCTATATTTAGGACCGGAGGTAGTATTTATGAAAATTTTAATGCTTTTGTTGTATTTTGAATGGTTTCATTTATTTTTCTTACAGATGTCTTTTTCAGGGTTTATCAATTATATTGAACAATTATTTTACCCGTGAGGCATTTTTATTTTTAATGAAACCTCTTATACTATGAGAATATGAGGTTTTTGGATGTTCAAAGTCAATGAGTATATTAAGTGATATATGATGTGTTATTATATAATGATTATATAAATTAAATTTAGATTACATATACTCCCTTATTCTTAAATATAAAACACTCATTCTCACTTTCTCCTTGCCCTAACTACTGAGTTTTCTGGGTATCTCTTCTTTAATCTGTTACTTGATACTTTATGATATAAAGTGGGCTTTGATTTGATTTATCTCTTCGGCTGTTCCTCCTCCTCCCTCCGCTGCCCCTCCTCCTCCCTCCTCCGCCCCGCCATGGCCGAAGCCGCCATGGACGCTGCCCAGCGCCGTCTCATGTTTGAAGACGAATTGACGACATCTTCATCAACTGCTAAAGAAGAAGCCACTCACCAACGAATTTATTACTTATTTGGATAAGATAGACCCTCCTCCTTTAACGTGTTTTTAAAGTATGTTATATATTTTTCCGTTGCAGCTGGGTAAGGTATGTACGTCTCTACACTTCAACTTTATTATTTCATTAATATATTTAGACTATTTATATTCAAGCACCTCTCAAAGTAGTCTCTTATGTATACATATATAGATAAAGTTTAATTATATGATAGTTCAGTGCAACCATGGCGATTGCCTTTTTGTTCTTCTTTAGGTAACTTCTCTTCTTCTCTCATAATATATTTCATATTTTTTGTGTTTCAATACAAATTTATTGATGTTTACCTCATAAAAATCGAAGCTTTATTGTTGTATTTTAAAGGTAATACATTTTACTATGAAGGGTATGAAAAGGTAGATTTTATTTTTTTGTTTAACATATCATAAAGTTTCTGACTTGATGATTAGTTGTTCATATTTCAAATGGTTGATTTTCCCATTATATGTATTTTATGAGTTTTCTTGAGAGTAATGGGTTTCAATGAATTTATATTTCTTGTGTCTCTGTAAATTTGTACTTCATGTAATCTCTCAAAATTTATACCTCCTATACTTCACCTTGATTTTCCTATTATCACAATTCTTAAAACATTTTCTTCTACTTTCTATGCTCTTAAGTTGGATTTCCAGAAAACTGCAATTTATTTTTTTTTTTTGCGAAAATTACAGATCCTACCCGTTAAACTGCGAAGATTACGTTTATGCCTCCGGAAAATTACAGTTTGTGCCCATTAGTTTGCGAAAAGTACGTTTTTGCCCTTTTTTGTTTTTTTTTGCAAAATTACGGTTTTGCCTGGTAAACTATGAAAATTACGTATTTCTCTGGAAAAGTACAAGTTTGTGCCCATTAGTTTGCTAAAATTACGTTTGTGCCCGTTACAATTTTGTTTTGTTTTGTTGTTTTTTATGTTCTTGTTTTTTTGTTTTGTTTTGTTTTGTGTTTTTTCCCCATTATTTATTTATTTATTTATTATTATTTTATTTTATTTATTATTATTATTGTTATTATTTTATTTATTTATTTATTTATTTTTATTTTATTATTTTATCATCATTATTATTATTATTTTTATATATATTTTATTTATTTATTTTTATTTTTATTATTTTTTTTATCCTGCGAAAATTACATTTCTGCTCGTTAGCCTTCGAAAATTACGTTTTAATACTTTTCATGTTTGAATAACAATTATTTGTCTCATATTTATAGTCGGTCCCAAACTCGAATAAAAGAGTAGGGTTGTGTTAGGCTTCGGCAGCAAACCTAAAAATTATGTCGAATCTATTGAGCATGGACACATGCATTGTTTATATCAATATGTCATTGCTTGGTACTTCACAAAGGCTATCAAACTATCATAAGAAGGAGAAGTGGGAGAAGGCATATAAAGAAACAAAGGGTTCAAAGAATAGAAGTGGATGAACAGTAAACATAATTGATCAAATGGTATGGAATCACTACAAAAGAAGGAGAAGAAGACCAAAGAGAATTTTTAACGAAGTTATCCAAGCATGACTATTGATAGAGCACAATGACGTCGTGTGATCCATGTAGCCGACCCCACTTAAGTGGGATAAGGTTTACGTTGTTATTATTATCTATTTCGATTATAGTAAGGAAATTAATCAAACCAACATGATATTACCATTACTACCCAACATGATAGTATTAAGGTATTTTGATAAAATTATTTATTTAAGCAGATATTTTAAAAGATAAAATTAAAGAGAATCTAAACTATAAATGAAGTACTATTATTACTACCAATGAATTGTTTTTAAAAATATAAATTTAGTTTACATTTAATATTTTCAACTTAGCCGAGAATTAAACTCATCAAATAACAGAAAAATAAATCGCAACACAATTTATACTGGTTGCCAAACTCTTGCCTACGTCCAGTTCACCAACTCCTCTTTGGGTTCCACTAAGATCAGGTTTTATAACAGATTCACCTGAGAACCTTTACAAGTGAAAGACTCTCTCTAACACTCCCCCTTACTACCTGTAAGGTCACAACCCTGTTTTAAAGCTCCAAGATTTAGAACAACCTCAAAACAGAAGAGGATTTAATTTATCACACTAAGTTCACAGATGAACAGATTTTGTTAAACACTTAGGCTTGTGAATACAGCAACTTAAATGCTCTTAAAAATTTTGACAGAGAGTAGGTGCTTGTTTAGAGTATTCGGTAAAGAGCAATAAATTACACTTGGCTATTTATAGTTTTCAGGGAATGATATATCTGTTTGACACAGAGGGTTGAAGACTTGTATTCGTTGAGCTCCATTAATGCCTTGTACTTGTTCTTCTCATGTAGCTTGAAGAGGATGATAAACATTAATTGCTGCTTCAGGCTTTATCTGCATATATGCCCTTTGTAGGAGAGAAGTTGCCTTGAATACTTATGCAGCAGAGGACTGTGTCTAACGTCTTCTGAAAAGCAACTCTGAATGTAGCAGAGTACTTTTGTACTTGCTCTGCTTTTTACTCGACACTTCGATCAGACATTAAATGCACTTACCTCGATCAGCTACTGCACATTCGATCAGCTACTGCACACTTAGATCACAAGTTAATAGTATAGCAGTTTTCAATTACTTGACGCTTCGATCAGCTCATGGATAGTGGTTTCGATCAGCTTCTGATTGATATTCCAATTGCTCAACTAACTTAAGAAAATTATTCTTTATTTATTTCATGATCGCTTTGGTCTAAGTTATATATATGATCGCAGTTATATGATGATTGCTATGTACTGTGATTGCTATGTCATTTGATTGGTATGTCTAGATCTTGATCGTTATGTCCCACTACTGATCGCAAGGTCTTATCCTGATTGCAATGCCTCATTATTTACTTTTTTTATTCAATCTGATTGTAATGACTTATGATCGTTATGTCTATCCTGATTGTAATGTCTTATGATCGCTCTGTCTATTCTGATTGCAATATCGTATGATCGCTATGTCTACTCTGATTGCAATGTCTATGTCTTAGTCTGATTGTTATATCTTATGATCGCTATGTCTATTCTGATTGCAATGTCTTTGTCTTAGTCTGATTGTTATATCTTATGATCTAAATTAGTTATCATCAAAACTTAAGATTCTAACACTCCGCCCACAACCTCCCCATCCAAAGTTCCAAACCCCTACCCCCACCCAAAAAAAGAAAACCAAGTTTCCCTGACCTCCTCCATACCAAAGTTCACTATGACTAAATTTTTATTGTAGTTTAACTTTCCAAATAATTTCAATTCAGATTACATGTAATATTTTTAATTTGAGTAAAAATCAAACTCGCTCATACATAAAAACAAATGAAGAGTCAAATTAAAAAAAAAAACTCAACTTCTGTCATCTAATCCCCCCAAAAACAAATTTCCCTGGTCACATCCCATTCAAAAGTTCACTCATCTGATAGCATCCATTAATCACTCGGCGAAGAATCAAACTCGCCCATTTAGAATACCAATAGAAGAGTCAAATTTCATCAACTACGTTCTCTATCCAAAATCTCCTCCAAAAAATAAATCAAATTTCTCCCCAAGCACAGCCCTCAACTAAAAGTTCACTTGGTCTAAATTTTTTTTATAGTGGCTCTTTTCAAATAATTTCAATTTACTTGGTCTAAATTTTTTAATTGGGTAAGTGAAACTAATTATATATGATTGATATTAGTAGTGATTTTGGTATTTATCACATAATATTTTTTAGATTATGGAAATGTTCAAAGAGCCCGAATTGTTATGCGAATTAATGAGGTTTAAATTCAAATTGGTCATGTGATTGTTTTGACTAAATATTTTTATGATAATCAATGATATTCCATTAATACAGTTTCCTGAATAAGGCACCATTGGAACCGGTTCTAGTGTGAACACAAAGAGGGTTAAAACCCACTTTTTAAGATATATATTGATGATGATGATGATTTGCAATCATTTAATCATAGTCATCGATTATATTTGTTGACCCAACAGCATAATTTAAAATGTGTAACATACTCCTCAAATTTGAAGAACCATATTGAAATTTACTGTAAATTCTAAGGACTATTTCCAGCGGTAATTTTGTCAAAAGATATTTTCTGAATGAATTACCAATGGATTTGCATTGGCATCTGAAATGCATTTAGCCAACTGAATTCCCGTTAGCAAATCGCTGTGATTTGCATTGCTAATCACCCGTTAGCAACTGCATTTAGTAAAAAAAAACACATATTTTATTAGTATTAATTAGAAACATAAAAATGATACGGTTATCGATAATCCAACACGTAATTAGTTAAATTGAATTTAGCAAACTGGATGAGTTTTAATTTAATTAGAGCTTAGCTATCAACACATATTTGTAAGTTGCATTGCTTAGAAGTGATAAAAAAACAACAAATTCTAAAAGCCCACTCATGAGTTTAACATCAAAATCTATCATCTCACAAGCACGGGTGATTAGCGAAAGGAGGGAAAAAGAAAAAGAAAACAATATTTATAAGAAAAGATATGTCTCGTTTATTTACTTTTGCCCTCAATTAAGACAATACAGATTGAAACGAAGCTAGAAATTAAGCAGTGATCACTTGGATTCATGAAATTGTAGGAGTGGGATAAGAAGCGGCGTCACATGTAATACAAGCCGCCTGTACACAGCAATCCTGAAAACAATTAGGCTTCTGAGGTTTGTTTTGGCAAACTAAGTGGCATAGTTGGTGACAAGTAATTTCATCCGTTCCTGCTTCTCTTGCCTCTCCACCAATAATTACCATCAACAAAACCATCATCATCACCATCACCCTTTTCTCTTTCTTCAAATCCATTAATTCTTCTCTTCACTGATGTTTTTTCTTGCCTCTCTACCTTTTGATGCTTTCTAATCGTTGCTTAAGTTTAGAGAGAAAGGGGTATTTGTACTAGTGTATGTGAGGATCCTAGCCTCCTAGGTCTTGATGGCTCACAATGGTATGATACTGCCATAACTTTTTTGGACTAAATTATAATGCCATGATTGAATAACGTATTAATATATTCTATATTAGTTACACATATTACGTACATCTATAATATCATACCGTTTATGGCAGCATTATACGTGTAGAAATTAAAGCATTTTTTGTTGATGTTTGCTCCCAAATCATCAAATAATTCGCTAGATGTCTTCTACCTCCTCTCCAATGCATATATCCAGTCATCAACTATTCCTGCAAACAATGAAAAATACAGTGCTGCACATAATATAAAAAAGTGATCTGAGTCGCTTCCCTTATGGGACTCTATCCTTTAGAGGTATTCCGCGACCACCGGCAGCAACAAAGGAGGCGGCTTTCCCCAGGATTAAACAGACCCTTCCTGTGTTTCGCAAGGGCAACAGAACAGTGAAAGTATATATTTTGTAGGAGAGGAAGAAGTATGCTCTTATACTCAAGAGCCAATAAGAGTCTCATACACTCTCTGCCAAAGCACCATAGGCATATAAAGAATACATAATTTCCAACTCATGAAGTCTTACGTTGAAATTATGTTAATGTACATGAATGATTTTCAATACCATTCAAAATCATTCTTTTTAGGTTCTAATTTCTAAACGTTAAATAATGAATAATATATAAAGTCAATTTAATGTTATGAATGTATGCAACAATCACATTGGTAAAACTCAACGTGTGAATGCTTCCCAAAACGTATATGAATATTATTAGCAATGAATGATATGCATTAGTGACCCATGAAATCAGCTTTTGATTTCCTTTAACCTACAAATCCAAATTAATGATTTATTAACTTATTTGTTTACAAATACATTAATTTCAGATTAAACAAAGATAACCTAATAAAAGGTGCTTGGTTAACATATTAACTCATAGATGGGGAATATAGCCGGATTTATCCTCTTGTGGCCAATTGTTGTATGAGTTAACTTTTCCTCTTACCCACATAAGAATCCAAATTCACTTATAATTTGGACCTCCACAATCCCTTATAATTTGTGACATGCTCCTTATGGCAAACCCACATGTTAATGTTGATAACTCCAACAATCCCCACATATGTCAAAGGAACTCTTTTATCCAAGTTACACACTAGGATATTCTCATTGTATCTAGCAGTCCTTTGGACTTTGAACTAGGTCTAATAATACTTAGCACACAGAGAAGTCAATGTTCCTATGGAATTGAATTGACAACTCTTGATGTATACTAGAGGTATCACTAGCCAGATTATACCCTAACATTCCCACTATTAAAGTCAGTTGTGCCCGTTAAGACCGGCCATGAGCGTGCCTGGTGCATAACGAATGCTGTAGAGACTTTGCCAAGGTTTCATAGGAGCGGCCCCACTCCGACATTCGTAGAGGTGATTTCATTAAATGTACCTGCAATGAGCACACCATCCCGTAGGATTATGAAATCATTAAGAGTTTATACTCAGCCTCACCAAAAATGCAATCTAGCACTTTTCCGGGTCATAGGAATGGACTAGCAAATTATTTAAGTGCTAGCAGAACTGACGCACGACTTGTTCTTACCCATTGAACCTCCTTCATGGGATCGCCAATCACAGAGGTTGGGTTGTCATCGCTGTCAATTTCAAGTTGGCTTTAGTCACATTCCCCTCGACTAATTATAACTTCCCGAGTATTTTGTTAACGGCCGATAGGTCAACTTTTGACCCACAAAATTGATTGAGATGACCCACTAGCGCGCTTTTATTACATCTCAAACAATTTACACTTATACCATTGTTCTTCCAACAATGATTATTGCCCTTTTTTGAAATCACAACTCATCAACATTAAATGTTGGCTTATCACCAATTTATTTGCTAATTTTTTTAGCCATTTAGTCTCAAAATTTCAAAAGGCAATTTACAATTATGCCCCCACAATTCCAAATATCTCATATATTTAGAAACTTGACATATAATACATCAACACTAAGTGTTGGATGTACATCACAAAAAATTTATTTTGTGACTAGTGGATTTTCTCACAAATTCATGAAATTCATTTAACATCCGTGTATATATCTCATACAACGGGAATTCACTTATAAAATACCAATATTTATGGTATCCCTTCACTATTTTACTCTTCTCAAAAGAGTTTTATATATGCTTCATTTTATATAGCATAAGTCATATTTCATGGATTCATTAACAATAAACGTCAGCTTTTCACCCATATATTTTGCTAAGAAGTTTATAACAACTTAGTCTCAAAATATTTCAAAGTATATCTACATTTTAGGAACTTTCATAATACTAAATATCTCAACTATATTTAGTAATTAGGAAATTACAATTAAATTGAAATTTCATTACATATTATGTGTTAAATATAATTTTGAGGCGAAACCAATTAATCTAAGAGATTATATGGAGATTATATTTAAATACTACCAAAGTCACAGAAAACAATTATATTGTCTTCTTAACAAGCAATTAATGTTTTTTATTCACATATAATAATTTTGATTTACCAATTGAATGTTAATCAAGTCCTCAATAACTAAATTAAAATTTCAATGTAATGTGACCCTTCACATGTATAATTTCTTAGGTGACTACTACACTCTAATAAAATCAACCAATTAACTTTGAAAATATAACCTCACTAAGAGGAATTAAATTCATGAATGAAATACTCATTATTACCAAACTGATATTAATAATTGATGACCAAATAACTCATTATTACCATTTTTTTAACCTGAGGTGTGTGGTTGAGTGACAAGGACTCATTCACCCTTAACCAATTGTCTGGGGTTCGATTCCTGGCGTTGGGTATGGAGAAGCATTAAATCTCCATGCCAGCTGTCCCACCCTTTGAGGTGCCTACAAATCAGCGGGAGATTAGTCTCTCACTTGTCGAGTGAGGGATACCTTGATCATGGATAAAAAAAAATATAACCATTTTTGTACAACAACGTTTTAGCATTACAAATGCCCATTAGAGATGATAAGTCACAACATAATTTCCACCATAATTTCCAATAATATATAATAATAAATTCAACATATACCTTTCAGGACATTTTAAGGAAATTGCATCAAGAAGGATACAAAATACTAAAATCAGTTTGTCTTAACCCTTAATCAAACCAATATTAATTATGCTAGCAAAACACACGTCACTGATTACCCAAAATCAGTAAAATAGCAATAACCATTATATATTCATTATGATTTAATAATGACATATTATTTTACTCTAGGCATAAAATTCTTTCTAACTTCCATTTTCTCGCCTAATGGTGAGTCATATAGTTTTGCTTTAACCAGAATGGTTTTATATAAATTTAATTAACCTCATAGTCAAGCAAATTTATTATATATATATATATATATATATATATATATATATATATATATATATATATATATATATGGATTACTGTATGGTTAAGAGGAGGAATTAACTTGCACCATAATGAGCCACTTGAGGCGAAATCCGGCTAATATTCCTCATCATTTATGTGCAAGTTAATTGTGGATTGACACCTTATTTTAGAAGTTTTGGGTTATAAAACTATATACTTTAATGAGTATTATTGCTAAAAGGCAATAACCATTATAAAGAAAAATAATGGTAATACAATGAGAATATCCTAGTGTGTAACTCGGATAAAGGAGTTCCTTTGACACATGTGGGGGATTGTTGGAGTTATTAAGATTAACGTGTGGGTGTGTCATAAGGAACATGTCCCAAATTAGAAGGGATTGTGGAGGTCCAAATTTCAATGTCAAATAACCAATGTCACATGATTAATTAACTGACATCACAATTTCTCATTTACATATAAAATCTTCTGATTTTGATCCCAAAAACTAAAACACAACTTTCATCTCTTGAAAGCAGTAAACCAATTTAATCAATTGGATTTAGTTTATATCAAACAAATCAAACATGGTTCTCACATGCCGTATAAAGTCCATTTCAATCAGTTAATGACATTCAAACAAATAATGATATTTGTCTCAAAATTCAATTAATAAAATGAATATAAACCAAAAGATTTACCATAGAGACGTTTTGTGCCTTTCTTTGTGTATTCCCCTACTACCACCTTCACGCCAATTTTTATGTTAATGTACGTTTTGCCCATAATTCAAGCAGTCATTTAGAGGCATTAAACAAGTCCGTTAAGTTTGTTTTGGCATCATGCGTTATCAACACAATAGCCTTCATATGTATAAGCATATGACTCATGCTTTACAATATAACAATGGATCGGACTCAACACCTCAATACAAACTTACATTGGGTTCACATACCTCTCACTAGGTAGCAATACCCAGGTATATCACTTTTGAGTAAAAACTCAAATTTCATATCATCTCTAGTCAGTAACAATTTCTAGAGGTTTACACATTTTCATCTCAATCCACACAGGAAAGAGGAGTAGCCTATTATGGCTTCTTTATTATAAAATCTCAAACTTTGTCCCTAGATGGAGACAAACAGAATCTAAGACTCAATTCTTAGAACAGATCATCTCTAGCCATAATTGCTAAAGGTTTAATTCACTTTCATCTCAAATTGTTATATCTCAAAAGTGTCCTGAACAAAATAACAAATAGAGATGTGAGACAAATTATATATTTCCTACACAAAAGGAAAATATAAAAATAACACCACTAAATCCAAAGTTTAGAGGTCTCCTTATTTGATGAATATTCCAACGTCAAATCAACTCTTGCCGGAATTGCAGCCCAGTGTTCAACTCCATTGCAGAAAGAACACCGGAATACCTCTAAAGATTGTTGGCGTCTGCTCCCAAATCATCAAATAATTCGCTAGATGTCTTCTACCTCCTCTCCAATACATATATCCAGTCATCAACTATTACTGCAAACAATGAAAAATACAGTGCTGCACATAAAATAAAATAGTGATCTGAGTCGCCTCCATAGGACTTTGTCCTTTAGAGGTATTCCGCGACCACCAGCAGCAACAAAGGACGCGGCTCTCCCCAGAATTAAACAGACTCTTCATGTGTTTCGCAAGGCAACAGAACAGTGAAAGTATATAGTAACTCAAACGATTTTGTAGGAGAGGAAGAAGTATGCTCTTATACTCAAGAGCCAATAAGAGTCTCATACACTCTCTGCCAAAGCACCATAGGCATATAAAGAATACATAATTTCCAACCCATGAAGTCTTACGTTGAAATTATGTTAATGTATATGAATGATTTTTAATACCATTCAAAAATCATTCTTTTTAGGTTCTAAACGTTAAATAATAAGTCTCTAACCCGTGATAAAGGAAAAAGGAAAAAAAGGTTACTAGTAATTCATTTTCCATTCTCCAAAGTAACCCAAGGTATGAAGAAGGGGTATGAAGAAGGGGTGTTATTTTTGTCCTGAGTAATTGCCATTTTGTCTTGTATATACTTCTTTGAAGAAAAGAATTTCAATTTCTACTAAAAAAACTGGGGGTCATGGCCAATTACTCAGCTGAAGATATATATAAAATCATACTCATAATGATTCCTTAGATGCCTCATACTACAATTTGGTAAACATGACTCCCGCTTTCAAGTATTTACATTATAAATCTGACAAGTACTAGATAAAATCATGAACATTTTTCTCAAAATCACTGTTTGGAGATTGAAAAGGACTAGAATAAGCATCAACAAGCATCTTGACAACATCTCTCATAGTAGGGCGCAAAGAAGGGAGCTTGGTTGTGCAGTGGATAGCAACCTTCAATACCTTAATCATTTCATCTTCAACAGACTCAGATGCTATTTTATCATCAAGGATCTTGATGGCGCTTTCACGGTCATCCAGATTAGTCATAACCCAATATACAATATCCTTCCCTTCTCCATAATCTTCTTCAATGGGTTCCCTTCCTGTAAGTAATTCTAACAGGACTACTCCAAAGCTGTACACATCGCTCTTTTCACTGACTTCACGTGTATATGCAAGCTCTAAAAAAAAGAGTATATTACTAAGTGTTAGAAGTTGATTTGAGAATTAATGTCATTGCTGGACCTAACAGTTTCAATCGTTGGTTTTGGATCATGTAATTTCAAGTACTTGGTTTTGGTCCCTATAGTAAGGAATTGATTTGAGTTGAAATATAAGGACCAAAACCAAAACTCATTAAAAGCATAGGGAACTAATGTAAACTCAAACAAAAATCTAAAGAAACTATAGGACAAAACTAAAAATTCCATCAAACTATAAGGACTATTACTAATATTATACAAGGAAGAGCATATTATAATAGTGGTAGAAGTTAAATCAACAATTTTATGCAGTTTATGCACACCATAAACAAAAATTCTAGGCACTCATTTGAAAAAAGAATATGTTATAATTCATAGCTAGTCTTTGTTTATTTTACAGTTTAAAGAGGACTAAAAAGTAAAAATAAAATAAAGGCTACCTGAGCAAATAGCGTTTAGCCATGTCTGGGGAGCATTTGTAGTTCCATAAAGATCTCAAACAAATTAAAATAAGCCTTTTCATTCAATCGTAATTCTAAGATTTAAAGCAACGACAGCAAGACGAGGACTGATTTTGCTGAATGTGCATCCCTTTACAGGAAACAAAATTTAGCAATATTGAAGTGGATATTATAAAAGAGATTTTCATTTCAGGCAATCAACATTAATATTTTTAAGATGTATCTAATGTAATATTCTTCCTTGAAGCACTATTATTTCAAAACAAGAAAAAATGATCTCATATAAAATGCAGGTGCAGATGTTTCAAACACAGGGTACAATTCAGACTTTAAATGGGATTCACTATGACCCTTTGTCAAGAGACAAATTTGTTTCCAAATGGTATAAATTAATATGAATATGCTCAGAAGTGAAGATATACCGATCATCATAAAGAGTGAGATATTCATAATAACTTTAAAGTCCATGGTTCCTTCGCATCAAGACACTTCTTCTAATTGCTATGGTTATCCAAACTAAATTACAGACAAAATGATTTTTGAACCAAAATGAAAACAAATCATAAAGGTGGTAAGTGTCAGTGAGAAAAAGATAAGGTAGAAAAAACAAAACACATTTTTATGAAATATTCCCAACAACTTCTCAGCTCATTAGATGAAAGTGGTAGAGGAACATGAAATTGAGGGTCATGATCAGGTACGACTAAAATCATGAATGCAGTAAAAAAGGAGTATTATGCAGCAAAGTATACATCAGATTGAACTATAAAGTGGTCTGAAGAAATTCTCTAATTCACATATGATATATTGCATCAAGATAGGAAAATCTTCAACAAAAATAACAGAACAATGCTTTTATTTGATAAAACTCTTACCAGGAGCAATATAACCATGAGTACCAGCAAAACAGCTAAATCCCGAATGTTGATCATTTTTTTCAGCAAATTTTGCAACACCAAAATCAGCAACTTTCGCCTCATAATCCTCATCAAGCAAAATGTTACTGGATTTTATGTCTCTGTGAATGATAGGAGGAGAGCAATCATGATGTAAATAGGCAATTCCTTTTGCAGTTCCCAGTGCAATTTTATATCTCTGGTACCAATCCAATCCTGGTTTACCACCCTTTTGCTCTCTGTGAAGAGCTTGAAAAAGATTGCCATTTGGCATGTACTCTAACACTAAATAGTTTGATCCTCCTTTAAACAGACAAGCATAAAGCTTAACTATATTTCTATGCCTAGTTTTCCCCAAAGTCTCCATTTCTGCAGCCAATATTTTTACAGCATCAGTTTTCCAAAGTTGTTTTACAGCAACTGTGGAACCATTTTTCTTCAAGTCAATTCGATATACCTTCCCAGTACCACCAGTTCCAATCAAATTATCTTCATCCAAATGACATATTTCACTCACATCAAGATCAACTTGGTGGAAAGAAGCAATGCTCCATTTTGAATCTGTTTCTTTTTTATCTTGCAAGTTTTTCTCTAGGTCTGCTTTTTCATACTTGAAGATTTGGTAACTCAGAAGAATAAATGCCAACACTAGAATCAAGATAGAAGTAATGACAGAAAGAATTACTATCTTATCATCACCAACCCTTTTCTGATCATGCATGCTTGTGCAAATGATGAACTCAGAATTCACAATAGTTCTTGAATTTTGTTCGACACAAAGTCCTGGGTTGCCAACAAAAGCTTCACCGCCACCAATAATCAAAAGATTGTTTGGAATTCTGCCACTCAACTGGTTTTTGGAAAAATCAATCAAGCTCAATTTCATTGACACCAAACTTTCTGGGATTGAGCCTGTAAGTTTGTTGCAAGATAGGTTGAGAGAGTTCAATGAGCTCATAAGTGAAACTGAGTGAGGGATAGAGCCAGTCAGAAAATTCTGGGCAAGATTCAAGTCCACTAGCCTATCACAATTGCCAAGTTCTGCAGGTATTGATCCAGTTAATGAATTATCTTCTAAATGAAAAGAGGATAATTGCTTCAGAGCTCCTATTTCAGCTGGTATTCCACCATAGAACTTGTTGTTACCCAAATATAGCTTCTCCAAATTCATCAGTTTACCAATTTGCGAAGGAAGCTTACCCGAAAATTTGTTCTTTGTTAAAACTAACTGGCTTAAGCTATAAGAAAGCCCAATTTTTGGAGATAAATCACCATCAAAATTATTGTCAGCGAAATCAATTATCTTCACAAAAGGTAGTGCCCACAGCTCACTTGGAATTTTTCCAGACAAGCGGTTACTGCTTACTCTGAATCTCTCCAATGACTTACATTGAACATAAGTGTCAGGCAATTCACCTGAGAAATTATTTTGTAAAGCAAGCAAAAATTTCAACTTTCTGTTTTCACACAAAAACTTTGGAAAATCACCTGAAAATTGATTCTCAGATATATCAATGCTATCCAGTGGCGAAAACCGGCCAAAGTTTTCCGGAAATCTCCCAGAGAAGCTGTTTCGATAAATCGAGAATCCAACAAGATGTTGCATATCTCCAAACCCAGCAGGAAGCTCACCAGAAAAGTCATTTTCATAGAGTTGAAAAACAACCAACTTCTTCATACTACCAATCACCTCAGGCAATTCACCATACATATGGTTCATAGATATGTCAATCTCCTCAAGCTTGGTCAATTTCGCCAGCTCGGCCGGGATTCGCCCAGTCAGATTATTAGAAAAAAGCTCAATCTTACTAAGATTTCCCAACTTCCAAATTGACTTGGACACCTCCCCAGATATCATGTTCCTAGAAATATCCAATGTCTCAAGAGCCTCCATTTCATAAACTGATTCAGGAATCTCTCCTATCAAATGAGAACCACCAAGATAGAGCCAAGTCAAGCTCTTCAAATTCCCAAGAGTCTCAGGAATCTCACTCTCAACATACTCATTTTCCCCTAACCCCAATGAAACTAAACCACTCAAATTCCCAACCCAGCTTGGAAATCTACCAGAAAAGTAATTTGCAGAGAGGTCAAGCACTTCAAGATTTCTCATCCCAGACAAGTCTGGAATCATCCCCACCATCTCATTTCCAGTAAAGTTCAAAACTTTAAGGCTGCTACAATTTGTTATCTCAAAAGGAAGCTTCCCAGAAATAAAATTTGATGCAAGTGACAAAACTCTCAGATTTTCAAGAGCAAAAATTGATGGGAAAATCTCCCCAGAAAGTGACTTATTCTCTAGTGAAATTCCCACAACTTTTCCAGAAAATCTATCACATTTAACTCCATAAAATCCACATGGAGACTCCAAATCAGTCCAAGAAGCCAAATAACCAAAAGGGTCTTTCAAATGCTTCTTGAACTGAAGAAGGGCCTCAGTTTCTATGCTTAGTGACAAACATGGCGGGAAAATGGTGAACACAAATGTGAACAAAGAAGCATAGAGGAAAAAATGTGTTTTGGCCATTAGAACAGAGCAAAATGATGAGTTTCTTCCAAAGCAAAGAGAAGAAGTAATATTGTTAATGTTTAGACAGTGGACAATGATTAACATACCATTATCACAAATGGGTCTCCATCCTCCATTGTCCAAATGGCTCAGCAGACAAGAATTCCATTCCTAGTAATGAGTTAAAAATGTACCTATTATAGAGATAATAGTACCACTGTGCTTTCAGTTTTATTAAATTTATAATGTACTACCTCCCTCAAGTTCAAAATATAAGATCTAGTTGACTTTTTTTTAGAGATGAAGATTAAACTAGTCTAAAGGAAAAAATTTAGTAAATCAATTTATAATTAACTTATTTTGCTTTTTTAGGATTTTTCAAAATAGTCAACTAGGTCTTATATTTAGCACCGGAGAAAGTATAATTTATGATTCTCACTGGGAAAATTTCAGTTAGGGCAAAAAAATTACTCTATAAAACATCAGTACAATGGACTTTAAGGGAAAACTGTAATTTCCAATATAAATGTTATAATTTTTAAAGAAAGTGTACAAATTTTGAGCATGAAAGTATTTAGAAAGTAATAAATGAATTGAAAGTAATGTTGCAGAAGAAAGAGTATATGAGAGCAAATATGTCAATTACAAGATAATTTTGAGAATTTCTGAGATAAACATGTTGGTTATCAATATACATAAAGGTATTTTTTTGCTAGAAATGATGTAAATAGTAATACCAATATGTATGTGTTGGAAATAGATGTTTGGGAAATATTTTCATGTATGTGGAGTGTAAGTATGCTATTCTTGAAAATTTACATATTTATGATGCATTTTGAAATACCTTTATGTTTTAGAAATACATTTACTTGTGTTGAGAATTCATAAATATTTTCAAGATTCTCATATTTACTTTGTACTTTGCTCCAACAGTAATTAAATTATTTAACCTTACGATTTTTTATTGGAGAAATCATAGAGAAAAGAGACAGTTGAATTTCAAAATCATTCTAAGTTGTTAAATAACATGATTAACTAATAGAGCAGTGACATTTACTAATCAAAATCTCATTTCTAATATTTTTAAATTCAACTGTTATTTATTTGGAATTTTTTCAATTTTATTTTCTCAAGAATGAGGGATGTTTCATAAATTTTTTGGGCTATTTTATATTAAAGAGCTTCTTTATCCGTTACTGAAATATTCCCATTTTAAATTGCAATGTAACCTACTCTTGTTCAAATACCATATATAGCATAATTTAAATTAATTATTAATTTTTAAATGTCAAAAAAGGAAAATATTTATGTCAAGTTCTTTATATTCATAATGTCTTATTTGACAAAAAAGTAAATCATGTCAAGTTTTTCATTTTGAGCAAAAGCGTTAATTAACTATTTCAATTTGGGCAAAAATAATAAATGATTATTTTCCCTGTGCATAAAAAATAATCAACTTTGTTATCCGATGCAAAAATAATAAAATCGATATTAAATATTAATTTGTAGTTTTGTGAAACATTTTTGATATTATTTTCTAAAATAAAAATAATTTTTTACCCCCTCACAATTAAGACTCAACCCTTATTCCTTCTGCCCTTCATCTTCCCATGCTAATTAGTATCAGTAAGGTTTTAATTGGGAGGGGCAAAAATGTATTTTTCTCTTTGAAAATTATATCAGAAAGGTTTCATATAACTATAAATTAACATCTAACACTAGTTTTATCATTTTGTCACCGGGTTACAAAGTTAGATATTATTTATGCACCACAAAATAGTCATTTATTAGCTTTGCCCAAACTGAAATGGTTAATTTTTAGATCAACGTTTTTGCCCTTTCATTTTATGTGATCACACGTCATAATTTTTCATTTCTATTTGACCAAAACATAAATTCACATAACAAATATGAATTATCAACATATCTAATTGAATCTTAGAGGTAATGGTATAAGGAATTTGATATGAATATAATAAGTACTCCCTCTATTTTTATATATAAGAAATAATTGACTTTTTTTAAAACAGGTTAGAAAGAGATTTTATATTCAGGAATTACATATTTTTAAATAGGTTGTATATTTATGAAAGTGTGTGTTTGTGTGTGTCTATATGTATATATATGTGTGTATGTGTGTGTCCATATATACATATATATATATATATATATATATATATATATATATATATATATATATATATATATATATAATATAGTTAAGGATCCGTGTAATTTATCATTGCGAAACTAGGATGGAGGCAAAAGGTGATGTTAAAACGTCAATTTTTGTTTGTTTGTAGCTGTGGAAATCGTTAATTGTAGTGCTTGCAATTGCTATAATTGAAATCCAAGAAAAATATCATGCTTGGAACTTACTCTTCTCTCTTCAATCTTTTTTAGCATAATTGGTATAATCTACCAAATTCGCCCTTGAAGCAAAGGACACCTAATTATAGGTGACTTAGGGTAGCATTATTTTTTAATCATTGCAAGTTATTGGCAATAATGGACAAGTTAATTAAACTGAATCTTTAGGGGAATAGTTCATCACATTCCAATTAACACCCGTGAGCTTTTCTCAATCTGGAATCTGCTTTCACATTAATACTGTTCGATATCCTTTTGGATTTCTGTCCCTCTTGAAGAAAAAACGAACACAGTGGATAAAATATGGTATAAAGAGGATACTTTTGATAAAAAACGAATATTTCATTTTCAAAAATAACTGCAACATTTAATTCATCTCAAGTATAATATGGCATCTGTTTTTATGCGTGTTCAACTCTTCAACCGTAAACTACGTAACCTGGAGACAGCTAAGGGAGACCTTACCAGATGAAATTAATAGGATTTTGTAAAGAAAAATGTGCTTTGGCTTTTTATGATGCCATTGGCGAAAAAAAATCTTGTTACCATGGTTAAAACAAAAATTTTTTACACCGATTTTCTTGAACTGCTTTTTTTTAACTGAATTTCTACACTGATTGCATAATCAATATAGATACAGAAGTGAAGTACTGGACTTTCTTTTTTATGTTAAAAATTATCTTGGTCAATGAACAATTACCATTTAGCAAGTATCAATTTACACAATGAACAATATACGGTATCAATTTTGTCTAAGAAAATTAAAAGGCATCATTTTACCTAACTGCTATTAGATAATTGACATGTGTATGCAAGTCGTTGACTATGTCATTGGCCAATTTAACGACAATTAAGCAAAATTCGATAATGTTGGCTAAAATATTTTTTTGGGGCTAAAGTGCAAAAATGACCGTGTAATTGTCATGAAAGTGTAAAAATGACCATGTAAAATTTTTTGGAGCAAAAACTGCCCATCGAATTTCAAAACTGGGGCAAAAATGACCAACACATTTAAATTTAACCTTTTTACGCATCATCTTCTGTCAATTCATCTCTCACTAAAATATGTGACAGACATGTGTATTTATTTGTCCTCATGTGATGATGATGCAACTAGAGCTGTCAAAACGGGTCGGGCCGGCCCTTAAGGGTCAGGGCTAAATGGGCCAAGCCTATCAGGGCTTTTTTTAGAAAAGATCTCTGTTTTCTAAAGCCCGGCCCTAGAGCAACCGGGTCAGGGTTGGCATAAAACTGCATAAATAAACTCAACCACATATTACACAAGTTTCAACTTTTAATACACAAGTACACTGCATAAAATTCAAGTATTAATATAAATAAACCACAACATCAAGGAAGTAAAAAACATTCAAATACTAATAAACCACAAGACACAATTACAACTCATAAAAAGAAAATCTCAATAAATATCATTCAACGACATTTAATTGTGTTTGGCTATGAGATGCCTCCTCCTCTTCTCCACTGACAAAAATATCAAGTTTTTTCATTTCTTCTTTACCGTCATAAGCATTATCACCTCCATCATGCAAAAAAAGTAGCAAATAATAAATTGTCCTTCAAGCATATTTGAATCCATTAGCAAATAATTAATTGTCCTTCAAGCATATTTGAAAAAAACACACACAATCATATTTAAATCTATGCAACCAATTCCTTGTGCAAATAAGAGTCTGAACATTGGAAGGATGCAACCAATTTCATTCGGCACATTTGGCCCATTACACTATTACAGACTTTCAGTGAGACAAAGGACTTTGAGAGTGAACACCTCTATTTTTTTTTATTTTCTTTAGTTTAGGAGAAAGGGTCGGGCCTAACAGGGTCGACCCTCAGCCCGGCCCTCAAAAGCCTTAGCCATTAAATGCTGGCACTTAGGGTCTGCTTGGATGGAGGGAAAATGGGAGAGGAAAGAAAATGGGAGGAGAGAAAGAGGAAAGAAAAGTGGAGAGAAAATGTTATCCCTCATCATGCTTGGATGGATGAGAGAAAATATAAAGGAAGGAAAATGGGTGGGTGAGGTGGAGCATGAGTATTGGACAATGATGTGTAACTTTTCTCTCTCCTATAATCTCTCCATTTTGGGAGGAAAACTTTGGGAGGAAAATGGGGCATGTGACCCACCCACTTTTCCCCTCCCCTTTTCTTTCCTCTCCCATTTTCTCCCCATCCAAACAAGGGAAAAACTTCCCCTCACCCCATTTTCCTCTCCCATTTTCTTTCCTCTCCCATTTTCCCTCCATCCAAGCACACCCTTAAGGGCCCACACCCCTATTTTTCCCACTAAAACGGGCCGGCCCTATGGGCTTGGCCCATATTGACGGCTCTAGATGCGACAGGAGATGATGAGTGAAAAAGTCAAAAATTAACTCTGACGGTCATTTTTGCCCTAATTTTGGAATTCAATGGGCAGTTTTGCTCCAAAAAAATATATGGTCATTTTTGCATTTTCTTGACAATTACATGGTCATTTTTGCACTTTAGCCCTTTTTTTTTAATTTTTGATATGTTGTTCGTTGAGTAAATTGATAATTGAATAATTGGTCATTGGTTAAAAGGATATTTAACCCGTTTTTTATATAAAAAGTATTGGATTTCCTATACTACTTACTCTTGAATTAGTTATATAATGGTGTAGAAAAGGTTAATTAAAAATTAAAGTACCATCTCACTTCTACACATTGATGTCACGTGTAAGCTAGCTAATTAAATTTGGCCAAAACGCTATCTAATAAAAAGTGCATGGAACCTTCCCACTAAAAAAGGAAGAGTTAAAGCAGAGTGAAAGAAAGAGAGAAAGAGTCTCTGTCTTGAGCCCAGTGCCCACCTGTCCCGCTGCCTCCCTTGGGGCTTTCTCCCCCAGATCTCAGCCCTATCCCACCTCCCCTCATGGAGGAGCGCTCCACGGATGTTCGCCTGAGAGAGAAAGAAAAACCTCCTGATATTTCTAATTCGCGGCTGTCAAAGAAGGTTAAGACATGTGAGGAAAATCCTTCAATCTCCGTTGACATGGACCCGGCCGCCGAGCAATCCGACCCAGCGGGGTTCCATATGCATGAAGATCAGCCTGATGAAGCGGTGGCGATGGAGACCCCTAGCCCAGAGAAGAGCCCGACCTTCAAGGATATGCTTCTCAATGGAAGCCATGCCCAAGAGCACCATTCCCCTCCGAGCGATGACATACATCTTGACGAGGATGATGTCCTCTACTCTCGTAAGGACGGAATTCCTTCTATCACCTTCTCTGATCGAGTCAAAGGACTTCTTGATCAGAGCATGCAGTTCTCCGTCGTCGTTAAACTCCTTGGGCGCCGCATTCGGTACAACACCCTCAGGGACAAGCTGCCATACTTATGGACCACTGTCGCCCCTTACAGAGTTATTGACTGTGTTGGAGACTGCTTCATAGTCAAGTTCAGTAATGCCCAGGACTTTCAAATGGCTCTCCTCAATGGGCCATGGATGGTCTTCAGACATTATCTCTCTGTGCAGCCTTGGACACCTGAGTTTTCCCCACTTGATCATTCTATCAACCAAGTTGTCGGATGGGTAAGGCTCCCCATGCTCCCCATCAGGTACTACCATAAGAGAGTGGTCAGAGCAATTGGGCAGCTACTGGGACAAGTGGTTCGAGTTGACTACAACACCGAGGTAGGCGAAAGAGGAAGGTTCGCTCGAATTGCAGTACTCATAGACCTTAACCAACCTCTGATTTCCAAAATTAATGTTGATGATAGGGTTATTTTTATTGAATACGAAGGGTTGCCCACAATATGTTTCCACTGTGGTTTATATGGCCATCTAGCTGAAGTTTGTCCCAAGAAACAATCCCCTGAGCAGGTGGTTCAAACCCTAGCTAGAATGCAAGGCCTTTCACCTGAATTTGAAGCAAGGGAGAAAGAAGCTTTCGGCTCGTGGATGCACGCGCCGTCGCGTTTCCGACGAAGTCCAAGGTCAGCCAAACCCTCAGATGACGTCACCATCCTCACCAAACCCACAGGCTCCTCAGGAAACCGATTTGACATATTGGCTGCTAACCAGGATGAACCGATGGACCAAACCCCTACCCAACAGAGTACACCTACCTTGTCAAACCCTGGGACCCACATAGCTACCAACCCTGACACGACAACTCACCCCACACATAGGAAGGAAGGACCAAAAGAGACAGCTAAGCCCCCCCCCCAAAGACAAATCCCGCCCTCAACCCTCAGACAAGAAAAAGAATTCCCACAATAATGACTCTATTTTCAACTCAGCCCCTTACAAGGCCCACCAACCCAGACAAAACCTTGATCCAGCCCACCATAGTGTTAGCAACCCCAATTCACGTGACCCAACCCAACGACACTTACCCCAGACACTCACAGCTCCCATTAAATCCAAAAAAGGTGTACCCCATCCTGGAAAAGAAAACTTTGCCCCTAAAGGCCCTGATAAGGACACAATTAATCCTGGTATCCCGCTTTCTCCCTCCCTTAAAATAAAGGGACTCCACACTCGGCAGCGGGAAGCCAATGCTGGCCCCTCTCAAGACCTGGTGCGTGCCCTTGAGCTTGAACTTGATCAGACGATGTCCGAAACCCAGGATGCCCCCACCTGGGAGGAGAACAATGGACCAACTTGCTGAAGGCTTCTGCCTTATCCTTTTTGTTGCAGCAAATTTTAATAATGTCAATTTTTTCATGGAATTGTCAAGGGGCGGCAAACCCCAAATTTATTTCCACTTTGAAATCCTTTTTGCATGAGTTTACACCGCATGTTGTGATTCTTGTTGAGCCTAGAATCTCAGGCACTCAAGCCGAGTGTGCAATCAAGAAGATAGGCTACCCATATTCCCACCGAGTTGATGCACTTGGCTTCTCTGGGGGTATCTGGTTACTATGGAACTCTCATGTAAATGTTATGATCGCTCAAAGCCACCACCAATTCATCCATGCAGAGATTAAATGGGTGAATCATGGCAAAAGCACCTTTCTCACTGCTGTTTATGGGAGCCCTTCCCCTTCAACCCGCGAAAGACTCTGGTATGACCTCTCTGGCTTAATGAGTAACACTTCTGGTAATTGGCTCCTTGCAGGTGATTTTAATGCTGTTCTCACCTCCCAAGAACGCCGAGGGGGATGGAGCAGCCAATGTAAGGGGAACAAATCTTTCATTAGCTTTGTTGAAAGTCACAGCCTTGTTGATCTTGGATTTTCGGGGCCACAATTCACATGGAGGCGAGGCACATTGTTTGCTCGCCTTGACCGGGCCTTAGCATCCATGCAATGGACCTCCTCCTTCCCAAATGCCTGTGTCCAACACCTTCCCAAAATTGGCAGTGATCATAGGCCAATCCTTGTCAACCTGGGCCTCCAGCCACCCTCTGAAGGAGCCAGTTCTTTCAAATTCCTCGCTGCTTGGCTTACACATGAGGACTTTGAGCGTTTAGTCAAAAGCTCATGGTCTCTTGATCTACCCCTCGTGGATAACATTAGCTCCTTTCAATCAGCAGCGAAGTTGTGGAATGCTGAGGTTTTTGGTCATATTGGGAGAAGGAAACGTAAGTTGAGGGCTCGTCTTCTGGGCATCCAATCTGCCTTGGAGACCAAGCCATCATTCAACCTTTTATCCCTTGAGAAAGAGCTTAGCCTAGAATATGAAAATGTGTGTTTCCAAGAGGAATTGTTGTGGATGCAGAAATCAAGAGAAAGGTGGATTGCCTGTGGAGATAAAAACACCTCCTACTTTCATACGAAAGCGATAGCACGACGCAAGCGCAATCGCATTCTTACCCTGCAAGATCCCAATGGTGTTTGGCAAGACAACCCAGCCATTCTTGAAACCATGGCCACTGCCTATTTCCAGCGTCTCTATGAAGTGGATAATGAGCCTGCACCAATCTACCAAGTCCGAGGTAACTTTCCTCCACTAGAACCAGCTACTCTGCATACCCTTAGCCGTGAGCCTACATTAGTAGAAACAAAAACTGCCCTCTTTGACTCTCACCCTCCCAAAGCCCCCGGTATAGATGGCCTCACCGCCCTATTCTACCAATCCCAATGGGACACTGTACGGAATTCCCTCTTCCAGTTTATCCAAAACTCTTTTAATGGCCAGCCAATAGACTCTACTCTCAACAGCACCCTCATTGCCCTTATCCCCAAAGTAGACCACCCAAAATGCCTTAAAGATCTCCGCCCTATTAGCCTTTGCACAATGGCCTATAAGGTCCTCACCAAAATCATAGCCACCCGACTTAAACCAATAATGCCCAGCCTTATCCAACCATACCAAACCAGCTTCATATCAGGCCGAAATATCACTGATAATGTGATCATAGCGCAGGAGGTGATCCACTCAATGAGAAACAAAAAAGGAAAGCTTGGATGGCTAGCAATTAAAGTTGACTTAGAAAAAGCTTTTGATCGGCTCCGTTGGGACTTCATACAGGACACTCTTGAGGATGCTGGCCTTCCCAACTCACTTATTCAGCTTATAATGCACTGTATTACCTCTGCAAATATGAGAATCCTATGGAACGGTAAACCCATGCAAGCTTTCTCACCCCAACGTGGTGTCAGGCAGGGTGACCCGATTAGTCCTCTCATCTTTGTTCTGTGTATGGAACGGCTATCTCAGGCCATCAGCAATGAGGTTAAAATGGGCCGCTGGGAAACCATCAAAATGGGAAGGAAAGGGCCCCCGCTTTCCCATTTATTCTTTGCGGATGATTTGATTCTTTTCAGCTCTACTTCACCTGACCAGATCGGTACAATTAAGAAAGTGCTCAATGATTTCTGCGTCTCCTCAGGTCACAAAATAAGCCAAGCAAAGACCAGAGTCTATTTCTCAAAAAATGTGCCTCCACGGGAAGCATCACTCATTTGTGCCTCGCTTGGCTATCAACAAACATCCAACCTCGGCAAATATCTAGGTGTTCCCTTGCTCCATGGCAAGCTGTCCCAAGACACCTACAAATACATTCTGGAAAAACTACAACAAAAACTTACTGGTTGGAAAGCTCATAGCCTCTCCCTTGCCGGCCGCATTACCTTAGCTAAGAGTGTCCTAAGCACAATTCCTACTTATGCCATGCAGACTTCTAAGCTTCCCTCTAGCTGTCTGAATGAAATTGATAGACTGGTTCGGTCCTTTGTTTGGGGCAGTACTGAGGGACAAAGGGGTGTCTCCTTACTCAAATGGGATGACCTATGCCAACCCATCCTCAATAGAGGTTGTGGCCTTAGAAATGCCGATGACCAAAACAGGGCATTCCTCTCCAAGCTTGCTTTTAAATTGGCTGCAAACAAGGATGACTTGTGGGTTAAAATCCTCAAATGCAAGTATAACTGGAGCAGCCCTGCCAAAACGGCTTTCAAGACCAAGAACTCCTCCCATACTTGGCGGAGCATTGCAGCTGTTTGGGATGAAGCAAACTTGTACATCACATGGTGCCCTGGGGCAGGCAAAACTATCTGCTTTTGGCGGGATAACTGGATAGAAGATCTTGGCCCGTTGAAGAACCTTGCATTTTCTGATATTCCTGAGGAAACACTTAACAGGCCACTGGCCGAATTTGTGTTGTCTAATGGCCAATGGAACTGCAACTTGTTTGCTGGTCTCCTGCCTCCTGAAGTAGTGGCACAGATCCAGCGAGTCCAGCCCCCGCGGTCAGAATTGGGAGAGGACACATGTTATTGGAACCTCACCCCTAGTGGGAATTTCTCAGTAGCTTCTGCCTACAAGGCCAAAAATGATTTAAGTGGATCTGGCAATGGCCAGGGGCTCAGAGGGTGAGAACCTTCCTATGGCTTGCTGTGCGAGGTAGCTTGCTAACTAACTCTGAACGACATCGACGACACATGACAGAGGATCCCTTTTGCTCCAAATGTGGAAGACAGGTTGAAGATGTGGCACATGTTTTGCAGGATTGCCCGGTGGCAACGGAGTGCTGGTCCCTCCTCCGCTCATCTCCTGATTTCAACCCAGCAAGCTACCAGACCTCCTTTGTTGAGTGGGTATACCAGAACATTCGCCCTCTGAACAATAGTCAGGTCTGGCGCACCAAATTCGGTCTGCTATGCTGGAAATTATGGGACAATAGGAACAAACGTATTTTCCAAGATAGGGAGCTTAATGCTGATGCTATTGTAAATTATGTTAATGTCATCACAGATCATTCACTATCCGCTGGTAGAGCCCTACCTTTTTTGTAAAGAGCTGACTGCCACCACGGATGTAACTATATTTTGTTAATATATATACCCTTCCATTCAAAAAAAAAAAATAAAAAGTGCATGGAAAATTAGGAGGGAAGCTCAGCCAGTATTTTTTTTCTCAGAAAGACTTGAACCAGCTGATGAGCAACATTGCTCCGTGTATACAAATTCACATAACAGTATTGTTTTTTGTGTATAAGAAATTACTATTATATTTTTCTTAACAATTAAACTTCCAATGAAAAATGTTTCCCAAAAATTGTGAAGGGATCGGATAAAATATGTGAAAGATTGGTAGGAAATCATAGTGGGAAGAAGTTTCGACGATGTTAATTAAGCAGAAAGAAAAGAGTTGAAGTGAGAGCAATGTTTGAAAGTGAAATTTTGGAGGCAACGAAAGTGGTAGTGGGTGAAGAAAAAAGGAAAAGAATCCAACAAACCAAATTCACCGGTAGGTAGAGATAAAAAAAATATTATGAAAAACTAAACGGGAGATTTGTTACCTTGAGATCTGTTAAAAACAAAAGTCAAATAAAAACAAATTAAATTGGGAGGAAGGTGATTGCTTAAGTTAAAGAATAACTGGGAAATTTTCAAATTAATTTTATATGCCTCAAAAGATTTTGAAATTTCACTGCATGCACATCGTTCGATAAAAATGAGAAGACATTTGTGCTCCTATGTGAAATTTACAACATGCATATGCAAATTCACGTCTACACTTCGCAAATTTATAACATAGGTAGCTGTTTGTTCTCAATGAAAGCTAAAATTATATATATATCCATTAAGGCTGGATGGAGTGTAAGAGCTATGGTTTCAAGATGATCAAGCTATTTTCAGGCTTCATATAATTAAGCACGCTCTACAGCTCCTATTTTTGGATCATAAACATCTTCTAGCTGAGGAAATTATCCAGTTTTTTGTTCTAATAACCAAATGTCAGTCAATTAAGGCTAAGATTTGTGTCTTGATTATTTACTTTAGCTTGTAAGAGGGACAATCTCCAAGAGTTAAGCTTATTTTCATATTTAAATACTCATTTATAATTAATCAAAAGAAAAAAAAGAAGAACGAATCGGAAGGAAGGTGGTTGCTTAAATTGAAGAAAATTCTTCCAAAGGCTTTTGTGTTTATCTTTGGATGGGTTAAAGAGGCTTTTGGAGAGAAAGCGTGGGGTCAAGCAAAATGAAGAGACAACTATTTAGTGATTTACAGACTGGAATTTATTTCATGTGATTACCCTTCTCACACATATATGTTTCTCATGTTCATGCCACCCCATCATGGGCCACAAGATGACAAGAGGGTACGATGTTCGTACCACTATACCACTGTAATGTATTTTTCATGGTTTCCACAATATATGACACACGGGAGGTAGATATGAAGAAATTACTACTTGTTGGTACTTTTTATAAAATCACAATAAATAAATTATATGATTAAAAACATTGATAATTATTATTGAATATTTCCTGAAATGCACTCCTACTTATAAATGTTAGCGAAATAGGTAGTAAGTTAAAAAAGAATGATAAAAAAGAGAATTAATAAGATTAGTTTTGGACAAAAATGATGAAAACACGTTGACTTATTATTGTTTCTTGGTAAATGAGAGTTGAAAATATCCAATAATGTCACGTGCGAAATGCCTTAGCAAAACTTCTGGATATATATATTGGGCGAAGACCCAAAAAGGATACATAACTATTGGTTAAGGAACAAAAATAGTACATAATTATTTCAAGGTACAAAAATGATACTCAACTTTTACCATGTGATCAAAAATGATATTTTCACTAATATGATAATACTATTAGACATGAAAAGTCTAAAATGCCCTTATAAATTAATCGCCGCCCAGTAAAAGTTTATTTAATTACAAGGCAATTTTGGACATTTCATGTCTAATATTATTGTCATATTAGTGAAAATATCATTTTTATCACATGTTAAAAATTTTGTATCATTTTTGTACATCGGAATAGTTATGTACTATTTTTGTTCTTTGACCAATAGTTATGTATCATTTTTGGGTCTTCTCCCTATATATATTCAAGCCGGGTTTATTGGGCTGACCTTTAAGCATGTGCCAGAGGAGTGTAGGGCTTTCATTTTTAGGCTGAAATAGAAAGTGCACCTAAACGGGCTAGTTGTCGGGTGGCGGGCTTAAATGCTAGCCCATTTAGGTGTGCGTGTGGGTGCGTGCGTGCATGCGTGTGTGCATGCACGTGTGTGTGTTCGAGTCGGGTTTACTTTCATACTTGTTTGACCTCTGATAATGAGCCATAACTTAGTCAAAAGCTTATTGGGGAGTGCAAGCCCTTTATTTTTTAGTCTGAAAAAAGAAAGTGCACCTAAATGGGTTAGCCATCAGGGTGGCGGGCTTAAACGCTAGCCCATTTAGGCTACTTTTAGTTTTTATTTGCTCTTATTATATTGTTACTTAATAGTACTTAACAAAAAGTAAGAAAAAGATTTGATGTTGGGTTAAAGGTCATTCTGGTCACCAAACAATTTACAATGTATCAATTTGGCCTATAAACAATTTTCGATCTCAATCTGGCCTATAAACAATATAAAAGACTCATTTTGGCCACTACTATACTGGAAAATACTAAAATACCCTTGACACATATTTAATACTCCCTCCGTTCCTAAATATAGGACCTAGATGACTTTTTTGAAAAATGCTAAAAAAAGCAAAAAATAAGTTAATTATAAATTGATTTACCTAATTTTTCTCTTAAATTAGTTTATTTTACCTATAAGCTAATGAATAATCTAAAAAGATATCAAATATGTCATGATTTAATAACCTATTTCGCAACTTTAATCTTTCCAAAAAAAAAAGTTATCTAGGTCTTATATTTAGGAACAGAGGGAATATAATTTCTAAATATATGGGTCTCACCTTTTAAAATAAAAAATTATCACCCCACCCCTCTCTCCTCCTTCACCCACCACCCACCTACTTGACCACCACACTCCTCTCTCTCTCTCTCCCACTCTCTCTCTCTCTCCCAACTTTATCCACCGTCAAAATCTGCGATGACGTCCCAAATCTCCTCTCCTCCTTCATTGACACCTTCGTTGACTTCTCAGTCAGCGGCCTCTTCCTCTTACCTCCCACACAACATCAAAATCCCACCCTCCCTTCCCTTCTCACCCACCTTCCCTCCCCACACCGTCTCATCGCCATCGGCGATCTCCACGGTGACCTCCAAAAGTCCAAGCAGGCGTTCCAACTCTGACCGTTGGATCGAGGGGCCCACCACCGTTGTCTAGATCGGCGATGTGCTCGACCGGGGAGGCGAGGAGCTAAAGATCCTATATTTCCTCGAGAAACTTAAGCGTGAGGCCTCAAAATATGGTGTCTCCATCATTACCATGCATGGCAACGACAAGATTATGAACGTGGAGGGAGATTTTAGGTATGTTACTGAGGCTGGTTTGGATGAGTTTAAGGTTTGGGCGGATTGGTCTTGCTTGGGGAATAAAATGAAGAGTCTTTGTTTAGAGTTAGAGAAGCCTAGAGACTTTTTGGAAGGTGTGCCTTCTATTTTTCATGGTGTTAAAGAAGAGTACTGTAATGGGTTTAAAGCTAGGATTTGTTTTGTTGGGAGAAGGTGGCGGACGAGGTTGGGAAAGAGAGAGGAGTGTGGTGGTGTGGTGGTGAGGTGGATGGTGGGTGAAGGAGGGTGGAGAGAGAGGGGTGGGGTAGGGATGATAATTTTTTATTTTAAAAGTGGGACTCACATCTTTAGAAATTATATTAAATAGGTCTCAAGGGTATTTTAGTATTTTCCAGTAGAGTAGTGGCCAAAATGGGTCTTTTATATTGTTTATAGGTCATATTGAGACTGAAAATTGTTTATATGCCAAATTAATACATTTTTAATTGTTTGGTGGCCAAAATGACTTTTAACCCTTTGATATTTATATACCAAAAGAAGAAAAAACAAGTCATACTGAATCAAAATAAAATATCTTTTGATTCTAATGATAGTGGTGTAAAATGGACTAATTTTTATCTTGGGTTGAACATCAAATGTTCTTTGAACGTTTTCCCAGAAGAGCGACCCCACCCTGAATGTTTTTTAAGAGTAATTAAGCCCTTGAAATTTGAATCTAGAGCAATGTCACCACTTTCTAACCTTGAGTTAGTTTGACCGTTAATTTTGACAATCATTGCTCTCATGACACCACAGATACTCTTATTTTCCACCTCATCACCACACCTCATCCATCCCAACCTCTCACTCTCATCCATCAATGACTTCCACTCTTTCTCTCCCTCCTCTGCTATCCCCACTACTCCAATCCTACTCACCAAAACACTATTCTCTGGCGTGTCACAGAGTCATGAGGCTCTTAAGGTCCCGATGATACTTTAAATCACAAACAACTCACTCTCTCTCTCTCTCATCAAATGACCTTCCTTCTCTCTTCACCGAGAGAGAGAGAAGTCGGCCTGCGAAAACAAAAGGCATCAATATCTAACATCATTCTTCTTCCCCTGATGCCTTCAGCGTCAATGGTGAAGACCTCAACAAATCTTCTTTTGCTCATCCCTTCGAGAACAACTTCTACTCTTCCTTTGACAGTGTCGTCTATTCATCCTTTTTTAGCAACATCACCGTCAACCACACCGCCTCCAACTCCCTGGAAATCTTTGGTTTCTCCAATCCGACTCCCAACTACTCTTACTCCTCTCCTTTCGACTTGGTTCCTATTGAGAATGACAACAAAAACAGAAATGGATATGGCGATGGTAGTGCTTTTGTGTCCGATGGTGGAAGTCGTGATCATTGAGGAACAGTGGGAGAGAAATTGTTAAGAGGAGTTGGATCTTAAGGGGCAGAGGGAAGTTCTTGCAGAGGAGGCAAGTCAGGGAGCCCCATGTTAATTATGAGGATGTTGGCGGCGTTCAAGACGGAGTTGTGGGGCAGATGAGGGAGCTAGAGAGAGAGAGAGTGGAAGCCATTGATGAATGAGAGTGAGAGGTTGGGATGAATGAGGTGGAAAAATAAGAATATATATGGCTGTCATGTAAGCAATGATGGTCAAAATTAACAGTCAAACTAATGTAAAGTTAGAAAAGTGTTACATTGCTCCATATTTAAACTTCAGGGGACTTAATTGCTCCTAAAAGAAGGTGGGGACGCTCTTCTAGGAAAACTTCTAGGGGACATTTGATGTTTAACCCTTTATCCTTAGTGTAATTTATGACTTTCACTTTTCTCCTTAATTATTACATATAGTTGTTTATTAAATTGTAGTTTTGGACCTTTTGTACTAATTTTTTAATTGTGGTGTATGGCCCTCATGGAATAATTTATTTAATTGCAGGATTTGTACGTGGACGAACTACTAGAGATATTATTTAACTATTAATGACTTGGTGATTCTTTGATTATCTTTGTATGTATGCTAAATATTAAATTGTTAAGTTGATGATACTTGGTATTTAAATATAATTTTGATAATTTTTTATGTTTTTCAAACTTATGCTTTATTATTTAGGTAGCAAAAAGAGTTTGGAAGTGGGAGAAAATTTGGGAAACAGTGAAGCTCACAGGTCAGTCGGAAGCTCAATTCCATAAGGGTCAGGGTTTTCTGAAATGAATTTTTTTAACAATCTCATTTAGACCCAACCTGTATTCTTAACTTTATACACTTAGGAAGAATAATAAGGTTGTAGAATGAGTTTTATAGGATTTGGAGGCCAATGGAAGGGAAAAAGAAATTTTGAGGAAATTTTATGTAGCTCAATGTAACATACAACGAATGTAGCAACAAATTTGATTGCTTACCAGTCTCAGCACTTAACTAATATAGTGCTCAGGAAATCAACTTCGTCAAGTACCCTCTTTCTCCTTCGGTGACTAAGATTGTCTCTATCATGGATGCTATCAAGACCTTATGACTGTCATATGAGTAGCACCGTAGTCATCATTGACAACCCCACTGTATTTGAGCAAGTTGAGGCCCCCACACATGATGTCGTGACATTGGACATTCAGCATATGATGCAAAACTTCCCTAAGTAAGGACCTAAGAAATTTTAAAGTAAGATGTTCGAATTGTACCTAAACTTCCCTAAGTAAAAAATGATTGAATGAAGGGTGCATGTTTTAGATGAATGGTATATCAATATCTGACCAAATGAAGATCACGCCAATTGAATCCTTCAAAACCAGCAAAATGTGTGTCAAATAATTCACAAGTCATTGTAGCTACCAGAAGTAGTTGCCACTACAATCAAGCTTTAGCTACCAGAAGTTGTTGTTAAGGTAACTAAGACATTTTTTCTTCCTTCTCTTGAATCCTTCTCTAATTTTTCTTTTCTTCACATTTTTCTCCTCATGTGGTATTCTAAATACACTCTAACTAAGATATTATAGAAAAAGTATTTAATGTCGTAGAAAATTTATTTGTACCTAGGGAATAACATGCATCACTTATTTTGAACCAAGATTGTTATCTAATCATGTTAATTTAACATAGGGCAAATGTGTAAAAATAGTCACAGTAAATTTAAAACAGAGCAATTAAGACTCTGGTAAATTTAAGGGGTCAAAACCGTGCACTATAACCTAAAATGGGCAAATGTAACCTCTCGGTTAAGCATATTTATACAGAAGTTTTTTCAGACGTGGGCCCCACAATCAGTAAATGACGTGTCAATTCCAAAATCTATTGTGGAAACTAAAATGCAACCAGTTGAACCCTATATCATCTAAAACAAACCCTAAACCCTCAAATCATTATGACTAGAACTCATACCTTCCCCAAATCATAAAAAATCCTCCCCAAATTATCTGAACCCTAAACTCAAAAATCATTTAGTAGAGGGTTCTAAGGTTATGGTTTGAAATGGGACTGGTTTGATCTCTAAAGGAGTTCGATGTGTTGTGTGTTGTGTGTTGTGTTGGACTGGTTTTAAGTCTCAATATACCACGTCAAAAAAATTGACACCTAATTCCTCATATTGTCACATCAATAAGTTCCATCAGAATTCCTAATCAATTTATTGTCAAACTTAACACCTCTGTTTGAATAAGCTTACATTTGCCCCATTTTAGTCTACAGTGTACGGTTTTGCCCTCTTAAATTTACTAGTGTCTTAGGTGCTCTTTTTTAAATTCAATGTGACTATTTTTGCACCTTTGCCCTTTAACATATGCAACACAACAAGTTCAAAGTAATGATTAAACCTATCAAGAAATCTCTTGTGACAAGGGAAAATGGTCTTCTTCTCATACTTAAGTTGATGGAAGTATGTGTTTGATTCACATATAAGATATGGTTTATGCCCCTTCATGCTATAGCTTGATAGATTTTTCACTTGTATGAAAGTTAATTTGCAGTGAATATAATATCACTACTTAAATGTCACATGCATTAATGTGTTTTTTCACTTTGGTGTACTGCTTAGTCATATCATGATATTGGAATTTTGTTTGTATGTTTGAGTGTCTTAAGCATGGATAATGTGACATGTAGACATAGATATCATGACTGTTAAGCATCATGAGTTTATATGTAAGTTTATCTCAGTTGGTTGTTGTAACATCCCAAAATTTAAATTAGAGATAATTCATAATTAATTAAGGTATTAGGGTATCATTATTAAATGAAAAATCATTGTGAATAAATAAATAAATGTAAATATATTTTTAAGAATTAATGTGTCTATTTTCTTTTGAAAAGTTAGGAAAAAAAATAGTTACAGTTTCAATTATAGATTGAAAACTTGATTAAAAATAGTTGAAGGTTTGGGTAACACTATGGTGGAGTTTGAATATATTCTGGAGATTAAGGAGATTAGAGGTAAGACTTAGCAAATCTAAATGTAAATTTAAAAAGAGGGCATTATGATGACTCTAACTAAATATATACTACACCCAAATAAAGCAAAAACCAAACAGCCCCTTCCTCCCCCTTATACACCTCTTGGCCGACACTCCCCTCCACCATTCTTTACCATTTTCATTTCTTCATCAACCCACATACACACCCACTCGATTCTCTCATCCTCTACCATTTCTCTTCATCAATTCACTTCCTTTTCCTTCTCAAAACTTCAAAATCGTGTGGGTTTCTTGTGCTCTTCACTGTTTCTTGTCATTTTCTTCGGGTTTCATCTTCTCTCCATCATCTTCTTCGGCTTTCCGGCGAGATCGGCGGCGGCCAGCGACGGGAATAAGGTAAGGTAAAGCTTCCATTTTTCTAGCACATCTCGAGCTATACTTTCATTTAAATGTTTGTTCCCTCATATTTTCCCTTTTCCTTTTGAGTTTATTCGGCCTACACATTGGAGGACGAATTCCGGGGAGAAGAAGGTCGATCCCGGCGAGAATAAGTTAGAATGAAACAAGAAACTTCGTATTCATGCTTAGGTGAGCTTTATTTCTCCTTTCATAGCCATTTTTCCTTCGATTTGCACAAGGGAGGAAGAGAGGCCGAGAGTGGGGTTTGAGTTTTGGATTTATAAACCATCTAAAGAACATTTTAAGCTTTGAGTTTAGGTATTCAAGTGATGTTTTGAATGATTGATTTAAGTTTATTGATTTTGAAAGCAAAATGAACAATTTAATCATAACATATTTTAAATATTATTAGATCATATGTAAGTTCATAAGTCAAATAAACTAGTTTAGTGAAAAAAGTTTGGGAAAATCAATTTTTAATTACCATATTTTGCTTTCGTAAGATTCTCCAAAAAAGTCAAAGTTTTCTTATATTTAGAAACGGGGGGAGTATATTTGATCATTATGGGAGATTTTTATTGCGCGTGCTTATGTGTATTAATTGGAGAATATTAGTCTTATTACTTGCATTTTAAGAAACCAAGGGTATTTTGGTCATTTTGACTATTTGGTGATATTTTATTGTAGGGGGTCCCATGTGGGCCCACACATCCTTGGTGGAGCTTTGTTGGAGCTTATGTGGCAAGGGGAGGCTAGTTGGCAAGGAAAGTGACATAAAGCAAACTTTACCACTTTTGGTAAAAAGAAGGAAAAGTGGCATTTGAAGCATCTTTCCAAAAGGAGTAAATTTGGCTCCAACTTCAAATTTGAATGGAAAGCTTCATTAAGGGCAAAAGAGTAAGCACAATGGAGAGGAGAAAAAGATGGAACCTTTGGGAATGCATCTAGCCCAAATCAAGACCACATTCACCCACATTTTCACCACAATTCCAAAAATACCCCTCCCTCTCATATGACATATACCTCTCTCTTTACACACACCACCAGTCCACCACCATTATTTGCTTAAGCTTTCATCTTCACTTCATTAAACCTTCATTTATGTGACATTTAGGTTTGATTTGCATTTAATTTGGGTTATAATCCCAAAGTTAAACACCCATATAAAAACCTAAATGTCACATTTCCCAATCATCCTTCCACTTTCACTTTCTCTCTTCTCCCAAATTCTCTCAACTTCCCTCTTCTCCTCCACCATAAACCTCACGAAATTTCCACCTTCCTCCATGGAAGCTTCACGAAATCTTCCTCCATTCACCTCCTCCATGAGTGGCTAGGCTTCCTCATCTCTCTCTCCAAAGGAATGTGCTTGTAGATCTTCAACATTTGGCCTCATGTAGTTGCTTGATGTAATCTTTTAGGTTTGTGAGCTAGACTTAACTTTTTGCCTAATGTTTTCCTAGATCTAGGTTTCATTAGGTTAGGACATTCTTCTTTTATATGTTCTACTTGATTTTGGCTCACAACCTCTCTTTTAGGTTTGGGTGGAGGTGCAAAACTAGCCACTGTAAATTTTCAAATGTACAACTTTGAAACCCGTAAATTGGATGGTGCAAAACTGTACATTATAAATGAAAATGGGACAAATTTAGTCACGCCGTTAAGTTGAAGCTAACAGACGTTTTGATTTAATGAAGGTGGGCCCCACGCCAACACAAACGTCTGTTAGCTTCAACTTAACGGCGTGGCTAAATTTGTCCCATTTTGATTTATAATGTACGATTTTGCACCATCCAATTTACGGGTGCTAAAGTTGTCCATTTGGAAATTTACGGTGGCTAGTTTTGCACCTTTACCCTTTAGGTTTAGGTCATGAAAACATAAAGCTTATATGTGTGTAGTTTCATAGATACATGTGTGTGTGATTAACTCCACTTGTGTTTATGGAATGATTGATTTTCTTAAATTCTTGATCTAGAATTTAATGTTGCTTAAGGTATGAGCTAAGCTTGAAAGAGCATTAAGCTTGGTTAACCTAATTAAATTCTTCTAGATTTCTTAGATTTAAGAGATCTTAAGGATTTAGTTAAGTTATATCAAGTGTAGCAAGTATATGAGGTCCAATTCATTAATAAGCACATAGTACTTTGGAGAGGGGGGTATTTCTCATCTTATTTTACATTCGGTTTGTACTATCTTTTGTTAGGTTTAATTAGTTTTTAAAAAATAAAAAACATTCTCCTACACATTGTTAATTTGCGTGATTTGTTATCCTCTTACTTGCAAGAATTGAACTTAGATTGTGAGAAGACCTATACTCACCACTACACACTTAGTGGATTTGAGTGTTGAATTGTATTGATTGAACCTTTAGGGCGACATAAAGGTCAAATCAATTGGCGCTGTTGCCGATTTAGGTTCCTCTTGCTAGTTTTAGGTTGTAGTAGTCACATTTTAACTTGTTTTTACTTGTGGTATTTTCTGCTACATTGTGCATATTGTGACATTTATTGAAATCTTTGTGATTGCACACTGTTGGCTGTATCTTTGGGACTATTTTGAAGAGTTTTAGGCTGCTCTAGTTAGCCTTGGAAGTTGTTAGAAAGTAATTGCTATGTTGCTGGAAAATCTGTGCAAAAGTGCTGTTTGAACCGCCTACTTGTTTTGTAAATTGGGAAAACTCTACAAAGAAGTTTTTGAAACTGTTTTACTTGATTAATCTACAAGAATTGAGCTTTCTTTAGACATATTATTGGCTTAAACCTTCGTTGTCTACTGCCTGGAACAAATAGTTGAAATTGGACTGTTCTGTGGAAGTTCACTATGTGATCAGCTTGCTTATTTTTGCCACTGTGACTTGTGTATTTGGAATCTGTCCAAACTGTTTCTTGTAGTTATTCTACACATCTTAAGCTTTCCAGGGGTATCTTACTTGTTGCAAAACTCATTATATATCTCCCGGAATGAATTTTTCAATCTGCCCTGTTTTCTGAAAAGTGCAAATCGATATAGGTGAATTTGAGCTGAAACTGTTTAACCTTTAGGCCACTATTTTGCACAGTTTTTGTGGCATTTGAAAGCTGATTAATTGCACTTTGAAACTTCCTTGTTGTCTGGAAAAATTGGATTGGATATTGTTTGCAAAAGGCGATTTAGTTGCCTATATTTTCTAACTGGATAAGTGTGAGTTTGCCCAGTTTTTGTGGGCTGTTTTGCTTGGCATTTTGCAGGGCTATTCTAACACTTTGCAGGGCTCATTTAACCACATTTGAAGCTGTTTTAAGTGCCCTGTGGTTGGCTGAAATTGGCCACATCTTTGGCATACTTACTTCACTTTTTGGAGGAGTTCTTGAAGTTGCATTGAAAGCACTTCCTTGTGCTACTTTTCTGGATTTTGCTGGATATATTGGCTGCCATTCTGGATATATTGTGGCTGGACTGTATTGGTTTTCTTTGCAGGATGGCATATTATTCTTGCTTCATTGAATTTTGTTTCAATCTTATAGGCCAATGAGGGAATTCTCAAGGCCATATGCCTCCTTCTCACCTCAAGGCATGACCACCAATCCACAACAATTCTATGGGAGGGATCACTTGAGTATGCATGATAATTCTTATCTCTCCTATGATGAGAAGTTGGCCAACCTTGTTGACAAGATGCATCCAAGACCTCCATTCCAAGAGCATAACCCTTCCACCAACACATACAATCAAGGATGGATGGACCATCCAAGCTTCAAGTGGGGGGGAGGAGGTTATGCTACTCCATCACATGCTTTTGAAGATCAACAAGGGTATGCTCCTCGATGTCAAAATTATGACCCTTATCAAATGAGGCCTAATTCTTCTTGTGCTCAAAGGCCGGATGTGTATGCTTATCAAGAAGCTTCTCAATGTGAGCCTAATCCACCTCCTTATGGCCATGGGCAAAATTTTTATGATCATCAAGAGCCTCTACAAAGCTTTGCTCCTACACAAATGGAGCAAAATGACTTATTTCATGCTCAAGTGCCAAATGAGTATGCTCCTCAAGTTGAAGATTCTTCTGTTAGAATCTTAAGTTTTGATGAAGACTAAAATTGAAAAGACTAGTTAAACACTTAGAAAGAATTAGGTTAATATAGAACCCCAAGTAACAGTACAACCGGATGTGAATTTACTTCCGGATGGACTAGGACTAGCGCTCGCGGATGAAAGACTCATCCCACAGCGGAAGCAAGTAAGACACTAAGTCAGAACTTAGTCTAGAGTGTTAGAGTATTAAATCCTTGAGAATAAGTTAGGACACAACCGGATGCAGAATTGCTTCCGGAAGTCTTAGAGTAGAATTAAGTGACTAGCGCTTACGATTGAACTAGACATCCCTGAGCGGCAGTGAATATAACACTAAGTCATAACATAGTTATAGTAGGAGTGCATCCGGTAGCAAAATTGCTTCCGGTAGTAAAAGAGCTTCCCATAGACAATTGAACTCCCACTGCATGTGACTATGTGTTATTATTGTTCGACTAACGTTTAAGTGCAGAACTGAGTGTTGTTGCTTCTGGATGTGGACTTGCTTCCGGTAGCAATCAGAATGTCAGAACGTACAACAGTCCAGAAGTCAGAATTGCTTTTTGGCAGAGCAGAGTTGTCAGAGTTGCTTTTCAGAGATAAAGCAAGTCAACCCTGCTGAGCATTTATGGAGCATTAATTAATCCAACGGTAACAAGGGAAAAACAGACATATTCAAACGGCTTTCCTACCTACCAAACATTGGAGTATGAGAAGATGATATATAAGGAATTACTTCATCATTTATGAAGCACCCGAACATAATATGCAAAATCATTCAAGCATTCAAGCTCATACTACCCAGAAAGCAAGAGAGCACTTATTGCATTGAGAGTTTATTTATTATCCATATTGTACTCTTTGTAATCAAGTCTCTTTAGTTGTTGAGAGCATTCATTGTACTTAAGTGAGTAACATTATTTGTTCTTTGAGAGAACTAAGTAGAAAATCCTTTGTTTAAAAGGTTGAACCCTTACAGGTAGTAAGGGGGAGCGAGTCTGTTTGTAAGGTTGCAAGTGAGCCCGTAAAACTTGTGGTTGTAAAAGGTTGCAGGTGAACCCGTTGTAAAACCTGTGGTTTAGTAGAACTCAATCTGGGTGATTGAGAACTGGACGTAGGTCAAGAGTTGGACCAACCAGTATAAAAGTCTTGTGTGTTTTTATGTCCTAAGTTTTATTTGGTAGCACAATTCACCCCCCTCTTGTGTACCCTCACTTTCATCTTCTTCCTCTTCTAGTACATATGACTTGATGATGCAAATGTGTGCATCCATTGTGGATAGGATGGAGGGGTTGGACTCTAAATTAAATCAAATTGAAGAGAGTACAAGGAAGCAAGAGAACATTTGTTCATTTGCTTCTCAATGGCTGAATAAAAGGGCCGAGGAAAAGGTAATGAAAGGTGACCTACCTTCCAATATGGTTGTAAATCATACTTCTTTGAATGACATGAATTTGGAAGGAGGAGTTCAAGTTGAATCAATTCCTTACCTTGATGAAGAAGAGCATGAACCTCAAGAGTGCCAAGAGGTTAATCCTAGAATTGAGATGAATGTTGCAAATCAACCTAGCACCTTTGAGTTTAATGGTGTCTTGCCTAGTGCTTCTCCTAGTGATGATCTTGATGATTCTATGCCTTGTTCATGTGATGAGTTGAGCATTTGTGTTGATTGTTATGAGGGTAAATCTTCTCATCTCATGGCATGGTGGAGGAAAAATTTGAAAGAATTGAATCCAATCAATGATGATATTGTCTTATGTAATTCTACAATGGATGAGGTCACTTCTAGGGGTGATATACATGTTGAACATCACTTAAATACCCTAGAAAATCATGAGGTTGGTAAAGAACTTGAAGAGGCCGAATTGCCACACTCCATTGAGAAGGAATTGGAAGAGGCCGAGAGCCTCAATCCCAAAGTGGCCGAGAGCCTAGAGCTTAAGGAAGCAAAGAAGCATGAAATTTTAAAAGAAGAATGCAAAGTTGAAGGGCAATTGGCACAAGAGCTTGGAGTTTCCTCTAATTCTCAAATCATGCATCAAACATCTCAAGGTATAATTTTTAATCCTACACTTGTTACCTTTCCTGGGAAGAAGATATATCATGAGCTTGTTCAAAATGTGATCCTTGATTTGTTTTCTTTGCTTGAATGTAATGTGCCATTTCTTGTTGTTCTTGAGCCCATGCCTACTTATGCTAAGCTTTCATATAATCTTTGCATATATAAGGAAGCATGTATGCCATATACATTGTTGATTGAAAATGTGGTAGAACAACATGTAAGTCCCTTGAGCTTGCATTCACATGAGGTTGTGCACACATCTTTAGGTTCATTTGATTCTTGCTTGGTGAATGTTAATGATGCTTGCATGAATTCTCTTGATAATGATTCTATTATTGTGAGCATGCCTCTTGATGCTATTAGTCCCAAGCATGTTGATTGTGGGCTTGACGATGTTTGTACGTTCATATCTTCCTTGTTTAGCTACAAACCCTTGGAAAAGGGGAGTTTGTTCAATTGTGTTTATAAAGCTAGGGTGGAAGGATTGCTTGCTCTCATGAAGGGGGCCGGATTGCTCTTGGAAGAAGAGTTGTTTTGCTACACCTCCCATGATATATTGGATTGGAAGAGCCGGTTAAAGAGCAATGATGAAGAAAGTGCTTTGCAAGGAGAGTCCTCCAATAAGGCTATGCTTGTGACTACTTTGTGTGATAAAGATAACTTGAATCTTGCTATGAGGAGTAAGTCCACCAATTCCATTTGGAGGCCGAATGATGATCCTTGGTTGAGTGCTTTGAAGGGGAAAAATTTTGTTATGTTTAAAGTGCCTAAATTGATCACCATATTTCATCATAGCCTCTTACCTAAGCATGTGCATATTGATTATCCTTGTGTTTCATTGAGTTTATCTTGGCATTCCTACAAGACCTTGAAAAAGGGAAGTTTGTTCTATGTTGTAGGATCTTTTAGGATGCACAAGGATTCTTGGGAAAAGAAGAAGGCCATGGTGGAGCTTGTGGAGACTCCTAAGTTGGAGAAAGCCAACTTAAACTTACTTGAGGCAGAAATGCATCTCAAGACAAGCTTGGAGCATGATCAAACAAAGGAGGAATTGGACTTCTTCAATGGAAAGCTAACCAAGGATAACATCAAAGGGTTAGTGGTTCGGTTGAAGATGCTTCAAAGGAACATGGAAGTTAAGGCCAAAGTTTTGCAAGCAACAATGAAGGAACCCACACTTCTAGTGTTCCTTGCTAAGAGAGTTAACAAATTGTTAATGAAGTTTCAAGCCCATTGGAGAGCTAGGCGGCCAAAGGAAAAGAAGAAGGGAGCATGTAACATCCTGAAAATTTAATATAGGATCAATGAGTGTTTTGGGAAATAAAAAAATGGAGAAATTGGGAATTTTGGAATTTTAGGAATTTTTGGTGATTTTTGGGGACATTTTGAAAATTTTGAGCAGTAAATGTGCATATAATTAATTAAGAAATGAAGAGTTTGAAATATGAGGGAATGATAAAGCTAAAAATATTTTGAAGTTTAAGAAGATTGGAGGCTGGTTTAAGTGGTTTTAAATTAAAAAGAGTACACTGTGACAAGTTTGGGCTGTAAATAATCAAAAACCCCTTAATTCACCTAACCAAACGCAGCCTTATCCCTCCTCCTTCTCATAAAACCCGACAGACCCTTCCTCCCCTTCCTTCATCTTCTTCGTTTTCTCTCATTTTTGCGGCCTCCCTCCTGCTCCTATCCCTTCCTTCTTCTGACCACGCGTCCGCCCTTCCTCGGCGGCGGTGGTGGCCGTCGTCAACGGCGGTGAATGGAGGCGGTGTAAGTTCTGCGCAGCCTCCTTCCTCCTCCATTTTCGTTTTATTCCACTCCTCACCATCCTCATCGTTTCTCTGTTTCATATTAGCTTCACCATCATCGTTCATTTCTTCTCCTTCTCCCAAGCCTTCGAAATCGCGTGTGTCAGTTGTTCCTCCATTTTTCCTACTTGTCTTCTTCGTTCTCCATGCTCCCTCCGTTGTTTCCTTCGTTCTCCGGCGAGCCCAGCGGCTGACGGCGACGGCGAGCTTCATGGAAGCATGTAAGCTTGGTTTCACACATAGGTAACTTCATTTCCTTGTTCCACACTTGTTTTTCATTTTGGCCGAGACTTTGAGAGGGTAATCCAAAATTTGATTGGGGTTCTAAGTTTAAAAATCGATGTAGGGAGTCTAAAGCTTCGAGTTTTAGTGTTTGAAAAAGGATTTGAGGTTTAATTTGAAGGCTTACAAGAGTTTGGTACAGATTTTTGAAAACCCTAACTTTTGGGATTCTTGAATTGCCTTTTATTCTTCAAATTGTTATTGACTAGTATGTGGATGCATTGTTTTATTTCTGTAACTTAATTAAGTAGACTAAATGACAGTGGATTGATTGCCCTTTATGCTTTCAAGTTTGATTATGTGTTCTTGGGTGCCTTGTTTATTTGAGAGTATGGTGTTTTCTGTATATATTTTGAGATGCTTGATCTGTTTAGTTTACCGTGTAGTAGAGTGTAAATTAGTCAAGGATTTATGTTGATGATTAGAAATTCTGTTGTTTTGTTTTTTTTGTGTGAATCTGTATATGTGTATGTATGTGTGCATTGTGTGGGTATTTGGAATTGGTTAATAAGGTGTTAGTTGAAAGATTGTCGATGTGTTATGCTTGCATGTGTATCAAAGATTCATAGATATTATAGTTGATGACTTTAGTTGATTAAATGGTGTTTGGAAGCTTTTAGGCAAGAGTGTGATGATTGGGGAGTTTATAACTATTGTTTGAATATTATTGCCCTCAAGGTGTTCGTTGAAATGCTTAGGAGAGTGGAGAAATTCATTTGAGCTTGAGATGTGTATTTTGGACAAGTTTAGGTTATGCTTGTGAACATTATCATTAAAGGTCCATAGTTTTGTGATTGAAGTGTGGCAATGGTTGGTTTCATATTGGTATGCTATGTTTAGATATATGTATAGTGTTCTTGCATGCTAAAATTTATGTTCTTTCCTTTGAAATGGAAATTCTGGTCCTCTTTATTTAGGACATGATTATGGATTTTCATATACTTTCTTTTAGATTGGCTTGAAGATTACTTAATGCTTTGGTGAATTGGTTTCTTAGAACATGTTGGAAATCTCAGTGTTAAGTGGTTAATCATTTTTATGAGATTGGGTGCCTTTGCTACTTGGATATAAGATTAAAGTATGGAAATGAGTTCTTGTTTTTCTTCCCTGTTTAGCTGGAAATTTTGATTGTGAGGTTTAATTTGGTAGTTAAGGACATTTAAAGGAAAGGGTGGTTATATAAACAAGCTTGTGGGCCAAATGTTTAAGAAAAGGAAAGTGTGTGATGAAAATTTTGGTTAGTCTAGTGTTTCTGCTGAATATGCTTCTTTCTCTGTGTGATTTTTGGAACTAAATGTCTTTTGATTTCTCTGTTTGGAGCATGTACTTAATGTTGGTTTTGCAGGCTTGATAGCTTATTAGGATTGACGAGTGTAAGTCCTGTTTGTTTAACTTCTGAAGGAATTTAGGCAAATGAGTGAAGTATGCATTGGAATTTAATTTACCTATCAGGTTGCTTGGGGAATTGTTTGATGTGCATGATTAATTGGTATAATCATGTATGATTGATAAGGTGAATTGAAATGATATATGCTTGAGTAACATGATAGATTTTGTAAATTCTTTGTTATGTGATGATGATAGAAGCAATATTAAAGGAGGCCTTTATTCTTGTCTTTGGGTAATGTTAATGGTTGAGTTAAGGTTACTTGTGATATTGAAAAATACTTAAATACCAGTAAGAACTTGTGATAGTTATTAGTTGAATTTGGATGATAGAAAGATGGCATGAAAAGAATTATTTAAAGAAGGGAAAGTGGGTAGTAACATATAAGAACGAGAGAGACGTTGAACTACGATACAAGGGAAATGATATTAATTTATCATTTGGCTATATATTATTATAGGAGTGGATGCAAGTAGGCTTGCGTGGCATCAAGGAAGAAAGGTTGAGAAATCGCGTAGAATTGCTAAAGGGCGACAGGTAATCACACTTAACCTTGCTATAACATTGAGGGTGACGTTAGTTAGGGATTTTGTAAAATCCCTTTTCACCCTCTATATATATATATTATCTTTGAAAGGGTATTTTTATACAAACCAGGCTATCGGGTGCCTTTCAAACACGATTATTTTCATATAAAAGATTTCGAAACATTATATATGTAGTATCCTGTCTGGTGGTATTGAATATTCTGGAATGATGTGACATGTTTGCAGGTGTAGTGTTATACTAGTTATTTGAGAGGTTGAGTATAGAAAAAGGATTTAGATGTGAGTTGATATTTTGGGAGAGTTATGTTGAGGGGAGATATGGTGGATAATAGATTGAAAGGTGATGTGAGAATGTATGATATTGATGTTATTGTGGATGAGATATTGATAGGGATATGGTGAGCATTGCATGACACTGGAATTTATGTACCATCGCGCGATGATAACTGTCGATAGGCCAATCGACAGTTATTTGTATTGAGGATCCTTTTTAGATTGATTGGATCGGGGTTCATAGGTCGACTTATTGAGAGAAGTGACCTACGGTTGTTTGGCATTGAAGAGCCCAACCGCCCCTACGGTTGTTTGGCATTGAAGAGTCCAACCGTTCCCGTTCTGTAATGGAAAACAGAATTGGGGTTCCCTCTCTGGAGATTGCCAGAGAGGGAAATTGTCCCCTCATTATGGAGAGGGACACAGTGTCAAATCATATAGTGAAGAATAGATGCTTGAATGCACCGTGGTGGCACAATGCATCTTTAGGTGAGTGTGAGGGATGTTGAGTGATACATGGGAAGTAGAAATGATGAATTTGAGTCGATTGAGACGTGACAGAAGGATTTAAATGATGGATGAGAGGAAATGAGAAATATATATATGTATTATTGATTTTAGAACTGTGGTACCCTTTATACGCCCTTACTACCGCACATCTCACTGTTATAGTGAGTTAAGCGGTGATTACTGGGACAAATTGTCTCATCCCACGATTACTGACATTTTTGCAGGTATTCATGCACAGGCGCAAGCAACAGGAAAGGGAATTAGGTTTCAAAGGTTATTTAGATTAGTTAGTTGTGTATATTGCCAATTTGTATAGGCCTGCATTCGTTTCCGCATGTATATATATATTTATTGTTAAATATCAACTAGTTTTGTTTATTAACCATGTTAGGCAAATCCTTTCTAACATGGTTAGTAATAAATTATCCATGATAGCAGCTGTGCTGTATTAGTTTATTCTTTTCTATCATGGATAATATTTAGTCATTAGGATATTCTTTTTCTAACTATGATAGAGATATTGATATTATTGCAATTCCTTTTTCTATCATAGTTAGTAAGGAGATTAATGAATTGAAATGGATAATATTGGTTAATTAAGGATTTAGTAACACAATGTTACAGAGCAACTCCTAGAAATTCGACATTGAAGCTTTCAATCCTTGAGAAAGCCGAATTGCTCAAGTGGAACTTGGTGAAGGAAGAGCACAAAACTTCCTTCAATGATGGTGGCCAAATCACTCTCATACATGGCCACACCAAGAAATTTTTCAAGGAGAACTTCAAGCCTCCCTAGAGGTTGTTTCTATCCTTTCCTCACTTGTATTGTTTAGTTTAATATCTTAAGTGTGGGGAAAGATATATGATAGTAAAAAATAGGATTGTGTTTAGGTTTATGTTCTAGTATTTTGTTATAGGTTGTTAGAAAAAAAAACAAAGAAAAAAATTATATAAACATGTGTTTAGGTTGTGTTTAGTGGTTATTTTGTGAATAATACATGCATTGGCCATTTGTATGCTTGGACTGCCCGACCATTTTTGTTTGCTGCCTTGCCTTTGAAATGCATCTTCCTACTTGATTTTATTGGTCCCATTGAGGACAATGTATGATATAAGTGTGGGGGGTGTATTATGGTGCTTAAAAGTGGTTTAATTCAAAGCTTACACACTTGATTTTTGGACTTCTTGGGCATAATTTTGTAGGAAGTTTAACTTGATTATGGCTCTTGAAAGCAAATGGAATTTCCCTCTAGTGTGTAAGTAGAATTTTTGGAATGATTACTTAGGGTATTGCATGTGACACTTTTAAGGTATAAAGAGGGTGTTAGTTTCTCACTTAACTTTTCTTAGGGAGGAAGTGACTAATTAGAGTAAGCCATCAAAGTGAGAAGCCTCCAACCGAATTGAGTGGACCAATAGTCTACTTGACCTCCTAGAACTTGTCCTAACTCTTGTTCAAGATCACAATGCATGGCATAATTGGAAAGGAAAATGGCATTTTATTCTAATCCCTCATGACCTAAACACTAAGCCAACCAAATATTATCCTTTGATTTAACCTCTTTGGGCCATTCACTTTTCTTTTCTACCACCTTGACCAATGTGTGAATAAGTGACTATAGCATATGCTTGCATTTATATTAGTGTTATATTGTTGTATCTTGTGAAAAGCATGCTATATGAGTGAAAATAAGAGCATAGCCGAGAGCCATAAGTGGAAAAAAAAAGAAAAGAAAGATGGCCAAAGGCCAAGGAAAAGAGAAAGAAAAGGAAAAAAAAGTAAGGCCAAAGGCCTAAAAGAAAAAAAAAAGCACAAAGTGCTAATGTATGCCAAAGGCATAAGAGTGACAAGAAAAATTAGAGAAGCACAAAGTGCTTGAAAAAAAAAGAGAGAAATGTAGCATGTTTTATTGGAATTGATTTCATTGTATTGCATGCATATGTGGTAGCTACTTGTTCATATCATTGGTCATTGACTACTACTATCCATCATTCATCATTCATGATTAGCCTTCCATCCGAACCCCAAAGTCCCCTAAATTTGATTGTGCCATGCATAATAATAGGTGGAGAACTAAGAGCTACCACAAGCCTATGATGAGGTTAAGTGCATTGAGCCAAAGAGTGATCACAAGTCCCTAATTAGGCATTTTTCCTAACTTGAGTGAATGAATTAAACACTTAATCCGGTGAGGAAAAATCTCTATTAGCATTCCTCTTTAATTCTAGTTACTTGTTAAACTTGTATTCACTTTGTATTCTTAGATTTGGCCCATGTGATGCTTTAGGGAAAGGTTCAAAAAGCTCAACTTGTACTCTATGTCAATTCCATGTGCCTTCACTATGCTTAATGATTGAGTTAATCTTTTTACATGACTTTTCCCGGAGTGCAAAGATTAAGTGTGGGGGATTTGATTGAACCTATTTTTATATGTTTAAGCATGTGCAATTGAGCTTAATTAATGTGATTCAATTAATATATTTGATCATTATGGGAGATTTTTATTGCGCATGCTTATGTGTATTAATTGGAGAATATTAGTCTTATTACTTGCATTTTAAGAAACCAAGGGTATTTTGGTTATTTTGACTATTTGGTGATATTTTATTGTAGGGGGTCCCACGTGGGCCTCACACATCCTTGGTGGATCTTTGTTGGAGCTTATGTGGCAAGGAGGAGGCTAGTTGGCAAGGAAAGTGACATAAAGCAAACTTTATCACTTTTGGTAAAAAGAAGGAAAAGTGGCATTTAAAGCATCTTTCCAAAAGGAGTAAATTTGGCTCCTACTTCAAATTTGAATGGAGAGCTTCATTAAGGGAAAAAGAGTAAGCACAATGGAGAGGAGAAAAAGGAGGAACCTTTGGGAATGCATCTAGCCCAAATCAAGACCACATTGAGTAAGCACAATGGAGAGGAGAAAAAGGAGGAACCTTTGGGAATGCATCTAGCCCAAATCAAGACCACATTCACCCACATTTTCACCACAATTCCAAAAATACCCCTCCCTCTCATATGACATATACCTCTCTCTTTACACACACCACCACCATTATTTGCTTAAGCCTTCATCTTCACTTCATTAAACCTTCATTTATGTGAAATTTAGATTTGATTTGCATTTAATTTGGGTGATAATCCCAAAGTTAAACACCCATATAAAAACCTAAATGTCACATTTCCCAATCATCCTTCCACTTTCACTTTCTCTCTCTTCTCCCAAATTCTCTCAACTTCCCTCTTCTCCTCCACCACAAACCTCACGAAATTTCCACCTTCCTCCATGGAAGCTTCCCAAAATCTTCCTCCATTCACCTCCTCCATGAGTGGCTAGGCTTCCTCATCTCTCTCCAAAGGAATGTGCTTGTAGATCTTCAACATTTGGCCTCATGTAGTTGCTTGATGTAATCTTTTAGGTTTGTGAGCTACACTTAACTTTTTGCCTAATGTTTTCCTAGATCTAGGTTTCATTAGGTTAGGACATTCTTCTTTTATATGTTCTACTTGATTTTGGCTCACAACCTCTATTTTAGATTTAGGTCATGAAAACCTAAAGCTTATATGTGTGTAGTTTCATAGATACATGTGTGTGTGATTAACTCCACTTGTGTTTATGGAATGATTGATTTTCTTAAATTCTTGATCTAGAATTTAATGTTGCTTAAGGTATGAGCTAAGCTTGAAAGAGCATTAAGCTTGGTTAACCTAATTAAATTCTTCTAGATTTCTTAGATTTAAGAGATCTTAAGGATTTAGTTAGGTTATATCAAGTGTAGCAAGTATATGAGGTCCAATTAATTAATAAGCACATAGTATTTTGGAGAAAGCGGTATTTCTCATCTTATTTTACATTCGGTTTGCTGACGTGACGTGCTTATGTGACACTTTTTGCTGACGTGAGTGTTTATGCGGTACTTTTTGCTTACGTGGAGTGCTTATATGGCGAGCCACGTCAGCAAAAATTTAAATCCCCCGTCACGTCAGCGTTTAACGGTTAACATCGGTCAAACTAAATGTCATTATCTATATTGCACCAATATTTATTCTTCAGTCCCAGAATTGAGCTCAAAAATACTTGTTACCCTTACGTGCTCCTAGCGTAATAGTTGCCGAAGAACAGGTGATCATGCACAGGCGCGAGCAATAGGAAAGGGAATTAAATTTCAAAGGTTATTTAAATTATAAAAACATGTATATTGCCAAAAATGTATAGGTCTGCATTCGCTTCCGCATACTTTTATTTGTATTGATTTTATTAGTTAATCGAAGAATCGTAGTAGACTGCTTCTTTTTCTAACCATGTTAGGTGATTCTTTTCTAATATGGTTAGCTATGAGAATTGTAGTAGGTTGCTCTTTTTCTAACCATGTTAGGTGATTCTTTTCTAACATGGCTAGCTATTAATTATCCATGATAGTGTTCATGTTGTATTAGTTTATTCTTTTATATCATGGATAATGATTATTATTAGGAAATTCTTTTTCTAACTATGATAGATTTATTGATATTATGGAAATCATTTTTCTATCATAGTTAGAAAAATGACAGTTTTTTTTTAAAAAATAATTATTGCGAAAATTGTTGTTTTTGAATGTTACTGTTTATGCTTATATATAGGACAATGACCCTATTTTACACCTAAAGTAACCACTTTGGACCACCCACCACCATAAACTAACAGGTGGTACAATATTACACCCAAAGTAACCAAAATGGTCCAAAAATACCCTTAACCGACGGTCTTCAACGTTTGACAGTTGGAGACCGTCGGTTGAGGGTATTTTTGGACCACTTTGGTTACTTTGGGTTTAATATTGTACCACCTGTTAGTTTATGGTGGTGGATGGTCCAAGGTGGTTACTTTGGGTATAAAATAGGGTCATTGCCCGTGATTAAATTATATCTTACTAGTTTATTAGAAAAGTAACTTAGTTTTGAGATAAAAAATAGGGAAAAAGACAAATAAAGTCTTCCCAATTGATAAAAGAACAATTGAAGTTGCTAAATTGTAAAAAGGACAAATTGGGTCATAAGTACCTAATACACATTAACAAATTTGTGAAAAAAGATTCAAATACCCTTAACAACTTGAGATTGGAGAAGGTGGACTGGGAATCAAATGATGTGTTTTGTGAGGGCGGGGTAAGTGTGTGTTTTTAATGACATTTTATCTTCAATTTTTAATATTCAGCTGCTCTATTGGATTCCTATCTTCTCACCCATTTCTACAAGAATTATTCAGTTCAAAAAAATGTCTACAAAAATTAGATAATATGCTAGAAATGTCTACAACAATTATATAATATGCTAGATGCCTAAATATTTTTTTGCTACATATTTTATGTGTGATTAAAGGGCAATGACCCTGTTTTACACCTAAAGTAACCACTCTGGGCCACCCACCACCATAAACTAACAGGTGGTACAATATTACACCCAAAGTAACCAAAATGGTCCAAAAATACCCTCAATTGACGGAATCAACGTTTGACCGTTGGAGACCGTCGGTTGAGGGTATTTTTGGACCACTTTGGTTACTTTGGGTATAATATTGTACCACCTGTTAGTTTATGGCGGTGGATGGTCCAAGGTGGTTACTTTGGGTATAAAATAGGGTAATTACCCTTATATATATCATTATATTCTTTTATACAATCTACTATTTTCTATTCTTCATCTCATCTTTCTTCTTCTCAATATTCTCATTCTTACAATATTTCCCTCCTCAATCTTCTAATTCTTATAATCTTCCTCATCCTCAAATTTTTCGAAGAATTCCATTAAGTTCATCATCATAATCATTTTCCTACAAGCACGGTTCACACCATCAATAAAAATCTCTGGTTTCAATTTCAATTTTCTTTTTTTAAGTTATTTTAACTATAATTACATAGTTTTCTTAAATTTTGATTTTGTTTCATTTGCTTATTGTTGTTGAGCATCATTGTTGTTGTGATTGCCATAGTATTTATTACTCCCTCCGGTCCTAAATATAGGACCTAGATGACTTTTTTGAAAAATCATAAAAAAAGCAAAAAATAAGTTAATTATAAATTGATTTACCTAATTTTTTCTCTTAGACTAGTTTATTTTACCTATAAGCTAATGGATAATCTAAAAAGATATCAAATATGTCATGATTTAATAACCTATTTCACAACCTTAATCTTTCCAAAAAAAGTTATCTTGGTCTTATATTTAGGACCAGAGGTAGTATTAATTATTGTTTTATTTCACTGTTGAATATTGCTGCTGTTTTGTTTTATGGTATTTATTTATTTATTAGTTTTAGTTTGTTTTTATGGTTTTATTATATTGTTTTACTATTTTATTGTATTGTGATTATTGTTTTTTTGTTTTATCGCTTTATTCATTGTTATTAATTGTGCTAGTTTTATTATTAGTGTTTGGAAATACTCTGCCTATAGTATAGTCGATCCTAAGGCCGGATAAAAAGAGTAGGTTGTGTTAGGCTCGGCAGCCAACGTAAAAATTTGTCGAATTTATCAAGTATGGGCACACACAACCATTTTAGCAATAGGTCATCGTCTGACATTCTCAAGAAGCAAGAGAATGAGAGGAAGATTAGGTTTAGTACATGGAATATTGGAATTTTGAGAGACAAAGCTTGGGAGGTAGTAGGAGTGATGAGAGATAGAAAGATAAACATTTTATGTTTACAAGAAACTAAATGGGTAGGTGAAAAAGCTAAAGATATTGATGGTTATAAACTTTGGTACACTGGTAAAGTGAGTCACAGGAATGGAGTTGGTATTATTGTGGATGAAGAATGTGGTTGAAGTTTATAGAATTGGAGATAGATTATTATCTATAAAAATGGTAGTTGAGGAGGAAACAATTAATATAATTAGTGCATATGCCCCTCAGATAGGGGCAGAATCGTTCATTAAGGAACAGTTTTGGGACGAATTAGAGGAAATGATTAAAAGAATTCCTAGCATTGAAAAGATTTTTATTGGAGGGGATCTTAATGGGCATGTTGGTAAAGATGCAGGACAAAACACAAAAGTTCATGGTGGTTTTGGTTTTGGGACAATTAATAATGAAGGACAATATATTATTGAATTCTGTATGGCTAACAATTTAAAAATTGTTAACACTTGTTTTGAGAAAAAGGAAGAACATTTGATTACATTTAAGAGTGGAGTTAATATATCATGTAACACCCCAATTTTCAAATTAGGGATAGTAAAGAATTAATTAAGGTCTCAGGATATTATTAGAGAATTACAAAGCAATTTAGAAAAATTAAATGAGGATAAATATATTTTAAGAATTTACTATACATATTTTTGTCAGAAATTAAAAAATAATAGTTAGAGACTAAATTATTCATTAGAAATTTTATGAAAGATAGTTTAGAGCTTAGATAAAATTATGGTGGGAGAAAGTATGTAAGTTGGTGGGTAGAATAATTTTACAAATTGTTTTAAGGTAGGGATTTAAAGTAAGAATGTAAATAATATATAGAAAGAAGGGTAAAATGGTAATTCCTGCACAAATACTTTATGTCCCTACTCTTTATCATTTTCATCGTCATTTTCATCCCTTTTCTCTAAAAAAAAACGCAGCCCCCTCCTCTCTTCTTCTCCCTTTCAATTCTTCATCTTCCAAGGTTGATTCATGACAATTTTCGGCCCCAATCTCACATGCAACCACGGATTTAGCTTCAGGTGACCTTCCTCTCCATTTCTATACCAATTTCTATTCGTTTTTCGCGAGTTGAGATGGGAGGCCGAGTTGGGTTTGAGTTTTAGGTTGTATAAATGATTTAGAAAGAAGCTAAACTTCGATTTTAGTGTTTGAGAGAGAGACTTTGGTTGTTAATTTGAAGATTTAAGGTGTTTTGTGAAGTTTGTGTAAAAACCCTAATTTTTATAGTATCAAATCCGATGGCTTTAGGGGTGTTTGGGGTTTGAAACCTTCAATTTGTTGCTATAAGAGTTCATTTTAATGTTAATATGGTATTGCATGTTTGATTGATCAAAGTTTTGTTAACTTACAACTTTTAGTATTTTCCCTTTTCTATGATCAAACATATTTTTTATATGAGTGTTTGTGGTTGATGTTTTTAGTTGTTTGAATGATGTTTTGAAATTGTTGGGAAAGGGTATTGACAATTGGGAAGTTAGAAATTAATGTTTTAAATTTCATTGCACATAAGGTGTTTGTTAAAATGCCTAAAAGAAACTTTTAATAAGTAGTGATAGTTTTTCTTTCATTTGGGTATGGTTCTACATGGTCTATGATTTGGGAAAGTGAGATGAACCTTATATTGATTATTGTATTGATATTATGACTCTTGATGTTGTTTATGGTGATTTGTGTGTATTAAAATAGATAGCTATGCATGTTTTATTAATATATGGAGGTAGTTGTGATTGTGAGATCTCATGTTTTACTTGTTAATTTTCTACCATGTTGTTGTAGTAGTTAAATGAAGTAAGTAAGAAATGAGAAATCCTTGTCTTATGGTAGGTGTGACTTTATTTTAAACTATGGTTAAAAACAAATGAATGATGATGAATGTTTGGTGTTTTGAGTTTAATTGAAGGACTATAGTCACCTTTATGCATGCATATTGTGGAAGAACCTTGATTTTTGCTACTTTGAAAGTGTCTTACTTTTGTAAGATAACTAAATACCTTGTTTGTTGATTGAATAAATCGGATGGTGTTTAATAAATTCTAAGCTGGATCGGTATTGATAACTAATACTAGTATTTGTTCAAATTTGTTAAATGGAATGAATGTTAATTGATTTGAATATGGATGTGAAATGTGTTTGTTAATAACCTTTGAGTTGGCTAAAAATCTTTGAATGTGCTATTAATGAATGAGAATTAAGATAGTTCAATTTTATAGAATGTGTTCTTAGACAAGAGAAATTAGTAATGAGATTATTTTGGTAACACGACACTAAATGAGGCTTATAAGTAAATTATAGATGTTAAGTTCTATTCCAAATGTGAATGTGATTTTGTTCTTCTTTATGCTTTGTAAGGACATATTAAGGGTGATGTTTAAAGCATTAAGATATAAAGAACTTGAGTGAGATAATTTAATTAGATGGGATTGGGTAGAAATATAGGTTCGAGAGAGACCTTGCTTATTATCATGATTTAAAAGTAAACTATTGAAATAAACTGTTATTGGGATTCTTTGAATCTAACTGTTTTTTTAAAATGTTTTACAGATAAGCCGGGAGAAGTTAATTCTGAGGGAAGCTCTAGGAAGGTAGGAAGGATGCTTGTTAGGCCCGAAGCTCAATAGTGATATATATTTGTATATGTTAGTTGTTGTATATATTCTTATACAAGTTCATAACTTGTGATGTATATAGGTATAAGCTATCACCTGCGATAGCCGAATTATATTTATATAAAATTGTAATAGTTATACTTGAATATGTTAAGTATTTAGTTACATTAGATAGTACAGGTGTATAAAATAAAACTAAGTAGTGACTACTAATTTAGCTATTTGATGAATTTATAATCCGCTGCAACTTTCAAAAAACAATTATAATTTCATAAATTGTTTAGAAGTCAAAGTTTATGTTGGAAATTCTTTTAATGTAGTTTTAGAAATAGAAAAGTTTTAATTTATTCATATTTTTGGGCTTCTAACATAAGAAAGTGGTTATAAATTGATTAGAAGGCTATAAATATAGTTGAAAAAGCTAGGATTTTACAGATCACAAATTGATTTTTTCTTAGTAAGGAATTTGGACAGAAAAATTTGTACAAACTGCAAGGTGATTCTAGGTGATGGTGTGGCAACACAACATAGGCCTCTAGTTTTAGATGTTCGGGTGAAGTTTAATAGAATGAAAAAGCGAGAGATGTTTCAACCAACAATTAGATGGTGGCAATTAAGAGGGGAAAATGAGAATTTTTAAGAATAGGTTGATGAATGAATGTGTATGGGATAAACAAGGATGTGCTAATGACCTGTGGAAAGAATTGAGTATGTTGGTGCGACAAGTAGCTAAAGAAGTTTTAGGTGAATCAAAGGGTTATATTAGGCGTAAAAAGGAGATCTGGTGGTGGAATAATAATGTTCAAGAGAAAATTAAATTTAAGAAACAGTGTTTTAAGGATTTAAATATATATGATAGTGAGGAAAATTGGGTCAAATATAGATTAGCAAAATAAGAGGCGAAAAAAGATGTTAGTGTAGCTCGATCTACTTCTTTTGAAAAGTTTTATAAAGAATTAGGGACAAAGGATGGGGAACAAAAAATTTATCGAATAGCAAAGATAAAGGAACATAAATCAAGAGATTTAGATCAAGTAAGATGTGTTAAGGATGAAGAAGGTAATGTATTGATTAATGATGATAATATTAGAGATAGATGGAGGAATTACTTTTATAAGTTGTTTAATGATAGAGTAGAAAATTTGAATTATGTTATAGATGATTTAGGGATTAGTGATAGGAATAGCAGTTTTACAGGTAATATTAAGATTAGAATTAGTGAGGTTGAGGATGCTCTTAAGAAATTGACTAAGGGAAAAACTGTTGGACCAGATGATATTCCTATTGAAGTATGGAAATGTTTAGGAGAAAATGGAGTGTGGTGGCTTACTAAACTATTTAATGAAATTCTAAGGTCAAAGAAAATGTCAGATGATTGGAGGAAGAGTACATTAGTACCTATTTATAAAAATAAAGGAGATATTCAAAATTGTGCAAATTATAGAGCAATAAAACTTATGAGTCATACAATGAAGTTGTGGGAAAAAGTAACTGAGCGTAGGTTACGAATTGAGATTAGCATATCGAAAAATCAATTTGGTTTTATGCCGGGAAGGTCAACTACAGAAGCAATATATCTAATTAGAGGCTTAATGGAAAGATATAGAAGTATAAGAAAAAACTTGCATATAATTTTTATTGATCTGGAAAAAGCATATGATAGGGTGCCAAGAGATTTACTTTGGAAAATTTTAGAAAAGAAAGAGGTACAAGTTGAGTATATTAGAGCTATTCGAGATATGTATGAAGGAGTAGTGTGGTGCCAAGAGATATGTATGAAGGAGTAATGACTAGAGTTAGAACACCGGTAGGAGAAACAATTGATTTTCCCATAAGAATTGGATTACATCAAGGTTCGGCATCGAGTCCGTATTTGTTTAATCTTGTTATGGATGCTGTAACTGAAAGTATACAAGAAGAAATTTCTAAATGCATGCTTTTTGCGGATGATATAGTCATTTTAGGGGATTCAAAAGATGAAATTAATTGGAAATTAGAGCTATGGAGGAAGACTCTAGAGTCGAAAGGTTTTAGAATAAGTAGGAGTAAAACGGAATATATGTGCTGTAGTTTTGGCAATAGACAAACTCATGAGGACATAGAAATTATATTAGGAGAGCATGTTATACATCAAGTGGATAAGTTTAAATATTTGGGATCAATTATTCAAGAGGATTGTGAAGTAGATGGAGATGTCAATAATAGAATTCAGGCTGGTTGGTGTAAATGGAGAAAAGCTTCGGGGGTTATATGTGATCGTATGGTGAGAAATAGAGTAAAAGGAAAATTCTATCGAACAGCTATTAGACCAACAATGTTATATGGTAGTGAATGTTGGGCAATTAAAAAACAACAGGAAAATAAGATAAATGTGGCAGAGATGAATATGTTGAGATGGATAGTGGGTATACAAGAAGAGATAAGATTCGTAATGGGTACATTCGTGAAAGAGTTGGGGTAGCACAAATTTCAGAGAAAATGGCAGAATATCGTTTAAGGTGGTATGGACATGTGCAAAGAAGAGAAGTAGATGAGCCAGTCAGAATAGTGGAGCAGATGGTACGGGATCCTATATAAGAAATAGAGGGAGACCAAAGAGAACTCTTGATGAAATTATTCAAAGAGATATGTTAGTGAGAGGTTTATCGCCAGGAATGACTAGTGACCGCGCAAACTGGCGTCGTGTGACCCATGTAGCCGACCCCACCCAAGTGGGATAAGTTTTACGTTGTTATTATACTCTAAGTTTTTTGTTTCTTCATCAGTACTACCATCCTTATTCAATGTATACCATTGAGTACTGTATTTTAGATATTGTTAGTCTATAATATTCATTCATGTACTCCACACATGTTGAACCTTTAAAATTAGAGGATAACCAAACATAGTTTCGGCTAAGACAATTATGGGTCTTTGAATTTAAAAATATTTTGAAATAGTTTTGAAATGCTAAATTAACCCGTTTTAATCAAGTAGTGAATGAGTCAATGATGGAAATGACCATGATGGAAATGACCCTGATGAGGACCTAGATGAAATATGCTTTAAACAAATCAATTGAGCACTTAAAATATTTTTGATTTTGTTCAAAATCCATTGAGCAAAATTTTATGAATCGATTGATGGTCAATAATCTATTGAAGATCTGATAATCGATTGATATACTTTTAAATTAATCGGATACTAATATCTTATCAAGTTATGCAGGGAAAACACTATGTAAAAATAAAACACTCCTAAAGTACTCCATTGACATGGTAGAAGTGTAATCAAATGGCACCTCATCCATCTATTAATGAATTTGAAAATTTAAATATAGTACTCTTTTAATGTGTGTGTGTGTATTATTTGTATCTGGCCAATATTAAGAAAGTTATGTCAAACACAATGCAAGCATAGAGAGATTTAGAGAGGGTGAGAAGAGTTGTTGTGCATTTTGGTACATTTGGATAAAGGGTTAATCCAACAAGAGAGATGCAAGCTTATCAGATAAAAAGACTTGGATAATTATACCATTTGAACATCATTAAATCACTCCATTCTAGGCACCTCTCCCAATAGCTAGAACGGTGAAGCTTCCATGGGTGAAAATTTTTAAGAGACTATAAAAGCATTTGAGCACAATTTAGAAGACAAAGACATTAATTACACTACAAAAGACGGGCTGTTTTGCGGCGTTTTTTTGTCACATACCGGCGTTTCAAAATGTGGGTAAGACACTACCGCATTTTTGCAAAACGGCGGAAAAATGTACGTCGGAAAGTGACATACCTTCATTTTTTGAAACGCATTAGAGTTTAAAAACGCGGGAATGTTGGCCAGAAAAACTAAAATTTGCAAGATGATGTTTGAGGCTATTACTTTGAATGGAAGCAAGCCTAACCAAAATGTCCAAACTCAGAGACAAGATTGTCATGCAAGATAAAAAGGAGACAATTTCTTGTAACACTTTCCTTTGTCATGACAATAAATAAGAGTCAAGGACAATCGTTGAGGAATTTATTGGGTTGTATTTATCAAAACCTGTCTTTACTCATGATCAATTTATAATGATTTGTCAAGGATTAGAAGCATGGAATGACTAAAATTAGTGTTAAGTGCACAACCAAGGTTGTCAAAAACTTGGGTTTAAGTAGATTCGTGAGAGAGATGCAAACTCGGATCGTAGACTCGTAACGTAAACCTGTAAGAGTTTACCTATATTCATATGTATTTAAATTATTATAATATAAAAGCAAAAAATAATATAAATCATTAGAATAAATAAATTTTAACATTAAAAATTTAAACACAGAATATCAACAAAGTACATAGTAAGAATTTAAATTCAAATTTAAACACACTCTTATAAGTTTTTTTTTACCTTCAACACACTCTTATAAGTTGAACTATACAAGTCTCCACTTTGCTTGCTGAGAGTAGGAATATAATTGTACTGTAAAGCAATATATGATCTACATAAAACGTTGAGAAGTTTATTTAAACAGTGATTGGAAATTAGTTAAAATTTGTGTGAGCAATCTTTCGTTTTATAGTGTACACGTTGTCAGAGAAGTAGTGATTCACAATGTAATAGTTTATCCACAGAATTTCCATTCTAATTAAAAAAGAATAAACCTAAATGTAAAGCTACAATTACACAATGCCCAGGGCTAATTCAGTAAATAGTTGACATCCACAATAAATTACTATTTTTTATTGAAGAAAAAAAAATGCATTACCTAAATGTTCAAATCTCAAATATTGTTAAGTGAAGTCCCAATCATGTCTCTCTTTACTAAGTAGGCAATACTCACATCACAAGTCACACGCTTTTCAATTTCGTTTTTGTGGCTCTCTACCCTCTTCCAAGTAGCACTCTTCCCTCTCTTATTCTTGTTCCTATCTTCTCTGAGCTTTCGACAGCCATGGAAGAACATGTTCAAAACTTCAAATCTACATGTTGGCGAGTAAAAAATGAAAATAACGCTTTGAACTACAAGGCTGTCATTAAAAAAAAGTAACATTAATTTCTTAAAACCTTTGTAGTTTCTATTTTTCGATTTTCTTTGGAAGAAATTTAGGCTTCTACTTCTTTCATCTCCGACTTGGTAAACTCAGCCTTAAAACAATGAGTCTAGCAATTTCCTCTGAGTCAAAAACACCCAATTTTATGCGTGGAACGATTTTATGACGAGTTAACTCGATTTGTATGGCTAAAAATGTGAACTCGATAAACTCCGCGAGTTGACTTGTGAGTTTAACAATCATCACAACAGATGCTGACAAACACCAAAACAAATGTGGTGTATCATGAGGTGTTCTCAAATGTGGTCAAACGGTGATGCTAAGCTGTTGACAATTTATTTTCTTTTATCCTTTTATTTCATTTCATATCTAAGTGTAACACCTAGTTTATTTTTAAATAATTTCTTCAAATATTAAATATATTTAATTGAAAATAGTGATTTTTGCTATAAAATAAATATTAATAGCTTTAAAAGTTTGTAAGAGGTAATCAAAAATCTGTCCAAATTAAAACTTTTTATTGAAATTGACTTTTTGAAATAATTCTTTCTAAAACAAGTTGAAAATAACTTTTTAAAACAAAATGAAGTTACTTAAGGTATGTAAGGTGATTTATATTAATTTTATAAAGTAATAAAAGTTTTAAAATGTATTTCTTAATTTTATAAAATAAATGCTATTGAAAACATATTTCTAACTATTATTTCCTACACTAAAACATTTATCTTTTACTTTGAAATTCTAACGTTTACCCTATATAATATTAGTTCTAAAATACTTAGTTTTTACATATGAGTACATATAAAAGTCTATATATGAATTCAAAATAATTATCAAGTACATAAAGTATCCAAGGTTTATCTTCTACAAAATTTATATACATGACATGCCAAAATATAATTATACAATTTCCTTTAAAAATATATATTAATAAAAATACACTTAGGAGATGACATTTCTGCGTTCGTCCTTTCCCTTCATCACTCCAAAGTTCCCTATCTATTGTGTACCTGAAACTAAACCAAATTTACCGCAGTTTATTTCATACACTCTAATTCATGCATTTACTTCACCTAGAAGCTGATTCATTTAATCCTACTTCAGATAATGATAGTGCGCTCCTGTTGGTGATTACTACCTGTTAGTAAAACACTCATACAGGGCCCCTACCTTAACAATATATTTGTTACAGGTAGAATATTAAATACATGTTCCTATTGCACCACCTCACTACTTATAGTAATATATTCACCTTTCGTAGTAGGCATACTTGACAGGATTTTCTAGGAAAAAATAAATTCAACAAAACAATATGGTATAGGGGGAGCGACCCTCCTTATACCTGGAGTACTCCACATAAATTTAAAATGCTGAAAATAAACCCTATCAATATCTGAAGCAGTAATATTAGTGATGACAGAAAATAAATATGTAGTCCTAATGTGCATGAAATAAACCGCTACCTGTTGTATGCGACTCATTGTTTTTCTTTATTCTTGCTTGAAATTTGCCTCCAAGTATTTCCTTTACTAGATTCTCCTATTTACATTAGTTGATAATAAATATAAGTGTCAAGTCTTAATGCTTATGCTAAGCAACGTAATCTCTCTCCCTCCTATTATCCTACCCGAGTTTCCACTTCTTGTAGTTCATTTTGAACAATCACAACAAACATTACATTTATAAATTCAACACAATTGAAGTTAGTTCAAACTTTATTCTTGAATTAAAATCATAATGGAGTAGATAAACACCTACACAAACTACTAACATATATAATTCACACACATATAAATCTGAACAGGAGCATGAAGAAACACCCAGAAATACTTCTCGAGCGCGTAGAATAATTGAACAAGAACAGAGAAAGAGAGAAAAGAAAATCAACTTATAATCTAACCATTATGCTTCATAAGTTAAAACTAAGATTAAATCAAACAAAACCATATCCATTCCCATTGGTTATATCAAGGACATATTTGAGAGAGATCTCTCTGTTATAGCTTCAAAACTGCCATGTACTAAAATCACCAATACCAACTCCTTACCTAATATATTAAGCATTAACCTTAAGGGGCGCATTCCTAACATAATCATTATAGAAAAAACAAAAATAAATTCAAGACACTACAAGCAACCTCAACAATAACTTATATACACCAATCATAAATATTTTCAAACATAGAATTTCATGTCAAAAATCATAACTTACACTTACATATATACAACTACTTCTCACAATTCATCTTATCAACAAGCCAATTACTTTTAACTTAATCATTGAAGAAAAGAGCAGCCAAAGTATAACCTCAAATGCATAAACAATATTCCATATTTGAATTACCACATTTAAAATTATAGATTCACTTTAAAGGCTTCATTTCACGTATTTCATTCTTAACCCAGCAGCCACTTATATGAAATAATTACTAAATTAACTAACTACACCCCTTACAATCATAGTTTCAGAATCATATATGTATATCAAATAAACTTCAAAGTCACTATTCAACTATACAAAACAGAGAATCCATAAATGGGAATGCTTAACAAACAATCAACATCTATACCCGTTTAAAATCACACCTGACCAAAATTATTAGGAACATACTAGAACTTTTGATTAACACATTATTTCAATCCTCTGTAACACCCAAAAAATCAAACTCAAATATCACCTAATCAAATCAAAATAAGGCCAATATAAATACAACCAAACATAACAGCCACCGCAACAAGAAATTTAATTATCTCATCATAACAGTGTATACAAAATTTCAGATTTGTAGATGAAGCTCTTCAGCCCAAAGAAAAACATAAATTTCTAACTACCCCATCAATCGGTCCTCTCCAAAATCTCTCATTCAATTATAGGAAGTATGAATAGAAAGGAAGGAAATTCTCACCAAGGTCTATATGGAAGATTGTGTGTCTTCGCTATTGTGATTCACGTTCAGGACCATCCAGGGACGAATCAACAATATTTTCTCCTTCTTCGTGAAAACAGAGACGGAGACGCGAAGGATAAAGGCAGGAAGAAGCTAGATGAAGACGAAGAAATGGATGAACTAGAAGGAGGAACGAATGGATTAGAGAGGAATTGAGAAGAAAATCAGATGGATTGGAGAGGAAGAATGAAGTGTTGGTTTGTGAGGGAGGAGAGAAACAAATGGAGCAATTTGTTGAAGGGGTGCGGCAGTTTTGATTTAGGTTTAGGTGGAAGTGATTAGGTTTTTCTTATGTATTTATGTTTAATGATTAGAGAAAATTCCAATTAGCAACACACTTGTTTGTTCTCAATTATATTTATGACCTCATCTTTTATATAACACTTAAATTCCTTTCTTCCCAATTAACTCTTTTCTTCTTATTCATTTAATTAAAATAAAACTTAGTTTGTGTAGAAACAAATATCAGTGAATAATCTAATGATTATTCTATATATATAATAACATATTTATAAAACAAAAGTTTCCTAAAAGATAATAAGTGTCTCCTACAAGTTTACCAAATAATAAACCCTAATAATAACAAATATCTTCCTACTCTAAATATTTCCTAATACTATATTTCACAATTATGACTAAAATATTCTAGTAGTCTACTAATATTAAATAGGAAATATTAACATTATTTTCATAATTTCTAACAGTTTGTCAAAAATTCTCTTTTATTCCATTTTATAAAACTTAAACTTATAATTTATATTCTTCATTCCTATTTAATTTAATTATATTGGATATTAAAAATTTTGGGGTGTTACACTAAGCATTGAAGATATAACCTCAAGCTTCCATTTGTTTGTGTGAGGTATATATTTTGTTGTGGTTGTTAAGGCTTTTGGTGTTGTGTTATGTGAAATATGTTGTCATATGCTGTGGCAATTTTGTTTCGGTGGAGGACGAGTAGTTTATTACTACATAAAATGAATGTTGCAGAGTTTGATTCATGCATATTTGTTGCGCTAATTCTTTCAAATATCACTTATTAGTTATAGAATGTATGCTTTTTCGCAACAAACAATTGCTTGTTCCATTGTTTTAAACTCCCTGTTATGCTTCTGCGATGATTGCATTGTTCTGGTGCATAGTAACGAAAAGTTTTTTGTTGATCTTTGTTCCATGTTTAGTGAATTCACTCGCGCAATGTGCGTGAGTCTAAGCTCATTTTTATACTATAATAAACTGCCATTAATTCTAATTATTTTTAAATTATATATTTGTAGTGGTTGAAACCGCTGCTAATGCCTATTATTTTTTAAATACTATATTGCTAATCACTTAATTTAATTTTTTGTGTTCTTTCCAACCAATTATATTTGTAGTGATTGGCAACTGCTAATGATTCGCTGCTAAAATTGGTGCCAACTACATGCCAAATTAGTAGCAATTTGTTTTACCAAAACTGTCACTAACTAATATAGGTCCCGCGCTATGCGCTGGACAAATAAATTTTCAATAGCCAGCTTAGGTTAATATAACTAATATTTAGAATAGAGAAATACTTGTTGTGAAATCTTTCTTTGACACCAATAAATATCTTTTCACAGATGACATGAAACATATATATAAATTGTAATAGGGTAAAGGAGCAAATCTGGCCCCCAAGTAACCACCAAGGAGCGCTGAGGACCCTAAACTAACCACAGGCCCAGATCTGTACCCCAAGTAACCAAGATGTTAAAAAAATACCCCGGTTGGACGGTCAACTACGTTTGACCGTTACCTTGCTTATTTGGATGCCACGCGAGCTCCTGCTGTGCCACCTCTGCATGCCACACGTGGCATGTTAGTTTAGGGTACTCAGCGCTCCTTGGTTACTTGGGGGCCAGATTTGCTCCTTTACCCAAATTTTAAATTTGTATCCATCAAATTCTTTTGATAAGATTCAATTAAATACTTAAATATTTAGGAAAGGTAATTAGAATTAGTTAACTTATGATTAAGTTTGGCATTAGATAAAAGATGTTAATTAACACTATAAATGTTATATTATGTTACAACATTCAAATTTCATTTGTACATGCTTTCAGTAGGGAAAACAATTTGAGCGAGAAATGACAAAAGAAAACTTGTTAAATTATTCTTAAAAATAGTTATATTGTTATAAAACAAGAATTCCCACTTAGTATATCCAATCTATAGCCACTTAATATCAAACCTCATTCGAGTAATTTGAGTAATTACCTACGTTTCTCAACTAGTTATTTGAGATATATGAGTAGTTAATGGGGTTTTGAAATGTCTCAAAGTAATGGAAAATTCTAGCAATTAAAAGCGATACTCGAGTAGTTACCTATGTTACTAAACTAGTTATATGCGATACATGAGTAGTGAATGCATTTTTTTTTCATTTTTCCTAAATTTCATTTTAGACAAATTGACGACTATATCTTATTTGTCCTTCTGAGAACTAGAGTCACCCACTTTTTCTCAGAAGGACAAATAAGACAAAACTTAAGAAAAGAAGAGAGTGAAACCGACCAGATTGAAGGGAAAGGGTAGTAACAGATATGGGGAAGTTAATAGGTAGGAGAAAAAGAGAAGAAGCAGGGCTTGTTGAAAGAAGAATCATCATTCGGAATGTGAAGCAGAGAATCCTCTTCATCACTTGTCCCTAGGGGCGAGACATCTGAATCCTTCGGGTAGTTTTGACGCCACAACCATCCTTGGTGGTACACCAGAAATTTATCTGGACATTGATTAATCAAAAATACTCTACAGAAATCGCATAGAAATCTATTTGGAAGTTCTTTTGGGGCAATTCTTTTTAGGGTTAAATATCAAATTGGCCAATAAACAATTTCTAAAGGATCAAATTGGCCAAAGAACAATAAAAAGGCTCAAATTGGACAAAGAACTTAACCATTTGGTAACACCGTTGAAACATTTGCCCATGTCAACCAAAATAATGACACCTCATCTGCACATGTGTAAAAAGCATTTCCATCTCAGCTAAAATAAAAAAATTGTGAGAAGGGTTCATCTCAAGGAAACGAAGGCTCTGAACGAAAGGAAAGTAAGGCATGGACATCTGAACGAAGGCTTCATCTGAGAAGGAAACGAGGCTTCTTCATCGAGTGTACGTGATCGAAAGCAGGTGGCTGGCTTCCTCGTCTAAAATTATCGAAGGATTGTGCATCTGAGAAGCTCATGGCGTCGTCCTCCTCCTCGTCAATGTAAGTAGCTCTTGATTTTTCATTTGCTTCCCTTTTCAATCTTAGTTTTTATTCGCCTATTATGTTGCTTCTATTATGTTGCTTTGCCCATTCTTGTGATTGGTTTGTCTGTTATACTACCCCCGGTCCTAAATATAAGACCTAATTGACTTTTTTAAAAAATCCTAAAAAAAGCAAAATAAGTTAATTATAAATTAATTTACCTAATTTTTTCCCTTAAATTAGTTTATTTTACTTATAAACTAATGGATAATCTAAAAATATATCAAATATATCATGATTTAATAGACTATTTTGTAACCTTAACCTCTCCAAAAAAACTATCTAGGTCCTATATTTAGGACCAGAGGTAGTATTTATTAATTTTGGATGAAGCTGCGTTTTGTAATTATAAATGTAATCACATTGCTCTGTGATTTAGTTTGTTGGTTGAGATCTAATGGATAAAATGATTGGGTAACTCTTACTGGGTGTGTATCACTAATAGTTTCATGGCCTTTTTGGTGTACCATATATATTCTAGAAACAAATTCAGTGCAAGCCAAGCTTAAAAGCTACATCTCTAGCTTACAGGGATTGATCTCCTAAAAAAAATTAGTGTACCATATATATACATACATGTATCTTCTGGTTGATTTCCCTTGGATGGTGTTAGAATCAAATATTGAGTATAAATTCCTGACATTGATCCCATTATTTTGGGAATAGAGTGGATACCTTCCATAAGATATTAAGGCCTTAGCTCTGTAATATGTTAATTTTTTTATGTCAAATGCTGATATATTGCTGATATACTTGCCCAAATGCCAAATTCTGATGCACCCTAGTATTTGATATATATACATGTTGATATGCGTTGTGATGCAGCCTAGTATTCTGATGACATATAGCCTGAAGGGACATCCATCTTGACATCTAGCTAAGAAAAACTTCTCATTATTAACTATCTTAACACCAAACCCATTAATTATAGCATAGTCTGCAACAGCCTTCCATAGTTTAACCCTATCTATGAAGGTCATGCCTAAAGTGATAATGGGTCTTTCACTGGGCCCATCTAGAACATCTAACCCATCTAGCCCATTCATCACTTCCCTGCAGCTTAACTCCTCTTCACCATCCCCAATTTTACATTCTTCATACAATTCAATCTCATAATCATCAATCACACTTTCTTCGGCCTCTGAACTACTTGAATTGTCTCCCCAATAAGTGTCTCTATCACTGCCCTCACTGTCCTCATTGTCAAACTCATTGTGAAAGTCATTGCCATATTCATAGCTATGTACTTTTGGTCAACAAACACCAAAAGTTTGCCAAATGTAGCTATATCACTGCAAATTAAACCCACCCCAATAAGGCTTGGCAAATTACAATATCGAGAACACAATGAAACAATAAAAAAAATATAAACACAATAAGTTACCACTTCAAAAACTGCTAAGAAGTGACAAAATAACTTCCCTGTACAAAAGATGAAGACTTTTTCATAACTTGAATGTTCATTCCTAAATCCTCAAACCTATCACTCCATCCATCAATCCAATAACTTATGGATCAAATTGTCAAAACTGTCCACACCAACACAAAACCCAAAAGCCCAATAAAGTTTTCAACTTTAAACTGAAAATGATCAAGCCAAAACAAAACAATAGTTTTACTTATAGAAACGAAGGCTCTGAACGAAAGGAAAGTAAGGCATGGGCATCTGAACGAAGGCTTCATCTGAGAAGGAAACGAGGCTTCTTCATCGAGTGTACGTGATCGAAAGCAGGTGGCCAGCTTCCTCGTCTAAAATCATCGAAGGATTGTGCATCTGAGAAGCTCATGGCGTCGTCCTCCTCCTCGTCAATGTAAGTAGCTCTTGATTTTTCATTTGCTTCCCTTTTCAATCTTAGTTTTTATTCGCCTATTATGTTGCTTTGCCCATTCTTGTGATTGGTTTGTCTGTTATACTCCCTCCGGTCCTAAATATAGGGTTAAGGTGCATTTTTAGTACTGTAGAATATAGCAAAGTGCACCTAACATAATACACAATATTGTGGTCCATTTGTGGTAACCAAGAATTATTTTCGTGGCTTATTTAGTAACAACGTTAAATAAGTTAAGTTTGACCGTTATATGTCAAATTTTGACCGTTAAATTGTGTGAAAGGAGCATTTTCAGTACTCTAGAATATAGAAGGAGCACCAAACATAATAAAATTTAGAATATAGCATGATGGTGGTGAAAATGGAAAGGATGAAAATGGGCAATTGTTTAGGAAGTGGCTGAAGTGAATAGATATATTAAGGTTTGTTTCAAAGGTTAAGTAGACTATTTGACTATCATGTTTGAGTGCAAGTGAAATGATAGAGATGTAAGGATTTATTACAGTAGATTGATCGGAAAAGAGACTATATCTAGTGATGATTGAGTGGTTAGTATTATTGGTGGATGGTGTAATTGTGTGAAATGAGATATCATTAGTAGAGAAGTAGCAGATATGGAGAGGTTAACAAATATTTCAGGTTAGTTGACGGAATAAGGATTTCTTCTTGGGGTCTCGAATATAATTATGATCCCGGGCATAATCATAGTCGAGGCATCATTGAAGACCCTATGAGTCAAGGAGAATGGAGAACTTAGAAAGTAATAAGGAATAGTTAGTATAGGTATAGTAGGTTTCTTGTGGCTGTTGGAGAAGGAAGTTAAAGGATTGGAGTGTATATTTAAAATGAGAATGCTTATTTACCTCAATATATATCAATTGTGTATTTTGTGGAATAGTTGAAATAACAAAGATGAAGTTACAATTATTTAGTTGTATGGAACCAGGTTAGATGTAGTTGAAGAGAGTTGTGATTTTGTGGAAGAAGGATTGTTGAACAAGTAGACTATTGTTCTTAGCAGCGTTTTGCTTTAATATGATGTCGAGAACTCTTATGGCTTCTTGGAAATTCTCAGTTTCCTACTCACGCAATGTATTGGCAATGACTTGTATCAGAATCTTCGCGGCATAGTTTAACTCCAATTTAAACGTTTTCGTACGAATTGGGCCAACTTAGAAGAATTTTTGTACTCTATCAAGAACTTTTCTTCCAGCACCCTTACTTTCTACGGGTCGTCCATCTTTATGTAAAGTGCTATGATGTAATAGAAGATATGTTGATCTTTGTTCCTGACATCAACTTTGTTGATTTTCTAATATGTTGTCAATTGTTCCCTTACATTTATGCTTGATGTAAGTTGATAAAACATAATTTCTTATTTGGTATTGGTCAACTTAGTAGTGATACCTCCTTTAGGTAGATTCGATCTGATTTAGTTGAATTTTTGCTATTAAAATTAAGATGGGTGTACATCATATTAGATTTTCCTAGGATGTTAGCAAGAGAAATTGGAAATTGGAGGATTTGTTGGGCATGAATTGCTCTTTAGGCATGTTGTGGTGACTAAAGTAGCTAGCTATTATATGGGTACACATTTAGGGTATAAGGGCGTCTATAGAGATTTGATATGAATTCACACGTTTAAGGAGATGAATAAAGTTTAGTGTGAGGTATTGTTTAATAGTAAATAAGAATTGGGGTTTGATGATAGTGATCTGATCTAGAAATTTCGGTTTGGTGAAATTGAAAGTAAATGAAGATTTTATAGTTGTGTAAGTCATTAATTGGTTTTCTTTAAGTAATTGGACTTAATATAAATTAGAAGCTCAAATTATAATTGTGATAGATTCATTAAGATCAAATGTTATTGGGAGTAGCTGGGTGAATGTGTGGGAAATATTTGTGATATATGTTAAATTGGAGTATTAGTCAAAATCAAGAATGAATTTCTAAGGAATTAGTATCTTACAGCTAAGGAGTGAGAGCAAAGTAAAGGAATACGATCGGAGAAAGGCTAAATGTTTGGATAGAGGATGTTGGGGTGGAAAACGATGAAAAAGAGGTAGTCCCGATTAGTGATGACTGTTTCAATAGCTAACTCAAGGCTTTAGAATGTACATGATTGATCCACATATATTTATGGAATTTATGTGGAGCATATTTTAGTGTTGCTACCGTTATGGAGCTGTATTTTCATGAGAAAGGGTTATGATTGTAAAATGAGATGGGCATCCCCCTTGATTTCCGGTTTATTATGATTATATGTGATCTAGTAAAATATTGATAGGGGGTTGACAATATATACATATATACACTTTGATAGGTGATGGATGATTGAAAGTGTTGATATAAATTGGTGATGTGGTTGTTGTTCAAAGGACAGCGATTTCTCAAAAGTGAGAGATTTGTTTTTGAACGTGAGATGTTACTATAGATATTGGTGTAAAAATTTGGCTAAGTATAGTTAATTGGAGTTAAATATTTTTGGTGGGTACTTAACGAGTAACTTTCATTCTTTAGAAGTCAAAGGAATTAGATATTGGAGATACAACGAAGTTAGAAGATGGCTTAAAAGCTTCAAAAGTGAGAGAAATGACACGTAATATTTAGACTAGAATTTACGGTTTCCTTCATTAATTTAAGTTCTTAAGGACGTAGTAAGTTGGTTCTGTTGTATATTATTGTTGTGAGTTGATCGATGTAAATAATTTTGAGGACAAAATTCCTAAAAGGTTAGGAGAATTGTAACATCCTGAAAAATTAAATACAGGATTAGAGAGTGTTTTAGGAAATAATAAATGGAGAAATTAGAAATTTTGGAATTTTTAAGAATATTTGGTGATTTTTGGGATATTTTGGAAGTTTTGAGTAATAAGTGTGCAAATAATTAATTAAGCAATTGAAGAATTTGAAATATAAGGGAATGGTGGAATCCAAAATATTCTGAAGGTTAGGGGATTGGAGACTGGTTTAAGTGGATTTAAATTAAAAGAGTACACTATGGCAAGTTTGGGCTACAAATTATCATGAATCACCCTTATTTCACCCAACCAAACGCGCCCCTTCTTCTTTATTTTTGTCAAAACCGACGCCCCCCCCCCCTCTTATCTCACGCAGGCATCGTCTTCTTCCCTCCTCCTTCTCCAATTTCATTTTTCTCCTCCATACCCACACATCTATTCGGTGCTTCCTTCCCCAAAAAGCTTTTTCATTTGCGTTTTCTTGCTCTTTTCCTCCACAAATCCGTGAAGCTCGACCCCGATCTGTGCTTGGAGGTAGTACTTTGGCCTTGGTTTTTCCGGCGCCGGTGACTTGCTTTTCCGGCGAAGAATGTCCGATTTGAAGGTAGGTGTTAGTGTTCTTTCGTTTTTATGTGTTTGCTTCTTGTTTCAACTTCTTTCTCTACATTTCTTCATTCTCCTAAAACCCCAGCTTGGCCAGCCACGCGAAGGATGTTTTCCGGCGAATTCTGGACGACGGCCGGCGGTGGAGAAGCTCCTCCCTGCGTTCTTGAACTCCGTAAGCTTGTTCTATGCCTTTTTGTCATGTAGATTTTTGGATAATGTTGTCTTTTGAACTTAGGGTTTTGGATGTACTTAGATTTTTGAAGTGTTTGTGCTTTAGTATTGAAATCAAGTCATTGAATTTGAGTATTCTATGGGGCATTTGGGTTTTATGGATGGGTTTAAGCATTTGTGAATTTTTGGTGTTAGTTAGGACTCTTTGAAGTTAGGATTTTGCTATGTGGGCATCTTTGGAGTTTTAAACCACAAATATTGAGTGTTTAAATTTTTGATTTGAGAGTTCTTGAAGGTATTTGAGATTTCTAGAAGTTGTCTTAGTTATTTTGGAATTTCTTGGTTTTTAAAGTTTCTTGAAATTGAGGATTTTGGTAATGTGTGAGTTATTGGGAAATATTAGTATTTACTATATGCTCACTATGGTTACATAATGAGATTATAATGGTTGAATTAATTGGATTGATGTTTAGGAAAGAGATAGGCGAATAAAGTGTCAAATAAAGAGAAATTAATTATGTGATTTGGTAATTTATGATTTAATGAAAGAATTGATGGATATTAGAGAATTACTAAGGTCAGAGGGTGATTTTGGAATCTTGGAATTGATTGGATATGTGTGTATGAAAAGAATTGTAAGCAAAGTGTTGAATAAATGTGAAATTCGGTTATGTAAATGTATGAAGGGAATGTTGGAGGTTAATAAATAGGTTTGGAAGGCCATAGTATGTTAGAATTAATATTGGTGAGATTGAAGTGATTGATATTGTAGGCAAAGATTCATGTTGATTATTTAATTAGCTGGAAGGGTTAGAATTGATGATGATTTGTGGAATGATAATTGGAATGAAGTAGGGATTGATTTGTTGATGTTAGATGTGGATGATGAATGATTAAGTAATGAATGATTAGAAATAATGGCGGTGGTGGTTAACTTTTACCTAGATTTGAATGGGATATGAGTTTATGATGGGAAAGGAAGGAAAATTATATTGTGATTACTGTTTTGAAAGATTTTTGTTATGGGGAGGGATACATGGTCTATAGTTGTTTTCCTAGTTGTTGAAAGCCAAATGATTTAATTAGCATGATTAGGATTTAAAATCATTATTGGGATTTAGAAAGGTTTGAGTTTCAAAGATAAAGGATACATGAGTAATTTATAGATGATGATGGAGAAATTGAAATTCGTGGCTGTCACCCAAGAGGGGGGGGTGAATTGGGTGAGGGAATAAAAACTTAAACTCTTTTCGAAAGACTGCTTGTGCTCGGTGATGATGATAATAAATAATGCTATGCACAAGTCAGTATGCTATGTGATGCAAAATAGAATGATCAAGTATAAATATATGCACACATAAATTTATCCTGGTTCGGTCACCCAGACCTACATCCAGTCCCCAGGCTACACCTGAGATTTCCAATCCACTATTCTTGTTTAAACCGGGCACAAGAGAAGCCTTTACACTTTAGGTTTTACGAGCACGGGTTCACCTAACAACCCACAGGTTTTACAACGGGTTCACCTGCAAACCTTACCGCAAGTTTTACGGGATCACTTGCAACCTTACAAACGCAAGTTTTACGGGCTAACTTGCAACCTATGGAGATTTAGAAAAACTTCTAAATGCTCCCCCTTACAAAATGTAAGATTACAATTATGTTCACTCTATGAACTGATTTTGTTAAACACTTAAGCTCAAAACTAACTCTCTCAAAGAGTGGATGATGTTACTCACTTAAGTACAAATGAATCACTCTCTAAGAATATTACATATCAAAGTCCGAGAGTAGAAGATGAGAGGAATGTAGAATAGTGTTTTCAGATAATAGCCCTGTTCTCTCTCACTTTTTCAAGCCCCCCTCTTCAGAAATGAAGAACATCCCTTTTATACCAGTCTCTGAATATCTAGCCGTTGGAGAGGCAATAAGACCGTTTGATTATAGACGTTGGGGCCTTGTTTACGTTGTCCTCATTAATGCACAGCAGGGTTGACTTTGCTTTATCTGAAAAGGTGCTCTGACCATGCTGTTCTGTCAACACTGTTCTGACAATACTATTCTGACAAAAGTCGTTCTGACATCTGAACACTTTGTACGGTCCGACTCTTGCTTGCTGTCAGAGAGGACTTCGTTCCTCAAGCATAAGTCCAGGATGTTAAGAGACTCACTATCGGAAGCTCTCTTGCTATCTGAAGCTCGTGGACTCTAACATTTTGCTTGCTATCACATAGAGGAACTTTGTCTTCCAAGCACTTGTCCATGAATGATAAGAGTGCTTTGCTATTGGATCCTCTCTTGCTATCAGAAGCTCTCTTATGGACTCTGACTCTTGTGGGCAGTATGAGCTTTGACACCTTGAGTGAATCTTCAGATTATGTTCTCATACTCCTCATGCTTGGTAGGTAACAATGTTGTTTGAATATGTCTGTTATCCTCTTATTACCGTTGGAAGGAACATCTTCTTAAATGCTTCAGCAGGGTTGACTTGCTTTATCTCTGAAAAGTAGTCCTGACACCTCTGCTCTGTTAAAAGCATTCTGTCTTCTGAGTATGTGACGTTCACTCTTGTACTCTTGCTGACGGATGATCATCGTTCATCCGGAAGTGACAATCTTGCTCTGCAAGGGTTAGTCTCTGAAATCCAATGCCAAGAGTCTTTCCATCCGGAAGCTCATTTGCATCCGCAAGTGTAACTAAGTTCTGCACATACTGGTTAGTCCAACATAGCAATATATATAATCAGATATAGTAAAACTACACATGTTGTGGGAAGTTTGCTATGGGAAGTAGTCTTACTTAGACTATGTTCTGACTTAGTGTAATGTCTACTGACTCTAAGGGATCTCTATTCCAATAGTCAGCTTAAGTCTCGTTAGTTTACTCTAAGTCTTCCTAAGTGACTCAGTGTGTCATTCATGCTATGTATATTAAGTCAACACACAATCACATGAAGTGGGAGTTTACTTAGTCTAGGATGTATCCGGAAGCACTTCTCCATCCGGAAGTGAATCCACTAGATGTAGGATTTTGTTTACTATTGCTCACTCTCGCTCAGTGTTAGGTCACTTCAACAGCCAGCGCTAGTCACTAAGCTATCGGAAGCACTTCTACTGGACGTTGCTTACATTCACTGACGCTTAGTGTTATCGTGTTCTATCAGTCTGCGCTAGTGAAAGTTTATCAGGAAGTGATTCCACTTGACGAGGCTTATTCACTGACGCTCGGGGATATATCTATTCTGTCAGCCTGCGCCAGTCTAAATCTTATCAGGAACGAATTTCACTTGACGAGGCTGATTCACTGACGCTTGGGGATATATCTATTCTGTCAGCCTGCGTCAGTCTAAATCCAACAGGAAGTGTTTTCACTTGGCGAAGTAGACTCACTGACGCTTGGGGTAATATCTATTCTATCGCTCTGCGCCAGTCTAAGTCTAACAGGAAGCAACTTCACTTGACGTTGCATTTTCACTGACGCTCGGGGTTATATCTAGTTTATCAACCTGCACCAGTCTAAATCTATCAGGAAGCAATTTCTCTTCCGATTGAAACATAGCTTAGTCTTAAGGTGTATTAATTCTCATGGACTTACTTGCTGACGCTGGGGGATGAAAGCATTCATCCGCGTGTGCAAGTCCTAATCTATCCGGAAGTGATCTTGCATTCTCAAGTGATCTAACTCAGGATTCTAACCATGTCATCTAATCCCTCCTAAGTGTTGATTATGTTCTCTTAAGTACTAGACCATATCATACCTTAGTCACCATCAAAACTTAAGATTCTAACATTCTCCCCCTTTTTGATGATGACAAACCCATAGATGACTAGAGAACATAATTAAACTTAGATCACTCATCCTAGAGCTATATTCCTTTCCCCAGTTCTCTCCCCAAAAATCTAGGCATCTTATCTATCTCTCAGCTCTAGACATCTCATGTCTCATCTCTCGCTAGACATCTTATATCTCATCTCTAGACATCTCATCTCATCTCTAGACATCTCATCTCTCTCCCCCTTTTGGCTTCATCAAAATCCAACAGGTGCAAGCTAGCCTTAGGGATGAGGATACTTTTATCGTTCTCCTAGGAATGGGCTTTCTACCTAATATTTCTCCCTATGTATCGCTAATAAAGATTTGTTCTAGACTATTCAATACAATGTACGAGAATTAACAAGGAACAGCAATAATGGCTCATGATCCTAAATGATTGTATTCTCCCTAAACACTATGTAGGATAGTTAAACATGTTTTTCAAAGGAGATATTGATACATCAAATCTAATCATAATTAAATTAAGATCAAAACATACAAAACAGTTTTCTTTTTGAAGGTGAAAATTCTTTCCAAACGTAATTTTGATCCTCTCGAATTGATTAACATGATATCAAAAATAATTTTGATGTGTTTAAAAATGATGATTATGATATCAAATGAAATATGTGATTTTAAATTCAAATGAGATGAAATCTGATACCTAATGAAATCAAATGAGATCTGTGAGTTTGAACTTGTGGTATCAAAGGAAATGATTGAATGCCAAATGAAATTTGTGATACCATATGAAATGAAATCAAATCAAATGAAATTTGTGTTTTTAAAAGTGCCAAAAATAATTTCCAAACAAATTGCATCACAGCATCTTAAGAGTTTATTATCGATGACAGCATGTGACTCTCTATTTTCAAGGGATCATTAACAGGTAATGTCCACTTACTTCTCTTCTATATTAAGATTAATCATCATTAAATCAAGAAAGGAAGCATATAAGAGAGGTATGTTATCAATTACTTTCCAGCATGTCATTTAGAGGATACAGATGTGTGAGCTAGGATGATTTTCTAAGACAGTGAATGATTTTGAAGTCAATGCAGATTGAGAGAAACATCCTAAGTTGACACCCTTACCAATGCCATGTATGCATCATATGTAAGAGATGGTAAGGTGTAGATGTTACCACAGATGAGGGGTACTCATACTCTATTAGACTCAGGAATCTGAATCATACGCAGATAAGCATGCTTCCTGACATCTTCAAGAGGTGTGCTATCTCAAGTGGAAACCCCTAGCGCAAGTGCTTTGATGATTCGCTTCGGCAAGCTGAGCTACAACCACAAGCAGACATGACTGGGCAGTCACTCTACTCTTCCCATGGTTCAATAGTTGGCCTGCTATCGAAGGCGCTGATTGTTGTGAAAGCAACCTTGCTCAAACTTGATGATTGGTCCTGCATATGCTTGAGGAAACAAATGCTTTCTGATGGTCAGTGAAAGAACTTAAGATTTAACATTGAAGACCATCCTCAGGACATTCAAGTCAATCTGTGTTAATCAGCACAAGCTAATAATTTTAAGAAATCATGCTTGCTAATTGGTTTAAGAAAATATGAGCAATGATTATGTGAAAACTAATTTTGAAATTATCTATACATTCACATAGTTTCACTATCAAGACATGAACTCTATTTATACTCTCATGGATAAATATCAATGTGATAGTACAGAGAATATTAAACAATTGGCATATTTTCAGTTTCATAAGCAAGTATAGTTCAATACATATGCCTCAAGGATGTTCATGTTAGATCATGAAGACATGTGAATTAATAACATAATGAGATTTTGAAAAAGAGAATCTTCATCCTCACAAAATAATTTGATTAGGATTGAATTCGTTTTACAAAAACAACCAAATTTCAGCATATGATTACGAGAATAATTTCCAAATTTTAGCTCAAGTTCTTCTAGATATGCTCAGTGTGATCTCATTGTTCTTAGGACATCAACAAGCTTGAAATTAATACAGATTATAGCATGCTTGTGATACTATGCCATGTTTTACAGATCTAGCAGAGTTTAATTCAAGGCATTTCCTAAGATTTCTAATGCATGTCAGACAAGAGAGAGACTATCCATTTAATTTCACAACAGAATATGTAAGGGATAGAAATGCTCATGTGTATTGGCGAGAGTTTCTCAGGTTTGGTATAGCCATTCCACACATCTTGATAAGAGACATTTTCGTTGCCATTCTCTCTTGGTTATATTCATTGTTTAAGCTTCAATAATCTGTGTCAACATTCTTAAACCACAAACTTGAACTGAGATCATTAGTAGATTGAGAACTTAAAGATGTAATTAAGAGGGATGTATTGTTCTCGAAATCATAGCTGCTTATGCATTGAAAACGTTGATGCAAGAGATACCACATGAAATGGAAAATCAGAAATAACTTTTGAGTGCTATCATGAGGTATAGTTGTCATGCAAGTTTGAAGAGGATCAGAATCTATTTTTGAAAGTTTGCATTTCAGAAGGATCTTTCAAAACTCAGGGTGAATGCATAAACTATTTTCTTTCATGACTATATGCACAAGGATATACAAGGTTTTTGATCAAGATAGTCATGGACAGCATGTAGATTATGAACATTACTTATTTCTTCAGCCTTTTTTTTTTTTTTATGATGAATATAATGTTCACATCTTAGGATGCTTAATGTAAAATCTCAATAAGTCCATCTAACATTAGCATAGGAGATTTTACTATCAAATGCTCCGTTCCTAAGTGATCCCTTGCTTACCCAAGGAGATCTTCTATACATATCCTTGGTTCGAAGCACTTTCTTCTGAGAGGTAGGATTCAAGAGCCTTTTCAATGATGATCGAGGAATCCACTCTCTCTTGTTCTTCTCAGGATAATTGAATGGAACTTTGTGATAGCTCATCCTTGAGACAGAACCATTGTCCCTTGTGGTGGCCGACAGCTTCTTATGATTGTACCAGTGGGTTTCAGCAGTTGCATCACCACGAGTTCTCTTCTTTGGGATAAGAGGAACTCTTGATTTTTCCTGCACAAGTAAGGCACTAGGAGGATGTTTTGGTACCCATTTGTACTTGGGTCCTACATGGTTAGCACTGGACCTTACTTGTCCTTTAGGAATCCATACAAACTTATTTCTCACATTTGAATTTCTTCTAAGACTGCATGTGTGAGAAATATGTCCTAATCTACCACAATAATGACAGATAATGGAATGATAATCAAAATGAGGCTTCCTATCATTATCATGATTAGTTTTCTTTAGAAAAGCTTTTTGTTCCTTTGAAATTTCAGTTTCTTTTGAAAGCTTTTCTTTTTCCTTCAACACGTGTTTACAATCAAAACATTTTTCAAGACATGTTGAAGTTTTCCCTACCGATAGTGGGCTAGCTATCGGAACCACTAGTTCTTTAAAAGAACCCTCGGAAACTTTAGATGTAGAAGAAGAAATTAGTTTTTCAAGTTTCCTATCTTTTTCTTTTAAGCCTAGAAGTTCTTTTGCAAGTTTACAATATTCAGTATATAACTCATTGTATGCATCTTGCAAATCAGAGAGTTCAATTTCAGATCCAGATACCTCACTTTCTGAATCTTCTAGGCAGAGATGGATACTCTCTTCACTGAAGTCTGCTTCCTCAATATCAGCTTCCAGAAGCTCATCAGTAGATGATCCACAAAGAGCACGAGTTGAGCTTTGGACAGCTGTGCTTTCAAGAGATGGGTTAGAAGCATATATCACATCAAGAGTATTCCAAATATCTCTAGCACTAGAGCAATGTTTGATTTTCTGGAAATCATTTTCAGTTAAGCCTTTGTATAAAATTTGCATTGCTCTAATGTTTAAGGAAAACAAATTTTTCTCCCTTTCAGTCCAGTTTCCTCTTGGTTTGAAATCAAAATCATTTTCAAAAATATCCCACATTTTCAAACTAGTGGATTTTATAAAACTTTCCATTCTTGCTTTCCACCAACAAAAATCAATATTTTCTAACACAGGTGGAATGGTATGATCAAAGCCTTTGGAAAACATTTTAACCCAAATCAGCCAAGGTCTTTGCACTTGAGATCGTTTGATCCTTTAAACAAGTGACCTGCTCTGATACCAAATGAAATTCGTGGCTGTCACCCAAGAGGGGGGGGTGAATTGGGTGAGGGAATAAAAACTTAAACTCTTTTCGAAAGACTGCTTGTGCTCGGTGATGATGATAATAAATAATGCTATGCACAAGTCAGTATGCTATGTGATGCAAAATAGAATGATCAAGTATAAATATATGCACACATAAATTTATCCTGGTTCGGTCACCCAGACCTACATCCAGTCCCCAGGCTACACCTGAGATTTCCAATCCACTATTCTTGTTTAAACCGGGCACAAGAGAAGCCTTTACACTTTAGGTTTTACGAGCACGGGTTCACCTAACAACCCACAGGTTTTACAACGGGTTCACCTGCAAACCTTACCGCAAGTTTTACGGGATCACTTGCAACCTTACAAACGCAAGTTTTACGGGCTAACTTGCAACCTATGGAGATTTAGAAAAACTTCTAAATGCTCCCCCTTACAAAATGTAAGATTACAATTATGTTCACTCTATGAACTGATTTTGTTAAACACTTAAGCTCAAAACTAACTCTCTCAAAGAGTGGATGATGTTACTCACTTAAGTACAAATGAATCACTCTCTAAGAATATTACATATCAAAGTCCGAGAGTAGAAGATGAGAGGAATGTAGAATAGTGTTTTCAGATAATAGCCCTGTTCTCTCTCACTTTTTCAAGCCCCCCTCTTCAGAAATGAAGAACATCCCTTTTATACCAGTCTCTGAATATCTAGCCGTTGGAGAGGCAATAAGACCGTTTGATTATAGACGTTGGGGCCTTGTTTACGTTGTCCTCATTAATGCACAGCAGGGTTGACTTTGCTTTATCTGAAAAGGTGCTCTGACCATGCTGTTCTGTCAACACTGTTCTGACAATACTATTCTGACAAAAGTCGTTCTGACATCTGAACACTTTGTACGGTCCGACTCTTGCTTGCTGTCAGAGAGGACTTCGTTCCTCAAGCATAAGTCCAGGATGTTAAGAGACTCACTATCGGAAGCTCTCTTGCTATCTGAAGCTCGTGGACTCTAACATTTTGCTTGCTATCACATAGAGGAACTTTGTCTTCCAAGCACTTGTCCATGAATGATAAGAGTGCTTTGCTATTGGATCCTCTCTTGCTATCAGAAGCTCTCTTATGGACTCTGACTCTTGTGGGCAGTATGAGCTTTGACACCTTGAGTGAATCTTCAGATTATGTTCTCATACTCCTCATGCTTGGTAGGTAACAATGTTGTTTGAATATGTCTGTTATCCTCTTGTTACCGTTGGAAGGAACATCTTCTTAAATGCTTCAGCAGGGTTGACTTGCTTTATCTCTGAAAAGTAGTCCTGACACCTCTGCTCTGTTAAAAGCATTCTGTCTTCTGAGTATGTGACGTTCACTCTTGTACTCTTGCTGACGGATGATCATCGTTCATCCGGAAGTGGCAATCTTGCTCTGCAAGGGTTAGTCTCTGAAATCCAATGCCAAGAGTCTTTCCATCCGGAAGCTCATTTGCATCCGCAAGTGTAACTAAGTTCTGCACATACTGGTTAGTCCAACATAGCAATATATATAATCAGATATAGTAAAACTACACATGTTGTGGGAAGTTTGCTATGGGAAGTAGTCTTACTTAGACTATGTTCTGACTTAGTGTAATGTCTACTGACTCTAAGGGATCTCTATTCCAATAGTCAGCTTAAGTCTCGTTAGTTTACTCTAAGTCTTCCTAAGTGACTCAGTGTGTCATTCATGCTATGTATATTAAGTCAACACACAATCACATGAAGTGGGAGTTTACTTAGTCTAGGATGTATCCGGAAGCACTTCTCCATCCGGAAGTGAATCCACTAGATGTAGGATTTTGTTTACTATTGCTCACTCTCGCTCAGTGTTAGGTCACTTCAACAGCCAGCGCTAGTCACTAAGCTATCGGAAGCACTTCTACTGGACGTTGCTTACATTCACTGACGCTTAGTGTTATCGTGTTCTATCAGTCTGCGCTAGTGAAAGTTTATCAGGAAGTGATTCCACTTGACGAGGCTTATTCACTGACGCTCGGGGATATATCTATTCTGTCAGCCTGCGCCAGTCTAAATCTTATCAGGAACGAATTTCACTTGACGAGGCTGATTCACTGACGCTTGGGGATATATCTATTCTGTCAGCCTGCGTCAGTCTAAATCCAACAGGAAGTGTTTTCACTTGGCGAAGTAGACTCACTGACGCTTGGGGTAATATCTATTCTATCGCTCTGCGCCAGTCTAAGTCTAACAGGAAGCAACTTCACTTGACGTTGCATTTTCACTGACGCTCGGGGTTATATCTAGTTTATCAACCTGCACCAGTCTAAATCTATCAGGAAGCAATTTCTCTTCCGATTGAAACATAGCTTAGTCTTAAGGTGTATTAATTCTCATGGACTTACTTGCTGACGCTGGGGGATGAAAGCATTCATCCGCGTGTGCAAGTCCTAATCTATCCGGAAGTGATCTTGCATTCTCAAGTGATCTAACTCAGGATTCTAACCATGTCATCTAATCCCTCCTAAGTGTTGATTATGTTCTCTTAAGTACTAGACCATATCATACCTTAGTCACCATCAAAACTTAAGATTCTAACAGAAATCCTTGAATTGACTATGGTGTTGGATACTATAGGCTGTGTGAACTTACGGTTTGTTGTGGTGAGATCAAAGTATGGTTGAAGAGAGGAATTTAATTGAGGCTGAAAATTGGAAGTAGACTTATCGCATCGGAGTTGTTAAAGTTGAATGTGAGTTATTTGAGAAGCTATTGAGTGTCTATGACAGGGGTAAATAATTCTTAAGAATTAATAAATTGTGAATAAATGTTTCAAGTTGTTTAAAATGAATTTTTATATTATGGCACAAAAATATTAAAACTGATCCTTTTGGTTTCGTAAATGTATTGTAAAGACTTTTGTGCTCCTCTTATTTCTTTTGGCCAACTATTCCCCTGGTTTTATTTAAATTATTATTTCTTGATTGTAATTAGGTGATAGTATGTGAAAAGAAATAAGTGAATTTTAAGATATGCGAAGATGACACGATGTGATGAATGGCTTGAGAGGATAGTGATTGGAACTTTTGGGGATTTACTTGCATGTTTGTTGGTTTTATATAAGGTATATGTGTGGAAGTTAGATTAATCAAAAGAATTTAAATGGTTTTATAGAATAGTGTAAAGAAGGAAGGGGCTGGCTAGTAATGCGGATATGAGAGATACGCTAAATATTACGAAGTGGAAATGATATGGATTTATCAATTATGTATTATTATCATAGGATTGGATGTGATGTGGGCTTTAGGTGGCATCAAGAAAGGAAGAATAAGTCAGTGCATAGTTGCTGGAGAAAAGGTAATCACTCTTAACTTACTATAACAGTGAGGGTGATGTTAGTTGGGATTTTCAAAATCCTTTCTAACCCTCAAAATCTTTAAAAGTTATTTTAATATAAAACAGGCTATCGGGTGCCTTTCAAACGCGATTATTTTCGTATAAAGAACTTTGACATACTATATATATAAATTATCCTGCTTGGTGGTGGTTACTTGCTTGGAAGGGTGTGAATGAGGTATAGGTATAGCATTTAGATAGTGATTTGAGAGGTTGTGAGGATAGAAAAGAGAGTTGATGATGAGTTGGGGATTGTGGAGAGTTATTTCAAGGAGAACATTGAATATTGTGGATGAGTTATGGAAAAGGTTATGGTGAGCATTGCATGACACTGATTTATATATGTACCAATCGACAGTTATTTGTACTAATGATCCTTTTCGGATTGATTAGACCGGGGATCATAGGTCGACTTATTGAGAGAAAGTGACATACGGTTGTCTGACATTGGAGAGTCCAACCGTTCCCATTCTGCAATGGAAACAGAATTGGGGTTCCCTCTCTGGAGGTTGCCAGAGAGGGAAATTTGCCTCCTCCTTGTAGAGAGAGGCACAGTGTCAAATCATATAGTGAAGATTGGATGCTGGAGATAAATGATAAATTTGGGAATTAGGAATTTTGGGAAATGATAAATGGAGAAATTAGGAATTTTGGAATTTTAGGAATTTTTGGGATATTTTTGGAAACTTTAAGTAATCAATGTGCATAAAATTAATTAAGAAATGAAGAGTTTGAAATATAAGGGAGTGGTAAAGCTAAAAATATTTTGAAGTTTAAAAACATTGGAGGCTGGTTTAAGTGGTTTTAAAATTAAAAGAGTACACTATGGCAAGTTTGGGCTACAAATTATAATAACCCACCTTATTTCACTTAAACCAAACACACCCTCCACCTTCATTTCATTACAAAACCGACACACACACACCTCCCTCCTTCACCATTTTCGTTTCTTCACTCCCACACACACATACTCATTTTCTCTCAACCTCAACAACACCCATTCTTTTCCTTGATTTCTCCTCTTCAAATCCTTACTAAAGTCAAGCTAGATCTGCTGCTCGGTGGGTCACGTGATTTCCGGCGAACTCTTCATCTTTTCCGGCGAGCACGGGCGGCGGATGGCGGTGAACGGCGGCTGGAGGTGAGCCTTGCGTTTTGTTTAGATTCTTCGAACCATTCCTCCCTTTCAACTTCATTTTTGTCATCTCCTCTTCCCCTTCTTTGTCTTAGCTCGGCCAGCCATTATAGTGGCCGATTTCCGCCGGATTTCCGGAGGCCACCGTCAGAAAAATGGTGGAATGTCATCTCCTTTTCACCTTGGAACTCCGTAAGCAATTTCTACCTCTCTTTGATTTAGTTCTTTGGATTTTGGTTCTTGAAAAGTTAGGATTTTTGTATAACTTGAAATCTGTATATTTTGGGAAGGAATTGGTGGTTGGAGAATTAAATTAAGGTGATTTCTAAGTTGTACATGGGTAGGGTTGATTAATTTTGGGTTAGAATGAATTTTCGGGCAAAGTAAGTGTTGAAAAGTTAGGGTTTGGTTATGATTTCGAAAATCCTTCATTCTTTCTAATTATTGGTGTTTCCTTGTGATTTGTAATTACTAAATGATGTTCCTAAAATGTTGGATTTGTGGAGAAAACTATTGAACCAAACTTTTGAATTTTTAAAGTGTGATTTCTTCCTTAGATTTTGGGTTTCTCTTGAATTCTGATTCCAATGACTGTGGTGCCTTGTTTGTTGTTTGAGAACTGAAATAAGGTAATTTCTAAGTGGTTTATGAGTAGGATTGTTTAGTTTTGGCTTAGAACAAATATTTTGGGCAAATTAGGTGTTAAAAGTTAAGGGTTGTGGGTGATTTCGAAAATGGAGCAAAGTCTTTAAGAATGGATGGTTTTAATCTATTTAATCATGTTATATGATGATGATAATTGGTTTAAGTGGTTAGAGATAATGTTATGTGAGGTTTCCCCTGCTTGAAGTTGGTTTACAATTAAATACGGTAATTGGATCCTTTGACTATAAGCTTCCAAACTTGATTTATGGTTGCTATAGGGTAAGTAGAGCATAATGATAAAGTTTTTAGGTTTGAAATTGTTGGATTACATTCTGGTGATGTGAGAGTTATTGGGAAAAATTGTTGGTCCCTAGATGCTTACTAAGGTTATAAGGGCATTGGAATGGTGAAATGGATTAGATTGGTACTTAGGAAGAAGATTGGCTAGTAAAGTGTTGAATAAAAGATAAATTGATTATGTGATTTGGTGATATGTGATTGAATGATTGATTTGGTGGTTATAAGAGATTAATAAGTTCATATTGTGATAGTGAGATGTTGCAATTGATTGGATTGACAGTTAGAAAAGTATTTGTGAACCAAAAAATAGGATAGACGTGAAATTAGTTATGAAGATGTGTGATGTGAATGTTGAAGGATAATAAATAAGTTTAGGGAGGCCACATCATGTTTAGGATAAGTATAGGAGAGATTGAAGTGATTGGTGTCATAGAAAAATATTGATGTTGGTTATTTAATTATGTGGAAGTATTGGGTTGATGTTTTATGGTTAAGATGCTTGATTAGGACATGGGAAAGGTTAGTGAAATTCTTGTAGGAGTTGACTATGTAGTTATTGTGAATTATGAGTTTGGGTTCAATTTTTGGAAATAAGTCTTAGTGTTGGATTTGATGATGAATGGTGCAATGACAATTGAAATAAAGTGGAGATTTGATTGTTGATAGTCGATATGGATGATTTGATGTAGAGGAACAGAATGAATAGTATCCCTATGGTAAAATATTTGATGGAGTCTTGGAAGTGATATAGTTATTACTATTAAGTGAGATATGAATACTTGAAGGTTTGAAGAAAACGGATTATAAGGGTAAGTCACTTTGTCTAGGCATGAATTTGTAAACTATATGATATTGATAGTTAATAATAAATAGTTAGCATTAGTGAGTTGTTTGGTTCAATAGGGGTAAAAAGAAAATGGGTAGCATCTTAGTCCTAATATGGGTTTAACTTAATTGAATTAAGTAGAACGTGAACTATGTATTGACACTGCGTTATGTATTTTCTAGTGATTGTGGATATCAATGGGTCGAGCTACGAGCGAGGATTTCATTGGTATTATATTTTCTTGATGTGAAGCAGGTTCAGGTAATCACTCTTACCTTACTATAACATTGAGGGTGACGTTAGTTGGGATTTTCAATCCTTTCTAACCCTCAAATCTTTAAAAGTTATGTTTATACAAAACAGGCTATCGGGTGCCTTATAAACACGATTATTTTCGTATAAAGAAACTTCATACATTATATATATAGTATCCTGTCTGGTGGTTGTGATTTTCCTGGAATAGTGGGTATATTTAGATGTGGTGCTCTGACAACAGTGTTGATAGGTTATTCGATGGAAAGTGATGGAGTTTGTGGTGAGGTTATATATATATATTTGGTACTTGGACAGGGGTATTGAAAAGTGAATGGTATTGGAAAGTATCAAAGTTTGTGATTGAGGTATTGAATGAGTTTGAGATGTGAAAAGAGTTGTGATCATTGCATGACACTGAGATATGTACCACCGCGCGATGATAATCGTTCGATAGGCCAATCAACGGTTATTTGTACTGGTCGACAGATTGGAGACTGTGACCAATGGTCAACAGATTGGAGACTGTGACCAGCAGTCATTTGATTGGAGACAGAGACTGCTCCCTTTCTGATTGGAGACAGATTGGGGTTCCCTCTCATGGGGTTACCAGAGAGGGAAATTGCCCCCTCACTTTTGAGAGGGGCACAGTGTCAACTCATTTAGAATATATATATATATAGAGCTCGAGTGTAGTGCCTCCGGGATGGCATGAATAGAGCACCAGGGATTGTACATGCGTGTGAACTGAGAAATGAGAGTTGAGAAAGGCATGAATGAGAATTTCAGTGAGGAAAAACATGGATTGAGGGTTGGATGGTGAAGTTTAGTTGATGTGGAAATTGATTGAAGGATTCCAAGTGATATTTGAAAACGTAGAGAGGATAAACTTGAATTGAATGGGACGTGACATAGGGACTGGATTGTTAATTGAAAGAAGACTTGGGTTATATACATATTACTGATTTTAAAATGTGGTACCCTTTAGACGTCCTCACTACCGCACATCTCACTGTTATAGTGAGTTAAGTAGTAGATTACTGAGACAAGCTGTCTCACCCCACGATTACTTTCATTTTTGCAGGTGTTCATGCACAGACGCGAACAACAGGAAAGGGAATTAAGTTTCAAGGTTATTTATGTTATTGAGACATGTATATTGCCAAAAATGTATAGGTCTGCATTCGCTTCCGCATATTTTTATTTGTATTAATATTATTGGTTAATTGGAGAATTGTAGTAGGTTGCTCCTTTTTCTAACCATGTTAGATGATTCTTTTCTAACACGGTTAGCTATTTATTATCCATGATAGTGTTCAGGTTATATTAGGAAATTCTTTTCTATCATGGATAATGATTATTAATAGGGAATTCTTTTCTAACTATGATAGATTTATTGATATTATGGAAGTCATTTTTCTATCATAGTTAGTAACGATATTATTGAATTAATCAGGAAATTAGTAACGATATGTTACAACTTGGTTATCAGTATTTGGTATACGATAACCCTGGACTGTGCTGCATTGCATTTAGATTGGCAATATACATTCTATAACTTCCCTTTTCTGTTGTGAATGATCACCGACTGTCTGTGAGGTTATGATCAATCCCTTGGTGGGGAGAGTGGTAAATCCGTAGCAAGATTGTCTGGTGATGTTGGTAAATGGATTAGCATTTGGATATTGGTAAGTGGATTACACAATCGATGGACTCTTGTCTTGGAAAATTGAATTAATGTTTTCTTTTAGGTGGGATATTTTCAATAGTGAGGTGATGTTGGTACCAATTGATATAGGAATATTTAAAGTTAGAGCGGAAGTTGGATATAAAGGATTTTGTTAAAAGGTTGGATGATTACTAGGATTTGTAACGAATTGTTGAGTGGATTAGTTATATTGAATAGAAGATTATGTATGTAGTGATGATCAACGTTGAGTAATTATGGATTTTGTTGAAATAGGATAAAGGTGTGATATACCTAAGAAGGATTTGGAGAGTGTTAATGTTGAAAAAGACTTACACGAGCAATGGAATAGGTAGAGTGGATTAAACAGTAAATTTATTAGAAGAGATTAGTATTGTTGAACATTAACTCTTTAGTTAAAGTGGATGAATGGGAATTTTAAAAGAAGATTGGCGGAATAAGGATTCTTCTTTTGGGGTCTCGGATATAATTATGAACCTAGGCATAATTATAGTCGAGGCATCATTGAAGATCTTATGAGTCAAAAGGGGGTAGATAACTGTGAAAGTAATAAGAGATAGTAATATAGGTAAGTAAGGATATTTACCTAGTGGTTCAAAACAATTGGAGTTAAAAGGAAAGAAACAATATGCTTAGTTTTGTGGGTAATAGCAATGACTTTAGTACGTGCAAATTGTAAGAATTGATTTAGAAGATATTGTGGATAAATGTAAAGTTGACTAGTATGAGATGGTATAGACGCGGAATTTGAGGGAATTCTATTTATGATGTTGGGTAGTTGTAGAAAATCTTGAGGCAAGGATATGTGTATTGATTTGTTAACTAATTGAATTGGTGGAAAAAAAAAAACCTTAACTTGGGCATTTTGATTATTGACGAGTTGGTGATAGTTTGGGTCAAGGGATTCTTGATTTGCCCTATTTTGTTTTCAATTTGCTGCTAGTATGTGTAAAGTGAATAAGTATATTATAATATATGCATATGTAAGTGATGTTTATAGCTAAAAATGTAGTAGTACATGTGTGGAAAATCTTTGTTTGCGCTAGGAGTTCATGTGAGTTAAATCTTGCAAGGGCTGAATGCATAGGGAGCAAATGGGGAATTATATTGTGAGATAATCTTGTTATATGTTGAGTATGAAATGGAATGATATTATGGTGCTATAAGTTGGATTGTGTGAGATAATCTTGTTATGTTATATTTTGTGAATTCTGACTTCTTTCTCTTATTTCTTTCCTCTGTACAAATTGGGTTCTGCCATAGATGAGAGAATTTTTGTGACAATAATCTTGACAAAGTGTAAATCAGGTAAAGAGCTTGCACGATAGTTAAGAATAAATGAATTTGATTATAGTTTAAAGCCTTTAAGGTTGATGAAAGTATTGTATGTGGTAAGTATGTGAGGGGACTATATGAGGGAGTTACATAGTTTTAGGCTAGAGATCTGCAAAATACTATGGAATTAAGTTGAAAGGTCTATTCTAATTATGTCATGGCTGATCAATGTGTAAGTTTAAATTATATAAAATATTGGTTTGGAAAGTGATTTAGGAGATAGAGGATTGTTGTGAATTTAAGCTATCAAATTTTAGTATGTTGAGGATTTGAAGTTGGTTGTAAATTGTGGGTCTTAGAATGTAAGATGAGTTTAATGTTGAATTAAGAGACATATGATTATGAGTATTTGGAATTTGTGTTTTGGGGTTTAGGACTTGTTTATGATATCAATAAGGTTATGAGATAATGATGATGTGTTTAAGTAGAAGGATTTGATATTTCGTGTGATTGATAACTTAGAGTCATATTTTGATTATGAAGACTAGGAAGGATAATTTGTTGAAATTTGAGGTTTTAAACATGGTTCAGTAATGGACCATTTGGAATAATTAGGGGTTGTGAGCTTTAGAATTTTATTAAGGAAACCAATGAGGTGGTTAAATTGGGAGACATTAAATGACTGAAGTGAAGAAATAGATAATTGATTTCTCAGGTCTTGACTAATATTTATGGAATGAGTTTAGTACTCTAAGTAATGATAATGAACAATTTGTTAAGTTGTGGTAGTGAGTATTGAACTGTTAAGGCTAAGGTTGGTTTTAGTTTTAGCCAGATGGACTTATAGATTGTATAAGGATCAATTGAATATATGAGATGTGAAGAACTCAGGTTGGATGCTTATTTTGAAACTTTGTCTGGAATTTATGGACGTAGAACACTTGTTTGAAGTTGTAGTGAATGGTGAAATTGACGGGTTAAAGTTACAGTTGTTTAGCTTGAACGAATTGACATAGCTATAATTGAGAGGAGTTTGGACTTTAAGGATGAAAATACCATATATTGGCTATGAACCGATGAGGGACTAGAAATTATGATTTGCTGAGTGAGAATTTAGGGAATTGTGCTTGAATTAAATTTAGGGTGATGACTTAGAGTGTATATTGATGTTGTAAACTATTTTGACTTAGTAATAGGTTATCATTAGGCTTTTATGGATGAGTGTATATTAAGTTAGAATCATGAGTTAAAGTTAAAAAGGGCATTTTATGGAATTGTTATCTAACAATTAGAAGTGAGACCTTGGATTATGATTGAGGAAACCACTAGATTTTGAAGAGGATGTTGTTGTCATATATGATGTTGGACTTTAATACAAGTAATTTGAGGTTAGGGTGGCTAGTAAATTGAGGGTTAGCTAAGAGAAACGGGATAAGGATTGATGATTATTATGGATTGAATGAGGAAAAATGGTAAAATATGGCGTTGAGTGTATTAAGTTGTAGCGAAATGATTAGAGTTAATATGCTGAATGCAGAACTGACGCGAAAATTTCTTTGTGATAGGTAATACGTTTAGTAAATTTTGGGGACAAAATTCTTAAAAGGTGGGGAGAATTGTAACATCCTGAAAATTTAATACAGGATTAAGAGTGTTTTGGGAAATGATAAATGGAGAAATTAGGAATTTTGGAATTTTTAGGAATTTTTGGGATATTTTTGGAAACTTTGAGTAATCAATGTGCATAAAATTAATTAAGAAATGAAGAGTTTGAAATATGAGGGAGTGGTAAAGCTAAAAATATTTTGAAGTTTAAAAAGATTGGAGGCTGGTTTAAGTGGTTTTAAAATTAAAAGAGTACACTATGGCAAGTTTGGGCTACAAATTATAATAACCCACCTTATTTCACTTAAACCAAACACACCCTCCACCTTCATTTCATTACAAAACCGACACACACACACCTCCCTCCTTCACCATTTTCGTTTCTTCACTCCCACACACACATACTCATTTTCTCTCAACCTCAACAACACCAATTCTTTTCCTTGATTTCTCCTCTTCAAATCCTTACTAAAGTCAAGCTAGATCTGTTGCTCGGTGGGTCACGTGATTTCCGGCGAACTCTTCATCTTTTCCGGCGAGCACGGGCGGCGGATGGCGGTGAACGGCGGCTAGAGGTGAGCCTTGCGTTTTGTTTAGATTCTTCGAACCATTCCTCCCTTTCAACTTCATTTTTGTCATCTCCTCTTCCCCTTCTTTGTCTTAGCTCGGCCAGCCATTATAGTGGCCGATTTCCGCCGGATTTCCGGAGGCCACCGTCGGAAAAATGGTGGAATGTCATCTCCTTTTCACCTTGGAACTCCGTAAGCAATTTCTACCTCTCTTTGATTTAGTTCTTTGGATTTTGGTTCTTGAAAAGTTAGGATTTTTGTATAACTTGAAATCTGTACATTTTGGGAAGGAATTGGTGGTTGGAGAATTAAATTAAGGTGATTTCTAAGTTGTACATGGGTAGGGTTGATTAATTTTGGGTTAGAATGAATTTTTGGGCAAAGTAAGTGTTGAAAAGTTAGGGTTTGGTTATGATTTCGAAAATCCTTCATTCTTTCTAATTATTGGTGTTTCCTTGTGATTTGTAATTACTAAATGATGTTCCTAAAATGTTGGATTTGTGGAGAAAACTATTGAACCAAACTTTTGAGTTTTTAAAGTGTGATTTCTTCCTTAGATTTTGGGTTTCTCTTGAATTCTGATTCCAATGACTGTGGTGCCTTGTTTGTTGTTTGAGAACTGAAATAAGGTAATTTCTAAGTGGTTTATGAGTAGGATTGTTTAGTTTTGGCTTAGAACAAATATTTTGGGCAAATTAGGTGTTAAAAGTTAAGGGTTGTGGGTGATTTCGAAAATGGAGCAAAGTCTTTAAGAATGGATGGTTTTAATCTGTTTAATCATGTTATATGATGATGATAATTGGTTTAAGTGGTTAGAGATAATATTATGTGAGGTTTCCCCTGCTTGAAGTTGGTTTACAATTAAATACGGTAATTGGATCCTTTGACTATAAGCTTCCAAACTTGATTTATGGTTGCTATAGGGTAAGTAGACCATAATGATAAAGTTTTTAGGTTTGAAATTGTTGGATTACATTCTGGTGATGTGAGAGTTATTGGGAAAAATTGTTGGTCCCTAGATGCTTACTAAGGTTATAAGGGCATTGGAATGGTGAAATGGATTGGATTGGAACTTAGGAAGAAGATTGGCTAGTAAAGTGTTGAATAAAAGATAAATTGATTATGTGATTTGGTGATATGTGATTGAATGATTGATTTGGTGGTTATAAGAGATTAATAAGTTCATATTGTGATAGTGAGATGTTGCAATTGATTGGATTGACAGTTAGAAAAGTATTTGTGAACCAAAAAATAGGATAGACGTGAAATTAGTTATGAAGATGTGTGATGTGAATGTTGAAGGATAATAAATAAGTTTAGGGAGGCCACATCATGTTTAGGATAAGTATAGGAGAGATTGAAGTGATTGGTGTCATAGAAAAATATTGATGTTGGTTATTTAATTATGTGGAAGTATTGGGTTGATGTTTTATGGTTAAGATGCTTGATTAGGACATGGGAAAGGTTAGTGAAATTCTTGTAGGAGTTGACTATGTAGTTATTGTGAATTATGAGTTTGGGTTCAATTTTTGGAAATAAGTCTTAGTGTTGGATTTGATGATGAATGGTGCAATGACAATTGAAATAAAGTGGAGATTTGATTGTTGATAGTCGATATGGATGATTTGATGTAGAGGAACAGAATGAATAGTATCCCTATGGTAAAATATTTGATGGAGTCTTGGAAGTGATATAGTTATTACTATTAAGTGAGATATGAATACTTGAAGGTTTGAAGAAAACGGATTATAAGGGTAAGTCACTTTGTCTAGGCATGAATTTGTAAACTATATGATATTGATAGTTAATAATAAATAGTTAGCATTAGTGAGTTGTTTGGTTCAATAGGGGTAAAAAGAAAATGGGTAGCATCTTAGTCCTAATATGGGTTTAACTTAATTGAATTAAGTAATCTGAACGTGAACTATGTATTGACACTGCGTTATGTATTTTCTAGTGATTGTGGATATCAATGGGTCGAGCTACGAGCAAGGATTTCATTGGTATTATATTTTCTTGATGTGAAGCAGGTTCAGGTAATCACTCTTACCTTACTATAACATTGAGGGTGACGTTAGTTGGGATTTTCAATCCTTTCTAACCCTCAAATCTTTAAAAGTTATGTTTATACAAAACAGGCTATCGGGTGCCTTTTAAACACGATTATTTTCGTATAAAGAAACTTCATACATTATATATATAGTATCCTGTCTGGTGGTTGTGATTTTCCTGGAATAGTGGGTATATTTAGATGTGGTGCTCTGACAGCAGTGTTGATAGGTTATTCGATGGAAAGTGATGGAGTTTGTGGTGAGGTTATATATATATATTTGGTACTTGGACAGGGGTATTGAAAAGTGAATGGTATTGGAAAGTATCAAAGTTTGTGATTGAGGTATTGAATGAGTTTGAGATGTGAAAAGAGTTGTGATCATTGCATGACACTGAGATATGTACCACCGCGCGATGATAACCGTTCGATAGGCCAATCAACGGTTATTTGTACTGGTCGACAGATTGGAGACTGTGACCAATGGTCAACAGATTGGAGACTGTGACCAGCAGTCATCTGATTGGAGACAGAGACTGCTCCCTTTCTGATTGGAGACAGATTGGGGTTCCCTCTCATGGGGTTACCAGAGAGGGAAATTGCCCCCTCACTTTTGAGAGGGGAACAGTGTCAACTCATTTAGAATATATATATATATATATATATATATATATATATATAGAGCTCGAGTGTAGTGCCTCCGGGATGACATGAATAGAGCACCAGGGATTGTACATGCGTGTGAACTGAGAAATGGGAGTTGAGAAAGGCATGAATGAGAATTTCAGTGAGGAAAAACATGGATTGAGGGTTGGATGGTGAAGTTTAGTTGATGTGGAAATTGATTGAAGGATTCCAAGTGATATTTGAAAAAGTAGAGAGGATAAACTTGAATTGAATGAGACGTGACATAGGGACTGAATTGTTAATTGAAAGAAGACTTGGGTTATATACATATTACTGATTTTAAAATGTGGTACCCTTTAGACGTCCCCACTACCGCACATCTCACTGTTATAGTGAGTTAAGTAGTAGATTACTGAGACAAGCTGTCTCACCCCACGATTACTTTCATTTTTGCAGGTGTTCATGCACAGACGCGAACAACAGGAAAGGGAATTAAGTTTCAAGGTTATTTATGTTATTGAGACATGTATATTGCCAAAAATGTATAGGTCTACATTCGCTTCCGCATATTTTTATTTGTATTAATATTATTGGTTAATTGGAGAATTGTAGTAGGTTGCTCCTTTTTCTAACCATGTTAGATGATTCTTTTCTAACACGGTTAGCTATTTATTATCCATGATAGTGTTCAGGTTATATTAGGAAATTCTTTTCTATCATGGATAATGATTATTAATAGGGAATTCTTTTCTAACTATGATAGATTTATTGATATTATGGAAGTCATTTTTCTATCATAGTTAGTAACGATATTATTGAATTAATCAGGAAATTAGTAACGATATGTTACAACTTGGTTATCAGTATTTGGTATACGATAACCCTGGACTGTGCTGCATTGCATTTAGATTGGCAATATACATTCTATAACTTCCCTTTTCTGTTGTGAATGATCACCGACTGTCTGTGAGGTTATGATCAATCCCTTGGTGGGGAGAGTAGTAGATCCGTAGCAAGATTGTCTGGTGATGTTGGTAAATGGATTAGCATTTGGATATTGGTAAGTGGATTACACAATCGATGGACTCTTGTCTTGGAAAATTGAATTAATGTTTTCTTTTAGGTGGGATATGAAATTCGTGGCTGTCACCCAAGAGGGGGGGGTGAATTGGGTGAGGGAATAAAAACTTAAACTCTTTTCGAAAGACTGCTTGTGCTCGGTGATGATGATAATAAATAATGCTATGCACAAGTCAGTATGCTATGTGATGCAAAATAGAATGATCAAGTATAAATATATGCACACATAAATTTATCCTGGTTCGGTCACCCAGACCTACATCCAGTCCCCAGGCTACACCTGAGATTTCCAATCCACTATTCTTGTTTAAACCGGGCACAAGAGAAGCCTTTACACTTTAGGTTTTACGAGCACGGGTTCACCTAACAACCCACAGGTTTTACACCGGGTTCACCTGCAAACCTTACAAATGCAAGTTTTACGGGCTAACTTGCAACCTATGGAGATTTAGACAACCTCTAAATGCTCCCCCTTACAAATTGTAAGTTTACACTATGTTCACTCTATGAACTGATTGTGCTAAACTCTTAAGCTCAAAACTAACTCTCTCAAAGAGTGGATGATGTTACTCACTTAAGTACAAATGAATCACTCTCTAAGAATATTACATATCAAAGTCCGAGAGTAGAAGATGAGAGGAATGTAGAATAGTGTTTTTCAGATAATAGCCCTGTTCTCTCTCACTTTTTCAAGCCCCCCTCTTCAGAAATGAAGAACATCCCTTTTATACCAGTCTCTGAATATCTAGCCGTTGGAGAGGCAATAAGACCGTTTGATTATAGACGTTGGGGCCTTGTTTACGTTGTCCTCATTAATGCACAGCAGGGTTGACTTTGCTTTATCTGAAAAGGTGCTCTGACCATGCTGTTCTGTCAACACTGTTCTGACAATACTATTCTGACAAAAGTCGTTCTGACATCTAAACACTTTGTACGGTCCGACTCTTGCTTGCTGTCAGAGAGGACTTCGTTCCTCAAGCATAAGTCCAGGATGTTAAGAGACTCACTATCGGAAGCTCTCTTGCTATCTGAAGCTCGTGGACTCTAACATTTTGCTTGCTATCACATAGAGGAACTTTGTCTTCCAAGCACTTGTCCATGAATGATAAGAGTGCTTTGCTATTGGATCCTCTCTTGCTATCAGAAGCTCTCTTATGGACTCTGACTCTTGTGGGCAGTATGAGCTTTGACACCTTGAGTGAATCTTCAGATTATGTTCTCATACTCCTCATGCTTGGTAGGTAACAATGTTGTTTGAATATGTCTGTTATCCTCTTGTTACCGTTGGAAGGAACATCTTCTTAAATGCTTCAGCAGGGTTGACTTGCTTTATCTCTGAAAAGTAGTCCTGACACCTCTGCTCTGTTAAAAGCATTCTGTCTTCTGAGTATGTGACGTTCACTCTTGTACTCTTGCTGACGGATGATCATCGTTCATCCGGAAGTGGCAATCTTGCTCTGCAAGGGTTAGTCTCTGAAATCCAATGCCAAGAGTCTTTCCATCCGGAAGCTCATTTGCATCCGCAAGTGTAACTAAGTTCTGCACATACTGGTTAGTCCAACATAGCAATATATATAATCAGATATAGTAAAACTGCACATGTTGTGGGAAGTTTGCTATGGGAAGTAGTCTTACTTAGACTATGTTCTGACTTAGTGTAATGTCTACTGACTCTAAGGGATCTCTATTCCAATAGTCAGCTTAAGTCTCGTTAGTTTACTCTAAGTCTTCCTAAGTGACTCAGTGTGTCATTCATGCTATGTATATTAAGTCAACACACAATCACATGAAGTGGGAGTTTACTTAGTCTAGGATGTATCCGGAAGCACTTCTCCATCCGGAAGTGAATCCACTAGATGTAGGATTTTGTTTACTATTGCTCACTCTCGCTCAGTGTTAGGTCACTTCAACAGCCAGCGCTAGTCACTAAGCTATCGGAAGCACTTCTACTGGACGTTGCTTACATTCACTGACGCTTAGTGTTATCGTGTTCTATCAGTCTGCGCTAGTGAAAGTTTATCAGGAAGTGATTCCACTTGACGAGGCTTATTCACTGACGCTCGGGGATATATCTATTCTGTCAGCCTGCGCCAGTCTAAATCTTATCAGGAACGAATTTCACTTGACGAGGCTGATTCACTGACGCTTGGGGATATATCTATTCTGTCAGCCTGCGTCAGTCTAAATCCAACAGGAAGTGTTTTCACTTGGCGAAGTAGACTCACTGACGCTTGGGGTAATATCTATTCTATCGCTCTGCGCCAGTCTAAGTCTAACAGGAAGCAACTTCACTTGACGTTGCATTTTCACTGACGCTCGGGGTTATATCTAGTTTATCAACCTGCACCAGTCTAAATCTATCAGGAAGCAATTTCTCTTCCGATTGAAACATAGCTTAGTCTTAAGGTGTATTAATTCTCATGGACTTACTTGCTGACGCTGGGGGATGAAAGCATTCATCCGCGTGTGCAAGTCCTAATCTATCCGGAAGTGATCTTGCATTCTCAAGTGATCTAACTCAGGATTCTAACCATGTCATCTAATCCCTCCTAAGTGTTGATTATGTTCTCTTAAGTACTAGACCATATCATACCTTAGTCACCATCAAAACTTAAGATTCTAACATTCTCCCCCTTTTTGATGATGACAAACCCATAGATGACTAGAGAACATAATTAAACTTAGATCACTCATCCTAGAGCTATATTCCTTTCCCCAGTTCTCTCCCCAAAAATCTAGGCATCTTATCTATCTCTCAGCTCTAGACATCTCATGTCTCATCTCTCGCTAGACATCTTATATCTCATCTCTAGCTAGACATCTTATATCTCATCTCTAGACATCTCATCTCATCTCTAGACATCTCATCTCTCTCCCCCTTTTGGCTTCATCAAAATCCAACAGGTGCAAGCTAGCCTTAGGGATGGGGATACTTTTATCGTTCTCCTAGGAATGGGCTTTCTACCTAATATTTCTCCCTATGTATCGCTAATAAAGATTTGTTTTAGACTATTCAATACAATGTACGAGAATTAACAAGGAACAGCAATAATGGCTCATGATCCTAAATGATTGTATTCTCCCTAAACACTATGTAGGATAGTTAAACATGTTTTTCAAAGGAGATATTGATACATCAAATCTAATCATAATTAAATTAAGATCAAAACATACAAAACAGTTTTCTTTTTGAAGGTGAAAATTCTTTCCAAATGTAATTTTGATCCTCTCGAATTGATTAACATGATATCAAAAATAATTTTGATGTGTTTAAAAATGATGATTATGATATCAAATGAAATATGTGATTTTAAATTCAAATGAGATGAAATCTGATACCTAATGAAATCAAATGAGATCTGTGAGTTTGAACTTGTGGTATCAAAGGAAATGATTGAATGCCAAATGAAATTTGTGATACCATATGAAATGAAATCAAATCAAATGAAATTTGTGTTTTTTAAAAGTGCCAAAAATAATTTCCAAACAAATTGCATCACAGCATCTTAAGAGTTTATTATCGATGACAGCATGTGACTCTCTATTTTCAAGGGATCATTAACAGGTAATGTCCACTTACTTCTCTTCTATATTAAGATTAATCATCATTAAATCAAGAAAGGAAGCATATAAGAGAGGTATGTTATTAATTACTTTCCAGCATGTCATTTAGAGGATACAGATGTGTGAGCTAGGATGATTTTCTAAGACAGTGAATGATTTTGAAGTCAATGCAGATTGAGAGAAACATCCTAAGTTGACACCCTTACCAATGCCATGTATGCATCATATGTAAGAGATGGTAAGGTGTAGATGTTACCACAGATGAGGGGTACTCATACTCTATTAGACTCAGGAATCTGAATCATACGCAGATAAGCATGCTTCCTGACATCTTCAAGAGGTGTGCTATCTCAAGTGGAAACCCCTAGCGCAAGTGCTTTGATGATTCGCTTCGGCAAGCTGAGCTACAACCACAAGCAGACATGACTGGGCAGTCACTCTACTCTTCCCATGGTTCAATAGTTGGCCTGCTATCGAAGGCGCTGATTGTTGTGAAAGCAACCTTGCTCAAACTTGATGATTGGTCCTGCATATGCTTGAGGAAACAAATGCTTTCTGATGGTCAGTGAAAGAACTTAAGATTTAACATTGAAGACCATCCTCAGGACATTCAAGTCAATCTGTGCTAATCAGCACAAGCTAATAATTTTAAGAAATCATGCTTGCTAATTGGTTTAAGAAAATATGAGCAATGATTATGTGAAAACTAATTTTGAAATTATCTATACATTCACATAGTTTCACTATCAAGACATGAACTCTATTTATACTCTCATGGATAAATATCAATGTGATAGTACAAAGAATATTAAACAGGTGGCATATTTTCAGAGTTTCATAAGCAAGTATAGTTCAATACATATGCCTCAAGGATGTTCATGTTAGATCATGAAGACATGTGAATTAATAACATAATGAGATTTTGAAAAAGAGAATCTTCATCCTCACAAAATAATTTGATTAGGATTGAATTCGTTTTACAAAAACAACCAAATTTCAGCATATGATTACGAGAATAATTTCCAAATTTTAGCTCAAGTTCTTCTAGATATGCTCAGTGTGATCTCATTGTTCTTAGGACATCAACAAGCTTGAAATTAATACAGATTATAGCATGCTTGTGATACTATGCCATGTTTTACAGATCTAGCAGAGTTTAATTCAAGGCATTTCCTAAGATTTCTAATGCATGTCAGACAAGAGAGAGACTATCCATTTAATTTCACAACAGAATATGTAAGGGATAGAAATGCTCATGTGTATTGGCGAGAGTTTCTCAGGTTTGGTATAGCCATTCCACACATCTTGATAAGAGACATTTTCGTTGCCATTCTCTCTTGGTTATATTCATTGTTTAAGCTTCAATAATCTGTGTCAACATTCTTAAACCACAAACTTGAACTGAGATCATTAGTAGATTGAGAACTTAAAGATGTAATTAAGAGGGATGTATTGTTCTCGAAATCATAGCTGCTTATGCATTGAAAACGTTGATGCAAGAGATACCACATGAAATGGAAAATCAGAAATAACTTTTGAGTGCTATCATGAGGTATAGTTGTCATGCAAGTTTGAAGAGGATCAGAATCTATTTTTGAAAGTTTGCATTTCAGAAGGATCTTTCAAAACTCAGGGTGAATGCATAAACTATTTTCTTTCATGACTATATGCACAAGGATATACAAGGTTTTTGATCAAGATAGTCATGGACAGCATGTAGATTATGAACATTACTTATTTCTTCAGCCTTTTTTTTTTTTATGATGAATATAATGTTCACATCTTAGGATGCTTAATGTAAAATCTCAATAAGTCCATCTAACATTAGCATAGGAGATTTTACTATCAAATGCTTCGTTCCTAAGTGATCCCTTGCTTACCCAAGGAGATCTTCTATACTTATCCTTGGTTCGAAGCACTTTCTTCTGAGAGGTAGGATTCAAGAGCCTTTTCAATGATGATCGAGGAGTCCACTCTCTCTTGTTCTTCTCAGGATAATTGAATGGAACTTTGTGATAGCTCATCCTTGAGACAGAACCATTGTCCCTTGTGGTGGCCGACAGCTTCTTATGATTGTACCAGTGGGTTTCAGCAGTTGCATCACCACGAGTTCTCTTCTTTGGGATAAGAGGAACTCTTGATTTTTCCTGCACAAGTAAGGCACTAGGAGGATGTTTTGGTACCCATTTGTACTTGGGTCCTACATGGTTAGCACTGGACCTTACTTGTCCTTTAGGAATCCATACAAACTTATTTCTCACATTTGAATTTCTTCTAAGACTGCATGTGTGAGAAATATGTCCTAATCTACCACAATAATGACAGATAATGGAATGATAATCAAAATGAGGCTTCCTATCATTATCATGATTAGTTTTCTTTAGAAAAGCTTTTTGTTCCTTTGAAATTTCAGTTTCTTTTGAAAGCTTTTCTTTTTCCTTCAACACGTGTTTACAATCAAAACATTTTTCAAGACATGTTGAAGTTTTCCCTACCGATAGTGGGCTAGCTATCGGAACCACTAGTTCTTTAAAAGAACCCTCGGAAACTTTAGATGTAGAAGAAGAAATTAGTTTTTCAAGTTTCCTATCTTTTTCTTTTAAGCCTAGAAGTTCTTTTGCAAGTTTACAATATTCAGTATATAACTCATTGTATGCATCTTGCAAATCAGAGAGTTCAATTTCAGATCCAGATACCTCACTTTCTGAATCTTCTAGGCAGAGATGGATACTCTCTTCACTGAAGTCTGCTTCCTCAATATCAGCTTCCAGAAGCTCATCAGTAGATGATCCACAAAGAGCACGAGTTGAGCTTTGGACAGCTGTGCTTTCAAGAGATGGGTTAGAAGCATATATCACATCAAGAGTATTCCAAATATCTCTAGCACTAGAGCAATGTTTGATTTTCTGGAAATCATTTTCAGTTAAGCCTTTGTATAAAATTTGCATTGCTCTAATGTTTAAGGAAAACAAATTTTTCTCCCTTTCAGTCCAGTTTCCTCTTGGTTTGAAATCAAAATCATTTTCAAAAATATCCCACATTTTCAAACTAGTGGATTTTATAAAACTTTCCATTCTTGCTTTCCACCAACAAAAATCAATATTTTCTAACACAGGTGGAATGGTATGATCAAAGCCTTTGGAAAACATTTTAACCCAAATCAGCCAAGGTCTTTGCACTTGAGATCGTTTGATCCTTTAAACAAGTGACCTGCTCTGATACCAAATGAAATTCGTGGCTGTCACCCAAGAGGGGGGGGTGAATTGGGTGAGGGAATAAAAACTTAAACTCTTTTCGAAAGACTGCTTGTGCTCGGTGATGATGATAATAAATAATGCTATGCACAAGTCAGTATGCTATGTGATGCAAAATAGAATGATCAAGTATAAATATATGCACACATAAATTTATCCTGGTTCGGTCACCCAGACCTACATCCAGTCCCCAGGCTACACCTGAGATTTCCAATCCACTATTCTTGTTTAAACCGGGCACAAGAGAAGCCTTTACACTTTAGGTTTTACGAGCACGGGTTCACCTAACAACCCACAGGTTTTACACCGGGTTCACCTGCAAACCTTACAAATGCAAGTTTTACGGGCTAACTTGCAACCTATGGAGATTTAGACAACCTCTAAATGCTCCCCCTTACAAATTGTAAGTTTACACTATGTTCACTCTATGAACTGATTGTGCTAAACACTTAAGCTCAAAACTAACTCTCTCAAAGAGTGGATGATGTTACTCACTTAAGTACAAATGAATCACTCTCTAAGAATATTACATATCAAAGTCCGAGAGTAGAAGATGAGAGGAATGTAGAATAGTGTTTTTCAGATAATAGCCCTGTTCTCTCTCACTTTTTCAAGCCCCCCTCTTCAGAAATGAAGAACATCCCTTTTATACCAGTCTCTGAATATCTAGCCGTTGGAGAGGCAATAAGACCGTTTGATTATAGACGTTGGGGCCTTGTTTACGTTGTCCTCATTAATGCACAGCAGGGTTGACTTTGCTTTATCTGAAAAGGTGCTCTGACCATGCTGTTCTGTCAACACTGTTCTGACAATACTATTCTGACAAAAGTCGTTCTGACATCTAAACACTTTGTACGGTCCGACTCTTGCTTGCTGTCAGAGAGGACTTCGTTCCTCAAGCATAAGTCCAGGATGTTAAGAGACTCACTATCGGAAGCTCTCTTGCTATCTGAAGCTCGTGGACTCTAACATTTTGCTTGCTATCACATAGAGGAACTTTGTCTTCCAAGCACTTGTCCATGAATGATAAGAGTGCTTTGCTATTGGATCCTCTCTTGCTATCAGAAGCTCTCTTATGGACTCTGACTCTTGTGGGCAGTATGAGCTTTGACACCTTGAGTGAATCTTCAGATTATGTTCTCATACTCCTCATGCTTGGTAGGTAACAATGTTGTTTGAATATGTCTGTTATCCTCTTGTTACCGTTGGAAGGAACATCTTCTTAAATGCTTCAGCAGGGTTGACTTGCTTTATCTCTGAAAAGTAGTCCTGACACCTCTGCTCTGTTAAAAGCATTCTGTCTTCTGAGTATGTGACGTTCACTCTTGTACTCTTGCTGACGGATGATCATCGTTCATCCGGAAGTGGCAATCTTGCTCTGCAAGGGTTAGTCTCTGAAATCCAATGCCAAGAGTCTTTCCATCCGGAAGCTCATTTGCATCCGCAAGTGTAACTAAGTTCTGCACATACTGGTTAGTCCAACATAGCAATATATATAATCAGATATAGTAAAACTGCACATGTTGTGGGAAGTTTGCTATGGGAAGTAGTCTTACTTAGACTATGTTCTGACTTAGTGTAATGTCTACTGACTCTAAGGGATCTCTATTCCAATAGTCAGCTTAAGTCTCGTTAGTTTACTCTAAGTCTTCCTAAGTGACTCAGTGTGTCATTCATGCTATGTATATTAAGTCAACACACAATCACATGAAGTGGGAGTTTACTTAGTCTAGGATGTATCCGGAAGCACTTCTCCATCCGGAAGTGAATCCACTAGATGTAGGATTTTGTTTACTATTGCTCACTCTCGCTCAGTGTTAGGTCACTTCAACAGCCAGCGCTAGTCACTAAGCTATCGGAAGCACTTCTACTGGACGTTGCTTACATTCACTGACGCTTAGTGTTATCGTGTTCTATCAGTCTGCGCTAGTGAAAGTTTATCAGGAAGTGATTCCACTTGACGAGGCTTATTCACTGACGCTCGGGGATATATCTATTCTGTCAGCCTGCGCCAGTCTAAATCTTATCAGGAACGAATTTCACTTGACGAGGCTGATTCACTGACGCTTGGGGATATATCTATTCTGTCAGCCTGCGTCAGTCTAAATCCAACAGGAAGTGTTTTCACTTGGCGAAGTAGACTCACTGACGCTTGGGGTAATATCTATTCTATCGCTCTGCGCCAGTCTAAGTCTAACAGGAAGCAACTTCACTTGACGTTGCATTTTCACTGACGCTCGGGGTTATATCTAGTTTATCAACCTGCACCAGTCTAAATCTATCAGGAAGCAATTTCTCTTCCGATTGAAACATAGCTTAGTCTTAAGGTGTATTAATTCTCATGGACTTACTTGCTGACGCTGGGGGATGAAAGCATTCATCCGCGTGTGCAAGTCCTAATCTATCCGGAAGTGATCTTGCATTCTCAAGTGATCTAACTCAGGATTCTAACCATGTCATCTAATCCCTCCTAAGTGTTGATTATGTTCTCTTAAGTACTAGACCATATCATACCTTAGTCACCATCAAAACTTAAGATTCTAACAGGATATTTTCAATAGTGAGGTGATGTTGGTACCAATTGATATAGGAATATTTAAAGTTAGAGAGGAAGTTGGATATAAAGGATTTTGTTAAAAGGTTGGATGATTACTAGGATTTGTAACGAATTGTTGAGTGGATTAGTGATATTGAATAGAAGATTATGTATGTAGTGATGATCAACGTTGTGTAATTATGGATTTTGTTGAAATAGGATAAAGGTGTGATATACCTAAGAAGGATTTGGAGAGTGTTAATGTTGAAAAAGACTTACACGAGCAATGGAATAGGTAGAGTGGATTAAACAGTAAATTTATTAGAAGAGATTAGTATTGTTGAACATTAACTCTTTAGTTAAAGTGGATGAATGGGAATTTTAAAAGAAGATTGGCGGAATAAGGATTCTTCTTTTGGGGTCTCGGATATAATTATGAACCTAGGCATAATTATAGTCGAGGCATCATTGAAGATCTTATGAGTCAAAAGGGGGTAGATAACTGTGAAAGTAATAAGAGATAGTAATATAGGTAAGTAAGGATATTTACCTAGTGGTTCAAAACAATTGGAGTTAAAAGGAAAGAAACAATATGCTTAGTTTTGTGGGTAATAGCAATGACTTTAGTACATGCAAATTGTAAGAATTGATTTAGAAGATATTGTGGATAAATGTAAAGTTGACTAGTATGAGATGGTATAGACGCGGAATTTGAGGGAATTCTATTTATGATGTTGGGTAGTTGTAGAAAATCTTGAGGCAAGGATATGTGTATTGATTTGTTAACTAATTGAATTGGTGGAAAAAAAAAAAAACCTTAACTTGGGCATTTTGATTATTGACGAGTTGGTGATAGTTAAGTAGTAGATTACTGAGACAAGCTGTCTCACCCCACGATTACTTTCATTTTTGCAGGTGTTCATGCACAGACGCGAACAACAGGAAAGGGAATTAAGTTTCAAGGTTATTTATGTTATTGAGACATGTATATTGCCAAAAATGTATAGGTCTGCATTCGCTTCCGCATATTTTTATTTGTATAAATATTATTGGTTAATTGGAGAATTGTAGTAGGTTGCTCCTTTTTCTAACCATGTTAGATGATTCTTTTCTAACATGGTTAGCTATTTATTATCCATGATAGTGTTCAGGTTATATTAGGAAATTCTTTTCTATCATGGATAATGATTATTAATAGGGAATTCTTTTCTAACTATGATAGATTTATTGATATTATGGAAGTCATTTTTCTATCATAGTTAGTAACGATATTATTGAATTAATCAGGAAATTAGTAACGATATGTTACATTAGAATCAAATATTGAGTATAAATTCCTGACATTGATCCCATTATTTTGGGAATAGAGTGGATACCTTCCATAAGATATTAAGGCCTTAGCTCTGTAATATGTTAATTTTTTTATGTCAAAATGTTGATATATTGCTGATATACTTGCCTAAATGCCAAATTCTGATGCACCCTAGTATTTGATATATATACATGTTGATATGCGTTGTGATGCAGCCTAGTATTTGATATATATACATGTTGATATATTGCTGATATACTTGCCCAAAACTTCTCATTATTATCTATCTTAACACCAAACCCATTAATTATAGCATAGTCTGCAACAGCCTTCCATAGTTTAACCCTATCTATGAAGGTCATGCCTAAAGTGATAATGGGTCTTTCACTGGGCCCATCTAGAACATCCAACCCATCTAGCCCATTCATCACTTCCCTGCAGCTTAACTCCTCTTCACCATCCCCAATTTTACATTCTTCATACAATTCAATCTCATAATCATCAATCACACTTTCTTCGGCATCTGAACTACTTGAATTGTCTCCCCAATAAGTGTCTCTATCACTGCCCTCACTGTCCTCATTGTCAAACTCATTGTGAAAGTCATTGTCATATTCATAGCTATGTACTTTTGGTCAACAAACACCAAAAGTTTGCCAAATGTAGCTATATCACTGCAAATTAAACCCACCCCAATAAGACATGATAAATTACAATATCGAGAACACAATGAAACAATAAAAAAAATATAAACACAATAAGTTACCACTTCAAAAACTGCTAAGAAGTGACAAATTAACTTCCCTGTACAAAAGATGAAGACTTTTTCATAACTTGAATGTTCATTCCTAAATCCTCAAATCTATCACTCCATCCATCAATCCAATAACTTATGGATCAAATTGTCAAAACTGTCCACACCAACACAAAACCCAAAAGCCCAATAAAGTTTTCAACTTTAAACTGAAAATGATCAAGCCAAAACAAAACAATAGTTTTACTTATATAGATATTCATAGACTAAAAATCCCATATAAATAAATTGAAGAAATAATTTATTAATTAAGTAAAGGACTTAAAAGAATAAAAGTAAAATAGACATACAAGTACAATCGTGCCAAATTACTCTCAACGCCCTTTTTCCTCATATTAAAAAAGAGGCTATCAACATGATTATAAGCTTGCCATTAATTCAATCAATAAAAAAAAACATCAACATGGTGCACCCAAAAACAATAAACATAATAAATGGAAAAGAAAAACACTCAAATAGGACAAAACTTAAGAAAAGAAGAGAGTGAAACCGACCAGATTGAAGGGAAAGGGTAGTAACAGATATGGGGAAGTTAATAGGTAGGAGAAAAAGAGAAGAAGCAGGGCTTGTTGACAGAAGAATCATCATTCGGAATGTGAAGCAGAGAATCCTCTTCATCACTTGTCCCTAAGGGCAAGACATCTGAATCCTTCGGGTAGTTTTGACGCCACAACCATCCTTGGTGGTACACCAGAAATTTATCTGGACATTGATTAATCAAAAATACTCTACAGAAATCGCATAGAAATCTATTTGGAAGTTCTTTTGGGGCAATTCTTTTTAGGGTTAAATATCAAATTGGCCAATAAACAATTTCTAAAGGATCAAATTGGCCAAAGAACAATAAAAAGGCTCAAATTGGACAAAGAACTTAACCATTTGGTAACACCGTTGAAACATTTGCCCATGTCAACCAAAATAATGACACCTCATCTGCACATGTGTAAAAAACATTTCCATCTCAGCTAAAATAAAAAAATTGTGAGAAGGGTTCATCAGAAGGAAATGAAGGCTCTGAACGAAAGGAAAGTAAGGCATGGGCATCTGAACGAAGGCTTCATCTGAGAAGGAAACGAGGCTTCTTCATCGAGTGTACGTGATCGAAAGCAGGTGGCCGGCTTCCTCGTCTAAAATCATCGAAGGATTGTGCATCTGAGAAGCTCATGGCGTCGTCCTCCTCCTCGTCAATGTAAGTAGCTCTTGATTTTTCATTTGCTTCCCTTTTCAATCTTAGTTTTTATTCGCCTATTATGTTGCTTTGCCCATTCTTGTGATTGGTTTGTCTGTTATACTCCCTCCGGTCCTAAATATAAGACCTAATTGACTTTTTTGAAAAATCCTAAAAAAAAGCAAAATAAGTTAATTATAAATTGATTTACCTAATTTTTTCCCTTAAACTAGTTTATTTTACTTATAAACTAATGGATAATCTAAAAATATATCAAATATATCATGATTTAATAGACTATTTTGTAACCTTAACCTCTCCAAAAAAAACTATCTAGGTCCTATATTTAGGACCGGAGGTAGTATTTATTAATTTTGGATGAAGCTGCGTTTTGTAATTATAAATGAATCACATTGCTCTGTGATTTAGTTTGTTGGTTGAGATCTAATGGATAAAATGATTGGGTAACTCTTACTGGGTGTGTATCACTAATAGTTTCATGGCTTTTTTGGTGTACCATATATATTCTAGAAACAAATTCAGTGCAAGCCAAGCTTAAAAGCTACATCTCTAGCTTACAGGGATTGATCTCCTAAAAAAAAATTAGTGTACCATATATATACATACATGTATCTTCTGGTTGATTTCCCTTGGGTGGTGTTAGAATCAAATATTGAGTATAAATTCCTGACATTGATCCCATTATTTTGGGAATAGAGTGGATACCTTCCATAAGATATTAAGGCCTTAGCTCTGTAATATGTTAATTTTTTTATGTCAAAATGCTGATATATTGCTGATATACTTGCCCAAATGCCAAATTCTGATGCACCCTAGTATTTGATATATATACATGTTGATATGCGTTGTGATGCAGCCTAGTATCCTGATGACATATAGCCTGAAGGGACATCCATCTTGACATCTAGCTAAGAAAAACTTCTGATTATTAACTATCTTAACACCAAACCCATTAATTATAGCATAGTCTGCAACAGCCTTCCATAGTTTAACCCTATCTATGAAGGTCATGCCTAAAGTGATAATGGGTCTTTCACTGGGCCCATCTAGAACATCCAACCCATCTAGCCCATTCATCACTTCCCTGCAGCTTAACTCCTCTTCACCATCCCCAATTTTACATTCTTCATACAATTCAATCTCATAATCATCAATCACACTTTCTTCGGCATCTGAACTACTTGAATTGTCTCCCCAATAAGTGTCTCTATCACTGCCCTCACTGTCCTCATTGTCAAACTCATTGTGAAAGTCATTGCCATATTCATTAATACTCTCAAACTCACAAAAATCTTCATAATTAAACTCATCTTCAATATCAACTTCTTCTTCATGCTCAATTTCATCTACAACAACATCATTATTTCCAAGTTCAACCCCAATCTCAAGTTCTGATTCATGCTCAATTTCATCTACAACAACATCATTATTTTCAAGTTCAGCCCCAATCTCAACTTCAACATTACCACTTTCAGGTTCTTGACATACATCCCCATCACTACCAATTGATTTCAACTTCCCTGCCAATTGTTCATTCAAGTCTAAATCTAAAGCTTTCATTTTTCCTACACTTCTTAACTGATTTTTTTCCCAACTCATCATCTTTGCATGCCTCATCCCACAACAAATCGTGAATTGATTTAAGTTGTTGAGAGGTGCGCTTGGTCACATTGTGGTCCCATTGCTCCCCATTTGTTGCCATGTCATCTGGCATTTAGAAAATATTGTACATTAGACAAGGGCTTTCATGGAACTTAACTACAAAATATAAAAACAAATATTAACTTTCAAATAAATAGCTTACGTACTCTACCACGCTGACTCCCATAAAGCAAGAACGAAAAACCTTTAACTTTCAAATACCCCGAAGCCGTGTGTAGTGAACCTAGAAGCCTTTGCAATAGATCCTCCTTTCAAACGAAAACCATGTCGCCTTCGTTAGACAAAAACCCAGAAGTCGTCCTTCTCAATCGCAACAACAAATCTGAGCTAGGGCTTGTGTTTTTGTGTTTGGCTTTAGGTGAGTTCTACCATCGCAAGTTCTAAATGTTTTGCCTAAATGATGAATCGTTACTAATTGATTTTAGATTTAAGATGTGGTTTTTGTATTTTGTGGCCTCTATTTTAAATAAAATGGTTTCAGTAGCATGATTAATGTATTTCCCTTCAAATATTATATTAGAAAATACATTTAAAATTTTGTTCTTGCCACGTCATCAAAAGTTTCACAGTCACTTGCCATGTCATTAAAATTTTGCTTATTTGGCACATAACTTAATGCTGTTAAAGAGTGATGGAAGGTTTTGGCCAAAATGACTCATGTTTATTGTTCTTTGGCCAATTTGAGCCTTTTTATTGTTCTTTGGCCAATTTGAACCTTTGGAAATTGTTTATTGGCCAATTTGATATTTAACCCTTCTTTTTAAAAGAAAAAGAATTGAAGAACACGCCCGAAAAGAAGTTTTTAGTCGGAAACGGATTACAGTTAACAAAGAAGTGGCTTTTCTGAAATTCCCTTATAGGCTTGATTAGAATAAGTTGGAAGTTTTTTGTCTTGAAGTTTCATTATGTAAGTTAAATGATAGAGAGGGTTATCTATGAAGTAATTGACAGGTGTTGGTTAAAAAAAGAAGTATGGCACACGTGTAGCAATTTCATTTGGACATGTGGCAGAATTTCATTAAGTGAAAAGCGACAGGTGGCAGTCATATTTCTGTCATATGCCCTCCTTTTAGATAGTAAAGATATCTACTGCCAATGACAAATTTTTTCAACACGTGGTTTTACCAATGTTTTGCCTTCAAAATAGCCGCTAAGTTATATTTACTGATTGTTTTGTTGAACCACTGCTATAACCATAGATAAACAACGAGATTTTTCTGTAATGGGTGGTGTTTCCATATTAATGATATAATTTTGTTTAAAAGGATTTTGAACATCCAATTTTATAATCAATAACCAATTCTAAAATTAAATTTGTGAATATTAAAATTTTATGATAGTTGACAAATTGAGGAATTAGTATTTAATTGAAACAAAATTATATCTTCCTCAACTTAATTCATGCAAATTTGAATAAAGGGGAAGATATCAGAGTTAATTATCATAGAAGCTTCTTTTAAATGAAATGACACATCATTTCATTTAAATTTAAATTAAATGAATGAGCATTTATGTATAAGGACCCAATATTTATGAATTATTATATTCAGACCCCAAAAATCATTCAGGCCTAACTTACCAAGGGTAGATTGGGCCTAGCCCATTGTCTTACACATATAAATCTAACAAGCACTCCTTATAAGATTATACGATACCAAGCAATGTGTATGGCCGTAAGGATCCTTTTCAATAAAGTCTTCAACATTCTAATCAGTTCTCTCCTTTCTCGTTCATTTTTTTTATTACAAAAAAATATAATGATTCCTTTTTATAACAGTTTGATTGGTATTTGAATAATTGAATTGTTAAGATTTAATATTATATTTATTAATAGAATTTTCTTCAGGTGTAGTCCTGTAATTCAAATAATAGAAGTCTGCGATTGAAATCAATGACATGACAAGATACTTAATTCTCATTTCCTCAAATGAAATTTCAGAGGAAGCAATGGTTTAGTATCTTGAAAAATTGAAGGGAAAAAAAAAAAGAAAAGGGCCATGAATACCCAAAAAGAATTCTATGGATGGGTCCTACGTGAGTCAATAATTTCCACGAGAAGGTCCCACAAAGATATTGGGAGAGAAGATTTTCACACTCTACAGAAGGCTGAGGAGTTTTCAAAGTCTGTGAACATGCTCCACGTCCAAGTCTTGAAAAATTCTTCATCAAGAGGGGTCAGGGTTCTCTCAGCATCCCTCCCCTCCTAATCCCTCCTTTTCCTCTTATAAATGCTTACTTTCAGCCATTTAAATTTATTTAGGAGCCCATAATTTGCTACCAATTAAAAATAAAAAACATGTCTTATAATGTAAAATAAATGAAGAAATTTAATTTTTTTTTATTTTTGAAAACTTTTTACATAAAAAATTTCAAATATCTAGACATATTCCATTTTAATAGAAGGATCTATAAGAGATACAGACTTATCCAGTTAACTGTAAAATTATTATCTAGTTAACTGTAAAATAATTTTACAGTTAACTGGATAAGTCTGTATCTCTTATAGATCCTTTTGTTAAAATGGAATAGATCTAGATAGTTGAAATTTTTTACGCTAAAAAATTTTCAAAAATAAAAAATTAAAAGTTCTTCATTTATTTTATACTGTTTTTATTTTTAGAGGTATAAATGGTAAATTATGAGCTCTTAAATGCATCTGAAGGCCCAATATAATTACATTTACCACTAAGAAAATGAGGGAAAAGGAGGGGGGGATTTTGAGAAAACCCTCTCCCCATGAAGAGTGGCCGATCGAGAATAAAGCGTGGAGAAAGAGAAAATCTAATTTTAAAAAAGGATATAGATATGAATTGACGGTACGAGTTGGTAAAAAGAAATTAAAGTTGCATTGATTTTCTGAGGGACAAATATTAAAAAAACAATATAGTACTCATGGCCTTATCATATAACAGGCATCTCTTTCAGATTTTCTCAAGTATGAGGTTATAAGTTTGATCTACTACACAAACGGTGAGAGCACAGATATTTTGGAAAATATCACGTTAGAAAGATTTGTTTTGTGCTATAATTACTTTTTAAAATTTAACCCACCAGAATTGTGAGTCTTTAACATAAACAGCAAGAGAAATTTTTCCCCCATGATGAATAAGGGAAATTGTCTGAAAAAATTTATCTTGGGAACACCCAATATCTATTTTTAAAATGGACAACATTAGCAATAGATGAACATGAAAATAATATGCATTCAGATTAAGTTGAAATACAACATCATTTTATTTTGTCACATTTTACAACCATTAAGCACGCCTCGATTTATATAATCCATATGAAAGTTACTTTGATTTTCTATTATCTTTTCACTATGTTCCACAGGATTGGTCTGAACCCCCTCTTCAGTCACCAAGCTCACCGTACCCACTACTCACGGCTCTCCCTCTTCGAATAAGTGGTCAAACGCATCATATATATTGATGCAGAAAGAAGGGTCAAAAGAGTCGAGAATCCGCTTATAACTTCTAGATAATTTAAACACATGCATTTCACATTTGCGTATTCATGTCAAGTATCAATAGTCATGTCATTCAAAATAAGTTCTTGCTAATTTATGTTCTCCATTACTGATCGGGAATTCTCGCCATTTGTTTAGAATTAATGGGATAAATTGCACAATAGCATAATAAATTGCACAACTGGTTACACGTTGCATAAAATGTGATAACCGCATTATTAAGGTTTTGGGGTATAATTTCTGCATTTCTTGAAAGTTAATGATGAACAAAATTGCGCCATACTAAACTATAGGATGTCAACAACATATCGTGGAATCTTTTTGAAGTATTTTTGCAACTTAACCCTTTTTTTATGCTCCCTTCAATTGTACACCAAGTGTTTCTATTTGTTGAAATAACGTTCCATATAATAATAAAAATAAATGACTGAATAAATTAAAGCATGAGTTTATCGTTGAAAAAGAATAACATGGCATGACCATAAACATAGAATACAGACCTTTTTCTTCATCAGAAAAAAAGTGATTGATAAAAAAAAGAATACAGATCTTTCATCACACAAATAATTTCATGTGGTAATCGTATTCGGTCAATCATTAAATACAAAGCATGTGGAGCTTTAATTTGGGATAACATAGGTTACTAGATTAGCGTTAAGTATTGAAGCTGGAACGATACTTTCCACGCCAAGAATTCCAAACATATCCAGACATAACAGAGCATCATTATTCGAATTTAATTTCTATCACCACTAGCTGATTTCCACACTTTCCCAGATATGACGTTTTATTCTTAATTTTTTATTTAATTGTTATTCCATTTTAAAAATATACACATAATATGCGAAGTAAGGATTCTAGGAAATGATATTCCCAAATATAAAGATACTAAAATTAAGTAAAATATTCATAAATTAAAAGTTATCATAAATCATAATATACAATGTGGTGGGTTTAGATCCCATTACTGATATTACATCTTTATTAATAGCGATATGTAATTATTTCAAGGATTAAGGGTCAAATCTAGCACTCTACTATTAACAAAAGTTCACCGAACATAAACAAGAATTTGATGGTTCAAATGTAGCACACATCTATTACAAAATGGATCAAATCTAGGATTTTCGTCAATTTTAACTGACTTGACCGTTAAGTTTGACCCGATCATACCACGTCACCCGCCATGTCACCCAATCATGGATAGTAAGTGGGCCCATTGGGTGACATGACAGGCAATGTGGCCTAACTGGGGTGACCTGACAGGTGGCGTGGAATGATCAGATCAAATTTAACGGTCAAACCCGTTAAAATTGACGGAAATGCTAGATTTGAGCCATTTTTAAATAGATGTGTGCTACATTTGAGCATCAAATTCTTGTTTATGTTCGGTGAACTTTTGATAATAGTAGAGTGCTAGATTATTTGACCCTTAACTGGGGGACTATTTCATCCAAAAATAAAAATTGGGCCACTACTAAAAATTGTCATATTTAAATCACTTTGAATTAGCCATGATGGGGTCCACATTCAATACTCATAGGGGTGATAATGAATCGTTTCTCATCACTAAAAAGAAATATAGATTATAAAAAAATTTAATATGATGGTCCAAATATGAATTTTAATTGAATTTTAGTGATAAATTTAGTTTTTTTAAAAAAATTTATCAATGACAATATTGACTTTAGTTTTTTTATTGTATCCATTAAGATAAAAATCTATAAAAAAATATTAAATCATATTTGGACCATTGAAATTGATTTGAATGGTCCAGATTAAGATGAGACATCATTTGCTCATATTAGTGATGAGCGTTGTGTGTAAATTTGTTAGACTTGCCTTATGTTTTGGTAATAAGTAGCTAGTGCTTAATGAAGTCATTCTCAATTGGCTTGAGAAATCCTTCTCGTTTGCTTGGCGGCAGTAAAAATCTTTATATAACATCAACAACAAACCACTCTTATATTACGTTCAAGGGGTCATTTTTCCTTGAAACTATTAATTTAGTATCATTATGAGTAGTCCCTTAAACATTTAGAGTTGAGTAGTACATAAAATATTCAATTAAGGAATCTAGTCCCTTTGTTGGCCAAAAACAAGGAATCTATATCCCTAAAACATTAATTAATAAAGAGTGGATAGTATGGGATAACACAAATTTTATACTACCTCCATTCCTAAAAATAAAATCACTTTACTAGTTTAATTAGATTAAGGATATATGTTAAGGTAGTTATTAACACATGATATTACCAATTTATTCTAACTATATACATTTATCATCACTCTCCCACTCTTGCTTATTTATTATAGGCAAATATTATTAGGGTTTATTTAAAAAAAATTGAGAAAAATTAGAAAGTTCTTTATATTTAGGAACAAAATAAAATGAAAAGTGATCTTATATTAAGAAATAGAGGGAGTATATAATAAAATGGGTATAATATTGTCATTTAGTTACAAATTCATTTTTTTATCCATTAGCTAACTGAGGAAATCAATACGAATTAAATCTTACATATTGCTAATAAGTAGGGTATTTTGATCTTTCGTTAGCGCAAAAAAAAAAGGATTAGAATCTCGAAATTTATAAATAAATTTTAGACTTGATTGGTAGACACTGTTTCAAAACACTTATTTGATTTGTAATTTTTCTCCGATCATTTTCCTAAATTATTTGACCCGTTAATACTAAAACTAATACTACCTCCGGTCCTAAATATAGGACCTAATTGACTTTTTTTTTGAGAGATTAAGGTTGCGAAATAGGTTATTAAATGATGACATATTTAATATATTTTTAGGTTATCCATTAGTTTATAGGTAAAATAAACTAGTTTAAGGGAAAAAATTAGGTAAATCAATTTATAATTAACTTATTTTGTTTTTTAAGGATTTTCCAGAAAAAGCCAATTAGGTCTTATATTTAGGACCGGAGGGAGTATATTATATGTAATGGAAGGACAACATTATAGCACTTGATATCTATGATAGCCAGAATTCTTAAAAATTAACTTTTGGAAAGAAAAGGCCCCATAATTATATTATACTGAACAAAATACATTTAATCCATGTGAACTACTATTCACTGATTAACAAATTATATTATTTAAACTAATTCAATTTAATGCATAATAATATTGAACGCCATGCATGCACACACGCACAAACTCTCCCCCCCCCCCCCCCCTCTCTCTCTCTCACACACATCTAGATATTTATTAATTATTAAATTTATAAATCAGTCAATGATGAAACTTGGGTTGAGGTTTTAAAATATGATCTTCCAGCGCTAATTAAGAAGTTTTTTTGGGACCTTGAATGCCCTAAAGTATTATTATTTTATATCTTTCAGGACCAAATTATATTGACGAAAATTATATTATATTGACGTCGCGCCGTCGTCTACTATGACTTCCGTTTCCCCGATCCCGACGTCAACACCGCCGCCATCTCTGGCGTCTTCTTCGGTTTGTCTTGATGATTGAGTTGTTATTGCTGAGATTTTGCTTTATGGGAATATTGTGTTGATCAGGTTATTAGTTATAGATGGATGTGGCAGGGGATTATGGATGTGGTAGAAGAGGAGGGTGACCGGTGGCTGTGGAGTTGCACAGGGAAGGAGGTTTGTAGGTGGGGGTGAGTTGTCGAGGAAGGGGAAGGGGGAAGAGGAGAGGGAAAAGTGAGGTTGTGTGTGTTTTTGTTATTGTTATTTAATTTATAAGGGCATTTTGGACTTTTCATTTCTAATCTTATTGTTATATTAGTGAAAATATCATTTTTTGATCTTGTGCCCAATAGTTGAAAATTTTTTGTGTGCCTTGGAATAATTATGTACTATTTTTGTTTTTTGGTCAATAGTTGTGTATCATTTTTAGGCCTTCGCCCTTTATAAACATATAACTGAAATATTATTTTACTTTAAGTTTTAACTATCAATGTAAGTTAATTAGGTATATTATGCTGGTAATTTGTTAGAACCAAAATTGTAAACCAAGAATTGCAAAGTTGCGCGCTCTCGGATTTATTTAACTACCTAGCTAGACTATCTAGACTAAATGTAATAATAATCAATGAAAAGCTGGGGGTTTTCATTTAAGATATTTTTTTGGTATTTTGGGTTGAAGAACGGAAAATATATACTAGTTTTTGGATTTTGGATTTAGTGAAAAACAAGTGAAAAGATTTGAAAACTTCTTTGATGGAAATGGGTCTATTGATGAAATCAGACAACATTCCTACCTTCTTTACTGAACTGATAGACGATGGGTAATGTTGCATTTCCTTAGGAATCACAATATTATCCTTATTTTTTTTGGATACCCTAATGTTGCACTACAATGCTCATAATTTGTTGAAGTGTTGCGTGACATATTCTTCGTTCCCACAAATTTAATGGTCTTCTTAAAAAAATAAAAATCAATATTCATCATGGTGTCAAATTATCCTTATTGTTTACTTGTAAAAGATATCATCCTTCTTTTAATATATATATATATATATATATATATATATATATATATATATATATATATAGAGAGAGAGAGAGAGAGAGAGAGAGAGAGAGAGAGAGGGAGATATTTATACAATATATCAGTTTCAGAAGTATGATTTTATGGCTAAAAAGTTCGAGAAAGAAAAAGCACAAATGAGCATTAGTGAGTTAATTTTGGAATGTTAAATAGAGGGAAAATAGTATTATGCCATTTTTGGTAAGTTGAGGTGGATTGCTGATTATGCATCAACGAATCAACATGTACTTCTTGCAAGTTCAACATACGTGAATCGTATGTCGTAAACTTCCACCATAAATTTTAAAAAGAAAAAAGAAAACAAAGTAAATTTGGAAAGTTAGTGACGTGATGTGAGAATATATTATCATGTCTCAAAAAGAATATTTTGTTTATATTATTAAATCATAAATACAAATATAAATATGATTTGTGAGTTGAATAGATCAAGGCAGAAACAGATCCAACATTGTATAGAAGAAATATATCACTCTTGGAAATCTCAAAGGAAGAGATCACTTGATAGAAGATGTCAGCGAATTGCAAGTGGAAGCCTGCTGCTTTGATGATTATTGTGAATTTAGCCCTGGCTCTTGTAAATTTGCTTCTGAAGAAAGTTCTTAGTGAAGGATTGAGCTTCTTGACTATCATAACATATCGACAGCTAGTTTCAACCATTTTCTTATCACCGATTGCATTTTTCTATGAGAGGTGCGTAAGAACTACTTCAGTGACCACATTTTATGTCATTACTTGTAAAATTATATTATGAGTTCCATAAAATACTGCGAAAACTTCATATGAATAAGTAATATCATTCATTATTCATCATTCATAAATATTGTATTTAAAATTTCAGATTTATTATATGTATCTAGTTCTAAATGTAGAAGATAGTTGAAGCTTTGATTCTAAATATCATACCTCAATTTAATTTCTCCTAAATATATAATTGTTTTGAACTATATATCCTTGTGATTGCCTACATTAAAGAATTTTTTTTTATAAATTGTGATATGATTGAAAAGGTATTTTGGAGAAACTAAGGGATATATTGTCAAAAAAAACTAACTTGACTATAAATTTTCAAATACACCCTTATTTTTATTTATAATGTAGTCAAAGTAGATTTTTTTTTTGTTTTTAGTAAGTCACATCATTAGATTTTAAAATGAATGTACAATTTCAATCTTTATTTACACAGAATTGATTTTCTTAAGATATATATTATACTCCTATAAGAAATGAAGGTAACATTGTTGATACGTTGTTGAATTTTAAGGTATAGTTAATGATGTTTAAATTTTTACTTAATTTAGATGGAAATGGAAGATATTATAAGTAACATAAAAATATAACTTATATCACTGTTAAAAAAATTATTTATCTATCCAGTATGTATTTGATACCTCCAAAACAGGAGAGAGTACATATTTTCATCAGTATTGATCGAATATTCATCAATCCGTTGCAATTTCTAATGACCTTATTTTAAGTAAAAAAACTTAGAAAACAGTATACAATGATTTTTTCTCAATTACCAATAGATTTTCGCATTGCAGATTTTCTTCGATTTTATGGACGGTTCCAAATTAAATTAAATAACATATATTTTAAGTTATTTTGCGGTAATAATTCTGCATATATTTATTTTAACTACATAATAAATAAAAATTAAGGAGTATTGGAAAATTTATAGTCTAATTAGTTATTTGTGACAATATATTCCTTAGTTTCTCCAAAATACCTTTTAATCACATCACAGTTTATAAACACTTTCTTTAATGTATGCAGTCATAAGGATAGTTGGAAACAATTATATATTTAGGATAGTTTAAAACAAAATACCATTATATTAAGTGCACCCTCAAAATTAACATGATGTTAAGTGCACCTTTTAGAAATTTCCATGATGCTAGATACACTTTTTCCTTATATTAGTAATATCATTTTATTTAACTAACTTAAATAGCATCCTTAATCTAATTAAATGAGTCAAATATAAGTCTTATATTTAGAAACAGAGTGAGTGATTGCCTATTGATACAAACTCATAACTTTAATTCTTTTTTTTTTCATAGAATAATATTGATAGTCTATATATGGAGCCAATATTTAGACACAGGTTAATCTAGAATGATATTCTTTCCAATTCTAAGTATATAAGCTAAGAAAACTGATCCATAGAAACTAAAACAATTAATTAGTTGAGTAATTGCCTTGGAAAAAGGCTTAGGATGTTACCACATGATATTACAAATTCAAACCTCGATCATATGAAAGGATCCACCTTGTGCGGTTGGCCACCCTTTTGTTATCTGTAACCAAATATGTCATGTTACCCGCAAAATATCCCTTCCATCATTTACAGTGAGCCTTATGTGAAGCTTCTCTGTTTTTTTTAATACGCGTGTAATCTAATAAAAATACTTTGGAGAAAATTATAATTTTATAAAACAAACTGAATTGGTGTCTCAAGTCAAACCTTTCAATAAATTCCTATAGTTAAAATAGGGTAGATACAACAATGAGTTGTTGAGTAGGAGGAATCAGGACAAAGGGGAGGAAAAGTTTTTCTAGTTGAATTGAGTAAAAGTTTTGACAAGTGGGTCAAAATAGTTTTAATTGATTTTCACACTAATTTATCTTACATATTCTCTTCATTCAAATTCTATAACCTCACCTCTCCAATCATTTAAAATTCAACTCATACAGATTTTATATTTTATATCTTCCCCCATTATCAAACGGCCAATATAGTCTTAAGCTCACACATATCAAAATATGTAAATCAAACATTATCATAAAGCATTTCCTAGAAGCTTATAGGTAGCTTAAACCGCGTTACAAACGTCATTTTACAGTGATGAACACGCACTTATTTAAAAGAAATAATAAATTGTTTTTTTTTTGCAGGAAAAGCAAGCTTGAGGCTAACATATTATGCCTTCTTTTCCTCAGTGCTCTTCTTGGGTAAGTACTCCAAATTCACTGGCATCAATTGATTGTTAATAATTTGTAGCTCAATGTCTTCCAACACGTTACTTGCTTCCCCATTTTCTAAATATATGATATATTTACTTAATTTGATTAGATTCATAATATTAATTAAATTAGTTAAAATTACATGATATTAACAAAATAATTCAACAACCTACAGTTATTCATCCCCTCCCTCTCTCGCATTGATTATACCTACCAGGAAATATTGAGAAAAAAATAGGAAAATAATCTTTTAGTTAGGAACAAACTCAATTCCTTATATAGATGTTACATTTAAAAGTAGAGTGAGTATATTAACTAATACCATGACTTATAAAAATCAATTTTTATTTTGCAGTATAACATTTACTCAGTACCTATTCCTCCTTGGACTTGGATACACGTCAGCCACATTTTCATGTGCATTCCTCAACATGGTTCCAGTATTTACCTTTATCATGGCTCTGCCTTTTGGGTTAGTGAAGTGAAAGAATATGTTATTTTATTCCGATGAAATCGAGAAACAGGAGGAATTTCCCTGCATGAAACACACGCAAAAAAGTGTTTTCTAAGTTTTTTTTTTTTAAATATGGATTTAAGTTAGTCGAGGCTATTTTCTTAATTTGAATTGAGTTGCTTATTTTTATTAATATGTTACAAAAATTATGGTCAACTTTAATTAAAGTGACATTTCATCATTTCTAGAAAAAATAAAACGAAATTTCTTCCATAACATTTATATATAATAGAATTCAAGCTCTTTATGAATATTAATGGGAAAATATATATTTATGTCAATTATATTGAGGCTACTTCAGTTAACATAAAAAAAAAATTTCTTCTGACCAAAAAAAAAAAAATAAATTGCTACTGATAATGCTTATCATTTGTCCTTCATTTTAAAGTTTTATTATGTATAATTTAACTATGACAAATTACACTTTCCAAATTTGATTTCTTTAAAAAAATAATCAATTTATAATGTTCTTAATTATACAACACATATAAGAGCCATCCTTGAGACTATATTTAGATTAAAGTGATTATTTCTGCAGAATAGAAAAGGTGAATCTGAGAAGCATAAGTGGGAAAGCCAAAATATTGGGCTCATTTATATGCATTGGAGGAGCTTTAATACTTGCCTTTTACAAAGGAATACCCTTAAATAAAGCTTCAAACACTTCTTTATCCTTACCACCACCACCTTCTTCGTCACAATGGGCTATAGGTTCAATACTCCTCACAGGAGGATGCCTCTTATGGGCCTCATGGTTCCTTGTCCAAGCCAGGATTAATAAGATATACCCATTTCAGTACTCAAGCACTGCCATTTTGTCACTGTTTGGAGCCATCCAATCAGCTGCCTTAAACTTGATCATCAACAGGAACACTAGTTATTCCACTATCTGGATTCTCCATGGCAAGATGCAAATCACGACTGTCCTTTATGCCGTGAGTATATATCTACACAAACACACATTTTGTTTTGGATTTTTTTTTATAACATTTTTATAAGAAGAGAAAAGCAGTATCAAACATATGCAAATCACTGTTGAATATTGAAAAATTAATGTAAGTTAGAAAGGCATATAAGTAACTCCGAAATAAGAGAATGCTAAAATAATGTCTTTACAAAATGACTCCACATTCATATATATAAGTTGTCCATAGGGATTATCATGGAATTGAGCTTTTTTTTAAATGATATAAGTGTCCTTGGTGAAATTAAATTGATTGTCACTCCTATAATTGTTATCTCTTTTGACAAATTAAAGTTGTTGCATATTAAACAGTTGTCGACCATTGACATTTAACCAGAAAATTACTGAAAATTATTATCGCAGCAGTAATTGTTGTTTTCATTTAAGTGAATTAAAATTGTTACTTGTTAAATTGTTTTTCTTATTTCATTTTTAAAATTAAGAGCAATGAAAAATTTTCAAAATTTTTGATCTCACATTAGTAGCCCGTAAAAGTATTTGCAGTGATTCAAAGTTTTGATGTATTGATTTAAGAATACAGTTAATAATATAGTAAAATATGGGCCACTGAATTCCTTAGTTAATCTGATAGAGATAATAATTGAAAATTTAATTTATATTTTTACTTTTTGATTCGTATATAGGGATTGGTGGGATCAGGCTTATGCTACGTTGCAATGTCCTGGTGTGTCAACTTACGGGGTCCAGTTTTTACCGCTGCATACACTCCCCTCATACAGATATTTGTTGCCATTCTTGGTCTCTCGTTCTTACATGAGCAAATTTACCTTGGAAGGTTAATTTCTTCTACCCCACTACGAATTGCCCCTTTTTTTACATAGTATACCAATTTCTTATAAAATATTGGAATATATGAGAACAAAAAATGGTATCTTGAAATGATTTAATTCTCATTAATTATTTACGGACTACTATGGGATTAAGTTTTTCATGAGAAGACCTATCCAAATAAAATAAGTTGTTACTTTAGTAGTTGTCATTATCTTTTAATGAGTTGAAATAATGGTAAGGTTGTAAATTTGTTGTTGCCATCGATATACATCCAAATAGAAGTTTTGATGAGATTAGTTATTGTTATATAATTTAATAATTTAACTTTGTTATTTATCAAATTATTGTGTTTTTTTTTCATTTTTCAAATTTCTAATCCCAAAATAGTCTCCAAAATATTATAGTAGTCATGTCATTTTAGGGTCTTAAATTGAAATATGTATTATGTCTTTAAATGTTCAAATCAAATCATTAATAATTTTAAGGGAAGTATAACATAGTACATGAAATTTTCTAAAAATATATTGCTTAATTTATATTAACCCCCTTCGATCTTTTTTCCAAAATTTATAAATGCGTTCTGTCAAAATTGAATGAAGAAGATATGTCTTAAATTTTGCTAATAGAACAATTTTCCCAATTCAAAACTTAGATCAATCATATACAGAATAGATAACATAAATAATTGCTAGCTAATTTCATATTGAATATTTTTCTATAGCCAATCCTTATTGATCTTTAAATTCGTTAAAATTTTGTATTAAAAAAATCTTCTTAATATCAACAAGACCTCAAAATGTTTAAAATTTAATCATTCTAATAGAGACTTATATACCTATTTTATAGATTTATATAGGACTAATGTTTGCAAAGTTTATTAACAAAAATTAAAAATTCCCACAACACATAGGCTACAGTTAGAGATTTTCTACACAAAATTATTATCCTATATATCAATATGATAAATAAGTGTTCACATTATTCTAGATGTCATCATAGGTAAATCTAAAAAAATATCCATGAAATATCATCCCAAATCATATCTATTTACTATGTTTCGTTAGCAAGCTATTTACTACACTTGGGGATCATATTAAACCACATGTTTTAATAATAATTCTTTGAAATTTTCAAATCTTAAACATATTTAATTAAAAAATTGCACATTGATATATCACTTCATATTGCAATTTTCCTAATATCCATATACGTGTGTCATAGCAGTGCATTGGGATCGGGTATTGTTATTATTGGCGTGTATATTCTTCTGTGGGGTAAAAGCCAAGAAGCCAAAGAACAATTTGTGTCCAGCAACGGGCAAGGGAATCTACAAGATGAAGAATCAAGAATGTGAATAGCATACGATATATTAAAAGCAGCTCAGTTGAAGAGTTACAAGAGAAAACTTAGAAATTTTGGCTATAAAAAAAAAGAGAAAACTTAGAAATTTTAGAATTTTAATAGACTTAATATCTCTTGTAAAAGAGTGACTTAGCTTTGTTTTCGCATGTAATTAATTAGATTTTGAATTTTCTAAAAACAAGGAAGGGAACACATTTTGTTTTCAATCAAATATGAAAGCAATTAAAAATGTTTTTACCCCTATTTCCTACTTAATGTGTAAACTCTTATAGCCTGCTTGCTTGCCTGAATATAATTGGTGTGAAAGAAACCGAAATGGAAAGACAATATATTAATTTACATGTATCACGGGGCCCACAAACTTTCTATCTCCATCTCACACTTTTCCTGGCCCCACAAATTTTACTTTTATCATTTCCCCTACTTTTCATTTTTCACCCTTTCACTTTGCATTTCTCCACTTTCCTTTCTTACAACCAAACAGGCCCTTATGCCTTACCATATGAATTGGCTTATTAGCTTGTTGAAATATGCTTCTACTATTTTCTCTACTAATTAATGTACCAAGTCTTCCGATTGAAATGTTATCCATGCTTCTAAATTGGTTTTTATCTTATTATTTAGGGTATGTTTGCTTGGAAGGAAATGGGAAGAAGGAAATAGAAAGGGAAATGAAAATGGTAATTTACATATATTCCGGGGTCCACAAGCTTTCTCTCTCTATATCACACTTTCCTAGGCTCTACAAACTTTACTTTAATAATTTCCTCTATTTTCCATATTTATCCTCTTACATTCATTTCTATTTCCATTTCTATCATCCTAATTCCCTCCAAGCAAATGGGCCCTTAGTAGAACCCCAAAGGCATTAACTATGCCACCTAAGAGCCTATTTGCTTGCAGGAATTGGTATGAAGGAAATGGAATTGTAAAGATAAAATGGTAATTTACATATATTCCGGGGCCCACAAGCTTTCTCTCTCAATCTCACACTTTTCCTGGCCCCACAAACTTTATTTCCATAATTTCTTCTACTTTCCATCTTTCACGCTTTCTCTTTCCATTTCTTCACTTTTCTTTCTTACAACCAAATGGCCCTTAACATATTAGCCATTTATTGCAGCTTGGGCTCTTAGTAAAACTAGCAGTTGGCGACCGTGTGTTGCGCGGGAAGAAGTGTAACCAACAGACTCACTCCACTCCATACATCTGGCCTCACTATTGCCGCATTTTCCAGCAAATTCCACTCATCCTTAATTTACCTTAAAGCCAAAACTACTCACCGCATAGTAATATTATAGAACATAGCCTACTCACACACTAATACCCAACCAACATAAAACGCCCCACAAATACTTGCATATAATTTAACCCAACACAGACAAATCTCATACAACACATTAGTAGGTTACAACAATTAAATTGAAAAACCACATACGTCTCTTCATAGTTTATCTCAGGCTTGCAATCAACAATAACTCAACAGGCTTATGACAATTTCCTAAAAATTTTTGTATAGACAACATTTTTGATGTACAAGGCGTGGTTCTAGAAGACCTGGAGATGTAAATCTTCACTCCATCAACAATATGCACTCGAGAGCAAGCAATATAGAGTTGACCATGGGTCAATACAACACACGTGTTGCACAAAAAGAACTGCATATCTGTGCCTTTCCTGAAACAAGTGAAAAGGGGGAGGGGAAAAATATTGTGAACAAATAAAACTGTTAACCAAAACAAAAATACAAAAATAAAAACCTTCTTCGTCGAAAGCAATCCTAGTCAGATTCACCACTATGACATTAAGAGACTCCATGTGTTTGAGCTGCTCATAGTACATATCTCTAGAACATTCATCAAACAATATCAACTCTAGTTCGTTACAACTGTAATATAGGTTCACATCAACGTTAATTATACAGTTTCATATATTTGAATTTCCAAACTAAAAAAAGGGCGATAGTATAGCAGATAGATACAACAAAAAACAACACAAGTGACAGTCAATGAAGCAGACAAATAACGGTTAAAAATTTATTCATAAATATTCAATTAATCGCTTAAATTTACACTGCTTACTCAGTATCACACAACATAAGCCTCAATTTCTTTTGGTAAGTTCATCGTGACAATATTATTCTAGAGATTCGACGCTTTTTACAAGCGCAATCACGTCTGCAATATAGAACAACAATGACACACACGTACAAATTATCCTAAATTCTTAGCCCACAATGCAAATCACATTAAGCCAAGTGAGTAGACATTATAAAAACATGGATTGTCAATAAAACAAACAGAAGGGTTTATTAGAAACAATGAGATGCTCAGCAAAATCTAGCTCTATAGACTTGAAAACATCGACGATGGGGATAAATTTGAATGGACTTTGAGGAATTTCATATGCCCCTCCATGACACAAGTGCTTGAGCTTAGGAGTAGTTTGAAAGGGTGTTCAATTGCCTTGTACTGACCGTCGTTTTCTAGATAATGTGCCAAATTAAATTACTAAAATTAGCGTGGTACAAACTGTGTCACCATCATTGTGTACTTCTTATATATACTACTATTCTTTTGCATGAACAATCATTGCAGCCTATAATAAGAAGTATAGATGCTTAAATTCTTAGATTACCATTACAACACAAGTAAAACATTGAAACCAATCTCTGAGTCCACCAATATCATGGTTGTGCAAGACAACAATCCAAGAGTGTTCTTTTGAACACATCACACCTTCTAAACACACCCACCTGTTGGAGTGATTATTAAGTCCCTTCAGAAATGTAAACTTAACCATATTGAGCAGGAATAAACAATAACGGAATAGCTGGTGTGTAACACAAACAGTAGATTTAATATTTGTAGGATGATACCTTTAGAGAAACATGTGGTTAGGACTTATATAAGTGTTATTGGGTAAACATGAATTTAAATTCAAATTGACGAGACAAAAGAAACCAAATTCTAAATAGCGGGAAAAACAACAATTCTTTAAACCTACGACATAACAATTATGTTGTTTGCCACGTATATACGCCAATTGAACTTTCCCTAATGGAAAAGTAACACAACAGAATCATAAAATTGCAATTAGATTAGAGATGACTATATAGAACCTAATATAAGTCTGCAACAAGTTATATGACATCAGACATAAGGAATTAAACCGCCTTTTGAGTGGCGCTGTGTAAAGCAATCTTGCAGCATACACACACAAAAACCTACTACAACATGTCAAAGGCATATGAGCATAGTGCTACAACTATAAGGTACAATTACCTACTTCGAAAAACCTTTTAGTATCTACCACATGTTGAAGAATTCAGCTTGGACACACACACACACACACACACACACACGACGTAGTCATGTTCAAAATCCCAAGAAGCTATCACTACAAGACCTGCAGATTTGAAAGAGTTAGCTGAACAAACTCCAACTCCTAACTTGCCTCCAGGCCTTCAATAAACAGTATGGTCAATCAATCAACAACTACGCCACCAAAGACTTAGACAGCAAACTATGAATCAAGATCGACACTACATCACGACTAAAACTATTGACATTATTTAAAAACATGCAACTAAGCTAGCTAAATTATTTTGATCAGGTCCAAACTATACATGTAACAAACAAATATAAATAAAGGTATCAATTATTATTAATCAATAGATTAAAGAGAAAAAGTTTATCGCAATAGCATTCCCATCCCAACAACAATAAACATTATCAGCCAACAACACGAAAGTACAACATCCTTACCGGCCAGGACAAGTGAGAAAATAGGATCACCAACTACCATCACCATGACTACAACCAATCTAATAATGATCGTGTCATCAATCAACCCATGTGAACCCCAAAAATAGGGCGATAATGTACAACAGAAACTTTACCTCAATATGTAATCAGATGTACTATAAAATCTTTCTGTGTCGTGGTATTTCTTCACCAACTCCCTTCAAATCAACTGCAACCTACATAAGCTGAACAATTGAGTCATTCCAATCCCAACCCCTTACAATGCACAAAAAACAAAGCATAATAAAGACAAGAAATCAATCACCAAACATGCAAATGAAGTTACCATTCAAATTATTTTAGTTCCAACTCAATGGGTAAATTGTCACAGTTGCACGTCAATCAGCTAGAATGAAAAAAACGAAATCAAAACAATTGTTCCATTAGATTTACTAAACATTTAACAACCAACGATACAAGTATAGTGCAATGAAAATCCAATCTAAATCACCCTTCAGAGGCACACTTAAGGTGTAAAAATTAAACTTGAAAGCTGCAAACTTGCGTGATTAAAGCATAAGAAGCAGTAAGAAGCCATTTTAATGTCTGACCATCCCCAATTGTTTAGGAAACTAGTACAGGACCCGCGCTATGCGTGGGGTCAATGAATTCCACATATGAATGATAAAAAATTACTTGCATGAGTGACAATTGTTCTACAATGTGTACATATTTTAATACAAAAGTTACATATTATTAAATAAATATTTTTGTCCATTCACCTTATGGTCAACCTCGTGAGGGAATATGTCTTGAAGCTAAGTTTAAATTAAGTGATCATTAATATGTTTTTACAAATAAATTATTGTTAATTTTTTAAAAAAACCTGAAATATTAAATACTTTGTATGCATTTGGATCGTTTAGAGGGAAGATGGTTCTTTGATTACATGTTGGACACACACAAGAAGACCAAGAAACACAAAGTTTAACTCTGATTTTAATTATTCATTAGGTCAATGAGAGAACCATTTCTGCTAATGGGGAAGGACACTGATAAAGCAGGAAACATTTCCTGAACAAAGATGTTTGACTATGTGATCTCCAAGACATATGATAGTAAACTAACCATTATCCTATAGCTAGCTCATCCCTCGTTTCATTGGTACAACGTCATCATTGTGAAATTGAATATATGATCAATATACAAAAGGTAATCCATTTCCAGTGGCTATATAAGTATATAACTATCAAAGATAAGTATGGAGGTATATTTAAATGAAAATTAAATATTTTAATATTAAAAAATACTATTTCTAGAAATGGTTTGGGTCACACAATAGAAGTAACTATGCGCGGGCACAAATAACATTTTAATAGATAAATTTTATGTAAGTAAAACAAATATTAAGAAGTGAGATAGAATTTTAAAAGCAACCCTTGTATAACATAAATACAAGCTTTTTCATTGACTTAAAACATACACAACTTTATAAAGCCACGAGAAATTCCTTTTCATTAGGCACATTTAAAATGTTAAAAGTCATAATCTTAACATAAGCTTAGAGAAACAAACGTAAATATTGTCTCAAAATATTTAAAAATACTATAATATTATAATTTGTTGATTGAGTAATATATAAATGTGAACTTTGTTCAGGAAAGATTCAGTTGTTTGGTTTTGTTTGAACATAGCAAATAGATATTGAAACATGTTACAAAATACAAAGTACTATTGATACAAGAAATTCCACTTTACATATCTATACTCAAAATAATTGAAAGAGGCATAGTGAAAATCAAGGCTGCAATATTACATCAACTTCCTTTCTTCCACAAAATAAATCTTCAGCAAAATCTGCTAAAAACTCCATCTACCGTTTCTTATTGACTTTGACAGTATCCTTATCTAGTTGATCAATATTTTGTTTTTGATCTCATCTAGTTGATCAATCTACTTCATGCTCTTTGTAATGCATCATTCTTAGAATTGAAGTCCATTTTGTCCAAGTCCTCGGCAATTCCCATGTAACCGTACAAAATACTCTCCATTTTATCTCCCTCCATTTCTTTTTCATAAAGAGCATTGCATCTGCTAGCATTAGATTTTTTTTTCTAAAAGTCCAATTTTCCAACACTCTGAAAGATATTTATTGGGTCTCTCTACATCTCCCAGTAAAAAAAAAGTACCCAATAACTTAACCAAAATAACACTTGATTTGGTGGCTTCCCTAAGCATACATTAATTCTTCCCCTCACAAAACCTTTGCCTCTAATGAAAGCCTCCACCTTTTCCATGCTTACCACCTTCCATTTTTGTAATAATAATGAAGTGAAAATAAGAGGATGACACACACACACACCCTTTAAAGCATCATCACCAAACAATATCATAAACAGAAAAACTTACTAAGAGGATGACACCAGTTTTGAAAGCCCAAGAGAAAGTATTTCAATTCCCTGCAAAAATTAAGAATAACTCTATATTTATTTTGAAGATAACTACAATCTACATGGAATCAATGAAATTGCACTTAAAAAAGAGTCATTACCAAATTCTATCATGCATAACTTAATCCGCCATACCTGAACATGTTCGATGCAACTGTTTTTTTGCTGAGTAGAGGGGGAAACTGAGAAAGATATTTGCAATGAGGAAGAATGTGATAAATCAGAATATACCAAAAAGGCATTCACAAGGGACCGTTATGGCATATCTATGTTACTGACCTACATGATAAACATACCAAACTGTATCAATGAATTGCATTTTTCAATATAACTTTTATTTTGGAAATGTACTTTCATTATGCAATCAGAAATTTGTGTAAGCATATAGGTTATATTTCAGCACCAACATTTTGAGTCATTAATGTGGAAGATATTGCACATCATCAACTCCATGTGAGGATCATAATCGTCAAAAGTCACAATCGTTTGATATGTTAAGTTCTGATTCATCACATGCATTATTTAGTTATGTATGTTATTAATTGATTATTTAATATTCCTCAAATTGATTTATGAATGCTGTTAAAAAAATTGTCGATTGATTTATTATTTTTTCATATGCAATTTGACTAAAATTAATTGGTAATCATTTTGATGTTTAGTGACTTAAATACAAAAACAAAGAGAAGGGTATATTAGAAAGCTTAGCTGAAAATGTGCGTTGGTCCTAAGGTTTCAAATTATGGGTTATGCTTTCTGCTGAGATGAACATGTTTAGGCAGTGAATCGTTTTGGTTGGAACTGTTTGTTTGAGCACATGTTTGACACAAGACCAAGAATTGCAAGTTTTAACTATAGTTTAAGTTATTCATTAGTCATATTGATAGAGCCATGGGAAGGACTATGATAAAACAGCAAATATTTCATTAACATATGAAGTGGCAGAAGAAGATCAGAAAAAAGAAAATATTATAAGAAACAATAGTTGTTGTAGTGGAAGCAGGTAGGAACTACAAAGATGAATTCTTCTTAGTTTGGAAGATGAAGAATCAAAAAGACCACATACTGCATTATGAGTACAAAGTGTATATTTGTCTTGCCTAGTAAAAATCAAATTTGCCCTAAAGTGACAAGCCATAAGAGAGTTAGGATATAATAATAGTAGGCTAAAAAAAATTAATGACAGCATATACAATTAGCAGTACAAAACATATAAGAGCCTTTTGTATCATATTGCAGAATTTCAATAAGCATGCTTGGCCTTTAATGCTTGAGCAATTTCGATATTATATTCATTTGAAAGAAGAGAGAGATAATCATATATAGTATCAATATGCCACTGAGTTTGGAAAAAAGATTGTAGTGTAGATGATAGAGGACAGACAAATAAAAAACAATAATTGTGATAGCTAGCTGGAATAAAAACATATTAGTGAAATGCGTCTTAACCAAATAAGTAGCGATCATCAAATTGGAAAGGAATAACAGCAGTGAAAAATTGGAAATCAAATCCGAAGCGATGAATTTGGCTATCATCACGGAATGGACAAACGGTGGAGTATACAAAATAAATTCTATATGGATGAGACATTGTTTGGTATGACCCATTGTTGCTATATATAATTACCTATTAGAGCACTCTTGGCATACCAAAGTTCTGAAGCACAACAAAGTAGAAAAACACAATCCAGTCCAAGTACCCACATCCAGTAGCACCACAAAAAACAACAATAGATGGTGATAAACTCATTTCAACCTAATACAAAACCGAAAAATCAGAAACATGATTTTATCGTACCTTGGATTTATTTACCTGCCCATGTTCTTCTGCAACCGAAAAGCAGACCCATAAGTATAAAATTGCAATACTTTTCATCTGTTCCTCTGTTCTTGTTTCCTTAAAATGACACAGTGGACCTAATTTAGTAGAAGCAAATAATATTTCAACACAGATGTTACCTTTATATCAATCACTAATTAAATACCAAATACAAATAACCAACTACACCACAATTTAGAGTCTTTTGAAAACACAAAGAACAAAAACATCAACAAAATCCCAAATTTTGATAGTCTGATTTATGCAGAACAATGATAGAAGTAACTGAAATTTATGATGGGAATAGATTTCTTGAAATTTCCTATAGAAGCCCTAAGAAAAGGGCTCCATTTTGAATCCATCTTTAGTACATGTTATTTCAACCATAATCCGATGAAAAACCTTGACCATTATGAAATCAAAACACTTAATCAAAAGAAAGAAATTGTGAGAAAAATAAATTTACATCACCCATTACCACTTACCAGTTTGAAGAAGACTTAAGAACAGAAATTCAATTTTGTTTGACCTTTGCACTCTTTCCCCTAAGTTCCTAACCCTAGGAAGAGATTCTTCACATATTGCTGCGACGGTTTATCATTTCATGCGAGTTAATCGGACAAAAATCTGGTGAAATTTCTGGCACCTGTTGTCGGATGAAACCATCATTCATTCTCCACAACCCATTGATCGCAAACCCCACCAAAATCTATGTTTGAGAATGTGTTTCATTTGATAAATGATCGTGTTTGAGAACGTTTAATGAGCGAAGGGAAGTATTTGTGAAATTCATAAATGAATTGAAGATCTGGTTAATGGAGATCTGGTTCCTTTGTATTCTCCGTTTTATCAACTGAAACAAGATCTGTTTGGTTCGCTCTTAAAAGGGGGGCCTTCAAAAAATATGTCAGTTCCATTATCCATCTGACCACGATAAAAGCAAGCAGTTAGAGATAATGGGTGAGAACGTAGCATCCATCTTACCAGTTACCACAATGAAAAACTGAGAGTTTGGAGAGTGGCAAACATGGGGGTGATTTTTTTTCATGGGATGGTTGAAAAAGAGTGCAGAGAAGAGAAGAGAGGGTTGAAAAATGAGATAGGAAGAGGGAATTGGACATGTGGCAAAAATTGTGAAGGCCAAAATGGACAGGCTGCATTCTGATGGGCTAGCAGATGCCCTCCATTTAGATAGTAAAGATTACACAATTGAACCACTAACCTCAAATGATCTATTCAAATTCCCACTCTACCACAGTAACAAAAGCACTTCTCAAACACAAACACAACAAATAACAAAAAACTAATTTTACAAATCCAATTAACTAGACACAAGCAACATACACTCCATTCTGCTACCATGCAATGTAGAGATGCATCAAGAGTGGAGGTCTTGCAATACGACGAGTAATGTCAAGCCAAACAGGAGGTGGACCTACGCAATTGCAGAAAAACACAATGTTTGGGCAAATACTAGGCGCTTCTTTCGCGAGGACTTCTGGTTCTTCAGTTGGATCTATAGCATATTCAACACACAAAGAATACACAACCATTTCTGGAAGACGTGTGAAACTAAGAACCCAATCGAAGAGACAAACCCAGGAGACTTATACGGAGACCTCTTACCATATATAGCGCTAAGAAATACACTGAGTAATAAAGACATAGTACAAATTTGGAATTCAGGGATTGTGTTTACATGAACATCACACCAATCCAACAACTTCAAGCTCGCCAATATCGTGACATCCCAAATCTGGAAACGTCACATGATACAATAAATTGAAATGAAACGGAAGAAGCTACCATGTCGCATCCACCTATGAGTGACACTACCACCCTTCAAATCAAAAACACAAAAAATGACCTTAACCAACAACAACTACCAACAGTGGTGGAGTTAGGATTAATTCTGGGTTTCTTAAACTGTGAAGATGAAGATGGACACTTTCCCTGACAAGTAGTGTTAAATGTATGCTTTAGGTACCTAAAATTTCTTCACTAGCTAGTTTCCTACCTCAAATGAAGCCGATATACATGTCCATCATGTAACTTAAACCTCTTATATCTATCTGTATTATATTGTCACCTTTAGTCAAATCCCTAATTATACAGAATTAATGTTTTTTTTGGATTTTATTCGCTCTGCATCACTAATGGTCATTACGAATCGGCCAATTATAGCGTCGGTATCAATATTAATGTAACAAATTTATATTAACACCACACTTAGCTGGGTAATGTAGAGTGTAACATCCTATTTTTTTAATTAATAAATAAATAAAAATATAGATCTTCTAATGGTCCATTTAAAAAACATACCCAATTATAAGAAGCCCAATTGTGAAAAATGTAAACCCTTGATCTCTTACATAACCTATACTAACATCACTGCACCTTCGTACCTTCCTTCCTTCAATCATTTCTCATGTTTATTCCTTCCTTCCACCCTTCCTTCCATTGCTTTCCTCACTCACGTGCAGTAACAAGTTTTGTCCTCATGTTAGGTAACTTTTCATAATATTGTATCCTTTCATTCCTTTCATAATATTATATATATATATATTCTACAAATTTCTTTCACACATTTTTGTTTTCTTGTAAAACTATTTTCAAGTTTTATTCTATTGTGTCTCTATTATCAATCTCTATTGTAGAAAAATTTCCTTTATTTTATTTACCTTTCGAACCCTTAGCCACTGTTAGAAACAAATGGTTTTGCTCTCTCTCTATATATAGTTCATCTAATTTTTTTTCCATGTCACAAATTCAATTTTTAGTCTTTTTCCTTTTCTACTTTATGGCAGAGACATAGCTATTTTATACAAATGTTTTAAACTTGTCTTGTCATTCTATTATATATTTTACTAAAAACTTTCTAGTCCCATGTGTTACTGTTATTATTTTTTACATTAGGGTAGGAGCGAATAAACATATAGGATAAGGTATAGTTTTGAAAAGTAATTTAAAGTGACATGGTAAATCTCGAGTAATATTAATAAATAGTTGTATGGTCCTTGTCGATTTATATAGATAAAAGCTTTGGAGTAAATTTTTGGTAAATTATCTTAAGTTGAGAAGTAACAAGTAACTCTGGAAAATTCTTACGTATACTTGCAAATTTGTGTATAGTTATATTATAAATAATTATAATTTGATTGGATTATGTCAGGTATAATCCTTTTAAGCATGCTTGCTTTTTATCTATATTATGTGAGATGTATATTGGTCTATCCCTTTTCAAGCATGTTTATATGTATCGATATTGTTTGCTTGTAAGTTGAACCTTTATGTATCATGATTATATATGTTATCAATGTTCATGGAATTGGAACGTGGTTATGATATCACGAATTCGAATTTGGATATATTGATTTTTGAATTGGATATAATTGTCATAACATTTGCATTATTCATGGTGATGAGATAGGATTTAGAGGAGAAAATTTGTATGGTAAACTTTATTACCACGTGGTATACCACACTCGGTGCACAGTGGTGGTAGTGGTACTTGTCAAGACCCTTTCTTCTATGCCTTCCTTTGTCAGGGATTGTATGGAAGTTATGGGACATGTGACACCTTCTTGTATTTGTCCTTTAAGGATGGGAGCCATAGTCCATGCTTAAGCTATATACCTTTGGCAAGGTATATCTCAGATAATGATGAGTTTGGAACAATCTAGTTAATTGGATATGTTTCTGTTTGGACTATGTGTTAGCCTATGACTCATGTTAGCGGTATAAGGGTGTAGGTGTTATAAGGGAGGCATGCATGATACATTATTTCATGAGTAAACTATTTTTATCTATATGTTTGAGTAATGTGTAATATGGGTGTAACAGGAAACCAACTTGTTGAGTATAATTATTTGTAATATAATTTAACATGAGTTGTTGGTGTATGTTAGGAGATTTCGGTTGTTACTGAGATGTCGATTTCACACCATCATTAACAATTTTAAGTGAAGGACCTAATGATAAGAAAAGGAAGGCACTAGAGGAGCAAGCACTTTTATTTTATATTTATTTTGACATTGACCTCAGCCTTTAATGTTTTACTTTGTTTTTATTTTAAAAAGATCTCTCATCAAGTTTTAAATTTGTCACTTTGACTTGAGACTTTTGAAGTGTAAATATGATTTTTATTAATAACTTGTATATGATTGTGTTGGGGTGTTACATAGAGCTTACTTTTGTGTGTCTTGCTTGTCCACATTCACCTATCAAACTAAACACAATTTCAACTACATTATCTATTTGGAAAAATGAAAGAGTCGACAAGCGTGGTTTAATAATCCTGACAACAACGATTTCACTTGATAAACTTATAACTTGCTACAAACCAAACATCACCGCTAAAAGTAAAAATTAGCATAGTACAACCACATCTTAACAGACATCAAATACAATACAAATGAACTTCCACATAATAATACATAAGTTCTTATTGCAAGCACCTACAAGAGAAAACTGAAAAGAAGGTACAAGATGCAAAACAACACAACCACATAACCATCAGAAGCCCTGAAACAACAAATCTAAAATAAACTTCTACTGAATGGGGACAGATGAAGCAAGATCAGTTGGAGTAGTTCGTGTCAACATCAATCTTCGTTTTTGGGAAAGATCTGGGTCTGGGTTTGTAACATCCCAATTTTTAAATCAGAGATAATGAAGAATTGATTAAGTATTAGGATATCATTAGTAAGCTAAAATCATAGTATATAAATAAGTAAAAGAAGATAAATATATTTTTAGGAAAATAATATGCCTATTTTCTTTGGAAATTAAGGAAAAATAGTTAGATGTTGAGTTTTAAATTAAAATCTTCATGAAAAATACTCTAAGGCATAGACAATATTATGGTTGGAGAAAATATGTAAGTTTGTGTAAAAATTTGTTTCATAATTTAACTTTAAAGTATGGATTTAAAATGGAAAAGTAAATAAGTAAAGATAGAAGGGCATTTTTGTAATTTGCCTAAAAAAACCCTAACATATACTTCACTCTCTTCTTCTTCCTCATGTTGAGCCGCCCCCTCCCTCCACAAAATAACCTCACCATTGTTGCCTTTTCTCTCTCACACACACCCCATTCGTTCTCCACTCCCCTCACCATTCTTCATTCATGTTCTCACCCTTCCTATCGTCCGTTCCTCACTGCTTCACCATTCTTCGCCATGCTTCATCTCTTCTTCTCCGTTCCTTTCATTTTCCGGCGAGCTCAGCGAAGTACGGCGGCGAAAGAAGGTAAAGCTTGGGCCTTTCTTGTGTTTTCTTGCGATATGCTTCTTTTGATGTTTATTTCTTACATTTTTTCATCCTCTCGTGGTTTCTTTTCGGCCCACTGTTATGGTGACCATTTTCCGACTGTTTTCCGGGGCGAGGGAGCTTTATGCTAGACGTGCAAGACCTTTTTGAACCTTGGTGAGTCTTTTCCCTGTATTTCAAGCCTTGATTTCTTTGATTAGTCACGTTGAGGAGAGAGTCCGATTTAGGATTTGGGTTTTTGGGTGTGATGGTGAACAATAACCAAGTTTAATCTTCATCTTTTGGTGTTTTGGTTGATGATTTGAGGATTGATTGAAGTTTTATGAAGTTTGTTCAAAACCCTAACTTTTGGGAATTATTGATTTGCCTTGTGTTCCTCAATCTGTACGTGATTTATATGTGTGTGCAGTGTATTATCTGTGACTAAAGTAAGATAAATGTAAATGGACATTGCCTTTTTGCTTAGATTTTTGATATTTACAAGAGGATTTGAGGTTTTGTTTGAAAGTTAATGAGTTGTGTTCATATGTTCAAAACCCTAGATTTTTGGTATTGAAGAAATCTGAAGATTTAGAGTTACCTTGAGTATTAAACTTTTAAATCTATCATTGTGGTAGTTTCTTTGAACTGAATCTAAAATTTTGCATGGTTGTTTTGTTGAGTTTTGAGGATTTTCATATCCAAATGGATTTTGATTTAGAGGAACTTAGTCCATCAATTTAAAGTGTAGATTTGTATGTCTTGTGTATGTGTGATTAATGTATAGATTAAGCTGAATGGGTTGCAAATTCTCTGCTATCTCTACAGTAATAATTGAAAGGATTTAAGAAGACATGGAAACTTATTATTTCTCTGTTTTGTGGCTCTTATTGGAGCTTATGCTTCTGTTTTGACTTTAACATAAAAAGAAAATGTATGTAGTGAAAGATAAAATTTCTCTTGAAGAACACTTGGTAAGCTGACCTAAAAATTCTAGTCTTGAGCCATATTGGTTTCTTGTTTGATATAGGAGGATTCTGTTTTAACCAGTGGTAATATTCGCTATGTATACACGTTTGTGTGTTGTTAATTATGATGCAAGTGCCTTAAACATAATGGTGTATGTGTATGTAAGGGTAATTGTGGTATCCTTGTCTCTTTGGTGATGATAATGAGAACATATAGTTGATGATGTTTTGTGGACGATTTATGCGTGTATGAAGTTTTATGTTTGTTATTTGGACTTAGTTACTTGATGGATGTTTGCATATATGTGAAGTAGATGTCATTCTTGAAAGGGGAAATGTCTCCCTTGTAATTTCAAATAGGTGTTAATTCCCATTCTGTTTTAACTGAATAGGAAGCATGGAAAAAATCTGGTCTCGTTGTTTGAGTAATAATTGGGAAAGAAACTTGATGTTTCAGGGCTGTTTGGAATGAGGATTCTTTAAATTGTAATCTAGATGTGGTTGGAATCTGTGGCAATATATGCCTATTGGTCATTGCAGATTGACTTTTTATTTTGTACTCTGTAGATGTATGAAAAAGGGAATTGAGGTTCTTATTTTGTTTGGGGTGTTTCTAATTGGCTTATAATGGTTGAAGCGAAATAATGTATGCTTTTGTAATATTTGAACAAATTTTTAAATGAGAGAACTGATTTTTGGTCTAAGGATGTTATCAATTCTAAGTAAAATATCAAGAGATACAAGATCTAATTACTTGTGAATATTAGACCGGGATTTCAACTTAAAACTCATAGTTTATGAATTGTTGCTTGATTCCTTTAATCAAGTGGTGTTAAGTTCTTTAAGGAAAAGTGTTGGCTTTATTTTAGTATGCTTTGTTTGATAATGACTGTGATGAAATATAATGAAGCTTTGTGCGTTGGTTGCTCAATTGTTTGTTCTATTGGTTTGATTCCATGCATGAAATGTGGTTTAGTGTGACGTGGAAACTATTCCTTCCTTAGCCGAAGGATGTGTTTTATTGATGAAGCTCATGTTTTATTGAATTGGTTTAATTGTAATGGTGTGTTTATGTTCAATGTGATTCATTAAGACATGGTAAATAAATGGGGAAAATTGGGTAGTAATAATATGGAATACGAGAGAGACGTCAAAATATTATAAAGTGGAAATGATAATTAATTTATCATTTTGTATCCTATCATTATAGGAAGAACTAAGAGAAAGTATTTGGAGGAAATCTACGAGAAATGGTAAGGAAGAACGTCAGAATGCTAAAAGGCGACAGGTATCACACTTAACCTTGCTATAACAATGAGGGTGACATTAGTTGGGGATTTTGTAAAATCCTTTCTCACCCTCTATATATATATATTACTTTGAAAAGTTATTTTCATACAAAACAGGCTATCGGGTGCCTTTCAAGCACGATTATTTTTATATAAAAGGAATTTGAACCATTATATGTATTATCCTGGCTGGTGTTTGTTCTGGGTATGAAGTGAGAGGTTTAGATAGTATTGTTAGAGATGTTGATAGTTAGGTTGGGGAAAGAAGTTGAATAGTTGATATTGAGATATTGAAGAGAATGGTAAGAGTGTATGTTATTGATGTTGAAATTGTGATACTGAATGTGATTGAGATTTATGGATATTGTGAGCGTTGCATGACACTGATATATATGTACCATCGCGCGATGATAACTGTCGATTGGCCGATCGACGGTTATTTGTACTGTTCCTTTTCGGATTGATTGGATCGGGGATCATAGGTCAACTTATTGAGAGAAGTGACCTACGGTTGTTAAGGCATTTTAGAGCCCAATCGCCCCTACGGTTGTTAAGGCATTTGAGAGCCCAACCGTTCCCATTCTGCAATGGAAAACAGAATTGGGGTTCCCTCTCTAGGGATTGCCAGAGAGGGAAATTTGCCCCCTCATCATAGAGAGGGGCACAGTGTCAAATCATACAGAGAAGATTAGATGCTTGAATGCCCCGTGATGGCACAATGCATCTATAGGTGAGTGTGAGAGTTATGGTAGCATCATTAGATTGGAGACTGAGAGATGATATTTAGTTAATGTGGAATTGATGGAGGGATTTGAGTGATGAATGAAGAAGATTTGACATGGATATATATATATATATATATATATATATATATATATATATATATATATATATTACTGGTTTTAAAATGAGGTACCTTTTAGACGTCCTCGCTACCGCACATCTCACTGTTATAGTGAGTTAAGCGGTGATTACTGGGACAAATTGTCTCATCCCACGATTACTGACATTTTTGCAGGTATTCATGCACAGGCGCAAGCATCAGGAGGAAAGGGAATTAGGTAGTGGAGGTTGTGTAGTTTAGTTAGAATTGTATATTGCCAATTTATAGGGCTGCATTCGCTTCCGCATGTATATATATATTTATTTATTGTTTGATATCTATTAGTTTTATTTATTAACCATGTTAGGCAAATCCTTTCTAACATGGTTAGCTTTTAATTATCCATGATATCATCTATATTGTATCAGGAAATCCTTTTTCTATCATGGATAATGTTTTATTCACTAGAATATTCTTTTTCTAACTATGATAGGTATGTTAATATTATGGAAAATCCTTTTCCTATCATAGTTAGTAAAGAGATTATAGAATTAAAATTGGATATCATTAGTTAATCAGGGACTAAGTAACAATATGTTACAGGGTTGAAAAAAACTCTTGTCGCAATATGATACGATGTTATCACCGGATCGCCTGCACATTATTAAAAGGGACTAGTAAATAAAATCTTTCCGATTCTAAGCATAACTATAACAGCTTCAATGATACAACTTACCAGAAGGATTTTCCGTGACCCGAGCATATCTATAACAACCAGAACTTGCCCTTCAAGAATACTACTTTTATACAACTCCATAGAGTATTAGCGCAGCCACCCTTCATCACACAAGGCAAAACCTTGTTGTCCCTATTTTTTTAAAAAATCATTATAGTTAGCATCACACATATTACACCTTCGCGGAGAAAAACAACCAAGTGGAGCACACTAACCCAGCAGAAAACATGCTACTATTTTCAAGCAAAATAATGATCCCCCCTTCATGCCATCCCTTATCTTCATCCATCGAAGACTCAAAAACAGTCACAAGAAAACAGCAAATGTCTGAAAAACAAAGATCAATATAACAAAAAAAAACACAAAATAGGCTCGTGTACAATATAATCTTAGTGACCAAAGCTTGTCATGTTAGTTTTACCAATTGAATTTCCAAAATTAGTGAGCCCATATCGCACAGGTGGCACAGTAACTAAATCTCAGGCATGTTTAGGCATGTTTGCATCATATCGCTCAACGCTACTGTTATGCCGCAAGACCAATGATATTTGGTCACACTTGGATCATGATTCAGGCACACCATGAAATCGGTAATCTTGTATACTTTCTGCTAGACAAGTCAAGCCCAAATCGCTTCATCACAGATCGGTCATCAATCACAATAAGCATCCTATCAAGCTGCAAAACAAGCAAACATAACTCAATAACAACGAACGAAAAATCTGAAGAAGTACTTAATACAAAAAGAAAACAAAATAAACCCAAACCACTTCATCACATAAGGCAAAACCTTGTTGTCCCTATTTTAAAAAGCAATCATTATAGTTAGCATCACACACATTACACCTTCGCGGAGAAAAACAACCAAGTGGAGCACACTAACCTAGCAGAAAACATGCTATTATTTTCAAGTAAAATAGTGATCTCTCCTTCATGCCATCTGTTATCATCATCCATCGAAGACTCAAAAACAGCCACCAGAAAACAGCAAATGCCTGAAAAACAAAGATCAATATAACAAAAAAAGAGAAAATAGGCTTGTGCACAATATAATCTTAGTGACCAAAGCTTGTCATGTTAGTTTTACCAATTAAACCTCCAAAATTAGTGAGTCCATATAGCACAGGTGGCACGGTAATTAAATCCCAGCAATGTTCAGGCATGTTTGCATCATATCGCTCAACACTATTGTTATGCTAAAAGACCAAGTGATATTTGGTCACAAAGATCATGATTCAGACACACCATGAAATCGGTAATCTTGTATACTTTCTGCTGGACAAGTCCAGCCTAAATCGCTTCATCACAGATCGGTCATCAATCACAATAAGCACCCTATCAAGCTGAAAAACAAGCAAACATAACTCAATAACACCGAACGAAAAAACTAAAGTGCTCAATACAAAAAGAAAACAAAATAAACACAAACCGCTTCATCAAACACCACGAGTTGCATGGACACCTGTTCCTTAAATGGATTTGTATGCCCAGAAATACAGCGGAACACTTCCTTATAGATGATATGGTCTATCTTCACAACAATATAATATTGACAGAAACCTTTAGACAAGCGACACAAAGGAGCAGACAAAAAAGATGTGAGAGAAAGGAATGTTCATGTTGGAGGAGGGGGGAAGATTGTCTTTATATAGAATATGACAAGTGAGAGGACGGGCTGCTAAAATATAATAACATAAATGAAATGCTACTCACTACCCACTAAGAGTGGGGAACATGCAATAAGCAACAATATAAACAATAAAAAAATTATCATAAACTCCAAAACTACACAATAGTAATATAAGTCCTAAACATATATTAAAAAACGTCAAAAGGGAGTAAAGGCATCAGACAACCCACAACTAACAATACAGTAAAGCCAAACGTGTGAAAACGGAGATTGAGAACATACATATATGATATATTGATATGCAACACATTACTAACGCATTATTCAATCTCCTTGAACATTCTTTACTCATGTAAAAACCATATAACACATTACCTGAAAGAATGTAAAAAATCTTTTATAAAAAAAGAACGTAGAAGTCACCCATTGGCCTGCCTAACCTGACAATCCTCTCTATTTTGTAATTTAAACTTATAAAATTAAAACAAATATATTTTATTCAATTATTTTTTCAAATTCTTATACTAAATTCAATTGTTTTCACTTTCATATGATTTGTATTACATAATCTATTTGATAAGATTATTTATTTATTAAAAAATGATCTAATAGTTGAAGTGAGAATTCAAATATATGTGTGTGTATATAGTATTAAGTTCTTAACAAAAAATATCAATATCTTTAAATTAAGAGTGAAACAAAAATTTTCTTGGTTTTACTAAAATAATTAAGTCACAAAATAGAAAAAATATAACAAACAAACAAAAGAAAGCATGCCAACTTGCAAATGTCTTTCCTCCACACTAAAATTGAATTTCCATTTTACAATGCTCTAATAATACTCTAATCGTTCACAATTCATTTTATGTCAACATTTTTTTTGAACTCATTTTTCGGACCAAACACAACAACAAAACCAACTATCGCGGATTTTATGTCAACATTGAAGTGTATATAACAAAACATTCGAGGGTGAAAATTGCTCATTTTCACGTAATGGAAAAGCTTTGCTAATATATTTAGGTGCCCACTAATTAACTTCACATAAATACAACCTTGAATTTAATACTCCCTTCTTCCTTCATAAATATAAGATATAATAATCTAATTTGATTAAATTAAGGAAATTAGCTAAGTTAGTTAAAATCACATTATATTAAAAAAATGCCCTTATCATTTACTTTTATTCTTACCAATTAGGGTTGGGAATAGTATAGGTCAGTACAAGCCTAAACTATAATAGGTCTAACTTGTGTTGTTGAAGAAGTGACCTATTAGAAGCCATTTTCACGCTTGAGTCTGACCTATATAACCTGGACTGATTTGATTATTAACTTGTTAGAAAACATGATAAATTAAACAAAGTAACATGAGAGGTTTAGTGATCTAGATGGTGGGTGGTGTTGTTGGAATGCATATGTTTAGAGTGCGAGAGATAATAAAAACCCTAGGATAGAGGATATATTTTAAATTTTAGTCATTTATGTTTGGGAAGTACAGTTTTAGTCCTTTTTGTTAAGACTGTTAGTTTCATTTAAAAGAAAATGTTAACTTCACAATTCTAAATAGTTAGTCTAAAAATAAAATATCAAAAAGTGCTTAAATCAGAATATTTAGTGTAATTATTCTTATATATTTAAAAATGTGTCATTTTCTAACCCCAATTAATTATGAAGTAATCTTTTAGATTTATTTTTGGTAATAATTTGTTGGTAAATCGCACCTTTTATTTGTCAATTGTGTTGGGTGCACTTCTAGTAATAGTTTGCTAGTAAATTTGCATCTTAACCCTATTTTATTTGTTTAGATAAAATTTTTGACGTTTCACGTTCTTTGTTGGGAAAATGACATATAAAGCCTGCCCAATTGGGACTTGGACAATTGAGGTGGGTAAATTGTGAAAAACCCAAGTTGGGTCATTTGAACTTAAAACAAATTACCACATTTGGGGAAAATACTAAAGTGCCCTTAAAATAAAAAACTCTTCATCTTTCTTCTCTTTGCAGCCATCATCTTCTCCTCAAACCTAGCACCATCTTCTCCTCAAACCCTACCTAGCCCACCCCCACCCATCATCGGCCTCCCTGTCTCCCTCATCTCTCTGTCGTCATCTTCACCCATCGTCGGCTTCAACAAGGCCCTCTGCACAAGCGATTTCGTTAGAGTGAGTTCGTCATCTTCACCCGCCATTTTTGCTTCCCTGTAACATGCTGAATAACCAGAGTAACATGCGTATTAACCACTGTCTCATGCATTTTAACCATAGAAACATGCAGTTTTATTTCCAAAACTTAATCAATGCAACAGTGAATGAACATCTACTTCATCATCTTCGTTACATGCAGTCCACCTGAACTTCTTTTTTCACCAATAAATTTTAGACAAGGTTTTAGGGTTATACAATACACATACATAATTTTTCTATTTCATACCCTAAAAGACACCATGACCAAATAAACTTGAAGAGAGTAGTTTTTGCTTCCCTGTAACATGCCGAATAACCACAGTAACATGCACATTAACCACCGTCGCATGCATTTTAACCATCGAAACATGCATTTTTATTTCCAAAACATAATCAATGCAACAGTGAATGAACATCTACTTCATCATCTTCATTACATCTATGTCTACCTGAACTTCTTCTTCCACCAATAAATTTCAGACAAGGTTTTAGGATTATACGATACACATACATAATTTGTCTATTTCATACCCTAAAAGACACCATTAGCTTTTCTTTTGATAATGAATTATTATAGACCATATACTTCATCATCGTGATTTTTCTTTTTAGTTTGGGATTCATGTTTGGTTGTGTTGTAATATATTAGATTAGTAAAGGGCACTTTAGTCTTTTCCCAAATGTGATAATTTGTTTTAAGTTCAAATGACCCAACTTGGGCTTTCCACAATTTACTCACCTCAATTGTCCAAGTCCCAATTGGGCAAGCTTTATATGTCATTTTCCCTTCTTTGTTCCCTCATTAATCAATTTTTTTATACAACCTTATTACTTAGTACTCCCTCTAGTCTATAATATAAGAATTTAACTGTCAAAACACACTTCTTAAGAAAACATGTAAAAGTTAATTAAATGTCTGGAGTTAACTTTTTTCCATTATTACCCATATTTATTATAATACTTTTAAGAGAAAAAAATACACTAACATTAATAAATATGAAAGAATTAGGGGTAAGGTAAGAAAATATGCATTAAATGAGGATTGAATATGAGATAAACTCTTATATTTTAGACCAAAACCATTCAAATTTTGGCTCTTATATTACAGACCGCGTGGAGTAATACAACTATCTATATATAAAATTTTCTTACAAAATCATCTCCATATCAGTGTTGTCAATTCAATTCTCATTTCCATTTCAATTCATCATAATAATTTCCGTCAACCCAACCCTCAGTGTTTAGTATTTTCCTATATGCTTGTATTTCCTGAATTTCACATTTACAAAAATAGGAAAAAAAATCTAAAATCTAGTCTGATATAAAATTTATTAACTATACACATTATAAATAAATGCTGTACAATATAATAATATTATCATTTCTATGTAAAAAAAAAATGCTATACAAAACAATTGGAGAGTAAGCTGAGGAAGCACCAATAGTGTAAGGATGTCCTAATACTGCAGCATCATCAGTGTATAAGGTTGCAGCGGCAAAAGGCTCCAACCTTCACAAATCTGATCGATTATACAGATGATTCAAAGCTTTAGAGCCAAATGATATAAGGGTGAATTCAGCTGCAATTTTAAAGGGGCTGTTGTTGAATTGTTGCATCAGTTTAGAAATTCCACCATTTTTTCTTTTTCTTTGACCAAGATATAGGCAATTCTGAACATGATACCACATGCGAAAATAATTGAAAAAATAAAATTAGTTAATTAACGACGTGCAATACCCTGCAGCTTAGAAAAGAGATATCAGGAAGGTAAAACGCCAAAGTTAAAATCAAGTCTCAAGTAAAAAATATAGTGAAGAACATGAGATCGTCTCACTTTTCTCACATTTATCCTATCTCATTACCTACAATAAATTGGAAACATAATTCAAGGGACTTAAACAGCAATAAAGCAATGAAAGATAGGAATATATAGTAAAAAAACGTTACCTCCTTCAGGATATATTGAATTGTAATGAACCTCGGCCCAAAAACTGAGAAATATTACTGCATAGGTCACGAATAGGAACACCAAACTTAGTGCATGTAGCTTAGAGTGAAAAAAAAACATACAATTTTCTGATAAAAAAAACTCTTATAACATGTCATTCAAACAATTATAGAAAATAGCCAAATATATGAAGCACAAAATGCAAAAACAATTACAGTTAGGTCCAAGACAAGTGAGATTCATAGTCTTATGGTTACAGAAATGAGAGACGAATAAGGCCAACTGATAGTAAGAACAAAACCTTAAAAGTTATAAAATAAGAAAGCTAATAAGAAATCTCATAAATGACATTCGCACTTCAGCTTGCCAACCGCGTTAGTTGGTTTTGCTGTTGTGTTTGGTCCGAAAATGTGTTAAAAAAAAAGAATAAAGAAAAGTTAAATCCAATATGATCAGTGAAATTTTCCACTATCAGCAGTCCAAGCTTATAATTATTTCCCTTGTATTCCTTTCTTTTTTCCTGTTTACAATAAAAAATGGGTAATGGACCTAATCTGGCCCCCAAGTAACCACCAAGGAGCGCTGAGCACCCCGAACTAACAACAGACCCGTATCTGTACTCGAAGTAACCAAGATGTTTAAAAACTACCCCGGGTGGACGGTCAATGACGTTTGACCGTTAATATGCTTACGTGGCCGCCACGTGGTTAAATTTTTGCCACCTGTTGCCACGTAGAAATATTTATGTGGGGCCCACATATAATAAAAGTCAATTCCCTCCCTCCCTCTTCATCCTTCCAAACACACCCTTCCTCCCCACCCTCCCCTCACCTCCACATCCCGCCGCCCCTTCATCACCTCACGGCCCCACCACCACCACCCCCTTCACCACCTCCACAGCCCCACCACCACCGCCACCCCCTTCATTTTCTTTCTCAGCTGAGCTGAAGCTGCACAAGAAAACAAAGATGCTTACAAAAATGGCTATAGGATTTCTTTCTCTGTTCATGTTCTTCTTCTTCATATCTTTACCAAGTATTTCTTGTCAAAATCATTGATTTTGCAATCTGGGTTTTATTTGTTTTGGTCTTATGCACAACCCCTTTTGGTTTTTTCTTCTACAGGTGCAGAACTCTCTACAATTCCTGGGATCAACTATGGTCAACTAGGGAACAATTTACCATCACCATCAAGATCCATTGAGCTCATAAAAAACCTCAAAGCCAAACGAGTCAAAATCTGTGATGCAAATCCAGAAATCCTCAAAGCCTTAAGCAACACCGGAAATGGCCCGAACTCCGCCGACATTTCGGCGCGGAAGATTTATGTTGAGGGCGAGTAACGCGGAGTCGACGTGGGTGAAGGTGACAAAGCAGTAGCCTTTGGAGTTGCCGGCGGAGAAGTTGCCGAAGTTGCCGTCGGAGGGTGGTGGTGGGGGGGCTATGAAGTGGAGGTGACGGGGATGATGGTGGGGCTGTGGAGGTCGGGGGCGGTGGTGGGGTTGTGGAGTTGAATGGGGTGGCGGTGGGGCTGTGGAGGTGGTGAAGGGGGTGGTGGTGGTGGGACCGTGAGGTGGTGAAGGGGCGGCGGGATGTGGAGGTGAGGGGAGGGTGGGGAGGAAGGGTGTGTTTGGAAGGATGAAGAGGGAGGGAGGGAATTGGCTTTTATTATATGTGGGCCCCACATAAAATATCTACGTGGCAACAGGTGGCAAAAATTTAACCACGTGGCGGCCACATAAGCATAGTAACGGTCAAACGTCATTGACCGTCCACCCGGGGTAGTTTTTAAACATCTTGGTTACTTCGAGTACAAATACGGGCCTGTTGTTAGTTCAGGGTGCTCAGCGCTCCTTGGTGGTTACTTGGGGGCCAGATTAGGTCCATTACCCATAAAAATACAGAAACATGCACACGTTTCACTTGTTTTACATATCAATAGACAAATTCATTAAATCCAATTGTTGCCTTAATTTTTGCAAAACCAAAATCATGACATTGTTGATTGACTCCTCTTTGAAAAACAATGTAAAATTGAAAATAATCTAACAGTCTTACCTCTTACAGACTTTTGTATCTGTGGAAGAATCTCAATATAACATGTATCCTTGAAAGAAGTAATCATAAAGATTTTGACGCCAAACTGCAATAACAATGACTATATCTGTTAATCCGAAAATCGAAAGCCATGAATGACGACAGATCTAGATGTGATGCAAATAGGCTGGGACATGTACAGTACTAGACTGATAATTTTTTATTAGTTATAAAGCTCCAGAGAGATGTCAAATTTTAATTGTCTATATTAATATGACATGGTTAACAGGAGATAACTTATTCGAATCTCTAGAGTTTACCAATTTATTTGCTAAGAATTTATTAATTCAGACCTGTTAGTGATTTAACATTTATGAGGAAATATTTGGTCATTAATGCGAGAGAGAATACTTGGACTCTCAGTACATTAATATGCAAAAACAGATTTAGTTTCTCTCACATTCTCTTCTGCGTGACTCAGAAGGAATTATATGCTTAGCTAGAGAATTTTAACTAAAAGACTTAAGGAATCTGAGACATTTCCAAAGTGCGTAAGTGGCTGAATCTATCAAGGGCATTAGAAAGTCAAAGAAGATATAACATGGGCTTACTAAGAGAAACTAAAAAGTAGGCGCTTAAACTGCTGAAACTCCTATGGAACAATCATGTGAGAAGACACCAGAGGCCTGTAACAGGGCTAGATATTATTTTTTCCAGTGAGTGTAGCAAGCAAGATTATAGGCAAATCACAGATACACATGGAAGCTATTTTATAGAATTATGAGAAACATGAAAATGATACTAGGTAAGTGATTATTCTCTCTAAAAGTGAAACCGAAGAGTATAGCAGCCTGCACAAATGCAGACTAGGCTACTTCTATTCTTGATAGGAGGCCCACAAACAAATACTATAGTTAGATTTAAGGCCTGGGTCACATGAAGAATTAAGGAACTGGTAGTAGGCTGGAGGCAAAGCGAAAGTTATGAATAAAATGACAGTACAAACGCATATCACAATATGGTGTGACATGTCTAAATTTGAGATTATGACGAATTCAATCGTTATGATTGAATATAATGAGGAGATGAGATTGCAAAGAATCCAATCATAATGATTGAATAAAGCATGAGAAGATTGATTGCCCATTTTAAAGAAAAGATCGAATAAGATTACAGAATACAATTGGAAGCTGGACGTGATTGATATGTTTTCTCCAGCTTGAAGGAGAGCATTCGTTATTTGGAACCCATTATAAGGCCCAATAATCAAGCTCACTTTATAACTTTAACATTTCTATTTTCCTTTTATCACCTTATATCTTGCTATTGGAAGAAAACAAGAGTTGTATTAAAAACAAGAGAAATAAATAGAAATGTTCAGAAATCAAGACTAAGAGAGACAGTTATGCATCTTCATACCCAATCTGCAGCAGCCTGCAATGTGACATGATCACCCCATTCACCACTCCTATTTCAGCCACAAAGAATGTTAGCAAACAAAAGAACTTCAACAAAGCTCATATATTATAAAACATGAGTCTAATGAAAGAAAATCAACCTACCTGCCCATCTTCCTCAAATAATCACTAAAAGCCATAGGAACATATCCCGCATATAGTTCTGGATGAGACTTGAGCTGATACAAATAACAACAACAATATCATAATCATTACCCATAAAAGCGAATTGATGATAGTATATGTACACAAACATAACAAAAACCTGTTTAACAATTTGCTCCCGTACAAATTTGTGGTGCTCTGTTGAGCGATAGAGCTGATCTGACAATGAACGAAACTGGAAGGACATAAAATTAAGGCACTAAGCTTTCAATTATCTACTGGGATTACTCCTCATTACAGCCGACTTATAAAATCACTAAGAGGTATCACAGTAACTCATGTCAATAAATTGTAATTTACATAACATTTACAGTATTCAAAGCATTTGATCCAATAACTGCAAAATTGTCAAGACAGCTAGGTAAATGCTTAAAACTCAGCTAATATTTGGGTGTAAAACAGGTTGGGAAATATTCACAAACTCCAGATAAGATGCAAAAAAGATTTGGCTTTAGGGAAGATAGAAAACAAAGAGGGAGGGGGAAGATCTGATTAGGAACAGATAGGAAAAGGGAGGAAATATCATGTTTCATATTCCATCATATTTATTTAGTTACCAAAACTTGCCATAACACAGAAAACATAGAGTTATCAAGAATTATTAGTTCATGTAACCAAATAGGAAGCTAAATCCTTAGCCAAAAGCCCAAAACTTCAAAAGAAATTCAAACTAAATTAATGGCAAAAGGCCCATAAAAAGTAGTTTACATCTCACAAAATACAAACCACTCTCAAAGTACCAACCTGGCAGTTACCATCTCCTTCAACCTTATTCTCAACCAGTTCATATAACTGCAACCTGATAACGATCATGATCATTAAAATTAGATAACATGATCAACAACCATAACATTAACAAAATATAGTTTATGCATTGATGTATACACCAAAGAAGAAGAGTGATATAAATACGAAAAGCCTAAACACAATCACCAACCTTTTTAGTAAGATATTTAATAGATATGTTACAATGGCAAAAGAAAAGGGACATGGACCCAGTAATAAGGTTAAGAATTATTAAAACTGTACTGTGTGGCATCATTTCCAGTTTTCAAAAGGTAAAGAAACAACTAAAGCAAGTAATCCACTAATATTTTTTTTTATTTTAGTTCATCAAATGATAATATTTGATCATTAATAACTTATATCAGAGTAAGTGAGAAGCTCAACTTCCCCTTTCCTGAGGACATTTTTCACAAACAAGTAAAGAGGACGGAATCAGCATCATGGGAAACAGAAGATGTGTCATATATTATATATCATTCACTTGTTATCATGACTTAATAGTGTTACAGCCTTTCTATTACTTAATACCAAAGGTTTTTGAATTAGTTTGGTGCATAAGCAAAGTCTCTGCATAGCATCATTGACACCCCAAGTGTTGAGTCCATAAAAAATTCAACTATTTAGCGAAGAATTACATAAATTACATACATCAAACTAAATATATATTTCATTTGCATATTATGTAAAGTAGACAATACAATGAAGAGATAGGACCAAAAATATTAAGCATTACCTGTCTAGCAGTCTTTGATGATCCGATATTTGTTCATCGTCAGACGGGAGCTTTTCATTAATTTTAGGAACATGCTGCAAATAAAGGAATTGATATAATAAAGTTATGAGGTGTAATTAATATTGCCCATGCCTTAACTCCAAGTCTCAAACATAAAATGAATAAATACTGCATAATCTGTTGGATAACAGTTTGCCTTCCTATCAGGGAAAACCAAACAACATGCTGTTATTGGATTGTGAATGGGAAAGAAGGGCAAAGAGGGCAGAAAAGAAGCGAATCATAGAGATTTTCTGTCTTTCTTTGGAGAAAGGGGGTGGGCCACAGAAAAAACAATGAGAGAACAAGATAGTTGAATCTCAACTGTTATTCCATATAAACTAAACTCTCACATTAGAATGACCCTATCACTTTATCTAGCCGTAGGATTACTAATATTTCTAACTGCACCCCATTACTGATCACCCCAACTAGCATCCACTCTCTTTACAAATATATAATACAAGTACCAAATTATGTTTACATCCAACTAATTCTCAGGTTTCATAAAATGGCTAAATATTTAAGCAGCAACTCATGCAATCCCATATTATTACAAGACAAAGTGAATATCAAGAAAAGTCATGATGACATCTTTAAGATATTAGACTATTGTTCCCATCTTTCAACATAACCATAGTTCACTTCCGTGTCACAACATAGTTTTGATGGCCTGATATATGTTGGGTAAAACCAACTATAACTTTTCTAAAGAGGAACTGAAAATCTTATCTGCCAGATTATCTAATATCTTAAACCACATATTCACGTGGCACCATACCAACAAAAATGACCAGCATTGAGCAACTGTAAATACAACAGCGCTAGTTCATCTTTCTTTGTTACTTATTTCTATATCATTTCCACTAGGTATGACAACTTAACACATCTTTATCCATAAGTATAGGCAAATGAATTCACTCCCCATCAAGGCTAAGTGAAGCAGTAGCATTAGTAGTATGTCAAGTTTCCTTTTATTAAGGCCTCCCAAAGCATTCACCCAATGTTTTACTTATCACACAATACATGATATAGCAGATATTAAATAAAGTTGAAGACCAGCAAATGTTGGCATTAATCAACTACTGTATTTGTAACAAGTTGTGGATATAAGAGAATAAGCCATGCTACAGAACATACAAAACTGTCAATGAAATTTTTAACAACATAAAAGATATCACACTTGACGGAAAAAGAGATCAGATACAAAAATAAATATATGGCACATACAATAGAAGAAAAAGATAATAGATGAAAGGAGAAATGTGTAACAGCAATTTCGCTCCACTTACAGGAATGGGAACCATCTGATTCAATCTTTTACCAACTTCACCATCAAGGACAGACTCATCAGATATTTCCAAGGAATGCCACAAATCCTCATTGAATACAGGAAAGTCTGATCCAGAAGATGGGCCAGAGATTTCAATTTCAGGTACCACATCTTTGTCCTTTTCCCTATGACCATGATTCTCTATTTCTTTCATGTCTTTTTTCTCATCAATAGCTTTTTCACATGTGTCTCTGCCTACATATGGTGAACATTATAGCATTACCGTTATAAAAATGGCCTCATGGAAAGAAGACTAACGGATAAATGCACCAGCAAACGTTTTTATACCAAAGTCAAGGGACCTATTTGAGGTGGAGGACCAATCTTGTTCAAGAATAGATGTCCGATCATGCTGATTCTCTAAATTTGATGACCCAGAAGCTTCCATGGAATCAAGTCGTGCTAACTCTTCTTGAAAAGCACGAGCAACTGCCTCATCATTCTCCACATTTTCATAATGATTAAAACCTTCGCTAACATATTCAACTTGACTTAAATCCGGATCATATTGAATTATGGTACTGGGTGAACCACTATTAGAAAACGTACAGACATCAAGGAGATGAAGACCCCAACGAACAATATCAGGATCCATGTCACGTGTAGCCATGTGCATGTTGAATAACCAGACACCCTAACCACCAGAGAAACTAATTTGCTGAATATGAATGCCTCACAATATTTCAAACCCTAGAAAAAGAGAGCAAAAATTTGTAGACATATATTACTCTCTCCATTGCTTAATATAAAATGTTATATTTTTAAAAAGAATTCTAAATTGTCTAACTGGCCAAAAGCCTTCATGGAAACCCCAAGCTTTCAATCAAGCCATTTTAAAATAAGTCAATCTAAATCATCCAAAATACATCATAAAAGCTGTTAATATAACATACGCATCAACAAGATAAATTATATTTTGAAAATCTAAAGTTCATTCAACTAAAAGCTAACATGCAGAATCCAAGGATAATGGAAAAAGAGACATTAGTACACAAACAAAATAATTGTATAACCAGAGACTATGACTGTGTAAATCAATTTTGGAAGACAAAAAAGATCCTCTTCTGAAAAACATATCAAATACAGGGCATCAACAAATCACTGAAGAAAGACGCTTGGAGTCTTCCCGGATAATTATAAATGTATCATGTGACCATCATTCAAACATCAAGCAGTGTTTGTCATCCAAAATCAACAACAACAAAAAAATATGTAAAAGAAAACCTTTTTCTGAATAATTTCAAAGCACCAAAATATAACACTGTACAGCAGATTACAGTGAGGCTTATTAATTTCAATGCCACAGGCATAATTCTTCACATAATTATAATATTTTCAAAATTCAATAGAGATCAAAAGAACATAGCAGAGAAATCAACACTTTGTTACAGAAAATTACCAGAATTGGCAACAAATTCAAGTCACTTCACCAAATATTAAACCACTAAATCCACAAATTTCATTCCAATCACAAAAAAACTCAGTTATCGCCTTATTGATTATTCAATACATCTCAAATTCTCTCATGTTACAAAAAACAAAATTTTACCAGCAACAAAAAATGAAATAAACAAAAGAGAGGATAGAATTGCGTATTTGATCGCTACGAAAAGACCTAACAATCTCTCTCTTCATTTAAACAAATAACAAGTCGACCGACATATAGAGAAAATAAAAGAAGACGGAATAATTAAGCGACGTGAAGGAGATAAGATACGAACTTTAACGGCGAACGGCGAACGGCGATCTTCGAGGTCTGGGGTTCAAGAGTGAGTAGGGTAACGGCGAGTTTGACGGCAGAGCGACGAGTTTGACGGCGAGACAGAGAGCACGCGGACGGGATTGATGATTGATCTTTTGTTGAGAATCGGGTTGCCGGCATAACGGGTTATTAGATTCTTTTTTCCCCAATAACGTTAGGTCCATTTGAAACCATTTAATGAGAAACCACTCCAAAAACAAAAAAGAAAAATTATACTATTCCTCGCCTAACGTGTAATAGTAGTATTTATTATTATTATTATTATTATTATTATTATTATTTAGTTGATTTTTATGAGAGATTAAAGAAATCAAATTGGTTTTTTAATTTAAATATATTTAATTTTTTAGTTTATCTAAATAAATAAACTAGTACAAGCAAAAATAACTAGTTAAATCAATTTGTAAGTGATTTGTTTTGCAATCTTAAGATTTTCCAAAAAAAAAACTCAATTAAGTCTTATTAGGTGTATCGTTAGTAACTTTTAATATATAATCGTTGTAGACAAATGAAAATATTTAAACATAAATACATGCGATTGCATGAGAGTTTTAAAGTGTAATGCAATGTAATGCACACATGGTAAAGTAATTGTCATTACCTTGTGTATGTTTGTTAAGTTTGAAAAAGGGAAAATGTCATTTAAATCCCTCCGAATATACAAAAGGACAATTCAGGAACCTAAATTTCCAAAAGGACCATGAAGGAACTAGGCCTTACTTGACATTTGTAAATGTTGCAAAAAGACTAAAATGCCCCCCTTCTTTCAAAACATTCACTTTCTCTTTCTCTTTTACCTTCAATCTCATTTCTTCATCGTTCTCACAAAGCTTCACCTCCCCCACTCCTCCATTTTCGCCATCTCCCACCTGTCATCCCCACCATTTCGTTTTCGCAGGCCACTGCTTCTCCGTAGGCCAAGCCCCTCTCTCTCTCTCAGTTTTCTAGGTTTGAACACTCCTCATCCTCAAACCCTATCCCCTCTTCCAAAATTTTTGCAGAAATTCAACAATTGTTATATTCAAGTGCAATGACAGGTGAATTCATGAGCTATATTTAATTTTATTTAACCCTTCAAATGCAAATGCAACGCCTTGAATTTTTCTCGTTTTAAATGTTTTTGGGGTAGGAAAGAAGTATTGTAGTTGCTTTTCTTTTGGGGTAGTTGAATTCTAGATTTGGGGTTTAGAGTCTTATCTTTTCTGTAGAATTAGGTTTCTTGGTTTATCATTGTGCTTTGGGTTGGATACTTATTTTTGTTGGGACAACTATGATTAGTATGTATGCTGAATGTGGGGACTTGGTTTTTGCTAGGAAGGTGTTTGAAGAAATGTGGCAACCAAATGCTGTTACATGGAATGCTATTGTTACTGCTTGTTTTAGGTTTGGAGATTTGGAAGGTGCTGAAGATATGTTTAAGTGGATGAGTATTAGGAATTTGACTACATGGAATGTGATGCTTGCTGGTTACACCAAAGCAGGTGAGCTTGAGTTAGCAAGAAGGGTGTTTTCTGAAATGCCATTAAAGATGATGTTTCTTGGAGCACTATGATAGTTGTGTTAAATTGGCTCATGATGGTAACTCAAGGGAATTCAAATAGTTGTGTTGTTATTCCATATTGGAGGCCATTTTCAAGATATTTAAGATGTCTGCACCATGTGCTATATGTCTGCATCATGTGCTATATGTCTGCAAATCTATCGTGTATGAAGAAAAGAATTGTACCAGTATTCATTGATGCAACTTGTATACATACATATTGAAATGAATAAAAAGGCTTCTATTGATTTTTACTTATGGGAATTTAAATTCTACTCTATGCTTACTAATGAAAAATTTTTAGCATTCAATTAATTGTTGTAACATACATATTAACAATTGGAACATAGCAATTAACAATTAGGTCATTTGAATTAACTTCTCTATTAACAAATGCATATTCCCTATTAACAAGTGTTGTTAATCACTATGATCTTAATGTTAATCACGAAAGTTCAGTTGTTAATCATGAAAGTTCAATTGTTATCAGGTGCTGCGTAAAAGTTAACATCAATGTTTTGTTGTTAACGAAGAAGGAGTTATTTCTTATGTTCAAAATGTTGGTACATGAAGTTCAGATGTTAATCATGTAAGTTCAATTGTTAACAGCTGCTGTGTAAGAGTTAACACCAATAAATTAACGAAGTTAATTCTTATGTTCACAATGTTAATCACTATGATCTTAATGTTAATGCCGGAAGTTCAATTGTTAATCACCAACATTCAATTGTTACCAGGTGCTGCGTAAAAGTTAACACCAATGTTATGTTGTTAGAAGAAGTTATTTCTTATGTTTAAAATGTTAGTGCTCGAAGTTTAGATGTTAATCGCAAAAGTTGAATTGTTAACAGGTGCTGTGCAAAGCAACATACATATTAACAACGACATTATAATTATTAACAACGAAATCAACAAGAATTAAGGTTGGAAGGAATAACTGTTATGTTATTATTGTTTGACGTACAATAATTGCTACTACAAAGGCAAGGGCAAAATATGCCAAAATAAGTAAATAACCATTATCATAGCAAGTGCGATAAATAAGTTTGTACAAAAGATGGATTCAATAAGTCTTACAAATACTTAATGACATTAACATAAAATCATAAACAAAAGAGGCTAAAGAGTTTCTTATTCAAGTACAAATGGCAACATTAGTGCCTTGAGTAAAATAACTAATTAATCTTCTTCTTAGCATATGATGTTGAGCTTCATCTTCCTCTTGATTTATATTACTTCCTTCAATTCATCAAAACAAAGTCGCCCACTTTGGATTCTTCCATTTTCATCCATCGAAACCAAAGTTGGAACTCCTTCTTTTGTTCTTCACTAATCACAAAGTGCTTGGATCATCACTTGATATGTCCTTTGATTTATCACTATTGAACCTGTCTTGGTCATTTTCTCAAACACTTGGCATGCATCCCCTGGATTATACACACATATATTACAATTCATTTCATTTTTCACATACCGATAACAATTAAAAACAGAATAAAAGCCTTCCAACACAAACCAGTAAACTCAAGTCAAGTTCTTCACCTTTCTACTTCACAAGAGGAATTATAATTAAACTTGGATTCATGCAAGTTAAAGAAATTCAAAGATGAAATTCTTAGACTGCATAAACACCCATCAACCACACAGAATCACACTGAGAATGAAAAAATTCCTTGTTCCTTTCCAAACTAACAAAAGAAGAAAAGTCAAATCTGCACATACTCACTCACAACAATAAAATTGGAAGCTAAACTTTATTCATATGGGTTTAGGAACATTAAAAACCCCAAAATCAGAAATGACTTCCTCTCACAAACTCACTAAAATTCGGCCAACAAGAGAAGGAAAGAAGGAAGGAAGCTTACCCACAAACCTTTGAGCTTCTTGTCCTTGTGCTTTACTATCTTCACTGCTGCCTATGGCTGGAAACCGAGAGAGAAAGCCGAGAGAGAAAATCAGCAATGAAGATTTAAATGGAGAGGGAAGAGAGGAGTCGCCGCAAGTGGGTGTGGGTGTTAGGGCACGCGTGAATGGAGAAGAGGAATCGGGGGTGTTAGGGTTCATATGCTGAAAGAAGAAGAGGAAATGATGGTGTTAGGGTGGGAAGTAATTTTTGTTTAATGATGGGGGTAATTTTGTCCTTTCACACAAATTCAAAATATCCCCTAGGTCCGAGTTACTTCATGGTCCTTTTGGAAGTTTAGGTTCCTGATTGTCCTTTTGTATATTGGGAGGGATTTAAATGGCATTTGGTGGGATTGCAATCATTATTTTAAATATAAAAAATTGTGCAATTGTGATTTTGCCCCTTTCTTTTTTTTGGTAAATTACCGCCCGGTTTAATCCGGACTCGAGGGGTAGGAATGTTGCCCACATAGGCAAGGTTGTCCCCTCTCCCAATGAGAGCGCTTCCCGGGATTCGAACACGCGTTCTCCTCTTTACGGGGGTTGTAGCCCACTTACCAGCTCAACCAACTACCCATTGGTGATTTTGCCCCTTTCTTAGAAACATTAAAATCGCTTTCTTGTCTCTCCCTCTTTTTGTGGTGAAATCACAATTTAATTCCTTTTATAAATCTTTCTTATAAAATCTACCTTTAATTTCAACTTTAAATGTCAAGTTTTCCTTTCTAAAAAAATATTTTAAAATATTTGGTACTGAGCGCCATTGTTGAGAGGTTTTAGGGAAAATGACAATAAAATGTCACTTGAATTTCATTTGGACAAAATGGGGTCTCCAATTGCAACTTTGACAAATAAGGGTCTGTCCCCTATTTGTCCAAATGAAATTCAAGCCACATTCCCTATATGCCCTTAATGAAAAAACAGAAAGCATTTGTTGCATTGCCTGAAACAAAACTCTCCATCCTCTTCCTCCCCATTCAACCAAACACAACCTAAGAAAACTCATTCATCTTCTTCCTTCAAAACTCACGAACCCTCCCTTCTGAAAAAAAAAACTCACGAACCCTAATATCTTCAAATGACAGTTTCTAAGCGCAGCACAAATCAACAAAACTTTCTTCATCTTTTCGTCGTGCTTGAGCCCTAATCTCCATCCTCTTGTCAAACAAATCATCACCATCTCTTCATCGAGCTCGAGACCACCGTTATCATTGAGGACGAGGTGAGTGCTCTGATATACTTATCTCATACTTCGGCTTTGGCTATGGTGGACTTTATTTCAATGCTTTGTTCTAGTTTTGTCAAGTGGGTATTGTTGTAATGTTAGATTGTTGTCTCTGTTCTAGTTTATTTCACCATTTGATTTATTCTGCTTTTTGAAACCTTAATTTATGTTTGATTTATTTCAAACGGAAAGTATTTTTTTTCCTTTTGGTTGATGAAGAAGAGGGGAAAAAACCTTTTTTTTTAATTATTTTTGATTTTGGGGTTGACCTTGTGACATAAGAAGCAAATCGAGTTTAAGGGGTCAAATCAATGTGAAAAAACTAAAAATGATGTTTGCTTGTAATTCTTCTCCTTTGTAATTATGAGGTGGTTGATTAAAACTCTTTATTCCATTATTTAAGGAATTCAATAACCAAATCTGTTGGTATCTTGACTAAAATTGGCTATGCTAAGAGGTTTAGGAAACTTTTCTTTACAAATTTGTGCTGATATTTATTTCTTTACAAATGCCTCCTGCTTTAATTTTTCCCATTATGAATTCAAAGGAAAAGAAGGGTGTCAGAGAGCTGCGTTTAAAATTGTGGCAGCTAGCCCAAGAACTTGCATTATGTTTTTGAGCACATTCTACACCATGAGAAGTGATGACAATTCTTCTTTGTGTTATGCATACTATGAGCGACCTATATACGATTATGTGTTTTCTTTTATGTTTTAAAAAGGATTGTGTTGGTGTGATCTGGATTTCATATATATTGAAAATTATGTTTAGACTTTTATGTATGGAATGGTGTGTTTGAAACAAAATGTGTGTGTATTCATGCTTCGGCCTACTAAATCAGAAGTTGAAGTTTGCTTCCCTTGTCAGCACAAGTCAGAAGTTGAAGTTTTAGGCCCTGGGCTGAAATTTTCAATTTCTAAAATGTGATGCTATTTACAGATATAGTCTTGTGGCCTTGTGGGTGATTTGAAGTCTGATATGTTATATGTTTTATTTGTGATGAACTCAACTTTTTGAGGCATATGTACAAGCTTGACTTGCTTTTTGATCTCTGTTGTATGTTGTATTTGAAAATGATATGATCAATGGCGTGATTTTATAAAGATAGAAGTACAATGGCTACTTGCTATTCAAAAAAGATCTCCTTGGAGGAAGTTGTTTTCCTCCAGTACCTCAACAAACTAACTTGTGTGTGCATATTGAATTACTGTTAGTTTAATAGTCATGATGATCAGCAGAAAATTAATTGATTATGTATTGTGACTTCATGGTAGGTTTGACTGTGGAGTGCTTGTGGTCATGCTGATGAACACTTGGCAGCCACACCGAAAAATCTCTTACAGTGCTGCCGAGGTTGCTACCACGAGGATGCAATTAATGTGGTGGATGATCAATCATCAATTAAATGTAAATAAACTTGATGCACTAGCCTTGATACATCCACAAGTCGTAGTTGAAGAAGTGGTAGCTGAAGAAGTGGTAGCCGAAGAAGTGGTAGCTACTTCGGAGGCAGAGAAGGCTGCTTCCCCTGACAAGCCAAAATCACAAAGAATTAAGCATACTGCTAGGAAGAACGTTCCCTATGTGAGGCGCAGCACAAGACCACACTCCTAGATGTTATGGATGTTTTTCATTCCTCTTTTGTGTATTTAAGGATGATTGAATAGGTTGATCACTTTAAAGTTACGTAAAGCAAACAAGTAAATGTTTTGAATGTTTTTCATTCCTCTTTTGTGTAATTCATTCACTGCCCAAGTATCGCGAATTACTACCACGCATAACGCTATTTACTACCAGGGTATCGCCATTAACTGCTACGTTTTACCTTACTTAGTCTCTTTCACTAACTACTTGCCTGGAAAACAAGAGAGTTATTCACTGCCCAAGTATCGCGAATCACTACCACGCATAACGCTATTTACTACCAGGGTATCGCCATTAACTATCACGTTTTACCTTGCTTAGTCTCTTTCACTAACTACTTGCCTGGAAAACAAGAGGGTTATTCACTGCCCAAGTATCGCGATTTACTACCACGCATAACGCTATTTACTACCAGTGTATCGCCATTAACTGCCGCGTTTTACCTTGCTTAGTCCTTTTCACTAACTACTTGCCTGGAAAACAAGAGGGTTATTCACTGCCTAAGTATCGCGATTTACTACCACGCATAACGCTATTTACTACCAGTGTATCGCCATTAACTGCCGCGTTTTACCTTGCTTAGTCCTTTTCACTAACTACTTGCCTGGAAAACAAGAGGGTTATTCACTGCCCAAGTATCGCGATTTACTACCACGCATAACGCTATTTACTACCAGGGTATCGCCATTAACTGTCACGTTTTACCTTGCTTAGCCCCTTTCACTAACTACTTGCCTGGAAAACAAGAGGGTTATTCACTGCCCAAGTATCGCGGTTTACTACCACGCATAACACTATTTACTACCAGGGTATCGCCATTAACTGTCACGTTTTACCTTGCTTAGCCCCTTTCACTAACTACTTGCCTGGAAAACAAGAGGGTTATTCACTGCCCAAGTATCGCGCTTTACTACCACGCATAACGCTATTTACTACCAGATTATCGCCATTAACTGCCACGTTTTACCTTGCTTAGTCCCTTTCACTAACTTCTTGCCTGGAAAACAAGAGTCTTTGGCGGTTTCAACAACGGTAGGCTTGTTATATTGGGCAGGAGATAGTTGTTTGGATCCGGCTTATCAATGGTGACAACCGGAATCATGCATTTGCTATAGATCTTCTCCTGAGAAGAAAGTTTGAAGAAGTCATCTACATAATCATACACATTCAAATGACAAGCCTTAATGCCTGCACATGTTTCGTTAACTACTATGGTACATGTATTAACTGTCCAAGTATCAATATTAACTATAATGTGTGGCGTGTTCTGGTAACTACTCTAGAATCACGATTCACTACTTATGTTAACCTTATTTACTACCATATCCGAGTTCACCTACTGTGATACAATTTCAGCGGGAACTCAACTGTCAAATGACGAAAACAACAGAGTCATCATCTTTCCCATACAACAGAGACCATTCCTAGTCCCTTGAATGAGTCATCTCATCTACCATCATCCAAAGGAGTTCAAACTAAAAGAGATATATAATTTTTATCTATATTATCACATAAATCAACTTTCCAACTTTATATTATCATCACTCTTTAACCCATGATCAAGAAAAAAGCAAACTTGAAACCATTTATCAACATTGAAGAAGACCCAACAAAATAATGAACCAAAGTATCATTTTTCACCACATACTTAAAGGGAGAATATCATCTTGATCAAAATAATAGGTAAAGTTTCTACCTTTTTCTCCTTCACAAGCTTCACCTAGGCTAAAATGGCTTCATTCCTCCCTTTGACTTGCAAGGAATGCAAAAAAGCTTCCAACTAGTGTTTAAGTGTGTTATCTTGATCACAATAATACCTAAAGTTCCCACCTTTTTCACATTCCAGGCTTGAACTTGGCAAGCAACAAGAAGAAGAGTGATCATCCACGCAAGAAGAAAAGGAGAAAAATAACATGTCATGAAATGGGTAGCTTTGTTTTGTTTTATGTAGGGGAAGGGTGATTTTGTCATTTGTAGTGAATTTCATTTGGACAAATAGGGGACTGACCTTTATTTGTCCAAGTTGCACCCTTATTTGTCCAAGTTACAATTGGAGACCCTATTTTGTTCAAGTGAAATTCAAGTGGCATTTTATTGTCATTTTCCCGAGGTTTTAGGCTTTTAACTTTTTTGTTGTTGTTAATTTGGAGTTTTGTCTTCCTCATCTAGACTACTTTTTGCACTACATAGTAGGAGGAAAGCGACTTGGGGACTTGAAGTTTAATGGATAGTTGGTTTATGGCCACGGCTTCAAGTTGAGGAGGTAAGTGATGGTTAGAGGTGGGCAAATTACTTGCCGCTTGTTCCTTTTTTTTTGGATATTTTTACCCTTCTTGATAATTTAATGGCATGGTTGTTATTCCAAATCTCAAACACACACATACAAAATACATATTTGTATACTATAAAAAAAATACATATTTGTATGGCTGTTAATTAATTTTTTTGGACGTAATGAGATGGTTGTTAGTGATTGGACTAACCTTATTTATTCCAAATGGGAACAATCTCTTTTATGCATGTTTATATAATAGAGAAATCTTTCTGGAATTTTGCAATTTACAGGGGAATTTTTCTATCTTTCTTCCCACACAAATTTTGAAATTTGAGATGAAATTTGTAAGGGTGAATGTGCAAAAATGATACTAAACTTTACCAGAAATTGCGTTTGTTTCTAATAATAAAGTTTAGCGAGATGTAAAAAGAGTACCTAACTTGGGTTCAGGTGCATATATAGTATTTTCACCTTAGGAAAATAAAATTTAAATATGAAAAGACTCTTATGCCTCCATTCCTCCCAGATTAAATAAAATTTAATGAGAGACATAAGAGTCTTTTCATGTCTAAATTTTATTTCCCTAAAGTGAAAATAATATATTTACATCTAGACTCTAAGTTGGTACTAGTTTTGCATCTCGCGAAACTTTAATATTAAAAACGCAATTTTAAGTAAAGTTTAGGTTGCATCTTTACCTAATTTTTAATTGGAGCAAATTGTAAATTTCTCAAGTCCAACATATTTTAAGGATTTTAATTAAAGAGTTATAGAGAAATTAGTTTGACACCTAATCAAATTTTCTTGAAGGAAAAACTTTCTAATTTGACCGACCCAAAAACAAATACTCCTAGTAAGAATTAATTTTTAGGGATAATTAATTAGAGGTCCCCACAAGGGAGTTAATACTGGAAAAGTCCCAAAAGTTGAAAATATTAATGTAGGGTTCCAAGGGACCTCACATTAATATATTTGAAAAGTGAAAAGACAGTTTTGCCCCTAGCCTTAAAATAAATTTACCTCCTCCCTCACCCACCCCCCTTCCCCCTCCTCCTCCTCCTCCCTCACCCACCACCCTCCACCCTTCAGCCCACCCCCTCCAGCCGCCCCCAACCCCCACCAGCTCGTCCCCACCCCCACCCTCCCCCTCCATCGGCCACCCACCCCACCCCCACCCTTCGTCGCCCCCCACCCCCACCCTACCCCCTCCCTCCATCGCCCCCACCCCCACCCACTCCCTCCATCGGCCCCCCACCCCACCCCACTCCCTCCATCGCCCCCCACCCCCCACCCTGAAGGGTAATTTTTTATTAAGACTAGGGGCAAAACTGTCTTTTCACTTTTCAAATATATTAATGTGAGGTCCCTTGGGACCCTACATTAATATTTTCAACTTTTGAGACTTTTCCAGTATTAACTCCCTTGTGAGGGACCTCTAATTAATTTTGCCTAATTTTTACATGACAAAACCTGAAAAGAGCAAAAGTTTGAAGGGCACAACTGTAATCTCCCATCCTGAATCTCTTCTATCATATCACTCTCGTTTCCTCTTCTCTCTCACAATGCCATTGCCAGTGGTGTTTCACGGCGGAGGCGGCCGCCGTCCAGACACGCAAGCTCGCCTTTGAATCAGGTGACCATCCTTCCTCTACTCTATTTCTATCTCTAACGTATTTCTACCATTTGGGCCAGTTGCTAGGTGCTGTTCATCAACTAAAATGAACTCTAATCTTTCCTTTCTTATTTTATTCTTAGTATTTTGAGTAAAGATTGGGTGATTGATGCAAAAGCTCCAATTTTTTTACTGGGTATTTAGCCTTCAATGGGTTTTAGGAAATCTGGTCTTCCAAATTCCAATTTGTTACATTTTCACTCTTCTTCTGCATGTTGGATTGGTTAAGGTTTCCTTTTTCTCTGTTCCAACGACTTTGTATTGAATATGGGTATACTAGAACTAGAACTAGAACTAGAACTACTTTGTAAGCTTATAGGTCTGGTTTAAAGCTTGACTTGACCATTTCTAATCCAACCCACTTTCTTTCCTTTGGGTTTTTATTATATTTTCGTCATGTATTCATTTATAGGCAATCACCTGTTTTGATCTTAAACAACGCAGACTTGAGAGGAAAAATAATCCAGACATGTATGCTTTTTGTCGAAATGGAATTGGAATCGCTGGTTTAATTGTGAAGCAATTCGAAGATATAGTTGCGAAGCCTCTTTTGAATTCAACTAGGCTAGTTTCTGTGAGACTCTCCTCAAGTGGTGCCTCCAAGAATGGAGGAGAAGATGAGTGGAATGATGCTTGGGAAGCGGCTTGGTTACCGGAGGATTTAACGCCCAAGGCCCGAGCTCCGTGGGAGGCTGATGTGAATTTCGTTTCAAAAGATTCTACAATGGTGCTTTCGGAAGATGTGGATGCGGAGACAAAGGCATTTGTTGAAGATATGAATGAGAATTGGAATGACAGGCGAAAAGGGTTGAAAGCTCAGGAGGAAAAACTGTGTGAGGGTGATACCGGTGCCCTTTATAGTGTTGAGAATATGAAGAAGGATTACCGGTTGAAGAAGCAGAGGATACACGCAAGTCTGTGGATGAAGGAGATTGAAAGAATGGAGGAAGCCAAATTTGGGGATTCCTCTGTGGGTGGTGGAGATGACATTGAGAAATTGCTCAATAGCTGCTCTGAGTATGCCTTTCTCTTTGTCCCTCTTCTTTCTATGTTAGATGAAATGCAATGAAAATTTGCAATTTGTTTTAATAGTATAGCTTATTCTATTTTAGGTATTTTTGTTTTTAACTGTAATCAATGTATACATGACTATATGCTTGCAAGATTCTGAAAATGTGGTTGAGTATGTCTTCCTAGATATGAAGGAAACATGTCGTAATTTCCATAGTTCTTTTCATGCTAATGGCAAGTGTGACAACAACTCATGCCATAACATATCCACAAAAAAGAACAAGAAAAAATGCCCATGATGAGACTATCTAACAGGTTTCTAGATTCGGTACTGAGTTAATTTATATTGGAGAGTATAAAATGTCAAAATGTCCCAACCTTAACTTTTTGTTGGATGGTGAAGTTAAAGTTGCTTTATGAGACAATTGTATAAAAAACGTTGCTTTATGAGGCTATTGGGTCTTACTGATTGAGTACTTAAGATAACAAAGGTCTTTCTTCATGCATGAATTTGTTTGCATAAGTGATGGGATGTTGCTAATATGGGTCATGGTTCTTTGTTACTGAGATCATATCACTACCAAGCAATGATTTGGAAATTCCTCCACCTTCTGCATACCTGACAAAAGTATATATATGAAGGATTTTAGGTCTATGTCGTGGTTTGTGTTGAAAATTAGTTTCTTTGTAGAATAGTATGCCTGGACATGGCTCAACTACCAAGTTTTGATTGTATCTATCATGTTTTGGAAATTTGTCGTGACTTATCTAAATAAGAGGATTTCTTGTGATTTTTTCCTACATGTTATCGAAACAATCAGAGTCTCAAACACACCAAAATATAAGGTCAATTTTAATTTCTAAGCAAGGTTTGAACACTGGAATCATATAATTATGAGTTTACATAATATCCTTTTAGGTGGTTTATTCTTTGAGTTTCTTAATAATTTGTCTTCGGACTTTCAGATGTCTACAATATGTGCTTGCTTTATTAGAGTTATACAAATGCCTAAGAAATGACAGGTCGTGAATGGAAAATGTTAGTTTTTGTCACCTGTTAGTTTTATGTTTTCAACATTCTTTATGCTTTTAATTTACAGCTGTCTTTCACAATGTATGCACCATTTATGAATGTTAATATGTTTGCTTTGAACAACTGCAGCATTTTTGACTCTGGCAACAATGATCTAAACAATGCAAAAGTTTCAAATTCTTCTGAGTTAAAAAATTCTCCTGACGGTTGGGAAACAACAGCTAAAACCTCAAATGGAAATGTATGGGATATGTCACAGAGGGAAGAAGATATTCTTCTCCAAGAATTTGACCGCCGAATTGCTTATTGCAAGTTTCAGGTGCACTTAACTATAATTTGAGTTCTTTCCTTGCTAATAAAATGATATTGAGCATTGATATTGCTCGCGGAAATATATGATCTTGGAGTTCATGAATATATTCTGGCATGCAGATTGCTAGTTTCATTAAGACTCATATTTTCAGCCGGCGAAGACCGATAGATGGATGGAAATACATGATAGAGGTAGTGGGACCAAATGCTAGGAAAGGAAAAGGTACTGTTTCTAGAGTTCCTACTCTATCTGATTCATCTACTCAACCCTTCAAAGAGGACAAGTCAAAAGTGGAAAAAACTTACCTTGGGGGAAGATAAATATGTAATGTCTACCATCATTGACAATGTAGAGCTCACAATTATAGCAACCTTGCATTAAGATGAAAGTACGATATTTTACTTAAAAATATTTTACCTCAATGCCTTAGGTTTTGCATTTACGATTTCAACCCATGATCTTTGTTGGAATGAGATTATTATGCAATGGTTTTTTGAAGAGTTAAGGCTTGTTTTATTTCCTCACATGAACTTTGTTTTCATGAATTACTCTTGAAATTACGCAGCATTCTTGTTTGTTGGGGATTTATTTTGATCTAGAGAACCATTTATTCTGGCCCGTGGAGTTGTTGAAGAAACATGGGAAAAAGCATTTCCTGGTTCCCATGCTGAAATAACAAGTGTGTTTAAGTTGGATTTCTTGTATTTATGAACGTTGTGTAACATATTTAGCTATCAATCTATAAGGAGAGGATCATAAGAACAAATTGGGCAAAAGTGCAAAATGACATGTAATTGTCACGAAAGTGTAAAAATGACTAGTTAAATTTTTTTGGAGGAAAATTGTCCATCAAATTTTAAAATTAGGGTAAAAATGGTTTTCACAGTTAATTTTTTGACTTTTTCACTCATCATCCTGTGTCGCATCATTATCACACAAAGGCAAATAAATACATTAGTCTACAACATATTGCAGTGAGAGATGAATCGGTAGAAGATGAGGCGTAAAAAAGTCAAAAAATTAATTGTGATGACAATTTTTACCCCAGTTTTGAAATTTGATTGACAGTTTTGCTCCAAAAAATTTTACATGGTCATTTTTCTATCTTCGTGACAATTACATGACCATTTTTACACTTTAGCCCAAACAAATTTCATCTAATTAGGTTGGTTCACTATATGATCACAAAAGGGTAACTGAGCTCTATCAATAATTAGTCTATAGAGGACAAAAAAAACTCATGATATTATCTCAGAACTTCCTACAAAGAGTATTCGTTGAAAGCAACAATTACTTTGATCGTGTTTAGGCTCTATATTACGCTCCAACCCAATTGCTGGTAATGCTCAAGACTTTTTATAAATAACCAGACTTGTAATCGATTATTTAGAATTCAATTCATTCATTTTTAAGATATTTTGAAGATTAGTCTTATAAATAATATTCCCGCAGATGGTATCAGAGCCACGAGAGAGAATATTAGTATCTAAGAGTTATTTGATGCTGAAGAATATGAGAAAAACTTAAAAAGTCAACAAGAATGATCTAAAGAGTATAAAATAATTAAAAACGAAGAAAAGAAAATTTTTAACATGGAGTTTAATGAAAATGAGTCATTTGATAGTGACTTTGTACCAGATTATGAATGCTACTCACCTAGGTATCCATGAAAAGCCTAGATTTTAAATCTTTAAACATAGAATTTAAAAGAATATCTATAGAAAAAGACAAATTACCTATTAATTCTTATAAAGAATGGAATAGGCAGTTTGCTCAACTTCAACCTATAGCAATATGGGGAGATACAGAAAATATAAATTTTGAATCTTCAAGACAATTAAATTGGACTAATATTTTTCTATGGAAAAAATTAGGGTCTATAAATCCTATTTTAGATCAGATACTAGAAATTCCTGCAATTACTAATATTAATAAAGGTCAGCTAAAAGAATTAGCTGAATAATGTTTTGAAGAATACCAACAATTAAAGGTAGAAATTTCTAAAATTGAAAATACCCAAGATTTAAAAAAGGTTAAGCAACAAATAAGAAAATACCAAATGGATTTTCCAGATTTAATAAAAAATCAAAATAAAATAATTAGACATATAAGAGAATTGGAAAAATCTATCCAAGATTGAAGCAAATCTTTGGAAAGAAACCAGACTTGTTTAGGAATTGGAGAAATATCGTCTAATATATCATGAATAAGATAGATGAACGGAGAGGGTGAGAGGAAGCTTGTGAGAGAAGCTCTTACTTTTCTCTAGGAATAACCACCAATTACTTCCAACTATGAAAACACTTCCACCTTCTCAGAACACCACCACCATCACATTGTTCATCTGATCATGATAGTTTCACCTAGTTTGGAGAGCTTGTCTTTCTCTCCCTCATGAACCACCACCTCCTCCGAGCTCTGCCGAGCACCGCCGCCGCTGAACTGTGTTTCTCAGCCGCCAAACTTTTCAACCTCTGTTGCCGACCTTTTCAACCCCTTCTACTGCCAATCTCCTTAGATCTGTCACTGCCGAAAGCTTTTCAACATCCGCCACAACCATTCTCTTCAAGTCGCCACTACCGGTCTCTTCAGACTGCCCCGCCGTGAGCTGGTATCTCCGCCGCCAACCTCTTCAACCTCCATCTTCGTTCTCTCAACCGCAACGTCGAAAGTTTGTCTCCACCTCCGCCGTTCTCTTCCTCCTCCACCGATCTCTCAACCTCGTCGCTGAAAGCTGATCTCCGCCGCCGATATCCTAGCCACGCTGCTGAAAGCTTGTTCGTAGATCTCTTCATCTGCTGCGAATAGCTTCTTTCCACCACCGTCGTTCTCATCCACCACCTCCGATCTCTAAGACACTGCCGCCAATCTCTTAGCCGCTGCCGCCGATAGCTTGTCCCTGTTTGCCGCTGTCCTCTTCTATTTCATCACCACTAGAAGTTTGTCTCTGCCTTTCTTGTCCTAATTTGGGTCCCCTTTGGTCTTGCATGCAAGATATCTTTCAAAATCTGAATAACTACTTCCTAGAGGTCATATATCTAGCAAACAAGGGGTCCGAGGGGGTCTTGAATTGAAGTGAGCTTTAATTTACTTGAATTTCTGAACTGGAAAAAGTAGCTTCATTTAAATGGATGATTATGCTCATGCTATGATTGTAGATAGTCAGAAAATTCATGCTTCAAAACTACAATCTTTGATTAATATTCATTGGAAGCTTCAGGGATGGATTTCTGTAGTCAAGTACATTGATAACTCTTTCTTAATTCAGTTTGAGGTCAAGGAGGATTTATTGTATATGTGCTATCATGGTTCTTGGCTATTAAAAAGCTACTTTATATATCTGATCCCATGGAATTTTAATGTCCCTTTGAGTATTGGCTTTGCTCATTCCTATTCAATTTGGATTCAGATCCATGGCTTACCTCTGGATAACATTAATGAGAAGGCAACAAAGTTCTTTGGGGATAGTTTAGGGAAAAGTTCATTTGCTATGATGATAAAAGTCTTTGCAAGGGAAAAGGTCTGCGTATTCCTTTTCAACTTTCTGACAAAAAGCCTTCTTTCAATTTGGAAAGCCTAAATCTTTTTCATGATCATATCAAAGGAGTTCACATTGTTTTGGAATAGGTTGGAAGAATATGTCCTCATTGTCTTAGCATTGGTCATGTTGATAGGTATTGTAAAGCTTCTACTAAACTCCAAGCTACATGGAGGATTTCAACTGTTGGCAACAAATTTGTATGTGTTGAATATGATAGATTCTTTGGATGTTATCGGTCCAACTCCCAAGAGACAGGGATTAAGCATGTTCCTATTCTGGATAGAACCCTCTGCAAAAGAAAACTGGAAAATTTGGAGAAAGAAAGTTGTATCAACAAACTTCCTTGTCTAAAAAATTGTCATAGTTTTGATCACCAACTAAGTCTTTCCGCATCCATTCTTGAAATGTAGCAGTTTTTTTTCAACATCACTATTACCCATGACATTCCTATTGATGGTGAAACTTTATCAATCAAGGTGGTCAATTCTAAGCAAATTCAATCTGTGAAGAGAAAACAAAAGAGGTGTTGGGGAGATATAGTGGTTTTTCCTCCTCCTTTTGAGAAGAGGTATGTGATTCAGGAGCTAAATTTTCCCTCTAAGAAACAAGAGTGCACTAGCCTGGTGGAAAAGGAAAAAGGAGTTGACCAATGCTACCACCATCATTCAAAGAAGCAAAAATTGGCGGATCTATTCTCCACTTGGAAGCCTATAGATGATGATTTTCATGTTCAGCTCAACGCGGTATTCCTTTTGTTCCTTAAGGAACCGTCCATGGAATTTTGTCCCTCATGTTCAAGGTCTAGGCTTTAGCGGTGCTTGTGCCAAAAAGCTCCGCTTGAGTGGATGATCACGATGAGAACCTCTAAGTTCATCAGCATTCACTTAGAGGTCCATCTTGCAGTATTGCTCCCGAGGTGTTGGTGTTTTCTTCTTACTTGTTTCTTTGTTTGGTTATTTCATCGAGTAGAAGGTGTGCTATTAAGACATAGTTGGCTGGGTTGTCAAAGTTCTATATGTGAGACAAGTATGATGATCATACTCTATCACATTCCTTTGCATCTTTCGGCTGAAATGGTTGTGAGTGTCGTCAAGGACTCTTGCGGAGATTGTCTCTCTGTTTCCCTCTATAGGCTTATACTTCGTAGTGGCATAACCTTTGTGGAGCTTCTTGCAGGTTATGGATCTGCTTTAACTCTATCTTTTGGCGGTCACTTTTCCAATCTTTTCTACCATTCGATGCAGATTCTACCTCAAATGGAGTTGGTCAGCTTAGTTGTTTCTGGTTTCAATCTTATTATGTTGTCTATTTTCTAACTTTTCTCTTTTTTGTGTTTCAGTCTCCTTAGTTGTGTCTGTATGAATCTGATAAAGAAGAAGAAATACTAAAGAATTTACAAGATTTAAAAATGAATGCTTCAACATCAGAAGCAAAACCTGTAAAACAAGAGTTCCCTTCTGAAGGAACTTTTACAGAACTTGAATCGGAAGGAGATGAACTCCAAGGAACAAAGGCACCTCCATATGAACAACAATCTGTACCAGAAGAAGATTCTTCTTGGTCCAGAGAAACAATTAGGGTAAAAAATAGATTTAAAGAAAAATATATCTTAAAAGAACCAAAATATTTTGGTACCCAAAAATATGAGCCAAGAGATAATCCAAAAGGGATTAATCCTGCAGGAATACATTTAGATATAGACTGTGATGTAAAGATGAAAGGAAAGATTTTTCAATGGATAAAAGAGAATCTAGCAGTAATAATTAAAGAAAACATGAATGTAAGACAAGCTTTTACATTTATGCAACAAACGGCAAAAAGGTCTATAGGATGGTATTTATCATATTTAGATCTAGAATTAAAAGAGAGAGTAAATGGAGCAGCAGATGTGAAAAGTGCTCTTGTTTATTTAGAACAGATAATATATACAAAATTTTTAGGAACCCACCCCATTGACTCAAACGGAATAACAGTTTCAAGCTCAACAAAGAGATGAAGCAAAAAAGAAAATACGAATGCTAGAGATGTGCAATCCCTATTATCAATATATCATATAAATCTCAACTTTCAAGCTGAGTTAAGGCAGGCTAGCTATTTTTCAGTCGGCTTATATTTTATGTACAATTTGTTCGTGAGCCGCTTATACTAATAGCTTATTCTAATCAGTCAATTCCTATTCCTAAGCCACGACATCATGGCCATATGTATTAAATGCAGTGTGATTGATTTTTATATTGACACTGTACCTTTACCCCCTAATATCCACATATTCAACTGCATGTTGTATTATCATTTATGCTGTCGAATTTGCTCGCTTCCCAAGTCATCTTAATTCTATATATACTAGCACTACTATTTTTCTTATTTCATTGTATCTCTTTGTTCTATTTTAAATGGCATCCCTTGATATGTTGTTCCTTTCTATGGTTCACCCTGCTTCTCCTCCCTTCTCAGTAGCCATAAAGATAGATAGCGTTTATTCTGTAGAGCATGTTGAGATTTTAGGAGAGGGACTACCTTCAGTGAAGACCTTGTCTTCAATTGACGTAGTAGTCTATGATGAAAAGGTTAGTATTTTATATTTAACACTTGTCTTACACTTGATTAAATTTTTACTAAATATTTCCTGAATTAGGTATCAAAGATGATTTTGCAGTTGGATAGTCAGGAAGTCATGGAGAGGTTTATGTGGATGCTTTTTCCGGCTCTTTCAATTGAAATAATTAGGCCTAAAGTTGATTATGGTGGTCTTGGAATCCAAACTCAGTATCACATGAAAATTGTCAAGGAAACTAATCTCAGAGGTTGTGTTGGGATGTTTCCTTCATTTCCCTATGATATATGGACTTCTACTCAATTAAGTGCCTCTGAGATGCCCGGAGATTGTTTGTTTGGTTGGTTTTATTACCGTGTATATCTTTTACTGTTATTCCTTAATAATTAAGTGCATTTCCTTCCCACTTGTGCTCAAGTTTAGTTAATTTTTATGATTGTTTGATAATTCTTTTTTTCCAGATGTTGTTGGCTTCCTTCAGTATGTGTCTCCTATTTGTAAAGTTAAAAATAGTGGTTTTTGGGATAAAGAACTGCGCATTCTCCTGTCCTATAAAAGAAACAAACTTGGCGGGTAAGTATATTTTGGTTTAATTTAAGGTTGTCATCGTTTTTCTGAATTGGTTTTTTTCCCTAAAAGCAGGTCTGGAAAAATAGTTATATGTGTTTTATGTGGTGGTTGGTTAGATATGGTGGAGAAGATTATTAAGAATGCATCTTTGGATGATATATGCTCATTTATTCATTTACACATTGAGTTTCGGCAATTATCGTTGTTGTTAAGTGGTTCCTTCCAGCGTATTCCCAAAATATCGTCACTAGGGATTTCCTCATGATTTTCGGCGATCAGAAATTCAAGATCATTTTCCCATTCAGCGTTTCGGACGCCTTAGCTTTTTTTTAATGGCATTTATTTTATTTCTCGCGGCCTTTCGAAATCTGATTGGCTACAAAGAATTTAAGGGTTTTTAGTTATATAACTTTGAACTTTTTTCCCTATAAAATCTATTATTCAACATTATCAAAATTAAGTTATTATTTAAATGCCAATTGTCTTATTTTTCACAACATTTTAAAAAATAATTGGCTATAAAAAAGATAAGAGTATTTTGTTTATATGACGCATATTTTTTCCCTTTCAATTAATGCAACAAATTAAGTGCTCCTTCTATAACTAAAAGCATTGCAGTAACTGGGGTTACTCAATAGAAATGTTTTGTTATATTTCTTCCGAGACAAAGGGCCTATTTATTTTGTTATGTTACAGGTATTTACACTCAGTATATATTAATCTATATTTTTTAATGTTTTGTAGATTAATTTGTTAGTAATGCTTATTAATATTGTTCACATTTATTATGATACTTTTAATAGAGAGAAATACATTAGCATTAATAAATATAAAAGAGAGTTAGGGGCAAAGCATAAAAAATGCATTAAATGAAGAGAGAATGTTAGGCGAGCTCTTATATTATAGATTAAAACCATTCAAATTTTGGGCTCTTATATATTGAACCGGAGGAAGTATTAATTTACTAAGGGGGAAAAATAAAGTCCAACCTTTTCCACCAAATATCTATTCTACTAAACCATTATTTTTAAGCATACAAGAAGTTAACTGTCCCATCATACTTTAATTGGAACAATTTATCTACTTTACTTTTGTAACATCCTAAAAATTTAATACAGGATTAAAGAGTGTTTTGGGAAATGATAAATGGAGAAATTAGGAATTTTGGAATTTTTAGGAATTTTTGGGATATTTTTGGAAATTTTTGTGCTTCCTTGTTCCTCTCTTCTTTGTTCGATAATTTTGTATAGTTAGTTAATCTATGCCTTAGAATGATTCTTAACTTCCTATTGTCGCATGATGTAATAATAGGAAATGATGCGTTATACTTAGAGTTCTCAAGGCATGGTAAAGAAAGGAAGAGCAATAGTGAGCTAAAGGGCGACAGGTAATCACACTTAACCTTGCTATAACATTGAGGGTGACGTTAGCTGGGATTTTCAAAATCCCTTTTCACCCTCTATATACATATTGTCTTTGAAAACTTATTTTTATACAAAATAGGCTATCGGGTGCCTTTCAAACACGATTATTTTCTTATAAAGAAATTTGAAACTATATATATATTATCTTGTTACAGGAATTTGGAGCTGTAATGAAAGTCTTTGTTGTATGTGGTGGTTGGAAACTATTGCGTAAAGAGTGTTGATAATTGTGAAGATAATAACTATTATTTGAATATTGTTGCACTTAAGGTGTTCGTTAAAATGCTTAGAAGAAAAGTTTGATTGTTTATGTGTTATTGGATTCTAATTTGTTTTGTTTTAGTATATGCTTGATTAATGATGAAATTTAGAATGGATATGAGGATGTGATAAAGTTTATAATTGCTGTTGTATGTTTACATTTTTGCTTTGAAGATGGTTTAATTCGTTCCTTTATGTGTAATAAATGATAAAAAAAATGGAATGTATATGTGGCTGATTTCAAGTAGGACATTTAGTTGATTAACTGGATTTTTTGTGATTAAATTGTGTGAAAGGTATTGATAAAGAGGAGTAGATCTCCTCTGATGGCAAAGTCATTTGTTGATTATTTGCCTATTGCCTTTGGATGATTGAAAGAATAAGTATAAGACGTAATCTTAAAGTGATAACGATGACTGATTACATATTCAATTATTGTAAATTTCATCACTTATGATTTGAGGATACAAGTGTTCTTGCTTAATTTGACAGAGTTTTTGTTCGGTTTATGACTTGAGAAATAAAATGATGTATGCTCGTATATATTCATTCAGGTGTTATGTTTCGTTTTCTCTTATGTGTCCTATAGTATTGAACGTAATGGATGCACAAGAGGGGGGGGGGGGAATTGTGCTTCAAAAATAAATACTCAAAGTAAATGACACAAGATTTATACTGGTTCGGTCTACCTGACCTACTTCCAGTCCTCAACCACCCAGGCCGAGAGTTTCACTATAACTCAGGTTTTAAATCGGGTTCACCTGAAACCTTACAACCGCAAGTTTTACGGGCTCACTTGCAACCTTACAACAAGTTTTACACTGGCTCACTTGTAACCTATCTAACTGTCTTCCCCTCACACCAAGCAAGGGTTTGAAGTTTACACTTGAAGGCTTTTCTGACTAAGTTCTCTTACAGAACAAATGATGTTACACACTTAAGTTCAATAAATGCTCTTTTAACAGAAAGAGACTTAACTACTGTGAGTACAGAATAGGTAGGTGAAAAATCACTCCAAGTGTTAAATGCTCTTCATTTTTCTGGGCAGCTTGAATGAATAAGGATTTTCTCGCTCAAGAATATTTGAAGATCATTAACTCCTTCATAAATGAAGTTGAGCTTCCTTATATAGTCTTCAAGCATTTTGAACTCTTGGTAGGTGGGCTAGCCGTTTGAATATGTCCGTTTTTCCCTTGTTACCGTTCGCCCATTTAATGCTTCATTAATGCATAGCAGGGTTGACTTGCTTTATCTCTGAAAAGTAGTCCTGACACCTCTGCTCTGACAAAAGCATTCTGACACTGCATCTCTTTGAACGTTCAGACATTCTGATTGCTTGCGGAAGCAACTTCTCATCCGGAAGCAACCTTACTGAGTGTGCTGCACTTGAACGTTAGTTTAGCAATATAATCATATAGTCTCATGCAGTGGGTGATCCTAAGTCTAAGGTGTATCCGGAAGCACTTCTACATCCGGAAGTAAATTCACTTGATGAGGGATTTAGTTCACCATGACTTGCTCTCGCTTAGTCTATTTCATTCCACCACTCAGCGCTAGTCACTGAGCTATCGGAAGCACTTTTACTTGACGTGGTGAATTCACTGACGCTTAGGGTGAAATCTATTATATCAGTCTGCGCCAGTCAAGATCTAACAGGAAGCAACTTCACTTGATGTTGCATTTCCGCTGACGCTCGGGGTTATATTTAGTCTATCAACCTGCGCCAGTCTAAATCCAATAGGAAGTGCTTTCACTCGGCGAAGTAGACTTACTGACGCTTGGGGTAATAACTATTCTATTGCTCTGCGCCAGTCTAAGTCTAACAGGAAGCGCTTTCACTTGGGGAAGTAGACTCACTGACGCTTGGGGTAATATCTATTCTGTCGCTCTGCGCCAGTCTAATTCTAACAGGAAGCGCTTTCACTTGGGGAAGTAGACTCACTGTCGCTTGGAGTAATATCTATTCTATCGCTCTGCGCCAGTCTAAGTCTAACAGGAAGCAAACTCACTTCCGATTGAAACATAGCTTAGTCTTAAGGTTTTGTGTACCTAATTCTCATGGACTAAGTTAAATCCCTAGTGATTTACTTGCTGACGCTGGGGGATGAAAGCATTCATCCGCATGCGCAAGTCCTAATCTAACCGGAAGTAAATCTTCATCCGGAAGCACTCTTACTTGGGATCCTAAGTATACTATTGCTTCCTAGGCACTTGGTCTAATCCTTTATATTTTAGTCTTCATCAAAACTTAAGATTCTAACATTCTCCCCCTTTTTGATGATGACAAACTTAGCTTTATCGATTAAGTTCATATGAAAGGATTAGCTGAAGAATAAAAACAATAGTTCAGAATAAGTAACTTAGACAAATATTATTGATAAGCATAGGTTACAGGTCAGAGCATATAATTAGATAACATTTACAAGCAGCGAGCATATAGTAGGCAGATATGAGAACATGCATGAAAGATGAACATTTCTAAGTAAACAAAAAAAAATTTTGGGCTGGGGGTTGTTTCTTTGTTTCTTCTTTCTCTCCCTCTCGCTGAAGCTCTTCTTCATCAAGGAACTCCCAGGGTAGCAAGGCTAGTGGTCAATGCATCTCTCCCCCTTTTGGCATCATCAAAGAGGGTTTTCCATATTTGATCGCCGCAGCCTCCTCCTTAGGGATGGACTTCCTCTTCTTAGAACCCACTAACAGTTCTGCCATTCTACCAGAAGTTTCAGGCTGACCTTGAATATTTTCATCCTGCCCTAGAGCAATTTGCCGAGAAACTTCATGATGTTCTTGATGTCTTTCACGATGCCCAGATTTACCAGAATGTTGATGGCTTGATTTCCCAGATTTGGACTTGTGTTTCTTAGATGAGGAGGGTTTCCTCGAAACTGGTTTGCTTCAGAGGGTTCGGCCATTTTTGTGGGGTTGATGAAATGTTTATATGAAGAACATAGATGAAAATGAAGAATGTGTGAAATGAGATGTCCCTTTTATAGGTAAAGTCACTAAGGGCAAAAAGGTCATGCTCCTTCACATTATCACACATTGGGTAGCGTAAACGCCTTAAGTTGGAACGATATACCTGATGACACGTGTCGCTTCATATTGTCAGAGAAGTCGAAACGTCTCATTTGGAAGTTGAAGCGTTTTCTGAAGTGACGTGTCTTCTTGGACTTGTGCTGGCGCTCTCTTGGTTTGATCATCCAGCGTCAGTGTGTAATCATTCGGAAGTGGTTTTGCTTCCGGTTGCACTTACTTAAGATTCAACATTGAATACCTCTAATGAAAATAAACTGGTCAGTCCCCAGAGGCTTGGTGAAGATATCCGCAAGCTGTTGTTGTGTGGGAACAAACTGCACCTTGACATCCTTCTTTTGAACATGGTCTCTGATGAAGTGATGTCGGACGTCAATGTGCTTTGTCCTTGTGTGCTGAACTGGATTCTTGGCGAGGCTAATTGTGCTTGTGTTATCACAGAGGATGGGCGCCTCAGGAAACTCCAAGCCAAGATCTCTCAACTGGTTTTTCAGCCATAGCACTTGTGCACAGCAACTTGCAGCAGCAATGTATTCTGCCTCAGTGGATGACAAGGACACGCAGGTTTGCTTCTTGCTGGCCCAAGACACCAGACAACCACCAAGGAAGGCGCATTGTCCACTGGTGCTCTTTCTATCTGTTTTATAACCTGCGTGGTCAGAGTCAGAATAAGCCCACAAGAACTCTTGGTTACCTCTGGGATACCAAAGACCAAGTTCTTGTGTTCCCTCAAGGTATCTCAGAATACGTTTAACACATGTCAAGTGTGATTCCTTGGGGTTGGCTTGAAACCTAGCACACATGCCTACGCTAAATTGAATATCAGGCCTGCTCGCCGTTAAGTATAGGAGGGAACCTATCATTCCCCTGTACATGGGCAGGCTGACACTTTTACCCTTGGCGTCAGCGTCGAGTGCAGCTGAGGTGCTCATAGGAGTATCATACTCCTTGCATTCATCCATCCCAAACTTTTTGAGTAGTTCTCTGCAGTACTTGGTTTGGGAGATGAAGATTCCGTTCTTCTTTTGTTTGATTTGCAGGCCTAGGAAGAATGTTAGTTCTCCCATCATTGACATCTCAAATTCACCCTGCATAATCTTAGAGAAATCTTCACAAAGCTTCTCGTTAGTTGCCCCAAAGATAATATCATCAACATAAATTTGGACAATTAACATATCTCTATCTTTGTGAAGGATAAACAGTGTATTATCTAATTTGCCTCTTGAGAAACCCTTGCCCAGCAAAAAGCTGCTGAGTCTCTCATACCAAGCTCGAGGGGCTTGTTTCAGGCCATACAAAGCTTTCTTTAATCTATACACATGTTTGGGGTTCTTATGGTTTTCAAAGCCAGGAGGTTGTTCTACATATACCTCTTCCTTAATATAACCATTAAGAAATGCACTCTTTACATCCATTTGATATAATCTGAAACCTTTCATGGATGCAAAGGCTAGAAGAATCCTTATTGCCTCAAGTCTAGCGACTGGAGCAAAAGTTTCTTCATAGTCAATGCCTTCTTCTTGGTTGTATCCTTTAGCTACCAGTCTGGCTTTGTTTCTAGTGATTTGACCTGTCTCATCCAGTTTGTTTTTAAAGACCCACTTGGTTCCTACTATGGATTGATGAGACGGCCTTGGGACTAGTTCCCACACTTGACTTCTTTCAAATTGATTCAGCTCTTCCTGCATGGCAATAATCCAGTCGCAGTCCTCAAGAGCTTGTTCAACTGAAGTTGGTTCGATTTGAGATAGGAATGCTCCAAACTCAACTTCATTTTGAACTTGTCTTCTAGTTCTGACACCAGAAGAAACATCACCAAGCACTTGATCAAGAGGATGATCCCTGTGATGTCTCCTAGCTATTGGCAGCTGTGCCTCCTCAGGCATGGGTTGCCCACTAGGTACATCACTGGGTTCACCTTCTTCTTTGGGATAGCTTGTTGTTGTTTCTTTTGGTGGTGAGGAAGATGATGGAAGATTTGGAAAGTTAAGTGCTTCATCATCTTCTGTGGATTGTCCCCATGTAGGAGTTTCATCAAATACAACATGCATGGACTCTTCTACAGTTTTAGTTCTTATGTTGTATATCCTATATGCTTTGCTCCTAAGGGAATATCCTATGAATATACCTACATCAGCCTTTGGATCAAACTTACCCAAATTTACCTTCCCATTGTTATGCACGTAGCATTTTGATCCGAATATTCTGAGATGGCTGATGTTGGGCTTCCTTCCTTTATATAGCTCGTATGGAGTCTTATCCAAGCCCTTGCGAACATAAGCTCTGTTGGAGATATAGCAAGCAGTGCTCATAGCGTCCGCCCAGAACATTTGAGAGACTTCTTTCTCGTTCAGCATGCTTCTAGCCATCTCCGTCAGAACCCTGTTCTTTCTTTCGACTACTCCATTTTGTTGAGGAGTTCTCGGAGCTGAGAAGTTATGTTCAATGCCGTTTTGCTCACATAGCTCAGTGAAGCTATGGTTCTCAAACTCTCCTCCATGGTCTGTCCTTATGGCTGTGATTTTGAGATCCTTCTCATTCTGCACTTTCTTAGCCAGGACAACGAAAGCATCAAAAGCATCTTGCTTAGAGGCAAGAAACAAAGTCCACGTAAACCTTGAATAGTCATCCACCACCACTAAAGCATATAGGTTTCCTCCCAAGCTTTTTACTCTTGCTGGCCCAACCAAATCCATGTGGATTAGTTCCAAGGGCCTGCTGGTGGAGACTCTCTTCTTGGTTTTAAACGAGGATTTTGTTTGCTTTCCTCGTTGGCAGGATTCACAGATAAAATCATGCTTAACCTTAAAAGGGGGAATACCTACAGCTAGCTCTTTTTTAATTAGCATGTCCAATTGAGTAAAGTTAACATGAGCTAGTCTCTTATGCCAAAGCCAGCTATTCTCGTCACTAGATATTAGACATTTTTCTTCTAGCTGTTGACATAAATCTAAGGTATATAGATTCCCATTTCTAATTGCCTTAATTTTGCATTTTAGGTTGGCCTTATCTATATTCAGATCCTGCTTATCAACTATTAAGCACTCATTTGAATCAAATATTACCCAGTTACCTTTGTCCGTGCTTTGACTTACACTTAGCAGGTTGTGACAGAGACCGTCCACTAGATATACATCTTTGACTGGTCCGACTTCTCCAACTCCAGTGATCTTGCCACTTTGATTTCCTCCAAAGGTCACTGTGGCTCCATCTTTGATCACCAGAGACTTGAACTTGTCTCTGTCTCCAGTCATATGTCTCGAGCATCCGCTATCGATGTACCAATTTTTGTTCTTGGATGCCTTGAGACACACCTGAAACAATCAAGCAATTTTAGGTACCCAACCTCTCTTGGGTCCTTTGTCATTAGTGTCTAGGACCCTTGGCCTAGCTTTGGGCTTATCCTTGTGCCTATACACATTTGGAGCTTTGGCCTAGTGTTGGCTCTAGACTCTTGGGTTCTCCCAGTGGGATGATTCCAGGCTTGGGATCCTTGTCCTCTCTTGATTTCCTTTGCAGGTGGAGGATCCTTTGTAGCCCTGGTTCCTTTAGGGACCCACTTGTATGAGCTGTTAGCTCCATGCTTTTTAGCATTACAGGTGGACATCGAGTGTCCTTTCCTGTTGCAGTAATTACAGAAGCTGAAAGGTGAGGAGCTATGACTGGTGGCTTATGGAAGAACTTTAAGTAAGGCTTTACTTTTGGTTCTTCCCACGTTTTCTTCCTGGGGGTATATCCCAAGCCAGTCCTATCCCTATATGCCCTTTGGTTCATTAAAAGTATATTCAGCATTTCTGAACCATTGGTGAATTTCTGCAGGGCATTTTGCAGCTTATTATTTTCTTCTGAGATTTTGCTGCAATTTGGACAGCTCTCAGGTGTTGGGATGTTGGGTTCTGCTTGAGGAGAACCCTGTCCATCCACCATTGGAGATCTTCTAGCTTCCGCTAGTTCCTCACTGAGTGAGTCCACCTTGGACTCAAGTGACTCCTTTTTGGTTTTCAAGAATTTATAGGCTTTACATAGTTTTAGAGAATTCTTCATGAATCTCATTGTAAGCCTCTTGTAGTTCAGGAAGAGTTACCTCATGTTCTTCATTGGTGAGGTCAAGATCTGAAGATGCTTCCTCATCCTCTTCTCTAGCTACCAGGCAGAGGTTGGCAACTTCTTCATCATCACTTGCTTCCTCATCTGAGCTGTTTACCCAGATGGAGGAAACGAGTGCCTTTCTTTTATCCTTGCCTTTGGACCTCTGCAGGCTGGGACACTCAGCCTTGAAGTGACCAGGCTTATTGCATTCAAAGCACACAGGGACCTTCTCTTTCTTGTATCCCCTCTTCTGGCTGGTGTCACCTTTCTGATAGCCTTCCTTCTTCCTGAGGAATTTCCTGAACTTCCTCACCATCAGGGCCATCTCCTCATCGTCCATCTCATCGTCGTCATCCTCATCATTGTCCTTGATCTCTTTGCTGGGAGCAACGAGAGCAAGGTTCTTACTCTTGGATGAGGTTTGAGGAGCTCTCATAGCCAGCAAGGTTGGCTCATATTCAGCAAGTGAGCCAAAAAGAGCGGTGACGGAGCTGGTTGATTCTCCTTGCACTTCTTGCAGAATAGTGACTTTGGTGATCCAGTCACCCTTCAAGATTTTCAGAATCTTGCTCACCTGCTCTCTTTCAGGGATATCCTTACCAAGCGAGGCTAGATTATTGATGAGATGGGTGAATCTGAGCTCTAGATCTCTGATAGGCTCGGTGGGGCTTAGCATGGCGAATTTGTGGAATTCTTCCACCAGCATCTCAACACGTCTTGCTTTAACTCCCCTGGTTCCGGAGTGTGCAGCCTCAAGAGCCTCCCACATATCCTTTGCATTTTGTGGTGGCTGATCCTGTGAAACTCTTTGTAGCTGAGAGCACACTGGATGTAGTGCATAGCTCTATGGTTGAGTTGGACTAGAGCATAGTCCTCAGCAGTATATCTGGCTTTTGCCTTAGCAAATCCTTCCTCATCTAAGGGAGTTTGATCCCCATGTTCGATCACGTCCCATAGTCTGATATCGCTTGACTTGATATAGGTTTCCATTCTGAACTTCCAGAATGTATAGTTGTGCCCATCGAAACCTGGGGGCTTGTTGGGTTGTACAGCAACATCTGGCAGACCATACTCCGTATCCATTACTTAGATCTTTGCTTTCCGGATTCGTTGGAATCGAGTGAGAAAGACCTGCTCTGATACCAAATGAACGTAATGGATGCACAAGAGGGGGGGGGGGGTGAATTGTGCTTCAAAAATAAATACTCAAAGTAAATGACACAAGATTTATACTGGTTCGGTCTACCTGACCTACGTCCAGTCCTCAACCACCCAGGCCGAGAGTTTCACTATAACTCAGGTTTTAAATCGGGTTCACCTGAAACCTTACAACCGCAAGTTTTACGGGCTCACTTGCAACCTTACAACAAGTTTTACACTGGCTCACTTGTAACCTATCTAACTGTCTCCCCCTCACACCAAGCAAGGGTTTGAAGTTTACACTTGAAGGCTTTTCTGACTAAGTTCTCTTACAGAACAAATGATGTTACACACTTAAGTTCAATAAATGCTCTTTTAACAGAAAGAGACTTAACTACTGTGAGTACAGAATAGGTAGGTGAAAAATCACTCCAAGTGTTAAATGCTCTTCATTTTTCTGGGCAGCTTGAATGAATAAGGATTTCTCGCTCAAGAATATTTGAAGATCATTAACTCCTTCATAAATGAAGTTGAGCTTCCTTATATAGTCTTCAAGCATTTTGAACTCTTGGTAGGTGGGCTAGCCGTTTGAATATGTCCGTTTTTCCCTGTTACCGTTCGCCCATTTAATGCTTCATTAATGCATAGCAGGGTTGACTTGCTTTATCTCTGAAAAGTAGTCCTGACACCTCTGCTCTGACAAAAGCATTCTGACACTTGCATCTCTTTGAACGTTCAGACATTCTGATTGCTTGCGGAAGCAACTTCTCATCCGGAAGCAACCTTACTGAGTGTGCTGCACTTGAACGTTAGTTTTAGCAATATAATCATATAGTCTCATGCAGTGGGTGATCCTAAGTCTAAGGTGTATCCGGAAGCACTTCTACATCCGGAAGTAAATTCACTTGATGAGGGATTTAGTTCACCATGACTTGCTCTCGCTTAGTCTATTTCATTCCACCACTCAGCGCTAGTCACTGAGCTATCGGAAGCACTTTTACTTGACGTGGTGAATTCACTGACGCTTAGGGTGAAATCTATTATATCAGTCTGCGCCAGTCAAGATCTAACAGGAAGCAACTTCACTTGATGTTGCATTTCCGCTGACGCTCGGGTTATATCTAGTCTATCAACCTGCGCCAGTCTAAATCCAATAGGAAGTGCTTTCACTCGGCGAAGTAGACTTACTGACGCTTGGGGTAATAACTATTCTATTGCTCTGCGCCAGTCTAAGTCTAACAGGAAGCGCTTTCACTTGGGGAAGTAGACTCACTGACGCTTGGGGTAATATCTATTCTGTCGCTCTGCGCCAGTCTAATTCTAACA